>CM050169.1:135943398-136663664 GCA_027410445.1 Discoglossus pictus
GAGAAGGGGTGTTGAAAGGTGCATGTGGCACTCCGGCCTGCAAAGCCCCGCGAAGGAAGGTGCGCGAGTCGGGGGAGATGGCATCTCTAATCTCCTAGAGCAAGCGCCCTGAGACTTTGGGCGTCACATATCCCAAACGGAGCGCAAGCTCCTGGGGTGACACCCAATCAGAACGCCCGTATTCCAGGAGATCCCCGACTCGGGTCATCCGTGCATGACTAAGGCGGCGGATGATACTGGGGGACTGTAACATTGGAGCCCCCACTGCTGCATTAAATAGCAGGGGCTCCGTGAATATTTCATCCCCCAAAGGCACGCCCCTGCCTGGTCACGGAGACCATGCTCCAGGCCTTGAGGGTTTCCTGGTAGTATGCCGGCAACACAGAGAGGTCTCTCCCAAACCCCTCGGGCCTGATCAGAAATAATTGCCGGTCATACCCTAGGTTGCGCAACTGGCGATAAAAGCTGGATGCCAGTGCGCACCACTGCGGAGAGGGATCTGCATATAGGTATCTCTGCAGGTACTGAATGCGGAAGGTGGACAACTGGGAGCACACACAAACTACTCCCTGTCCACCCTCCACCAAAGGCAGACTTGCCACCCCTGCAGAGACCCAATGCCTTCCCATCCAGAGGAAATCTAACAAATTCCTCTGGATATTGGTGACAAACTCGGGGGTCGGACTCAGACAAATCAGCCGGTGCCAGATCTGAGAAGCCACCAGCTGATTCACCACTAGAGTCCGCCCCCTAAGGGAAAGCATTTTTGCTAGACCCCTCCATCGTCCCAGACGAGAGAGGACACTGCCCTCTAACTCCCTCCAGTTGTCTGGGACGGAAGCGTCCGCAGCGGACAGGTAGACCCCCAGATATTTAATGACATCTGCCTCCCACGTGATGTCACGAAACGTGGGACGCAAAGAGTCTACCTGTAAATTACCCTCTAAAAGGCCTGTGCATTTGGACCAGTTGATCTGAGCGGAGGAGGCAGCTGAATATACCTCCTGGCACTGTTTTGCCAGCTCAAGATCAACTGGATCCTGGGCCACGAGGAGCACATCGTCAGCATAAGCTGAAAGGACAATCCGCATGTCTGGATCTTTTAGCACCAGCCCTGTGAGCCTTTTCCTCAGTAGGCAGAGGAAAGGATTAATGGCCAGTGCATATAACTGTCCAGACAAGGGACATCCTTGACGCACCCCTCGTCCAAATACCAAAGGTGCTGTTAGGGACCAATTGATTTTAAGTAAACACTCTGCAGAGGCGTACAGCGTTCTTATAAAGCCCACAAACTGTGGGCCAAAGCCGTACGCTTGCAGAGTGGCTATGAGGTAACCATGGTCCACCCTGTCAAACGCCTTCTCTTGATCTAAAGAGAGAAAGGCGAGTGACAGACCAGTCCTGCAAGAATAATGCAATAGATCCCGGACCAGAAAGATACTATCAAAGATAGTCCGGCCCGGGATCGCATAGGACTGGTCAGGGTGAACCAATTCTGCCAGCACAGACCCAAGTCTAAGCGAGATGGCTTTAGCTATAATCTTGTAGTCCGTGCTGAGCAGAGAGACCGGTCGCCAGTTCTTAATAAGCCGGAGATCCCCCTTTTTGGGCAGCAGGGCAAGTACTGCCCTGCGACAAGACAGGGGCATCTCCCCGGTCTCCAGGGCTTCCCTAAGGACCAGATGGAAATCAGGTCCCAGAGTCTCCCAGAAAAATTGGAAAAAACTCTACAGTCAGTCCGTCCAGTCCTGGAGACTTCTCACAGGACATGGCACGGAGGGCTTCAGAGAGCTCTTGAAAAGATAGTGGTATATCAAGCCGCTCTCTTACACCCTCACTGACTGTGGGGAGCCCCTCCCATAGCACCCTGCAGGCGTCTGGAGAAATGGGATCCGGAGAGTAAAGATCTTTATAAAAGTTCTGGGCTCTATCCCGGATACTCTCCGGATCTGTAAGGGAGGCACCGTCTTCATCTAGAAGACAGGTGATGTGCCTACTGTTACCCCCCTTTTTCTCCAGTGAGTAGAAGAGGCGCGAGCCGCGGTCTAGATCTTTGAGAAAACCTAAGCGGCTGCGCACGTATGCCCCCTTGGCCTGTTGTCGTTCCAGGTCACAGAGGACACCCTTCCTCTCTACATACTCGCTCTGCAGGGATTGGTCCCTACAAGTGAACAGCCTCTGCTCCAGATGGAGTACCTCCCCCCGGAGTGACTCCAACTCAGCTTCGCGCTGCCCACTCGCACCCTTGGTATATTCCTGACACAGAAGTCGCAAATGAACCTTGCCCACGTCCCACCACAGTTTTAACGTGGCAAAGTCTCCCTTGCAACCCCTCCAGTCCGTCCAAAACTCCCGGATCAATGTCACGAGCCCCTGGTCCTTCAACAAAGCATTGTTGAAGTGCCAATAGGCGGCTCGTGGCGCTGTTGGCGTTAGCGCCACCGTCACAGACACACAGTTGTGGTCTGTGAACGGAGCCAGCATAATGGCACAAGAACCGACTCGTGACATATAGTGACTAGATATATATAGTCTGTCGATCCGGGAGTGGGACACCAGACCGGCTCTCACCCTGACGTAGGTGAAACCGTCTGATGCCCCTGGGTTCTGCTCTCGCCAGATGTCCTCCAGGGAGAAGCAGGCGATGATCTCCCGCAGGGCTGACGCAGAAGGCGGGTACGGCTCTGGACTATTCCGGTCCAGAGCGTCGAGGGTGCAGTTGAAATCACCCCCGAGTACAAAACACTCATCTGCGTCAACCGTCTCCAAAAACTGGGACAGTCTGGCGAGGAACCTCACTCTCTCGGGCCCTCCAGCAGGGGCATATATATTAACTAGGTTAATGATGCTACCCTGCTCTCGGACCCGGAGGTGGATTAGACGGCCTGGGATAACAGCTTTCACAAGCAGCAGCTCTGGCTGAAAAGACTCTGAGAACAGGGTCACCACTCCACATGATGCCGATGTGAAGTGGCTGAAGAAGACCCTGCCTCTCCACTCCAGTTGCCACGAGGCCTCAGCCTCTGGAGTGGTGTGAGTTTCCTGCAGGAAGCTCACAGAGTACCCTCCCTGATATAAATAGGAGAGTACCTGGAACCTGCGGAAACTGTCTTGACAGCCATTGGTATTTAGCGTGCTGATGTGCAAAGCCATTACTGCGTGTCAGGAATTGTGCGTTCCTCAGACCCTTGAGACTGCTGATAGGACACGCACATTTTATAGAATTTCCGGACGCGGAGATGCTCCGCAGTCCCAGAATGCTTGGCCCTAGTGCTGACCACTAGATATTGCTGGAGAGAGTGGAGAATAAACGACATATTCTTCCACCTCTCCAAGGCCAGCCGCACCTTCCTTTTCTTTTGTCCATGAAGGGTGCTCTCAAGGAATAGATCTATTTCCTTGACAGGGATAACCCACCCAGAATCTGATGTTCCTTCTAGTGGGTCACCCCTGGGCTCCTCTTGGCTGAGGGCTTTTACTCCATCCTCCCCGGCTGGAGTCAGTTTCCTCAGCTTTATTCTCAAGGACCCCCTCTTAGATGATACAGAAGGAGTCCCTTTAGCACCCTTCAAGGTAAATAATGGACCCTTGGATTGCTGCTGCACCCCTGTAGCTTCAGGAGTGCATTCAGGGGTAGCTGGCTGGACAGCAGTGGCTGGCATGGCTTCCTTAATGGAAGCCTTGGAGGCTTTATATGCCTCCTCTGCCAGTTCCACCGCTGCTTGCTCAGCTTGGATGGCACCGATGTTAGGGTCAGTGGACGGCTGAGGAGGGTAGACAGGCTCTCCCATGATGTTAACAGGAAAACCTGTTTTATCACCCTCCCCCATTTCCACTTCCCCTTGTGCCACATCCCCCCTGACAGACAAATCCATGGGGTCCTGAATGGGGGTCATGCCTATATTCCCCCCCTCCAGTAGTGACTCGGCCTGGGGCTCTAACAAAGCCCGAGGTACGTCACTAGAGAGTGACACTGGAGGAGGAGACTGACTGGTGCCCTTGAAGCTCAGCACCTCAGGGACACTGACTACCCATTCAGCAGGGGCTTTGTTGGGACCCCCCTCAAAGGCCAGAGGCAGAACCTGATCTTTCTTGTCTACCCCTGCCTCACTTGGGAGACCCTCTTGCCCCTGCTTTGCCTCCAGACCCTTTTCCACATTAACCCCGATAGGGTCTGGAGAGAGAGATGTGTGGTCTGGCACCGGCTGGCTGAGCTTAATAACCGGGCCAGACAATGTCACCGGATGAGGAGGAGATGTTTTGTTCCTCTTCTTGCTTTTAGAGGGAGGTGCTCCACTATAGAGCACTTCCCACTTATCAGCAACCTCCCTGTTGGTTTTATGCTTCCTCTTCCTGGGGACGTCACTCCTGGAAGAGGAGCTGCCACTAGCTGCCTCCCCTGCAGAGGGCTTATTATCCCTCTGCTTACACTGTGCCCCCACACTAACTGATGTAATTATGGTGGGGGCAGATTGGGACTTGGGAGATTCAGCTGTGACACTGGGAGGACCGGTGACATTCTTCCCCTTTTTCCCCGTGTCTGCAGTCTTGCTGGAGACCACAGACACAGATGGCTTTTTTGGGGAAGAAGGGGGTTTGGAGGCCGTGGTGGTGGCTTGAGGATCGGCCTCCTTGCCTGAGCTCTGTGGGGGGGCTATGACCCTTGAGGTCCCCGCTGTTATGGGCTCAGCCGGGATGGGTGCCGTACTGACGGAGGTGCCATTTGCTGGGGCTGGGGCATGATGCTTTACATTAGGGCAATTCCTACGTGTATGCCCCAACCCCTTGCAATGATAGCACTGCACCTCCGTAGTGCTGTAAAAAATCCTGTACAGCACCCCCTCAAATGGAACCCCAAAAGACCCCTCTATGTTTTCTGCGCCCTGAGGCAGGCACATTTGTACCTGCCTCTTGAAAGAGAGCACATGACGAAGTGCTCTCTCTCTGCACCCCAGGGGAATTTTAATAAATGGTGTTTTTACTTCCCCTAGGGTTAGCAGGTGGGGGCGCAGGAGGGAGTCTGGTAGGAAGGGGGGCACATTAGAGAGTGTTACTTTTGTGCCCAACCCTTCCAGGGGTTCTATTGGGACATATAATCCCCCCACTGTGATGCCTCTCTGTATAAGAATGTGTGCAGCAGCCAGAGTACGGGTAAAAAAAACTGCTTTCCCGTACATTTTGCTGGCTGCTACTATAACAGAGGGGCTGATGACATTAGCTGCAGCACGCAGATAGATATCAATGCTGTAGACCCCAGACATCTGACATTTAACCCCATGCTTCCTGGTGATCTGCCCCTCAGCCCCAGCGGTGGTATTACTGGGGCCAGCAGAAACCACCTGTGACCAGGTATTAGCCACAGGGGTAGGTCTGCTGGCAGAACCACCAGGAGCTGGGGCTGCCTTATCTGCCTGGGGCCTATGCTGTGCAGTGCTGCAGCTAGGATTTTCAGGGGCCATTATTCCCCCTTTTGACCCCTGAGGCTTCTTAGTGGTCTTATCCCTCATGTTTAGACCCTTTTTTTTTAGTTTATTTGTTTTATTTATTTTTATTTTTTGTTTTATGATTTTCTATTGTTTTCTTTTTTAAAATATATAAGTGTGAAAAAGAAACAAAAAGACAAAACTAAGGGAGAGAGAGAGATGATGTTTGGCAGTGGAAGGGTTAATGGCCTGTTGCAATGTGTTGCTAATTGCAACAACACAGAGAACACAGAGGCTTTTTAACCCCTCTGTGTCTCTGTGTCAGATGTTAAAAAAGCCTTTTAAAAACTTCAAATTGTTTCCCCCCCCACTGCCTACAAAGATGTTACTTGTCTTCTCTCCCCCCAAAACATAAAACCCAACACCAAACAAACAAAACTTTAACAAAACCTGAAAAACTTTAAAAAAAAGTCAAAGTAAAAAAAGTTCCAGGAGTGAAGGTGAAGTGCTAAGGGAGGGGTGTGGCAAAGTATCCAGGAGACAGCTCACTCTCCTGGGATAGATAGCTGAGCCTGACTCCCAGAAAACTAAAACTTAAATTAAACTAAGAAAAATACCACAAAAACTCCCAAAAATGAACAACACCGTGCACAAAGTGCTTATAAACAGAAAGGTGTTAAAATAAAACTTGTATTTGAGGGACTAAGTCCCTAAAAAGTCTTTTGTTTAGAGCTCAAGCATGCACACAACCTCTTGGCACAGTACTTGAAAGCAGGACACACACTATGGGTAGCGGTCAAGCAAATTAACTTTGATTGACGGTCAGGCAAATGCACTTAGATTAAAGAAAATAAAAGTTTGGGTTTTTTAAATGTGGACAGTTGGTACCCCAACTAGACTGGATTGCTTGAACTTGGCACAGTACTTGTAAGAAGGACACACACTATGGGTAGCGGTCAAGCAAATTAACTTTGATTGACGGTCAGGCAAATGCACTTAGATTAAAGAAAATAAAAGTTTGGGTTTTTTAAATGTGGACAGTTGGTACCCCAACTAGACTGGATTGGTTGAACTTGGCACAGTACTTGTAAGCAGGACACACACTATGGGTAGCGGTCAAGCAAATGAGCTTTGATTGACGGTCAGGCAAATGCACTTAGATTTAAGAAAATAAAAGTTTGGGTTTTTTAAATGTGGACTGTTGGTACCTCAACTAGACTGGATTGGTTGAACTTGGCACAGTACTTGTAAGCAGGACACACACTATGGGTAGCGGTCAACCAAATGAACTTTGATTGACGGTCAGGCAAATGCACTTAGATTTAAGAAAAAAAAAAAAAATGTTTTAAATGTGGACTGTTGGTACCCCAACTAGACTGGATTGGTTGAACTTGGCACAGTACTTGTAAGCAGGACACACACTATGGGTAGCGGTCAAGCAAATGAACTTTGATTGACGGTAAGGCAAATGCACTTAGATTTAAGAAAATAAAAGTTTGGTTTTTTTAAATGTGGACTGTTGGTACCCCAACTAGACTGGATTGGTTGAACTTGGCACAGTACTTGAAAGCAAGACACACACTATGGGTAGCGGTCAAGCAAATGAACTTTGATTGATGGTTATGCAAATGCACTTAGATTTAAGAAAATAAAAGTTTGGTTTTTTTAAAAGTAGACAACTAGTAAACAATAATATATTGTATGCGTTGTGCACACACAGTATAAGCTGTGAGCCTGACACACACACTTGCAAGCAGGGGCTAGCAGGGAGACAGGCAAATGAAGTTAGATTACACAGAAAAAAAACGAAGAAAAAAAAATGATGTTATAGCCCTAAAAAGGGCTTTTTGGGGTGCTGTGTTTACACAGAGATCTGATGAGTCCTTCAGCACTGCACTGGACACTGAATAAACTTGCCTAGCTATGGTTTTCCCTATTGATGCAGTATCACCTACACTCTACCTCCTCTCAGTAAGACTGCAAGTTAGTTATGATTCCAAAATGGCTGCTGTCCATGAGGTAGAAGGGTGTGGAAGGGAGTGTATGCTGCTGATTGGCTGGAATGTGTCTGCGGACTGTGACATGCAGGGTCAAAGTTTGCTTAATGATAAAGTATTGGGGGCGGTTCGAATCTCGCATATGTTCGCTATTCGCCGCGAACGCGAACATGCTATGTTCGCCGGGAACAATCCGCCGGCGAACTATTCGCGACATCTCTACTACCTACATTAATGTTTATCGCTAGTTTATGTGGTCAGTAAGGAATTACTTTCATTAGGTACGTTTTAAGGAGAGTTTTTACTGTATGCCTTCCTCTACATTCAATGTATGTTGAAGTTAACAATTATTCTGATAGAAATTGCATGTTAATACTGATTAATTTAAAGTTCAACTGTTTTTACATTTAAATGTTAATACTTTTAATAACAAATTAGGTTACAAAATGTATTCACTATGTTCCTGTTTATTATGTTCCAAATTCTACCAATGTTTTGTCAACTTCCAAAGTTACATAAAAAATAAAGTTAAAGTTACTAAATATATACTTTGAAGGTTATTGCTTACATATATTTTAAACTTCATGTTAAAATTCAGGACGTTTCAACAAGGCTTTTTACTTTTTGCTTTCCTCTGGATTCAATGTATATTAAAGTTAACAATTCTTCAGATACAAATTTCATGTTAAAAAACCATTACATCAACATTTTACAAAAATACACGTTCATATCACAATACTTACAAGTGTCAAAAATCTATATTAATAACTAAACAACTTGACAAACATATACATCACATTGCCATCAATTTATGTGATCAATTATATAAAATGTATATCCCAAGGTTCAATTATCAATGGGGCATTTATAGATATGTGCTCCTAACAAATATAAATTATGTAATAGTAATAATAAATAAAGAGTATATACCATGATCCTATGTATCATAACCATAAAATAAAAAAATATAACAACAGATATTTATACAAATAAAATCACATAGTGATGTGTATGAAATATATAAAGTGACTTAAACAAACATATAGAATATTCGTGAAACTGGTAAATATAATAAAAGCCACATGTGTAAAACACCATATGTGGGCTGAAATCCACACATAGTAATATAAATCCTAATCACATATTATAATTGTCTAACTACGATTCGTCTTCACGCTGCGGTGTGTAGTGCGTACGACTTAGCGATGAGCGCCGCAGGCGCTCATCGCCCTGCGAGCCTCGCGCAGCGAGGTGAGCCATTAAATTGTAGCACTTTGGCAATGAGCGCCGCAGGCGAGCCGTTAATCCGTAGCACATAGAAAAAAAATACGAGGTGAAAAAAATTACGAGATAAGCGGCGGAACCAAAACACAAAAAAAAAACCTAAATACACACTAAAAAATAAAATAAAGTTCACTTACAGCATGGGGAACCAGGCAGGACATCTGGAAGTGAGTTGGAACATTTAAAGCGATTTAGCCGAGTTACAAATATCGAAAATCGGCTAAGCAAGAAAAAAATGGCTGCCCAAAAAACTGAAACCGAGGCTATACTACTACGAACTGCTTTAAACACAGCCACAGACGTATGTGTTTGAAAAACAACGAGATAAAGGATGCGGATTAACCGCGCTATGAGTAAAAAGACAGTAGCGAGTATATTTAACGAAACGCAAATACAGATTTACGCATTAACACAGATTTAACGCCTTTGTCTAGCGCAACATCGGATTTCCCGCCTAAAACAACGCATTTGATGAAATATAAGTTGCAAGTTACAAAAAAAAAAAAAAATTGTATTTATTTTAAGAAAGAAAAAAAAAGGGACAAATGTAGCGTCATGTTGTGTGGCAAACAAATTTAACAACATATGCAGCCTTATTAAATTGCAATTCGGTAAATTTAAAAGGGCTATATTTAAGCACACAGCATATTGTTTTTACAGAAGTTTTTAGTTAGTGAACTTCTATCCAAAAGCAAGGTCTTCACTAACTAAAAACTTCTGTAAATAAAATATGCTATGTGCTTAAATAGAGCCCTTTTAAATTTACCGAATCACAATTTAATAAGCCTGTTAATTTTGATTGACCGTCATTTGACCGTTTTAACATATTTACTGTTAAACCGTAGTACTCTAGCGGGCTTAGCGATGAGCGCCGCAGGCGATCATCGCACAGCGAGCCTCGCACAGCGAGGCGAGCCGTCAAACCGTAGTACTTTGGCAATGAGCGCCGCAGAAAAAATGCCGGACGAACAAAACGAAAACAAGGCTACAGCACTATAACCACGGAAAACACGTACCGATAATCCGCTAAGACGCATACCACACATTATCCGCCATTTTAGGATAATGCGGAAGTACACAGGTACGTTAACGGTTTGGTCTCGCACACGCACACTATTACACTGCACAAGTTCATCACGCTTACACAGCACCTCCACACCACTAATGCTGCAGCAACATCAACACAGATTGCCAGCTCTTCAACACAATGCATAAAAATACGTAAATTAATTTATTAATTTGAATTCTATATTTCAGTAGTACACAGAAAACAACATTAGCTACCTTACAATTCCATATGTATATTAATAACTAAACAACTTTTAAAACATACACATCTGATTGCCGTCATTTTTTGACGGGCAATACGCTAGTTTACATATATATCCCATATAAATTGAACCTTTATGGGAAATAACATATACTGGATATATAAAGAAAACATATATACAAAAAACATGTATATAGGATGGATCAGATATAAGAGTATTATTATACAAATCCAAATTCAAAATACATATATCCAGTACATTCCATACCCAAAATATTGATATACAAAATTAAACCACCAGTGCAATATACCCAGTGAAAATATGGAAATGAAAGATTAGAAGAGATATTGCATATTATCATAAAATCCAGATATCTCATGTGAAATACATAATAGGTTAGAGTATATTTTCATGGATTTAATCATCCTATTATCAGTATTTAAAAAAACGGTCACACTATATGGTGATTTTCAATAAAGAAAATGCAAACCTCAAATAACGTCAGCACGCATGCGTAATGCATTTGTTTTGTCATTTCCAATCAAAATTGTTGACGCAAATGTCTAACTACGTCATCACGAAAACGTGCATTTACATGTGAAGGTCATTCCCACTCGGGTATTTAAGACTCCATAGTTAAAGGTGGCTGCTATTTTAGCAAATATTAGCCTTTGATAAAGCCATTTGCGGTAAAATGTGGAGAGATACCCGTCAGGCTGCTTTATGATACTACCGGTTATGAATAATATTACTCAGCAATTATCTTCACCCAATTATGGGGTTATTTCATGATTGTTCGTCTAGCTCCCATATCATACCAACAGTTAATTTACCTGATCCCAATGTGGTTAATACAAGGCTACAGTTGTTTTTGCCTGTGCGAATTAGTTTTTTTAAGTACATTGATACATTCTTGCAGCCCCATTAAATTTGAAGGCCATAGCAGCATCAGCACACCCGCAAAGGCTGCAGGCTTGGAATTAGGCTGCGTTGCAGAGCTATTAAATTGAACCATGCCGGGAGTTACGGGCCGTAGATGCAAACCCGTTAACCATTCTTGCGCACGTTGGATGTGCACCAGTGAACATGATCAATTAGTCAAACCCGTATTTACAGGATTAGACAGAGCCAATGGCAAATGAGATCGTCATCATTACGTCACTGAAAAATGGAGGTTAGATTTCAAAGCCTTACAGGTTTTAATTACGTGTTTCGATCGCACCCGCATTCCAGAAAAAATGAAATATTAATAATGCAGTAAATATGATATTCAAGTCCATGTGAGTTCCATTATATTGTATTAACAAATTGATTGCCGGGATTGATATAACACAGAAATAATAAAGTAATTTATATTGCAGATTTGCGAGCTTGAGAATGTTGTGCTATTAATTATTAATTTTAATACCTAACATCACTTTCCCTTTAATTGAAAATACAAGAGTGTGTGTGTATTCCATTTAAAATGCTACGTTTAGGACTTGAACCCCCTTGTGGGTCCCCTCTGGTACCCGTTGGCTTTTTGGCTCCATTTGCGCGTTACGGGTTTGAACGCCAGTGGATTCGTAGCAATTTAATAGCAATTTTCGAACATAACAGCTACGGGCTTGACAGATCAAAGGATTTGCGGCAGAGGAGTTCAAATTTTGACATCCCGTATTTTTTTTCCAGCATGTAACATGCAGATGGTTAGCGGGTTGCTTTACGGGGCCAATTTAATAGCCATAAGTCATGTGGGCTTTGTTAAGGGCTACGGTTTTACACGTAGAGGGAATTTAATAGGGCTGTACGTCTTTAGGATATTATTCTACTTTATTGTAGGGCATTTTGCCAGCTGCCAGCATGTGGGGCACACCAAAGGCCTTCAAATAGGAGGTCTCTGAAAGGGGAAACAGGGTTGTTGTTGAATAGACTTCTTTTTCAAGATGCTATTGTGTACTCTTATTGAATTAATTTATTCTTTATCCAACCAGTATGTATTGAGCACCCCTATAAGTTTACAATAAAGTTCAATTTTTTAAGGTTCATATTTGATGGCAGCCAAATTAACGTTGATATAGTCCATCATTCCATTTTAGTTCACTCCTTGGTGAATTAAATTATTGCATTTTAAGTTTTTTACAAATAGCTCACTGACATTTTCACATTTTTTGTGACAGTGTTGCAACCATGCATTATGGGAGTTGAAGCAAAGTCTATACTTGAGGTTTTACATATTATTTTCTATTGCATTGTTATTACTTTTTTGGGGGTAATGTTTGTTAAGAATATTTTTATTTGAACAAGGAGTACGTTTAAGGAAATATTCTGTACAGGAAGGATTGTGTCTATATGGTATATTTTTTAAATCGTTATATTTAGAGGGCACATTGAGGATTATTTTAATGGACACATTTTTTTAAAACAAAGTGATCCTATATTGGCAATTCAGTTATTACCTGGATCAATTCCCTTCATATTCCAGTTATCTAAAAAAACATTGTATACTTTTTTAAATATATAATTTTAATAGCTTTTTAAAGTCATCTGTTGAATCTGCTGTCACAGTGATTTCCACAATCTAATTGGCTTTACTGTGAAAAATATTTTCTCTTCTCTAAGAAGTTTTCTTCAGAAATTAAGAGTCTTTCTTAGTGCCATTGAAAACACCTGGTCATTCTGTAGCAACTACCTTCTCCACTCTTGTCCATCCAAGGGTGTATTTGAACTATACAGACCCCGTGGTACTCATACTGATCCAGATGGATACCATGGGCTCTACAAAGTGCCATTGGGTCCATCAGATTGATGAGCATCAGGTCCTCTTCAACCTTGATTGAATACCACAATCCTCTATTTTGAGTAACTTTGAGGGATATGGAATTGAATTACTTGTTTGAACAACTTGTAAAATTCCTGATGTGGGAAAATTAATGGGAAATTCTGTTGTATCCTGCGTCTTTGTCTTGCTGTAGTCCTCAGGTATAGCTCTTTCACAATCATGCTGAGAGGAGAGAATAGAACAGCTAGGCAAAGTTACTTTAATTTTTTCCTTCACTGTCACTGGACGTGATCTAAGGATTAAAAACTTTTGATATTACTGAATAAATACACTAGCCATTAAATCATATTTATGTTGTTTTTCTGGCCATATGTTTCAAATACTTTGATAAACAGTGTTGAACCATCTCCCTCTGATGGCTGTAACAAAAAAATTTTTTTCTCATATTTGATTAAGTCATTACTTATTTTGCTGTCTGCCACTTCAGTGCATATACAGTAGTAACAAATCCATCTTCTCCAAGAACTATTTTTACAAATTCCTCATTGCATGCCAGTTTATGGGACTTGTGGTAACCAATCATACAGAAAAAAAAATATTCAAGCCACCACCCAAGAAAAAGTAGCCACCTAACTTTAACAAAAAAGAGATTTTGCTCCAGTTTCTGCAGTAATTATTATAACTAGAGATGTCCCGAATAGTTCGCCGGCGGACTGTTCCCGGCGAACATAGCATGTTCGCGTTCGCGGCGAACTGCGAACATATGCGATATTCGACCCGCCCCCTATACTTTATCATTGAGCAAACTTTGACCCTGCATGTCACAGTCAGCAGACACATTCCAGCCAATCAGCAGCATACACTCCCTTCCAGAGCCTTCTAACTCATGGACAGCAGCCATTTTGGAATCATAACTAACTTGCAGTCTTACTGAGAGGAGGCTGAGTGTAGGTGATACTGCATCAATAGGGAAAACCATAGCTAGGCTACTGTACACAGTGTGCAATACAGTCCTGAAGGACTCTTTTGATCTCTGCTGCAAGGATACCCCTGTGTCTCTTCCCCCCCTTATCATCATCCTCCCTAGCACCCAACCCTAACACCCCTCACACTTATCCATAACACCCATCAACCTAACACCTAACCCTAACACCCCTCACACTTATCCCTAGAACCTAACACCCCTCACACTTATTCCTAACATGCCTCACCCTAACACCCCTGACACGCCTCACCCTAACACGCCTCACCCTAACACCCCTCACACGCCTCACCCTAACACACCTCACCCTAACACCCCTCACACGCCTCACCCTAAAACCCATTACACTTATCCCTAACATGCCTCACCCTAACACCCATTATACTTATCCCTAACATGCCTCACCCTAACACCAATTACACTTATCCCTAACATCCCTCACCCTAACACCCATTACACTTATCCCTAAAATGCCTCACCCTAACACCCATTATACTTATCCCTAACATGCCTCACCCTAACACCCATTACACTTATCCCTAACACCCCTCACCCTAACCCTAACATCCCTTACACTTATCCCTAACATGCCTCACCCTAACACCCATTACACTTATCCCAAACATGCCTCACCCTAACACCCATTACACTTATCCCTAACACCCCTCACCCTAACCCTAACACCCCTCACACTTATCCCTAACACCCATCCACCTAACACCTAACCCTAACATTCTCTCACTTATCCCTAAGACCTAACACCCCTCACACTTATTCCTAACATGCCTCACCCTAACACCCATTACACTTATCCCTAACATGCCTCACCCTAACACCCATTACACTTATCCCTAACATGCCTCACCCTAACACCCATTACACTTATCCCTAACACCCCTCACCCTAACCCTAACACCCCTCACACTTATCCCTAACACCCATCAACCTAACACCTAACCCTAACATTCTCACACTGATCCCTAAGACCTAACACCCCTCACACTTATTCCTGACATGCCTCACCCTAACACCCCTCACACTTAGCCCTAACACCCTTCACCCTAACACCTAACCCCCTCACCCTTATCCCTAACACCCCTTACCCTAACACCCCTCACACTTATCCCTGTGTCTCTTCCCCCCCTAATCACCAAGGGAGGGGGGAGAATGATGAGGGAGGGGGAAAGATACACAGGGGAGGATGATAAGGGAGGGGGGAAGAGACACAGGGGAAGATGATGAGGGAGGGGGAAAAGAGACACAGGGGAGGATGATGAGGGAGGGGGAAAGAGACACAGGAGAGGATGATGATGGAGGGGGGAAGAGACACAGGGGAGGATGATGAGGGAGGGGGTAAAGAGATACAGGGGAGGATGATGAGGGAGGGGGGATGAGACACAGGGGAGGGTGATGAGGAAGGGGGGAAAGAGACACAGGGGAGGATGATGAGGGAGGGGGTAAAGCGATACAGGGGAGGATGATGATGGAGGGGGATGTTAGGTTATTTATGCCCTTTCATGGATTAAAACCAGACTCTGCAATAATTTTCCGTGGGAGTTTTGACATGGATCCCCCTCATGCCACAGTGCCACAGTCCAAGTGTTAGTCCCCTTAAAACAACTTTTCCATCACTATTGTGGCCAGAAAGAGTCCCTGTGGGTTTTAAAATCCGCCTGCCCATTGAAGTCTATGGCGGTTCGCCGGGTTCGCCGGTTCGCAAACATTTGCGGCGGTTCGCGGTTCACGAACCGAAAATGTTATGTTCGCGACATCACTAATTATAACATGCTAAAAACTCTGAACACCCATACACATGCAGTATTCTGGTATATTAAACTTTTTTATGTATCTTAAACCTTTTTGTTCTTTTCCTTTTTCATTCTTTTCATTATTTACTTATTGAATTTGATTAGACTTAATATATCACAAAACAAAGCAATCATAATATTTGAAAGAAAGAAAAAAATGGGAATTTTGTGGACACTCTCTATAATACAGGTGGGTGTTGAGTTTTATCTTTCTTATCTTTTAGATCAAGACTTTTTTTTTTATTTATTCATCTTTCAGGTCCTGCTGATCTACTTGGTATTCATGGCAGAGATAATGGAGTGGATCGCCAGTTCATTCTCCAGTGGACCTCAGCATACAGCTCCTGGTATTCCTAGTTGGTCTCTTGTCCCAGTACTGACCAAGCACAGTGGTGTAAGCATAGAGTCCTAACCACTGGACCAACAGGGAAGCATTGTATATATGTATTACATTTTTCTCTTAACTTTTTCAAATGTGGGAATGTAAACAATCAACTCTTGATAGCTCAGTGGAGAGTTCAAATTTGAGAATATACCTAACTTTTCCTCGTAATTGTTTTTCTCTCTCCTCCACTAATCACTAATGGAAAAAAGAACCACATTCTCTAAAAAAGAGCAATTACATGGATATTATTGTTACAGGTTACTGTTTATGCACTAGAAATGCCACATCACTTACTGAAGCGTAGGAATCTGAATTTGTTTTTACCTACACTAAACTGCTTGTATTTTGCATTTGGCACAGATAGCTTTATCCTCTGTTTTAAAACTAGCAGAAGTGTTTCACATCTACTAATTCTTAAAGGCAAACTGAACTCATCATATGTGCTCTGCACCATCAGACAGAGTACATGTGAATAAAGTTAATTAGTGCTTGAAGTTTTGGGTTTTAAACTGTATCATATCTGCTTTAGAAGAGTAAATAATATGCTGAACTGACCAGTAGTACAAATATATTTCTTGTGTGCAGGTTGTGTGGAAACTATTACATTTCCAATATTATTTTTTATTTTAAATTTAATGGTCTTTTTCACTCATTATATTGACAGATAGATTTCTCTCTTCCTTACGTAAAGGGGAGATATAGTGCTTTGACACAATCTATTTTATACAAATACACAAGATGTATACGTCTTGTGTCAAAGCACTATTTCTGGCTGGGTCAGTGCCCTGTTTTCTAGCACATAACATGGAGGAACGTACAGGAGGCATTGCAATACTTTTCATTATTTATTTAAGCTCTAACTAAACTTCAATTCCGCTATCGCTAGTTACTGTAGCCCATAAGTAAGGCTGCAAGTTAGTTTGCTATTTAATTGGCATTTTTTTGTGGGCTCCAAATGGGTTACGGGTTACGGCCTTGAAAAGATTAAAAATGTAGGATATGTCTGAAAGAAATAGCGTTTATAGAAGAAGCGTTTATAGTTACCATACCTAAGCAAGAGAAAGACCTGATGGATTGTAAAGATGTTCACCCAATATTATTGCTTAACACTGACGTTCAGATTTATGCTAAGATTTTGGCAAATAGACTCAATACTGTAACGACCAAACAGGTTTTATAGTGGTTAGACATGAAACAGACAACAGTACAAGATTTTTGAATCTAATTTCCCCCGTGAAGGGCCATAAGATTCCAAATATTTTTTTGTCTCTTAATGCTTAGAACGCCGTCGACAGAGTCGGATGGGAATACATAGAACTAGTTTTGGCCAAATACGGATTTGGTGAATTTGGGTCTAAGGCTATAAGGGCCCAATATGTAGGCCCATCTGCCTCTGCCGTGGGTCTGGGGTTTAGATCATCCAGATTTGATATCTCTAATGACACGAGACAAGATTGACCCCTTTGTCTTTTAATTTTTGCCCTTCTGATAGAGCCTTTCGCAGTGGACATTAGATTCTGACAAGATTCAGGGAATAAGAATAGGCAAAATAGCAAAAACAAAATTTGTTACTTGCAGATGATGTTGTCCTTTCCCTGGAAAATCCTGTTGATTCATTAGGAGGCCTCCAGGAATGCATAGCCGAATACAGTAAGGTATCTAATTATAAATTAAATATGATAAAATCTGAGGCTATGGCAATTAACATAAAGGATGATGTAGGGGCATTGTTGAAAGCTACTTTTTCATACAAATGGCAAGTAAACATAAAACATCTAGGCATTATCCTTCAAACAGATCTGAAACAGTTAATTTCACAAAATTATCACAATATACAATAAATTCATAGAATCCATTACTCAATGGAATAATTTGAATATCTCATGGTCCAAAAGGATCATAGCAGTCAAAATGTTTCTCCTTCTGAAGATCACTTATATTATGAGATATATCCCATTTCAACTACCCTTATATTAATACATTTCAAATCTTTTAGACAAATTAATCCATAATTCTAAGAGGATGAGAATGAAGGCAGATTACTTGATTAATAAACTTAACAAAGGGGGTATGGCATACCCAACAATTAAGAACTTTAAAAAAGCTATCTTGCTTTCACACATGATCAGATGGACCAAACCTTGCAGTTCTAATCACTGGCTACAAATAGAAAATGAAAACATGTTGAAAGGCAATTTAGTATTAATAGTATTTTAGGATAATACAGCCCTAAAGGAAGATCTTTCATATGGAACATTTATAAAGAATAATATCAAGTGCTGGCTAAAATTACATCGAAAATATGCCTTAATCCGTTTCCTTGCCCAATTACCCCTTTGGCTTCTATAGTTAAACTTTTTAAATGTCCTTTATTGAGGATGTTATTAAAAAAGGACTTGTATATCTTGAAGATATGTTTCAGAATAATACATTTATATCTTTGGAAGAGCTAAACAAGACGTATATTGTTCAGCATTAGGGCTGGGTTGGAGTATGGTAAACTGCGTAGCTTTTTGATATTGTCTAGATTTTATATGGAGAGTGTTAGAAAACTGTCCCACTATGAGAAACTAATTTTGTCAGTTAATAAAACTCATCTCATATCTAAGTGTTATAACATATTAAAAAGCAAGCATGATTTAGCTAAATCCCCAAAAATAAAACTATGGGAAAAAGATCTGATAAGTGAATGGACGATTGAAGCATTTGGCTTTTGCTTTAACTGATACATTTATTAAAAATGCATCGTACAGAGAAACACATTTTAAAATCACTAATAGATGGCATATATTCCCTACAAGAATGCAACAAATTAGCAGAGATGAAAAACATCAATGTTGCTGGCAGTAGTGCAACCAAATAGAAACTCGCCTGCATATCTGGTGGGAGTGTCCACTAATTCAGACTTTTTGGAATGATTGCTTTATCCGTATTGCTTCAATTTGTAAGGTGGTTATGTCTCCCACACGGGAAATTGTATTGTTTCATATCTTTCCTGAAGCTTTTGCCATGGACTTAAAGGCTTTTTTAATCCAGGTATTTATGGCAGCCAAAAGTTTAATTGCTTCAAAATCGAAAGAAAAATATCTGCCAACTCGGCAAGAGATTTCCAATAAATTAGCCAAAGTTCGTCTTTTAGAAACAGATCTCAAAGAGATTGGGGGTCATTCATATTCCATCGCAAAAATTGAAAATATGGGACCAATTGGTGGTTAAGTACAACATTTAGGACCTGAATCTCATATAGGGTGGATCTAAGGGCTCTCATGTGTCCCACCTTCCCTGTCTGGCAGAACTCACCTTGTTTTCTTTTGTTTTTTCTTTTCCTTTTTTTTTTCTCTCTTTCTTCTTTTAGGATTTTGTGATTCCTCTTATTAGATAACACCACAAAACAAGCTGCATGAAAATGGCAAAACTGTGATATATGAAAGCTTAGGTAGCTTGTGCCTAATGCCAGATTGGGTATCTGGCTAGAGGGTGTATTATTAGCTAGAACTTCCTTGTTTGTGTTGTGTTAAAAGTAGAAGACAAAAGAAACCAAATTTGTTAAATTATCTAAATTCATATTTTAATGGCTAAATGCATTTCTTTTCATGAATTAAAAGTAGATAAAAACCCTTCAGATCTGTGATCTTGGAGTTACTTAAATAAAAGGTCAAATAATTGTATGTATTTTTGTAAAGTATTATGTATTTGTTTGATATATGTATAAATAGTCAAAAAAAGATAAAAAAGAACGCTTTGTGATGGTTAAACCCGGAACTTAAAGCCTTCTGAAGCCTTTAATCTTTCAAATCCGCAAGACTTCCAATCGCTAAAATTGCAAATTGTTATTCAATTGCAAAACATTTTCAAAACCTCACCCGCAGTCAAGCCTGCAAAAGGCAAATGGTGCCCCAAAGCTTTTGGCTTCCAAATAGGACCCGCAAAGGATTTACAGCCTAGTTAGTGACACTGCAAATGATAATAAAAAGACACCAATGCACTTTAAAATATGGGGAAAGCAATGGAAGGCATTACAATTACTTGCACAATTCCCAACTATTAAATATGGAAAAAATAAAATGTTATTTTTCTCATAGGTTGTAATGGTCATATGCCAATATGAAAAGTCATGCTGAAAGATGCTAAAATCTATTAAAGGCACACTACCTCATTAAATTGCAACACAAATACATGGAAATGGCTGACATATTAACCCTTTTTCACTCATAGAGGCTCTAATTTGGACCCTAAAAATACAAAGATCCTCCAATATACATCTCTCATCACATCTACATTGGGAAAAAAAATAGTGGCATATATCATGTACCAGGGGAACAAAATGTAATGTACGCCAAAACATTAGGAGTTACAAATAGGACTGGTAAAAACTATACAACAGACAGAGACGTTCAATAGAGTAACATGATCCAGATTTCCATAGCCAAAACCTAAATCAGCTGTAATGCCAGATAAGTCTCAAATACACAAGTGAGCTATTCCTAACCTGGCATCCACCTGGATATTAACAGATGCTGTAATCAACAAGCTATAAAACCATAGCCCCACCAAGCCATCAGCAAGTCTGACTCATCATGGATTGCCGCCATGCGATTGCTGTGTATATGCATGTGAGGAGACGGCGCAGGGGGAGGGGTGAATATTTGTACCGATTGTTGCGGAGTGGAGACCCGGATGTAAGGCTTGCAATTGAGGAGTGGCTGAGGAGTGACAGAGAAGCGAATCTGGGCGTGAATGTGGGTGAGAGTGCTAATGTGATCCATGGTGGTCCAGAACCAAGCCAGAATTTACCACAGGCTATACCTAGGATCATGTTGGGGAGTGGGTCAGATAGGGGACAGAGCTCTAGTGACAAAGGGACAGGGGGATATAGGAGCACCTGCATATAGGAAGGATGATCTCGATGTGGGTGAACAGTTTCAGTGGGGTCCAGAACCACATAACCAAGCAGATGATATACTGGGGGAGGCTGATGAACAATCTGGGGACCTGGAAGTGCTGGTGCCAGCACAACAACAGTCACAGGGAGGTGAGAAGGCCCAGGTGCTTGTAAGGAGGGTCCAGGCACCCAAAGTATACAGGGAGAGAGTCACATTAGAGGGGTTAACTGATGGGGAAGTGTATGAGCGTTTTAAGCTAACCAGTGCAATTCTTAAGGAGCTCTATGTGGTACTGAGGGAAGACCTTGAGCCTTGCTCACAGACCAATAGAGCCATCCCAGGGATGACACGGATGTAAGCCACAATACACTTCCTTGCATCTGGTAGTTCCAGATCACTGTTGGTATAGTAGGAGGAATGTCTTAGGCAAGCTTTTCAAGGTGTCTGAGCACATTCCTCTGTGATATTATTCTGAAAGCTACAAGATACATCAGTGTCCCCAACAATGTGGAAGAGACATTGAAGGGGAAACCACAGCCAAGCATCATATCTAACCAAGAGACAATACCCTAACATGTAAATCATGTTCCACTGTATTGCTCTGATGTTCCCTTGTGACTAAGGAAGTAACACTGCTTGAGCCATTGCATCATTGCTTGTTGCTGTGCATAACACTGCGTGATCTGGTCATAGGAGTATCAAGTTTACACCCCCATATCCATAAACTAACATTACTTGAATCATTATGTATATGTTTATATGCCTTAACAAACATCACAACATCACATTAATATCTACATCTCCCATTTTGTTTACTTCTGGTGATGCAGGATATGGGTGTTTGCCGTGTTTTTTGATCCCTGTGAAGAATCCACACTCACAGGTGGAGGAGCAGTACAATGTGGCCCATGCCACATGCCAGAATGGAATAGAGCGCACCTTTGGTGTACTTAAGATGCGCTTCAGATGTCTATATTTTACTGGAGGGCGCTACAGTATAATCCGGATAAGTTTTGTCAGATCATCATTGCCTGCTGTTGTCTGCACAATAAAGCAGTACAGGCCAATTGTCTGGAGGACATTGATGAGGCTCAGCACCTTCAAGAGGAAGAGCCTCTACCTCTCCCTGTTGTGGATAATGTTCAGGGGTCACAACAACGTGCCCACATCATTCGTGAGTACTAAACGTGTAAGCACAAAACAAAAAGCAACCAACTATAATGTACATTGATTATGCCTAATACCACTCTTTTCTCATTCCCTATTGTCATAAAGAATATCAAAACGTCCACAGTAGAGGAGAGCTTCCTGATAAGATGTATGTATCATAATGCATTATTAATTAACACTGAATCAATTACAACCTGCTATGATATCCGTTAATGGTAAGGTTGCACCCATTCCCATACACATCATATGTATTGATATCTCCAGAAACTACACTAAATGGATTGCATTATTTATTCCATAATGTCAATTATATAGGCCCCACAATCTTATTAGAAAACATCTTCACAGTACAGAACAGTAATGTTCACATTATCTGATCATGCTAATCCACATCCCATAGAGGTCAATGCAATTAATAACAATCTGGAAATATTAGCTGAAACGATAATCAATATTCAGCATAGGATGCGAAGAACGGATCTTTCCTGATATGTGCTGTCGAATGCTGCCACCAATATAAAGTAGAAATCAATGTTAAAATCAATATGATTACAATATATTATGTGTGACTGTAAGAAAATCATCATATTGCCATTACAGAAGTGCTGCCATGTGCCAACTCATTGGTTAAACACACAGACAAAGAAGAACATACTTTCCAGCCAAAGAACATCAGCTACGTCAACACTATGTTGTAAGTATTTGCAGTAAACATGTGCATGTAAGCAGAAGAAGAAGCAGAAGAAGAAAAAAAGAACAACTCCATTAATGGAGGTCTACCTTTCTTTTAACAAACACATCCCATATGTATTGCAAAGTCATCAGAAAGCATAATCATACCCTGTGGATGTGTTCTGTGGGAACAGATCTCCTTGCAGATATCCTCTTCCTCACATCCAAGGTAAAACACCATAATTGGATCTCCAAAGATGCATCAATGCGTAATAGTTGTACTGTTCCAGCATCATGAGTAAAATAATATATAACATGATTACATATATCCATGTGTTAGGAAACACAAATATCATACATAGCTGTTTCTTGAATCAAACCCAGGAACATTACCTCCACCATCAGCTGCACTGGTGACACAGCTATGACCTCAACCCTACAGTAACACAGGATGTGTATATAGAAGGAAGATCAATGTACAAAATACTAATTGTTTGTTTTGATAATTAATCTGGGGTTTCACAATCATGGTACATTACAAACACACAGTGACACTGATAACAATATGAAAATATCATATTTTTTTAGATACACAGAGCACATGTTTATCAGCATACACATGTGTATTAATATCAATAATGGGTGTGTTGTGGGCGGTTCCCGGAAGGGCAAGAGGTTGTGCTTGGGAACAAGGAGATACCTAAAGGGGGTAATGCCATAGTCTAGAATAAGCATGATGCATAGCACGTACCTGGGTAACATTTGTTCACTACACCACTGCAACCAAAATCTGGTGAGAAAAAGGATCATCAGAAATCACTCCATGTTATTGGATTAACTTGTCTACATCTGCTCAATTAAACAGATGAACATAATCATGGATAATGTCATACAGATCTATTCCACACACAGTGTTGTCAGATATTAAGGAATAATCAGAAATTGATGAGCAGATTCTGTGACACAGAAAGGGGAGGTTGAGGAGCATGACTGTATGGTTGTGAGATTGGGCTATTAAGACCTACACATACCAGAACAAGATATCAAACAGAACACTATATGGATTGACAGCAACACCTCATCTCAATGACAGTCCACATTGAACATAAATTGCAGAAATATTCAACATAAACATATGTGTACACATTCTGCAGCCAGCCATTAGTATGTCAACATTAATACAAAATAATATTCATTGTGTAGTGTGGATAAAAAGGACTTAGGGTAGTGGCTCTCAATCCTCTCTTCAAGAGCCATCAGACAGGACATGGTTTATGTGAAACTTAAAATATTGCAACTAGTATTCTACAGGTTTTGGAGACTTAAATTGCTTCTCATGTGTATTCACACAGTGTTTCACCTAAATCATGGTCTGTATGATGGGTCCTGGGGAGAGGTTTGACAACCACTGACCTATGGGATGTTCTCACCTACTTCCTCTTTCTCAGCACTGGGCCCACATCTTCTGTGATGACGCGCTTACTCCCTATACCACAGCCACGAAGTGTTGGATTGAGGGGTGCATCCAACTGGGGTGGCTGTTTAGCAGCTGGCGTTGGCGGTAAGGGGTGAGATGAGGAGGCCGCAGGTGCTGGTTGCGGTGGAGTGTGATGTGCCTGGGCTTATCTGTCCCTATTAGCCATTTTTTCATACTTCTCCATACGAAAATTACGTCTCCTCACCTCACCATATATTGCTTTGATGCTTACAATCTGCTCAATACCAATATCATTCTGAGGTTCTAGCTGAGCTGTCAGCAGTTGCACTGATTGAATGCCGCGATCATGAGAAATGCGGATCTGCTGAAAGATGTCTTGTGCTGGGATGCGAGTTCCGTCTCTGGACACAGTTTGACTCTGGATGTGCTGTGGTGAGGCCAGAAGTGTTGCCTGTTGTGATGGTGTAACCCATAGGGATGGGGATCCCCATAGTGATGGTGTTCCCCGTAGGGGTGCTGTTGCCAATTTTGGATGCTGTTGCCAATGGAGATGTTGTTGCCCATAAGGATGGTGCTGGCAATGGAGATGCTGTTGACCATGGATAGAATATGAGACAAACAAAGAGAGAGGAGTAAGTGAGACTTAGTACAGAACAGAGAGAGAGACAATATGAGACAGAGAAACAAAAATGAAAGGAGAGAGAGACAGAGAAAAAGAGCAAGAACACAGAAAAGAGAGAAAATAAGAGATACCGAAAGAGAGAAAGAGACAGAGTACAAAATAGATAGAGAGTTACAACCTGTTACAATATTTAGCTTATATAATGTGGTTGGTCAGCTGCGATGCTCTGACCACTCACAGAAATGGAAAAACATATGTCCAGTTTTGTTTTCCATTTATAGACACATGGGGGCTTTAGCTTAGTGAATCCAGCCAGTCAGAGCCATGGGGGTAATTTATATAATCACATGACTACATTCTAACTAGGTTGCCCTTACACCCCCTAGCCTAACCCTAACACCCCTGCCCTAATCATTACTCTAACCCTTACACCCCTATCCTAACTCTTACACCCATACCCTAACCCTTACACCCCTAACCTAACCATAACCCTTACACCCCTAGCCTAACCCTTAAACTACACACAACCCAAAGACCCCTAACACTAGAAGCTAACACCCCTAAGCCCACCAAAATACCCCTAACCTTAAAAGCTAACACCTAACACCCCCTAAGTTCACCTTACCTAAGGTTGCACGGGTCCTGAATCGGCTCCTGCACATAGATACCGGGCCCTGCGTGCAGCTGTCGGAATCGTGCAAATAACAGGCGCGCTTTTGTGGGTGCGGTCATGCGTTGTAAAGCGAGCTCGCAAGAATTGCATCCCTCGCGAAGCGAGGGGCCGCATTTGTGGAAGGTGGAGGCTCCAACGTCAGATGTGTTTGTTCGCAAATGCGGATTCTCGCAAAGCGAGGGTCCGCATTTGCGGAGGTGCGGGCTCAAAGGCGCCTAACACGCTGTAAAAAAAACAAAAACACGCACAAACGTTGGAATCAACCTTAACAGAACAAACAACCACACGTATGAAAAATAAGACCATAACGGCCGAACCGCGCGCACCTAAAAACAGTCAAAACACACCAAATACTCACAAAAAATACATAAAAATCTTACCCATAGCAAGGGGGGGAATCCAGGACCTTTGAAAGTGAAGTTACACCTCCATTTAAGTCCAAATTCCCGAGTTCAGACACCTGAAAATCCCCTAAGCGAGAGAAAAAATGGCTGCCGAAAAAAACGAAAAAGAGGCTCAAAGCCCAGCCACGTTCAACTTACCCAAGAAGGGATCCAAGATAAGCTCGGAAACCCGCATTAACCCCATGGGATCCAAGATAATCTTGGAGACCTGCATTAACCCCACATTAACCATCGCAGTGGGGGTCCCGATCGCACTCGATCGGGGACCCCCGCTGCAATGAAAATTCTAAATTTCTGCGTTATGGGTCCTTATAGGACCGTAAAGTTCCTTAAAGGACCCGTTATTAAAAAAAATATATATACACTATCACGCATGGGGCTCTATACAAAGCCTCATCAACCATTAATTAACCGTGTCACTCATGAGGGTCAATATAGACCCTCATAAGTCCTTCATTAACCCTGTCACTCATAGGGATCAATGCAGACCCCCAAAAGCACTTAATTAACCCCCTCACTCATGTAGGTCAATACAGACCCCCATAAACCCCTAATTAACCCTGTCACTCATGGGGGTCAATATAGACCCCCATAAGCCCTTCATTAACCCAGTCACTCATAGGGGTCAATACAGACCCCCATATGCCCTTCATTAACCCTGTCACTTATGGGGGTCAATACAGACCCACATAAGCACTTCATTAACCGCCTCATTCATGGGGGGGTCAATATAGACCTCCATAAGTCATTCACTAACCCTGTCACTCATGGGGGTCAAGAAAGACCCCCATAAGCCCTTCATTAACCCTGTCACTCATGGGGGTCAATACAGCCCCCCATAAGTCCTTCTTTAACCCTGTCACTCATGGGGGTCAATGCAGACCCTCATAAGCACCTAATTAACCCCCTCACACATGGGATCAATACAGACCACCATAAGCACTTCATTAACCCTGTCACTCATGGGGTCAAAATAGACCCCCATAAGCCCTTCATTAACCCTGTCACTCATGGGGGTTAATATAGACCCCCAAAAAGCCCTTCATTAACCCTGTCACTCATGGGGGACAATACAGACCCCCATAAACACTTAATTAACCCCCTCACTCATGGGGGTCAATACAGACCCCCATAAGCACTTAATAACACCCTCACTCATGGGGGTCAATAAAGACCCCCATTAACCCCTAATTAACCCTGTCACTCATGGGGGTCAATTCAGACCCCCATAATCACTTAATTAACCCCATCACTCATGGGGATCAATATAGACCCCCATAAGCACTTCATTATCCCTGTCACTCATGGGGGTCAATATAGACCCCCATAAGCCCTTCATTAACTTTGTCACTCATGGGGGTCAATACAGACCACCATAAGCACTTAATTAACCCACTCACTCATAGGGGTCAATACAGACCCCCATAAGCACTTAATAACCCCCTCACTCATGGGGGTCAATAAAGACCCCCATAAACCCCTAATTAACCCTGTCACTCATGGGGGTCAAAATAGACCCCCAAAAAGCCCTTCATTAACCGTGTCACTCATGGGGGTCAATACAGACCCCCATAAGCACTTAATTAACACCCTCACTCATGGGGGTGAATACAGACCCCAATAAACCCTTAATTAACCCCATCACTCAGGAGGGTCAATACAGCCCCCCATAAACCCCTAATTAACCCTGTCATTCATGGGGGTCAATATAGACCCCCATAAGACCTTCATTAACCCTGTCACTCATGGGGGTCAATACAAACCCCTATAAGCACTTCATTAACCCTGTCATTTATGGGGGTCAATACAGGCCCCCATAAGCACTTTATATAGTCCCTCACTCATGGTGGTCAATATAAACCACCATAAGCCCTTAATAACCCTTTCACTCATGGGGGTCAATACAGACCCCTATAAACACTTAATTAACCCCCTCACTCATGGGGGTCAATAAAAACCCCAATAAGCCCTTCATTAACCCTGTCACTCATGGAGGTCAATATAGAACCCCATAAGCCCTTCATTAACTCTGTCACTCATGGGGGTCAATACAGACCCCCATAAGCACTTAATTAACCCCTCACTCATGGGGGTCAATACAGAACCCCATAAGCACTTAATTAACCCCCTCACTCATGGGGGTCAAAAAAAAAAAAAAAACACAAACCCCTAATTAACCCTGTCACTCATGGGGATCAATGTAGACCCCCATAAGCCCTTCATTAACCCTGTCACTCATGGGGTCAATACAGGCCCCCATAAGCACTTTATTAAGCCCCTCACTCATGGGGGTCAATATAGACCACCATAAGCCCTTCATTAACGCTGTCACTTATGGGGGTCAATACAGACCCCCATAAGCACTTAATTAACGCCCTCACTCATGGGGGTCAATACAAACCCCAAGAAGCCCTTCATTAACTCTGTCACTCATGGGGGTCAATACAGACCCCCATAAGCACTTAATTAACCCCCTCTCTCATGGGGTCAATGCAGAACCCCATAAGCACTTAATTAACCCCCTCACTCATGTGGGTCAATACAGGCCCCCATAAGCACTTTATTAAGCCCCTCACTCATGGGGATCAATATAGACCAACATAAGCCCGTCATTAACCCTGTCACTCATGGGGGTCAATACAGACCCCCATAAACCCCTATTTAACCCTTTCACTCATAAGGGTCAATATATACCCACATAAGCCCTTCATTAACCCTGTCACTCATGGGGGTCAATACAGACCACCATAAGCCCTTCATTAACCCTGTCACTTATGAGGGTCAAAACAGACCCCCATAAGCACTTCATTAACCGCCTAACTCATGGGGGGTCAATATAGACCTCCATAAGTCATTCACTAACCCTGTCACTCATGGGGGTCAATACAGACCCCCATAAGCCCTTCATTAACCCTGTCACTCATGGGGGTCAATACAGACCCCCATAAGCACTTAATTAACCCCCTCACTCATGGGGATCAATACAGACCCCCGTAAGCACTTCATTAACCCTGTCACTCATGGGGGTCAATATAGACCCCCATAAGCCCTTCATTAACTCTGTCACTCATGGGGGTCAATACAGATGCCCATAAGCACTTAATTAACCCCCTCACTCATGGATGTCAATACAGAACCCCATAGGCACATAATTAACCCCCTCACTCATGGGGGTCAATACAAACCCACATAAAACCCTAATTAACCCTGTCACTCATGGGGGTCAATATAGACCCCCATAAGCCCTTCATTAACCTTGTCACTCATGGGGTCAATACAGGCCCCCATAAGCACTTTATTAAGCCCCTCACTCATGGAGGTCAATATAGACCACCATAAGCCCTTCATTAACCCTGTCATTCATGGGGGTCAATACAGACCCCCATAAGCACTTAATTAACCCCCTCACTCATGGGGGTCAATACGAACCCCAATAAGCCCTTCATTAACTCTGTCACTCATGGGGGTCAATACAGACCCCCATAAGCACTTAATTAACCCCCTTTCTCATGGGGGTCAATACAGACCCCCATAAGCACTTAATTAACCCCCTCACTCATGGTGGTCAATACAGAACCCCATAAGCATATAATTAACCCCCTCACTCATGGGGGTCAATACAAACCCACATAAACCCCTAATTAACCCTGTCACTCATGGGGGTCAATATAGACCCCCATAAGCCCTTCATTAACCTTGTCACTCATGGGATCAATACAGGCCCCCATAAGCACTTTATTAAGCCCCTCACTCATGGAGGTCAATATAGACCACCATAAGCCCTTCATTAACCCTGTCATCGCATGGGGGTCAATACAGACCCCCATAAGCACTTAAATAACCCCCTCACTCATGGGGGTCAATACGAACCCCAATAAGCCCTTCATTAACTCTGTCACTCATGGGGGTCAATACAGACCCCCATAAGCACTTATTTAACCCCGTTTCTCATGGCGGTCAATACAGACCCCCATAAGCACTTAATTAACCCCCTCACTCATGGGGGTCAATACAGACCCCCATAAGCCCTTATTTAACCCCCTCACTCATAGGGATCAATACAGACCCCCATAAACCGCTAATTAACCCTGTTACTCATGGGGGTCCATAAAGACCCTCATAAGCCTCTATTTAACCCCATCAGTCCCATATGGGTATATTAAGACCATTATGCGCCTGTTACAACCCAACATTAACCACATAAGTACCATGACGGTATAAACACTACACTGCACAATACCCCTAAATAAAACATTTAATATCAACTAAACAGCCTCTACACTAACCTATTAACACCTACACTACCTTCCTACACTACCTACCTACCCCCTAATAACCCCCCACCACTCTAATTACAGAAAATAAAAAAGCCCAAAGTCACAAAAAATAAAACAACTACATTACAGAAAATAAAAAACCTAAGTCACAAAAAATAGAAAATCCACATTACAGAAAACTAAAAAACCTAAGTCACAAAAAATAAAAAAAGGAACATTACAGAAAATAAAAAAACACATTACAACCCCCCCACCAACTACAGAAAAAAAAATTACACACCTGAAAAGGAAATACATATAATACATACAATACAAATACATACAATATAATACAATACAATACAATAAATACAATACAATAAAATAAAATACAATACACCCCTATCTAATATACAATACATCCTATCTATCTAATATACATCCCCCAATCTATCTAAATAAATACCATAATCTAATATACATCCTATCTATATAATATACATCACACAATCTATGTAATATACAATAAATACTATCTATCTAATATACATCCAGCAATCTATCTAAATAAATAACTCAATCTAATATACAATACATGCTATGCTATCTATATAAAAAACATAACCCTAGCTAACATACAAAAAATGCTATCTATATATAAAATAATTTAATTCTAAGCTAAAATAAAATAATTAAGACCACTTACCTTTGCAGATGTCCATTCAGATCAGCCACCTAGGGAAAAAAAATAAAAAAAATTAGTGCAACACATTTACAGTAAATAAATAAACATTCTAAACATTCTAAATATTCTACACACCCTTCCGGCATGTCCCGTCCTTATTCTTTTACTCTTCTCCGGCGCGGCACCTGTTAAAAAAAACATAACATTAATACACATACATAAACATAAAAACAAAATAAAATAAACATAATCTACATTGTACTTACCTCCCTGCGATGTCTCCGGCCTCCTCCTCTTCTGCCCCGCCCTGGAACCACGCGCTAAAAAAAAAGAACTCACATCCGCACTCACGGACATCCCCGACGCTAATGAGGCTCCCGGGGACTTTTCCAGAACAAAATAGGCAATGGCGCCTTCTGATTGGTTGAAAAACGCTGTCTATCAAATTCACCCAATCAGGAGTCGCCAATGTGTGAGCCAATCAGAAAGAGATACACCCTAAAATCCCACTCTGATTGGATAATGCACCTTTCAATCTTTATTTAAACCAATCACAAGGCGCAGATGCCTTCAGCCAATCACAATGGAATACACCCCCACAAGGTGATTGGCTGGAGGCATCTGCACATTCTGATTGATTGCACTGACAATAACCAATAACAATGGAATACACCCCCGGGTACTGTTTGGTGAAGGCATTTGCGCCTTCTCATTGGCTATTGTCAATCAGTATTACAGCCAATAGGAAGCCGCAGATGTCTTCAGCTAATCACTGCTTGGGGGTGTATCCCATTGTGATTCCCATTGTGATTCGCTGATGGCAATAAAGCTTCGGATTGGTTAATTTTTTTTAAAGAGCGTGGATGCTTCCGGGGCACAACACGAGGAGGCCGGAGACATCGCGGGGAGGTAAGTACAATGTAGATTGTGTTGATTTTACTTGTTTTGTTGTGTGCTAATTAGTGATGTCCCGAACAGTTCGCCAGAGAACTATTCGCAGCAATTTTCGCATGTTCGCGTCCGCCGCGAATGGCGAACACATGCGCTTTTCGGTTCGCCCCCTATACTTTATCATTGAGGAGACTTTGAACATCATTTATTTTATTTTATAATTTTTTTTGTGTAATCTATGCCAGCCTGCCAGCGTGTGTGTGTGACAGGCTAACACCTAACAGCTTATATTGTGTTTATTTTTACTACTCATACCTGGTGGTGTAACATACATTGAAAACAACCATTTTTTTCCCTGTAATCCAATTTCAGTTGCCTGCCTGTGTCAGGCTCGCAGCTTATATTGTGCTCAGTGACATAAAACAACACTTTTTTGACTGTAATAGATTGAATAGCAATTGCCTGCCTATAGGCGTGTGTGTGAAGCCTATTTCATCTACTCTGCCAACTTTTGCCAGTGCACAGCGACACTCAAATCTGGTGTCACCTTAGATTGCACGCACAGTGCCCCAAATTTGAAGTGGGAGAACCGACCAAGCATCTTTTTCCATCTCCCACTTCCAAAAATCCAAGCCATATACACGTCCCCTGATAGTGGACGTAACAGGGTTTAAACCAATAGGAATAGTACTACTTAACAATACACACCTTATAATAATGCAGACAGAGGCAACGCGTATAATCTTCCATGCTGTGCAGTGGAAGCCCCCAGACTCTGACCTGTGTATAATCTTCCATGCTGGGCAGTGGAAGCCCCCAGACTCTGACCTGTGTATAATCTTCTATGCTGGGCAGTGGAAGCCCCCAGACTCTGGGAGTCTGAAGAAGAGGAGTCAGAGGAGGAAGGTGGCTTTGAGGAGGTGGAAGACCAAACACAGCAGGCGTCCCAGGGGGCTTGTTGTCACCTTTCGGGGACACTTGGTGGCTGGGTGGAGGAAGAGACCTTCAATGACATCAGGGAGGAAAAGGAACGGGACATGGCTAGCTTGGTATCCAACCTTGTGCAAATGGGGAGTTTGCGGTTGTGCAAAGGTACTGTTTGCGGTGGTTTGCGGTGCATTAAACGGGGAGATTGGTCTGTTACTGTGAAGCGGGTGTAACCCTTACACTACCTGATCGATACAACATCATACCTGATGTTTTAAAGCATGTTATTCCAAACAATTTAGGAATGTTAGGTGATTTATGCCCTTTATGGCTTAAAACCAGACTCTGCATCAACTATGTAATTTTCCGTGGGAGTTTTGCCATGGATCCCCCTCCGGCATGCCACAGTCCAGGTGTTAGTCCCCTTGAAACAACTTTCCCATCACTATTGTGGCCAGAAAGAGTCCCTGTGTGTTTTAAAATTCGCCTGCCCATTGAAGTCTATGGAGGTTCGCCGGGTTCGCCAGTTCGCAAAAATTTGTTGGAAGTTCGTGTCCGCTGTTCGCGACCCGAAAATTTGATGTTCACGACATCATTAGTGCTAATGTAATGGTTTTTTTTAACAGGGGCAGCGCCGGAGTAGCAAAGATGGACGTGACATGCTGGAAAGGTGAGTAGAATATTTAGAATGTTTACAATGTTTATAATGTTTATTTATTTTATGTAAATGTATTGTAGTAATTTTTTTTATCTTTTTTACCCTAGGTTGGTGATCTGAAGAAACATCTCAAAGGTTAGTGGTCTTAATTATTTATTTTAGCTTAGAATTAGGATTGCTATATAGAGATAGCTTGTATTGTATATTAGATAGATAGGGCGATGTATAGTACATACATAGTATTTATTGTATGTTAGATAGATAGGGGGATGTATATTAGATAGATAGTATTGTAAATCTGATAGGGGGAAGTATATTAGATAGGGGGATGTATATTAGATAGGGGTGTATTGTATTTAATTGTATTGTATTGTATTTAATATAATTGTATTGTATGTATTATATGTATTTCCTCTTCAGGTGTGTAATTTTTTTTTATGTAGTGGTGGGGGGGGGGTTGTAATCTATCTTTTTATTTTCTGTAATGTTCCTTTTTTTATTTTTTGTGACTTAGGTTTTTTTTTTTTTATGTTTAGTGGTAGGCCCCCACCAGTTTTATGGGCTGCTCTGGCCTCCACTGCCATCTTCTTCTTGACCTTCATCTGGCAGTAATCATATCAGTGTTTAAATGACTTGGTCTACAACTGCTAGTGACGGAACAGCTGAAGTCATCTCATTCCAGACACTTGTCTTATCGGCAGACCTCACATCCCTCTTACCATGGATGATGCTACATGATAGGATCAGATTAGTGAGTAATCATGTATTCTGATGTGTGTGTATATTATATCTGGGTACCAAGATATAATGAGAGAAAATAATGCACAGAAGTCAGAGTGCCATCAGAATAATCTCTGAGTTTATTTGGGCGGGCAGCCCCTTATATAGCATAACACACGTCACAGCAAAAAGCCCAGTTCAAAATAGGGTTAAATACACCATCATAGTAGTTAGCCTACAAATATTTGCAAACAAGTGTCTTTTTCTGTCTAACTCAGCGAAACATTCCTTATTACAAATAACGGCTTTCTGCAACTAGGTTTCTCAGTCAGCAGTTGCAAGTGTAAAAAGGAAACAGGAAACAGATGCACAAGGGAATATTACCTAAACATTTCTACAGATAACCTTCTTGAACATTCTAGTAAGATACAGGAAAAAACAAGCTGATATACATTTATAATCATGATATTAGTCAATAAACTCGTAAAAAAGAAATTAATACCTAACACTACAGCAGGCTTGGACTTCCCTGAGGAGGGTTTCTGTCTCCTCTGGGCTAAATTGTGAGCTTTGCCACAACCTCTTGCCCTGCCAACTGTGTCTGGGGTTCCTGGCCTCCCTGTTCTCTCGCTGGGGCCTAAACCCCATGCCCACTACAACCCCCCCCCCCCAGGATCAGACCCCCTGACCCTTTGCTCCTACACCTTGCATGCCTACATCTGGGAGCACATCCCTGCCTCCTCCTGCTCTCCTACATCTGTACCTCCCCTCCCTGTCCTGCTTCCTCCTCTCCTTTTCTCCATAGCACTCTTTGTCTCTCTCTAGCACTCACTATTTCTCTTTATCACTCTATATTTCTATCTCTAGCACTCTCACTCGCTCTTTCTAACGCTCTCTATTTCTCTCTCTAGCACTCTCACCCTTGCTCTCTAACACTCTCTATCTCTCTCTCTAACACTCTTGATCTCTCTCTTTAACACTCTCTATCTCTCTCCCGCACTCTCTATATTTTTCTCAGTCTCTCTCTCTATCTATATATCTTTATCAAAAACTCCCCAACAACTAAACCTGTTTGTTTCTCAGATACTGCCCAGTCAAAGACTTACGCTTTTCGCAGTCTTTTAAACTGGTTCCCGCGTCATTGATTGGTGTTCTCCTATTGGTTAATTGACCTGTGATGGGATCGCTAGTTACGCCTTACTTGATTTCTGCGTTCTTCACCGGATCAGATGCTCGGAAGCGTTACATGTGAAAACAGGGTTTACAGACTTGAGGCTTTGGCCTGTAACTTGCACCTCTGCTCAATTGCATAGCTCCTGAATCAGCGATGAACAGGAGGCCACAGCACACCTGTAGACATGGGGCCTAGATCCCGTGAGGTGCAGGCTTGCAATTGAATCGGGCTCTCTGTCTATTCCACACCCAGTCCAAACTGCCTCTCTCAGTTGTTTAGACTGCTGCAGGACTTCTAACCCCATTACCTCTTTGGGGGAAGAAGGGCCCTGAAGAGTCTGCCACTCATACATACACTTTGTATAACCCTGTTACAATATACCGTATTTATCGGCGTATAACACACACTTTTTCTCCCTGAAAATAGGGGGCAAATGATAGGTGCGTGTTATACGCCAATATTCCCTCCTCCCTCCTCATCCTCAACCCCCCTCCGCATTCTAACCCCCCTCCTCATTCTAACCCCCCCTCAACCTAAAACCCCCTCCTCAACCTAAACCCCCCTAAATACCTCCCCTCACTTACCTGCTTCTGCTCCGGCCTCCGCTCCGCTCCTTTACCCGGCGCGCATGTGACGTCACATGCGCGCACGTCATTAGCATATACCAGGTGCCGGCACCCGGTATATGCTAATGACGTGACGACTCAACCCCCCTCCTCAATCTCCCTCCTCAACCTCCCTCCTCATCCTCAACCCCCCCATCCTCAACCCCCCTCCTCAACTTAAACCCCCTTCCTCAACCTAAACCCCTCTAAATACCTCCCCCTCACTTACCTGCTTCTGCTCCGGCCTCCGCTACGCTCCTTGACCCGGCGCGCATGTGACATCACATGAGCGCCGAGTCAAGGAGAAGGAAAGGAGACGGGAGCCAGAGAGGAGAAAGAGACGGAAGCTAGAGAGGAGAAAAGACAGGAGCCATAGACGAGAAGTGACAGGAGGCAGAGAGGAAAAGAGAATGGTAGGTAGAAAATACAGGAGGTAGAAAGGGAGAGACAAGAGGAAAAGAGAAAAGGAGACAGGAGGTAGAGAGAAGATAGGACAGGGGAGGTAGCTAGGGATCGTTGTAGAGAAGAGGCAATGTGTGTGTGTGTGTGTGAGACAGAGAGCTAGGAGAGCGAGACAGTGCTTTGTTTTCTGGCACATATACTGTTTACTTGCTTCATAACATACTTCAAGTAGTTACATTATCTGTAAGCAAGAAGGAGTGGAGGCCGGAGCATAAGCAGGTAAGTGAGGGGAAACGGAGAGGGGGAGGTATTTAGAGGGGGGTTTAGGATGAGGAGGGGGGTTTAGGATGATGAGGGGGGTTGAGGATGAGGAGGGGGGTTGAGGATGAGGAGGGAGGTTGAGGAGGGGGGTTGAGGTTGAGGAAGGAGGATGAGGATGGTGGGGTTGAGGATTGAGTTTGAGGATGGGGGGTTGAGGAGGGAGATTGAGGAGGGAGGTTGAGGAGGGGGTTGAGGATGGGGGGGGTTGAGGAGGGAGGATGAGGAGGGAGGTTGAGGAGGGGGTTGAGGATGAGGAGAGAGGTTGAGGATAAGGAGGGGGGTTGAGGATGAGGAGGGGGGTTGAGGTTGAGGAGGGGGGTTGAGGAGGGAGTTGAGGATAGGGGGGTTGAGGAAGGAGGATGAGGATGGGGGGTGGAGGAGGGGGTGGAGGAGGGGGTTTGAGGAGGGGGTTGAGGATGGGGGGTTTGAGGAGGGGGTTGAGGATGGGGGGTTGAGGAGAGAGGTTGAGGAGGGGGTTAAGGATGAGGATTTTGCTTCAAAGTTCTTTATTTGAAATTTATTTTTTTCCCCCTGAAATTTCCTTCTTAAAATGAGGTGTGTATTATACGCAGGTGCATGTTATACGCTGATAAATACAGTATATATATATATTATATATATATACTGTATATATATATATATATATATATATATATATACAGTATCTCACAAAAGTGAGTACACCCCTCACACTTCTGTAAATATTTTATTATATCTTTTCATGTGACAACACTGAAAAAATTACACTCTGCTACATTGTAAAGTAGTAAGTGTACAGTCTGTATAACAGTGTAAATTTGCTGTCCCCTCAAATAACTCAACACACAGCCTTTAATGTCTAAACTGTTTTCAACAAAGGTAAGTACACCGTTAAGTGGAAATGTCCAAATTGTGCCCAATATGTCAATATTTTGTGTTGCCACCATTTTTTTCCAGCACTGCCTTAACCCTCATGGGCATGGAGTTCACCAGAGCTTCACAGGTTGCCTCTTCCACTCCTCCACAATGACATAACAGAGCTGGTGGATGTTAGAGACCTTGCACTCCCACACCTTCCATTTGAGAATGCCACACAGATGTGCAATAGGGTTTAGGTCTGGTGACATGCTTGGCCAATCCGCTACCTTTACCTTCAGCTTCTTTAGAAAGGCAGTGGTTGTCTTGGAGGTGTGTTTGGGGTTGTTATCATGTTAGAATACTGCCTTCAGCGTTCATTGCAGGGCTCATAATCAGCGCCACAGGCGCTGATTGCGAGGCACACAGGACTTATTATTCTTATTATTATTGTTTATTTATAACCCACTGACATATTCTGCAGTGCTGCTGAAGGCGCTCCTTGCAGGGACCGAGAGTCAGCGGGACTCGGCGAGTAGCAGTTTGGCACTGATTGCGAGCCACACAATACTTTATGGCATGCAATACTTTACGACTTTAACGTCCGAACCACCATAGTCAAGAGACCACCAAAAAAACTAAAATATTTGAAAAAATGCATTACATACTCACACATAGCACAGGGGGAGAGCCAGGGAGCCTGAGAGTGAGTTTGCAAGTTAATTTGATACATATTTGCCAGTTTTCAGTGATTTGTAAATTGGCTAAGCGAGAAAAAAATGGCGGACAAAAAAAAGTAAAAGGTGGAAAATGAGGACGAAGGCAGTAAAAACGATCTCGAAGTAAGTAACACTTGGCCAAACAACGCGAGCCATGCAAAACTGGAGCACAGACACAGAGGAGAAAGACAAAAGGGAGGGAGAGAGGGTGGAAAGAGACCCAGGGCTGAGAGACTGATGAAATGAGCCACAGGGGGCGTTGAGAGCCGAAGGTGAACATTGAGAACCACGAAAGTTGTGGGTTGCCAAGGCCTGCAATGAGCCGCGAAGTCGCTTATTGCTGTGTTCGCGATGAGCGGTGTTCGCGGTGTTCTCGATGATCTCGAAGTAAGTAACACTTGGCCAAACGATGCGAGCCACGCAAAACTGCAGCACAGACACAGAGGAGAAAGACAAAGGTGAAAGAAAGAGGGAGAGGGTGGAAAGAGACCCAGGGCTGAGAGACTGATGAAATGAGCCACAGGGGGTGTTGAGAACCGAAGGTGAACTTTGAGAACCACGAAAGTTGTGGGTTGCCAAGACCTGCAATGAGCCACGAAGTCGCTTATTGCGGTGTTCGGGATGAGCCAAATGCCAAAGGCGCTCATCACGAAGCCCGTACAGTAGACGGAGGGAGAGGCTTGCAATGAGCACCGAAGGCGCTCAGAGCGGGGCTTGTGAGAAACGCCGAAGGTACAGCATTCCTAGCCTTAAAATGTTACTGCCTTCATTTTTGATGGACAATTCGTTAGTATATATATATATCATATAACAATACATGAGTTTTGCATGAATACATATTTTGAACCATTACATAAAGATTTCTAATATGAAGCTTATATTGTAAACAGTGTTCAATTAATTATTTTTAACAATACTACCATGAAATTGCTCAACTTTGTATAAATGAGTATTTTAAACCATTACAGAATGCTTCTTAAAATACAACTTGTATTTAAACTCCTGGTAAAGCACATACGTATAGAATCCAGAGGAAGGCAAACAGTAAAAAAACCCATTGCAACTTAGCCAATTGTCTCAAAAGGGGAAAAAAATAATTCCTTCCTGACCCCAATAAATGGCGATCGGATTACTCCCTGGACGAACCCTGTCTATTTAATTATCCATTTATATTTTTTAACAAATGATTATGCTGCTACTGGCATAAATCCTTACTAAAACTCAATAAATTAACTTTTCAAACCTTGTAAAATACAATGTTAACAATGCAAACATTAAAGTAAGGTAATAACATTTTACATAAAAAGAGTAAAAAATATAGTGATCTTGAATATTGAATCCAAACCCAAAAAAAAAGCCCAATGGTCAATTGATTGAAAGTAAAAATTTATTCCTTCCTGACTCCATTAACTGGCAATCAGATTACTCCCTGTATCAATATTCTATATATCATGAAACATTTACATTTTGCAACAAATGATGATCCTGCTACTGACATTAAACCTTAATTACATAGAATGAAACTAATTTTCAGTCCTTAGAAAACAGAATTTTAACATTACAAACATGAAGTTAAATTATTAAAATTGAAACCGTAAAGGTAAGAAAATGCAAGGTAACTGTTTTGTGGGGCAAATCCTGGAAAGTGAATTCCCAGACATTCCATTTTTTTTATTTTGTCTGTCAAAGTGGTTCCCTTTCAAAGAGCCCAGCAGACTTTTAATTGTGTCTATGGGATGTAACCACTGTTTATTGTTTTTTTTTTATTTCTTCCTTTTTTGTTGGTTATTATTGTAGTTTTCCAAAATTGTAGATAAAGTTTTGTAAGTAAAATAGTGGTCGTCTAAGAAGAGGCCAAGTGATATTAAATTTCTTCCCAGAAATAAAACCATTATTCTCTATGATTACCAAACCTCATAGTACACAATGTTTTTTTGTAAAAATACGTCCATTGTGTAGTAGATCACCCTGACTTGGGTTGTGTTCAATTGAAACTTTAATATCATCTGGATTGGTGCACCTTGTTGTCTGGTTCCTGTAAAAAAATACCCACAGACTTAAAAGTTTGTCCTTGGGATTTATTGATGGCCATGGCAAATGCAATGATAACTGGACATTGTCTCCTTTGAAGGTGAAAAGGCAAACCACTTTCACTTGGAGCCAAATCAATTCTTATAATATAATAAAAACTTGTTCACCTTTATGGTTTCCAGTCATAATTTCTGCATGTATAAAATGATCTTTTAAATCAAGCACAATTAATCTGGTCCCATTACAAAGTTCTTTTTTTGGATTCGTATTTCTCAAAAGCATGACAAATGCCCATTTTTTAAATTGCAAAGTGTGGTGGCTTTCCAGATGGTGTGTGAGGAATTGACTCTGCTGGGTTTTGAACCCTGGTCCCCAGGCTGCTATACCTCTTCCCTACCACTGCGCCAGCCTGCCTCTTGCAGATTTGCCTGAGATCTGATACCTTGACTCTAAAAGCAATGCAATCAGTGACAACTCTCTTTAGCTGTGTCTGGTCAGCTGTCTGGTTCTTGGCCTATATAAGGCACTTCCTGTCTCTGTATCCTTGCCAGATTATTGTGTGGTTTCTGATCACTTCAATAAAGCTTGTTCCTGTTTCACCTACAAATTGCTGAACTGGATTATTGCTGACCTTGGCTGCTGGTCTCCACAACCTTGTGATTCCATATCATTACATGGTGTTAAAGAATTAATAAATTCTATACTAAAATTAGATTCACTGTCTTTATCGTCAGCCAGAACTGAATCTGCACTGTAATAATTATTTTGGGGTGCGTTGAGGAATTTTTAAATTTCGTTATTTAGGTTCAAGACATCTATATTTTTGGATGTTAATATCACTTTGTTTGCAATGTCTGACTAATCATTGTTATTCAGAGTGTTTAGAAAATTTGACTCTGTGCTTGAATGTAACTTATCAAATAATTGTACAGATATGTTTTTCCTGATCCACCAGGGCCATATAGATAGAAATTATGGTCCTTGAGCATTTCATCATCTGTAGCATTTGTGATGGCATTAAATGCTTGCAATTGTAAAGTATTTAAAGTTGCCATTTTTTCAAATGTTTTTTGTTTTCGAAGTGTCATAATCATCAAAGTTGATGTCAAGTCCTGGATCAGGCAAATTAAAATTTGCACTATTTAATCCATAAGCAAGCAATATTTCTTGAATTTCCATTAAAGTTTTTAAGAGTGCAATGTGCTCATTGTAACTTTTCAAGAAGTCTTCCAACATATTTAATTTAAATATTTCCCACAAAGCAAATGTATCAGGTACATTGCAAAAGATGCAAATGAATGCAAATTGTTCTCTCATTTGCTTTGGCATTTGATAAAATGCTGTCCCATCCCTTCAATTCTCATCCTTTGAAGTTCATAAAATCTGCCTCTTCTCACCTATCTCTCTACTTGTGGCTGTGATCTATCTTTCCCCAGGCACTCTGTTATGATTCCCCTGAACCCCCTTTGGGGTCAGTAGAAGTTTAGTTGTTTAATATGCTTTTATGTTAAGTTGATTATCCTATATATGTTATGCTGTGTTATGTCATGTTAATTAATATGTAAATTGCTATGCTGTGCTGTTTTATATTCTGTTGATTATCATATGTGTTTTAAGTTAATTACTGTATGTTATGTTATGTTGCTTGCCTATGTGTGATTGGAGTGTGATGTGTGATTCTGTTTGCTGCATGTCGGGTCATTAAGAGTTAAATCTTTTAGAATGTTGTGTAGTTTGGCTGTAACTGTCACAGAGGGCAGTTAGGCAGTTGGCAGTTGAGTTTTTTCTGACAGAGAGAGAGATGTATTGGTGTCTCTGAGGGCAGTTGAGATAATGCTGGGTTGAATGTCTTAAAGTATATATACATATGTTCCTAAGCCAAGGGCTGAAGACATATATTGAAGACAGATATGCTCCTATCTAAATAGGGAGGTAAGAAGATAACCGCAATGACTGTATGAATGAAGTTGCTGTTATGATGCCTTATAGATGAGCCCTTGTCCACAGAAATAAAAACAGTTTCTGATTTCTTATAATGCTGAGCCTGCATTCATATTCTTAAAGACTACATCTAATTTAAGAGACATCAGCTGTCTTAGTGAAGAGATCAAAAGAATCTGGTAGATCTGCTGGGTAGGTTTGGCAATAACAGCCTTATCAAGCCCAACTGAGAAGCAGCAGATCGTGACAGCTGGTGGCAAGAGGTGGAATCTCTTCATCAATAAGCTAAGACAGCAGTAAGAAGAGGAGCCTCTTTCCCAGAGGAGACAGGGCATCGTCTGCAGGCATGGCAGAGGTAAAGAAGCGCACTAACCAGAGGGGACAGCAGAGGTCCAGCAAGATGGACGCCAAGCAATGCAGGAAAGTGGCCCTTCTAGCAAAATGGAAGGCATTCCTGGGATTGTGGCCGGGTCATGAGCTGAGTGACTGGCTGTCGGATTTGGTGGGGCAGCAGGTTGACCTGGAGCAGCAGTATGCAGCCTAGCTGGGAACAGTTGGGGGCCCCAGTGTGGAGCCCTGTTTTCACTTGAAACTGGAGGAGGCACTGTGGGAGATTGTGTATGGCAATCCAGACTGTGGCCTAGGCACTGCCCAGAGACAAATTAACTTACTTACAAAGCGCTGTGACTGCCTAGGACTACGGCGTTGGTCTGATGAAGCTATTGAGCTATTTCCAGCAGGAGTTACAGCTGGAAAGTCGAATTTATACAAAGCCCCAACTGCAGCAACAAAGAGTGAGACTCTTCAGGTGCAAGATTTGATGAAACAGAATGAAGTTTCAAATGTTGAAATGCAGAAGTATCATGCACAGAAGACAGTCCAGTCTCAAACATCGGGCTTTGTTGAAGAACTGCAGAAAACTATTGCAGAAAAAGACAAGCAGATAAAACAGAAGGACGATTTATTGGTTCTGGCACATGCTAATGTTGCAAATAGCGGAGAGAAGCTTAAGGCTCTACAGAGAGAAAACATGTCCCTAAAAGCAGAAATCAATATGTTCCAGGGTTTGAAGAATGAGCATGTCGCTGCTGATCTTGCAATGGAACAGTTGCAAGGAAGTATCATTGAAAGAGAGGAGAAAATAAGATCTCTTGATGAGCAACTTCAGAATGAGCTGGAAAAAGTGTCCAACAAAGTTGAGGAAAACAAAGTTCTGCATAATCATAATAAGGACTTACAGAATGAACTGAAAGACAAAGAAACACAAATCCAGGAATTGCAGCAGAAAAAAATGATCAGTTAAGGAAGGAAGCAGATTCTTTGAAGAAACAAATGGAAAATAAAATTACAAGAGAAAGCAAGCAGTGTAGTGTTCTTGAATCCAAGGTAAAGGAATTATACATACAACAGGAAGATATTAAAATCAACCATGAGATAACACTCAACAATAAGCAAAAGGAAATAGATAATGCAAGGATTAGAGAAGAATGTATTAACAAAGAGGTTGTTAGATTAAAAGGTGCTGCTGACGAAGCAATCAAAATACAGAAAGAAACAGATATCCATTGCCAGCATGATTGCTGAAATAGTTGCATTAATGGAAAAACATAGGCACCAGTGCAATAAAATGGTTGAAGAAAAGGACATAGAATTAGGACACTACAGATCAAGAGTACAAGAATTAACATCCACTATAGCTTCTCTGGAAATGGATATGTCTTGCAAAACTGATCAAGTAAACTCTCTTAAAGAGCAATTAAAACAGCAAATAGATGAGAAGAAAAAAAATGCAAAAGAGGCAGATTTCCTTACAAAAAGAAATAAAACACAAAAATATACAGCCATATTTCATGGAGACTCCCAAGCAGAATAATGAAAAAAGAGATTTCAAGAATCCAACATTACTTTCAAAAAAGTCCCAGCTGTTACATTTGTCTGCTCACGTGGAAACAAACAAATTGTCAGATAAGAGTGATATATCTATTTGGTCTACATCAAGAACCCCAATATATACAACACAAAATAGTTATTCAGTAAAGACTCCATCTAAGTATGAGAAGCCTCCATCTAAATATAAAAAGCTGCAATATGAAAAAATAAATCCACCTCAACAAGAATCTGCAAAGAAAAGAAAAGTTGCTTTGGAATCTGACTTTCACTTTGATAGCTATGAACCAACATATTGTATGGGTATATGTCAATATGATGAATTGCTTAAGCAGTTATTCCCGAACTATTCCCCATCCTCAACTGTTTGTAACACAAGGGATGTATTATCCACCTTTGGTCACATAGGCCCATGGACTGTTTTAGTCATAACCGGACGGTTGTTGGGACTGGCCTGGTTGGGGAGGTTTGTCCTGGCATGGGATCCACTGGAGTCACTTTCAAAATTGTTTTTTGCCATGGACATTGTACAGAAGGAAAAGAACAAAAACCTGCTCTGCACATTCAAAATAAGGACTCGGGCAGGGGGAGGCCTAGGGCAATTGTTTTCCACATTTGTCTCTATGGAGTTGAGAAGCCCAGCAACCAAGACATGGACTTATGCATGGACTTAATTTTTGCTGCATACCGTTGTTCATCTGATAGAGATGATCATCGGGATGCTGCATTTTAAAAGGGGGGAGTAGTTGTCATGATTCCCCTGAACCCCCTTTGGGGTCAGTAGAAATGTAGTCGTTTAATATGCTTTTATGTTAAGTTGATTATCCTATATATGTTATGCTGTGTTATGTCATGTTAATTAATATGTAAAATGTTATGCTGTGCTGTTTTATATTATGTTGATTATCATATGTGTTTTAAGTTAATTACTGTATGTTATGTTATGCTGCTTGCCTATGTGTGATTGGAGTGTGATGTGTGATTCTGTTTGCTGCATGTTGGGTCATTAAGACTGTCACAGAGGGCAGTCACAGAGGGCAGTTAGGCAGTTGGCAGTTGAGTTTTTTCTGACAGAGAGAGAGATGTATTGGTGTCTCTGAGGGCAGTTGAGATAATGCTGGGTTGAATGCCTTAAAGTATATATATATATATATATATATATATATATATATATATATATGTGTGTTCCTAAGCCAAGGGAAGAAGACATATATTGAAGACAGATATGCTCCTATCTAAAAGGGAGGTAAGAAGATAACTACAATGACTGTATGAATGAAGTTGCTGTTATGATGCCTTATAGATGAGCCTTGTCCACAGAAATAAAAACAGTTTCTGATTTCTTATAATGCTGAGCCTGCATTCATATTCTTAAAGACTACATCTAATTTAAGAGACGTCAGCTGTCTTAGTGAAGAGATCAAAATAATCTGGTAGATCTGCTGGGTAGGTTTGGCAATAACAGCCTTATCAAGCCCGACTGAGAAGAAGTAGATAGTGACACACTCCCTCTCAATTTCTTGATCACTTTTCTGCCTGGCTTCCTAACTTTCTCTCCTCCAATGTTCCTTCACTGGTACTTGGAGATTTTAACATTGCTGTTGACACTTCCTGCCCTGACACTGCCACCACACTCTACAACTCTACTCTCTCTTCCACCCTTGACACTCTGGCCCCCATATCCACACGCAGATGCCCTCGCTCTCATCCACAACTATGGAACACTACACAAACACGATACATCCATAGGTGCTCCCGCACTGCTGAACGACTATGGAGGAAATCACGCACTTCAGCAGATTTCCTCCACTACAAATTTATGTTACGCTCCTATTCCTCTGCCCTTAACCTTGCCAAACTGCAGTACTTTACAACACTAATATCAACTCTGTCCTCTAACCCCAAGCGTCTTTTTGCCACTTTCAATACTTTCCTTCGCCCACCACCTTCTCCCATCCCTTCCTCTCTCACAGCTGAAGACTTTGCCAACCATTTTATTCATAAAATTTAAAACATCCGCAATGAACTCTTATCTCATAGTGGTTTACACACTCCACCCTCTCAACTAACCAACAACACCCAGTCTTTTCCCTTCCCCAATCCCACTGCCACTTTGAAATGCTTTCATCCGGCTACAGAGGATGAAGTCTCCAAACTGCTATCATGTACTCACCTCACTACCTGTCCTCAGGATCCTATTCCATCTCAGCTCATATCTCCCCTCTCTACCACACTAATTCTAGCTCTCACACATATTTTCAACCTCTCCATTGCTCCTGGCATGTTTCTGTCTTCTCTAAAACATGCCATAGTTATACCCACCCTAAAAATAAACCTCATCTGACACTGACATCGCATCTAACTACCATCCTATTTCTCTGCTTCCCCTGGCTTCCAAACTGCTGGAGCGGCTTGTCTATAACAACCTTATCAGCTTTATTTCCTCTAACTCCCTTCTTGACACCTTCCAATCCGGCTTTTGGCCCCAACACTTCACTGAGACAGCTCTCACTAAAGTCACCAATGACCTGCTTATCGCCAAGTCAAAAGATCACTTCTCAATTCTTCTTCTTCTAGATCTCTCTGCTTCCTTTGACACTGTTGACCATCCACTTCTACTCCATATCCTCTTTTCTCTCGGTATTCGAGACACTGCTTTCTCGTGGTTCTCATCATACCTACAAAATCAATCATTTAGTATCTCCTTCTCTGACACCTCTTCTTCTCCTCACCCCCTGTCTGTTGGTTTTCTCCCAAGGATCTGTCCTTTGCCCCCTCCTCTTCTCCATCTACACTTCCTCACTCTCATAAACTCTTTTGGGCTTCATTATCATCTCTATGCAAATGACACCCAAATATACCTCTCCGCACATGATCTATCCCCCTCTCTTCTAACACATGTCTCCAACTGCCTCTCTAGTATATCCTCTTGGATGTCCACCCACCATCACAAACTCAACATGTTTAAAACTGAACTCCTAATCTTCCCTCCCTCTCCCACAATGTCAATTCCTCACATCTCTCTCACTGTCAACAAAGACGTCATCACCCCCTCCTCCCATGCCCATTGTCTCGGAGTTCTAATAGACCACACTCTGTCTTTCATCCCTCACATACAATAACTAACTAAATCTTGTCTTTTCCATCTAAAAAACATCTCCAGAATTCGCCACTATCTTACTCAAGACACAACTAAAATCCTTATACACTTTCTCATCATCTCTCGACTAGACTACTGCAATTCGCTTCTTGTTGGCCTACCTACCACCCAACTGTTTCCACTTCAATCCAATATGAATGCCTCTGCTAGACTCATCTTCCGTCCCCAAGTTCAGTGACGGCATCACCTCTCTGTCAATCACTCCACTGGCTTCCCTTAGCCTCAAGAAAATCATTTAAAATCATGACCCTAACTTACAAAGCCCTCAGCAATATTGCTCCCCCTTACATCTCTGCTCTCATCTCCAAATACTCCTCCACCCGTTCTACTAATGACCTTGTTCTTTCTACAACTGTTGTCATCTCCTCTCACTCCCGCCTTCAGGACTTTTATCGTGCTGCCCCTAGTTTCTCGAACTCCTTGCCTTGCTCCACCAGATTATCCTCTTGCCTCAAAAGATTTAAAACCTCACTTAAAACGCATCTCTTTAAAGAAGCATATCACCTTCCATCCTAACACACTTATCACCTCCCTCTCCCTCTTTTACCACTCACTATACCTTTGATTGTAAGTCTGTGAGTTTCAATCCTAAGTACTTTGGGAATTCACCATGAACATTGGATTTCTAGCTCAAAGACAGGGCCCTCCTTTCTTTGCCAAATGTTAATCTGCATTTATCATTGTCTGAACCTAATTTATGTACAGCGCTACAGAATATGTTGAATATAATGTATAGAATAAACTATAATAATAATAATGTCATTCACTGTGCGAAAATGTTCATAACTTTGTGCACTGGGAACATGTAAAAAAAGTCATCTTAAACTGAAATGTTCAATGTCTCTTGGACTGATGGTATAAATGTGTGGTATAATTTTATGAGTATCTCTTTTTCGTTGTCGCCATAGAGTGTCCTGGCAGTTTAATTGAAACAATGCAGTAAGTGTTGTTTCTCGATGTTCCTTGAGAAAGATATAATGATGCCATGGCTATTGTCACAAGATTCGGAAAACCAGATTTATTCATTACATTCACATGTAATCCACAATGGCCAGAGATCAAGGAAAATTTGAATCTTTGACAAACTACTTCTGATCAGATTTAGTGGCAAGAGTATTCAAAATAAAACTCCATTCATTAGTACATGATATAACTAAAGCATAATTATTTGGAAAAAGTGTGGCTTTTGTTTATAACTCTTACCCTAACCTTAACCCCTAACCCTAACCCATTGTTTCTCGATGTTCACTTTGGGCTAAGGCAGTTCTTTCATTGCCTGCAGTAAAGCAAACAAACTGACTTTGTGGCAAATGTACAGCTAATAAAAAAAAAAGCATGTGACCGATCATGCATCTCAAATTTCAGAAGACGCTACATTGCTTCCAGAGCACTGACATAGCGAGCATTTAAATAATTAGAAAGTCTGGCATGTAAAATTGGATTTTCCTTTTTGTTTTGTTCACCTTGTACAACAACAGTTGCTGCATCATATCCTTTGTATATATATATTTATACACATATTTGACAGATTTAATAGAAGTTCAAGCTTCCACATTTATGTGTGCATTGTACTTCATGAGCAAATGTGGATGTATGGAACAACATATCTATTATCAACCTTTTGTCCACGGATAATAGCTGTTTGTCCTTGTCTTTTTTTATACAAAGGGTATCCATCACAATTAGCATAAGTTTGCATTTGAAATTGTTTTGGAAATTGTTTTGTACATTTTTTATTTTTTACACATGGTGAATTTGGATTGATATCTGCACATGGCCCATGAAACATTCTGTGTGTTACAATCTTTGAATATTTTTCTTAATGTGGCAGTTCAGCAGTAATTACTGAATCCACTCTTTCTGCAGTATTCAACGTATCTTTTTCCGGCAGGATTAAAAGTATGTGTGCATGTGGCAAGCCTCTTTTTTAAATGCAATGGTATAAACAAAAGCCACACTTTTTCCAAATAATTATGCTTTAGTTATATCATGTATTAATGAATGGAGTTTTATTTTGAATACTCTTGCCACTAATTCTGTTTAAAAGTAGTTTGTCAAAGATTCAAATTTTCCTTGATCTCTGGCCATTGTGGATTACATGTAATTGTAATGAATAAATCTGGTTTTCCGGATTTTGTGACAATAGCCATGGCATCATTATATCTTTCTTGCATATTGCAAGGAGATCCTTGGAAAGTAGATGGCAAAATGATTGCTCTTCCAGCTGGAATGTCTCTGTTGGTATAACCAATTCAGTGACATAATCCATCAATCCCCAAAATTGTTTTTCTCAAAGCTTATTTTGTTGAAATTGTATAAAATTTAGATTATTTGCTTCGACTTGTAGATAGGAATCAATAATCCATTGGTGTGTGAGTTTGCCCCCACATTAAATAGGATTAAAATAATCCTGAATAGCAGTTTGTGCCACTTTATATTCCAGAATAAAACTATTGCATCTAACATGAACTTTTCTATTAGGATAACTTTGTAATTGTAATTTTGGTTTCCATCCAGGTTCATCATTTGGAAAGAAAACGGGATATGTCATTGGTTCCAAATTACAACTTAATATATAATAATAAGACATATAATAGAGCAAATTTCCTTTGCTCTCCTTCTTTCGGGTGTAAATGTGAAGTGCGGTGGTAAATTTGTCCTTGAACTCTAAAACAGTAAGGACCATGTCCTGGGACATTTTCTGCTAATGTAGCACCCATTGAAGCAAATGAAATTGCACTGTTATAAGACCTGTGTTTTTTTTAAAAAAAGGTGTAATTTGGAAATGTTGGATCGCTCATGATACTTTGTAAGTAATCTGGAAATGTGTGTCTTTGTGGAAGTCTTACCTTTCCTTTCTGACAGCAACTAATGAAGTCTCCGTCGGTTGGTCTTTCCTTGAGGAAAAGATAGGCCCCACAAAACTGACAAACAACATTGAGTAATCCACAATAATGAGTGTTAACTGTTAGTTCTCTAATGAACACAGTATCCTGAGCTTCCTCAACAAAGATATCACTACAACTTTCTATATCTACATTGGTGTCATATGTATGAACATTGGTGTCGATAGGCAATATTGGATCATTCAGCAATGTTTCCCAGACATGTTTTTGTTTACATTTTCTTTTCTTTGAAGCTCCAGCACATTCACTTTGTGCTTTCTTACTCATTTTTCTTTTATTTAAAAGTCTCTGTCGGTCTTCTTCTATTAAGTGGTGTGAAGTTTCGGGTTACTGTGCATCTCTCCACCTTTGCTTCTTTTCCCTTGCCGCTCTTCTTTTGTCGTCAATCCTGTCTTCTCCATTGTCTGCCGTTGCAATCTGTAATTCTAAATACAGGTGTACGATGTAATTTTTTTTGTACTGTAAATATTGTTTGTAGCTGCTCTCAATCCAAAGCTAAATAGCATTAATTAAAGAACGCAATGATTTGAAAAGCATTTAGAATTTTTTTATGAAATAAATTAAACCATTATTTTTTTTTATTGGCATACATTAAGAAGCAAAGCACTGCAAACATATATATATATATATATATATATATATATATATATATATATATATATATATATATATATATATATATATATATATAAATTGATAAGTATTTTTTTTTGTAATAATTCATTATGAAGTCATTAATAAATGAATATACGTTAATAAATTAAAGTGACGTCAATGATATACCTAAAGGATTAAATATTTTTTCCTAAAGAAGGGCAAACTGAAGCAACTATGAGCAAAGTATAGATGGGGCTATTTTGTCATTTTCTTAGTGATTAAATCAATTTACTTATGCATTCTAATTTACGTTCTTTAAAATTAATTAGGTAAGCATATATGCATTCATAAATTGTTTTATTTTTTGTTATTATAAATGAATAATTAAATACTAAAGGCCTCATTCATTTGCAAGTTGTGCAATGCAATAGGGCACTATATAAGCACATAGCCTTTTTTTGTAATTTGTTTTTGTTTAAGACCTTAGTTTTGGATAGATCATTAACTAAACATTTATGTCAAAATCATATGGTATGTCCTTATATAGAGCCCTATTCAATTTCGCAAATTATAATTGAATGAGGCCCTAAATAAATATAGGCTAATTAATTCATCATTAACTGTCATCAATACAAAACAATAAGGTCATCATGAAATCATATACCTGTGAAATTGATGTTCCTTGAGAAAAAATCCTTGAGAATTCACTCTGTCTTTAGTCAGGTGCAGAGATGAGTAATCTGTGAAACAACATGAAAATAACTTTTAATGTTAGTATTCAATTAATTTGCGAGTGACTGAAACTATGATGTTTAATTGACATAGATGCAAAACATAAAAGCATAATCATCAATATATTCATAAATAAAATCATTATAATATTTTAAATGCAGCACATGTCAGAACGTAAGACATGTCAGGGAATTATAAGCACTCCAGATATGTAAGTGCTTTGTAAAATGTACATATTTTTTAAACTATTCATTATGCTGTTCAAAGGCTGCAAACGTCACTCTCTGTGTTGAGTCAGCTGCAGAGCCGATGAAACTGTCAAATAAGATGGAAAGCATTTGTAATATTTGGATTTATCCTTATCAGGCAATCAGCAGCAACACAGATATATTGACATAGATGCAAAACATAAAAGCATTGAGTACTAATTATTTATTAATTAATATATTAATATACTGTATATACTCGAGTATAAGACAAGTTTTTCAGCCCTTTTTTTAAGGCTGAAAAGGGCCCCATCGGCTTATACTTGAGTCACCCTGTGTCTCTTTTACCCCGTTTCTCTTTACCACGTGTCTCTTCCCCCCTCTACCTCTCCTGTGTCTCTTCCCGCCCTCTCCCTTAGCATTGGCCGGGTCCCGACGCAGCCGGAAGACACGCAGAGGAGCGGAGGAGCAGCTGCTGATGGAAGGTAAGTGAGGGGAAAGGGAGAGGGGGAGGTATTTAGATAGGGGTAAAGTAAGGAGTGGGGTTGAGGAGGAAGGATGAGGAGGGGGGTTTAGGAGGGAGGATGAGAAGGGAGGTTGAGGAGAGGGGTAGAGGAGAGAGGTTGAGGAGGGCGGGTTGAGGAGGGGGTTGAGGATGAGGAGGGGGGTTGAGGAGGGGGTTAAGGATGTGGAGGGGTGGAGGTTGAGGAGGGGGTTGAGGATGAGGAGGGGGTTGAGGATGAGGAGGGGGGATGAGGATTAAGAGGGGGGTTGAGGAGGGGGGTTGAGGATGAGGTGGGGGTTGAGGATAAGGAGGGGGGTTGAAGAGGGAGGATGGGGAGGGGGTTTAGGATGAGAAGAGGGGTTGAAGAGGGTAGTTGAGGAGGGAGGACGAAGAGGGGGGTTGAGGAGTTGGGTTGAGGAGAGAAGATGAGGAGGGGGGTTGAGGAGAGATGATGAGGAGGGGGTTGAGGAGATAGGATGAATAGGGAGGATGAGGAGGGGGGTTGAGGATGAGAATGGAGGATGAGGAGGGCTGTTGAGGAGGGGGGTTGAGGAGGGTGATAAGGGAGGGGGAGAGAAAGAGACACGAGGGAGAAGGGTAAAGAGACAAAGGGAAGGGAGATGGGGGAAAAGACACAGCGGAGGGAGGGGGGAGAGACAAATGGCAGGGAGAGGGGGAAGAGACACATGGGAAGGAGAGGGAGGAAGAGACACAGGGGAGAGAGAGGGGGGACACAAGAAAGGTGCACAGAGGGCACACAAGAGGGGAACACAGAGGGTACCAGAGGGACACAAGGGGCAGCACATTTCCTACCCTCGGGTTATACTCTAGTCAATAATTTTTCCCAGTATTTTGTGGTAAAATAGGTGCCTCAGCTTATACTCGGGTCGGCCTATACTTGAGTATATAATGTACATTAATTAATCAATAACTGTCCTCAATTCAAAATAAAAATACTTTAACCCTTTGTTTTTCCATAAGAACATAATTTAATGATATACCTGTAAAGGTGATATTTATCCTGTTGAAAGGCTGCAAAGTCACTTTCTGTATTCAGTCAGCTGCAGAAAATATGAAACTGTCAAATAAGATGGAAAGCATTTGTAATATTTGGATTCATTCCTATCAGGCAATCAGCAGCAACACAGATATATTGACATAGATGAAATACATAAAAGCATATTTTTGTAATGAGTACTAATTATTAAATAATTAATATATTTTTATACTGTATATACTCGAGTATAAGACAAGTTTTTCAGCCCTTTTTTTAAGGCTGAAAAGGGCCCCCTTGGCTTACACTTGAGTGACCCTGTGTCTCTTTCACCCCCATTTCTCTCCACCACGTGTCTCTTTCCCCCTCTCCCTCTCCTGTGTCTCTTCCCCCCCTTTCCCTTAGCATTGGCCGGAAGACACGTGGAGGAGCGGAGGAGCAGCTGCTGATGGAAGGTAAGTGAGGGGAAAGGGAGAGGGGGAGGTATTTAGAGAGGGGTAAAGTGAGGTGTGGGGTTGAGGAGGGAGAATGAGAAGGGAGGTTGAGGAGGGGGGTTGAGGAGAGAGGTTGAGGAGGGGGGGTTGAGGAGGGGGTTGAGGATAGAGGTTGAGGAGGGGGGTTGAGGATGAGGAGGGAGGTTGAGGCTGAGAAGGGGGGTTGAGGATGAGGAGGGGGGTTGAGGAGGGGGTTAAGGATGAGGAGGGGGTTGAGGTTGAGGAGGGGGTTGAGGATGAGGAGGGGGGATGAGGATAAGAAGGGGGGTTGAGGATGAGGAGGGGGTTGAGGATGAGGAGGGGGTTGAAGAGGGAGGATGGGGAGGGGGTTTAGGATGAGGAGAGGGGTTGAGGAGGGGAGTTGAGGAGGGAGGACGAGGAGGGAGGTTGAGTAGGGGGGTTGAGGAGGGGGAGGGGGGTTGAGGAGAGAGGATGAGGAGGGGGGTTGAGGAGAGAGGATGAGGAGGGGGTTGAGGAGATAGGATGAGGAGGGAGGATGAGGAGGGAGGTTGAGGATGAGAATGGAGGATAAGGAGGGCTGTTGAGTAGGGGGGTTAAAGAGGGTGATAAGGGAGGGGGAGGGAAAGAGACACGAGGGAGAGGGGTAAAGAGACACAGGGAAGAGAGAGGGGGAAGAGACGCAGGGGAGGGAGGAGAAAGAGACACAGGGGAGGGAGAGGGAGAAGAGACACATGGGAAGGAGAGGAGGGGAAGAGACACAGGCGATGGAGAGGGGGAGAGACACATGGGAGGGAGAGGGGGAAGAGACACAGGGGTGAGAGAGGGGGGACACAAGAAAGTTGCACAGAGGGCACACAAGCGGGGGACACAGAGGGTACCAGAGGGACACAAGGAGCAGCACATTTCCTACCCTCGGCTTATACTCTAGTCAATAATTTGTCCCACTATTTTGTGGTAAAATAGGTGCCTCAGCATATACTCGGGTCGGCCTATACTTGAGTATATAATGTACATTAATTAATCAATAACTGTCATCAATTCAAAATAAAAATACTTTAATCTTGTTTTTCCATAATAACATAATTTAATGATATACCTGTAAAGGTGATCGTTATGCTGTTGAAAGGCTGCAAACTTCACTCTCTTTCTTCAGTCAGCTGCAGAGACGATGAAACTGTCAAATAAGATGGAAAGCATTTGTAATATTTGGAGTCATCCCTATCAGGCAATCAGCAGCAACACAGATATATTGACATAGCTGCAAAACATAAAAACATAATCATCAATTTATTCATAAATAAAAGCATTATTTTTGTAATGATTACTAATTATTAATAATTAATATATTAATATACGTTAATTAATCAATAACTGTCATCAAATAAAAATAAAAAGACTTTAACCCTTTGTTTTTCCATAAGAACATAATTTAATAATATACCTGTAAAGGTGATATTTATCCTGTTGAAAGACTGCAAAGTCACTTTCTGTATTCAGTCAGCTGCAGAGAAGATGAAACTGTCAAATAAGATGGAAAGCATTTGTAATATTTGGATTCATCCCTATCAGGCAATCAGCAGCAACACAGATATATTGGCATAGATGCAAATCATAAAAGCCTAATCATCAATATATTCATAAATAAAATAATTATTTTTGTAATGATTACTAATTATTGATTAATTAATAGATTAATATACATTAAATAATCAATAACTGTCATCAATTCAAAATAAAAAGACTTAATCCTTTTTTTGTTCCATTAGAACATAATTAAATTATATACCTGTAAAGGTGATCTTTTTTGCTGTTCAAAGGCTGCAAACGCTACTCTCTTTGTTGAGTCAGCTGCAGAGATGATGAAACTGTCAAATAAGATGGAAAGAATTTGTAATATTTGGATTCATCCCTATCACGCAATCATCAGCAACATGGATACATCAGTGCATAGTAAAATATACATATTGTTTATGGTCTTTTTTTTTTTTTATAATATTACTAATTAATATTTAATACTAGCGAATTGCCCGTCAAAAAATGACGGCAATGGAATTGTAAGGTAGCTAATGTTGTTTTGTGTGTACTACTGAAATATATAATACAAATGAATAAATGAATATACTTTATCTATTTTGAAGCATTGTGTTGAAGAGCTGCAATCTGTTTTGATGTTGCTGCAGCATTAATGGTGTGGAGGTGCTGTGTAAGCGTGGTGAATTTGTGCAGTGTAATAATGTGCGTCCGCGAGACGAAACCGTTATCGAAGTTGTGTAGTTCCGCATTGTTCTAAAATGCCGGCTAATGTGTGGTATGCGTCTGTAGTGGAATATCCGTAGGTGTTTTGTGGTGTTTTGCGTGTTTCTTGTGGAGTTTTTAGAGTGCTGTAGCCTCGTTTTCGTTTTGTTCGTCGCCCATTTTTTCTCTCGCTTAGAGAATTTTTTAGTGTCTAAACTCTTTTATTATGAGTTAAATGAAGGTGTAACTAAATTTTTTGAGGTCCTGGATGCTCCCTCTTGCTGTAGGTTATTTTTTTATGTATGTGTTGTGTGTATTTATTGTGTTTTTCATTTTCTCATGTCCGCGGGTTGCGGCCGATTTTTGCGAGTCCGTAATGTGTGTTAACGTGTTCCGTATGTTGTTTGCGTTGCGCCGTAAAGTTTGCGAGGGTTGCAGTTGCTTCGCGAGGGCCGCAGTTGATACACACACAATATACACACACATTATATATACACACACAATATACACACACATTATATCTACACAAACAATACACACACACAATATACACACATTATATATATACACTCACACACACATTATACATACACACACACACAATATATACACACAATACACACACACACACACAATATCTATACACACACACACACAATACACACACACATTATATACATACACATGGTGTTAATGATCAGTGTATAATTATTTATATGGCAGGTCTCAGTGATTGCACATGTTCCTCAGCCCCCATTATCTCCCTGTCACTCACAGTCAGCTACCCAGGCCCGGCTCCTCTAGCTCTGAGGCCTGCTCCAGTCCTCGGATCCACGGTGTTTCCTGTTCCCCAGGCCGGCCCTGCGCAGGGCATTGTGGGGAGGAGGTGGCTGCTCCATCCCAACAACTGGATTGCCGGGCCCCGGGATGGTGCGGCTACTGGCAGTGGCGGCGTCTGGCGGTTTCGGCTAGTGGCAGTGGCGGCATTGTGGGGAGGAGGTGGCTGCTCCATCCCAACAACTGGATTGCCGGGCCCCGCGATGGTGCGGCTACTGGCAGTGGCGGCGAACCGGGGCATTGTGGGGAGGAGGTGGCTGCTCCATCCCAACAACTGAGGCCCTTGCACGCATCCCTCGCTACGCGAGGGCTGCGGGCAAGGGCTGCGGGCAAGGGCCTCAGTTGCTGGGACGGAGCGCCTTCGGCACTCCATCCCAGCAACTGAGGCTCTTGCCCGCAGCCCTCGCTTTGCGAGGGCCGCGGGCTCGCTATGCAAGCCCGCCATCCCAGCAACTGAGGCCCTTGCCCGCAGCCCTCGCTACGCGAGGGCCACGGCTCGCTGCGCGAGCCCGCAAGCGTGAGCAACGGCCCGTACGCTCACAATTATATATGTGATAAATAGAGTGAGGTAGCTGTGAATGTCCAGTAATCTAGATGAATAGTCAGAGTATTGTAGTATATAGTGATACATTTTTTATTGGACAAACTATGAATATGTTTGTCCAATAAAAAAGGTATCACTATGTACTGAAACACTCAGATAATTCATATATATATATATATATATATATATATATATATATATATACACTATATATAAATAAATATATATATATATATATATATATATATATATATATGTGTGTGTGTGTGTGTATGCCACAACCCGCTTCTTCAAATGGGCTTGCCCAGAACCTGGTTCTGACCTATCCAGTGGATCATAAGTTTAATAAAAAAAAAAAACTTAGGGAAAATCCTGCATTTCATGACTAAACATGAGATGTACAATTTCCCATGAACACAACAACATCATCCTTGGAAAAACCAAATAGTCCAAATAGAGAGTTAGCTCTTTGGACAAGTTATTACAAATATGGGGAATAATATGGCACAAATGTTAACCCTATCCATGCCATCATGGCTGCCACAGTCCTGATATCTATGTGACCAAAGACAGGATATTGAAAGATACATATAAATAAACACCTTTCAGCTTATGACTTGACCTAAGATTATGCAAAACCCTTTCCCCTTTCAAGGCAAAGGGAACAAGCTTTCATGATCCATACTCATATTCCTGTATAAACATTAAAGAGGGGTTCTACAGTAGGCCACAAATCCAGTGTTATAAACATATAGGGCCCTATTAAATTCGAGCTGCGGATGAATTCGTATCTCGCAAAGGCCCATCGTAAGTCGATTTACGATATCCGAGTCGACTTTGATTGACTTGTGATTGACTTGCGTAATTTCGGACTACTTTGCCGAGATTTGCCTCCGATAAGCGCTACGTAGTAAGTAGCGGACAAGAATTCCTTGCGTAGACGCTCGTATCTCGCAAATTCGCTAAGTGCACAAAAAACACACTTAAAATGGTTTACGCATTACGTACAGACAACTTTAAAATATAAAAGTGAGTTTAGCAGAGGAAAAGCATGGAAGGCCATTACAATTGTTTTCACCATCCCCTCCCCCCACCAAAGCAAAGGCATTATACAACCAATTAGTTGTTACATTTTGAATGAAAAGCCATGCTGCAGCTTACATAAACCAAAATTAAAGACACACTACCTCATTACATAAAAACACAAAAACATCAAGAAAATGCCATATTAACCCTGTTATTTTGTATACATGTTGCTAATCACATCTACATTTGGGAACACAAATATGGGGCAGATGGAGAATCTGAATATGTCCTGTTCAGTCTTTCGGTCGGGTCCGACTGTGACCCTCTGTCACTGCTTTCTTACAAGGTTCCTAATCCGGTGAGACCGGAGTGGGTTGTCAGTTCCTTCCCCAGTGGTTTGGGATTTGGCCCTGCATTCAGCTTTCCCTCTCACCCCCACAATGACCCTTAATGAGATAGCTCCCAGCTTCATTGAAATACACAATACCTCTTGTTTGGTCTTTCGGTCGGGTCCGACTCTGACCCTCTGTCACTGCTTTCTTACAAGGTTCCTATGCCGGTGAGACCGGAGTGGATTGTCAGTTGTGCTGTCACTCTCCCACCCACAATGACCCTTAATGGGATAGCTCCCAGCTTCATTGAAATACACAATACCTCTTGTTTGGTCTTTCGGTCGGGTCCGACTCTGACCCTCTGTCACTGCTTTCTTACAAGGTTCCTATGCCGGTGAGACCGGAGTGGATTGTCAGTTGTGCTGTCACTCTCCCACCCACAAGGGCAGCAAACACACACAGAGGGTTTGCAGAGGCACAATGAGCACCAGCCAACTCACCTCCATCAGGGGTAATCGCCACTACTCTTATCCAAGGAAGTCCCACGCCATTGCTGGTGGCCATGTGCCAAGATGACCATTCATTCCCATTTGGTGACCTCCCATTATGTTCTTGTATTCATCAATTTACATTAGTTTAGATTGCTAAGTGATGTTGGGGAAGTGCGTGTGAGAGCAGAATTGACGGACAAATCAATAATCACTGGAGAAGGAACTGACAACCCACTGCAGTATCACCTATCATTATCCTTTTAGACCCACAGGGGAATGTTCCTACTCCCCAGTCCCGCTAATTGTACTTGGCCTGTGCATTAACCCTTTATTATGCCTAGATTGTAGATCAATTAGATGCATTATATGATATCTAATGCTATTAGGACTATTATTCCTCTTAGTATGTATGGATCTATTGCAGGTTAACTATCGCTCATTAGTTTACAGCTATAGTAATGTGACACTAATGTGATGCATGTGGATGTCCCCTAACCCCAACCATTGAAAACACACCGACATGGGGAGAACAGGATAACACAGCTTTATTTTTGGACACAGACCACAATCAGCAGTGGTCAAGACTGTGCATTCACAGAACGGTATAACAAAACTTTATTTTTGGACACACACCACAATCAGCAGTGGTCAAGACTGTGCATTCACAGAACGGTATAACAAAACTTTATTTTTGGACACAGACCACAATCAGCAGTGGTCAAGACTGTGCATTAATATCATGGGTGTGGTGTGGGCGGGTCCCGAGAGAGCAAGGGGCTAAATAAAAAAAAGGGGATACCTACAGGGGTCAATCTAATAGTCTAGAATAAGCATGATGCATAGAACCTACCAGGGTCACATGCTGCAACCAGAACCAGAAATCTCTCCATTTAACTGAAGAAACCATTAGAGTGCACGGCACTTACAACTTGTCTGGATCTGTTCAATTGAACAAATGATTCAACCTCTGGACTGTGTAATCCAACCCAGTTTCACACATACAGTGTGGTGTGTGAAATTGCCCACAAAAATGAATGGTCAACAAAAAACAAAAAAGGCGGAGGAGGCTAAAAAAAAATAATGACAATGCATGTACAGTAAAGTGCTAAATACTGTACCAATATACCAACTCACCTGATTCCCATCTGCAAGCATTACTAACTATTAGCTACAGTAGGTCTCTGGATAATGAGTAATATGGGCAAATACCCATTAATATGGACAGGACACAAAGGTCAGCAGCCACATTCACTGTTTCTTACATCAGACCCAAAGATCTGTTCTCAGACCGATATTGAGGTCAGGATCACATGCTTTATTAGTGCATATATTAATGCTGGCTGTCATTAACATGCCATTGTGAGACTTTGCAAGTCCACCGCCATAGCGGTATTAGTCTACATTTCAGCTAACAATAATCATGTCTGAGATATCTGGCAATATGATAGTTTTAAGATTGTGGGAGATACATGTTAAGGAGGGGGCTGTCATTGGAGTAATGTCTACCTGAGAGGCACTGGGAAAACCTTACGCCTCATATAATTCCTCCACTATGCTTGCAGATGTAGGAGATGCCTTCATGGGCCTGAATTGTACCTAAAACAAAACAAATGGAAAGAAAAACATAAAGAGAAAACATAAAATCTAAGGCCCTAAAAAAAAAAGGGGACTGCAGCATCCCTTCCCAACAGCATTCCCCAGTGACCATCAATTGGTGGCATGTTCAACCGAACCCTACGTGTCCACAGAGAAGAGGATCATGGACCATGTGATGGGAGGTAGCCATCTGCATACAAAATGTCACCATCACATAGGCAAAGATCCAAAACTCTGTAGCCAGGCTAGATGAGGTCAGCATTGTGACCAATAGATTGTCACTGAGGAGTGCTGTTGAGAAGGCACAATTATGTCCACAGCCCCTAGGTCCTCCTCCGCCTGGGCACAGGACCTGCCTCGTCCGCGGCCGGACGCCGTCTCCTTGGTGGTGGGGGAGCAGGAGGAGGTAGTGGCATCACGGGTGGTGGTGGCGGCGGAGGCATGGTGGAAGGAGAGGAGGGGCCAGGCTGCTGTTGGCTGGTGACCTGCCCCGTTCCCAGCAGCCTGACCAAATGCTGCTCCAGCCTACGACGATGGCTCCTCTCCTCCCTAAAGCGCCTGTCCAGGCTGCGCCTCATGCCAGAGATGTTGGCATCAATCCTATTCACGACGGCCAACAACTCCAGCAGCGCAGCCTCGGTCGTTGGTGGTGGGGGCTCGGGTCCTGCTGGCAGGGCCGGGTGGGAAGATGGCGGGGACAGAGTGGGGAGGATCTGGGACCCGGCTGGAGACAGGGTCTCGGATGTTGTTGTCCCCGGTGGCTCAGAGTGTGGGGAAGGAGGAGCTGTGGCATATTCCACTCCTTCTGAAGGCCCCGGCGAGATGGCAAGTCTTTGGAGGAGGGGGACAGTCGGGCTCTGGACAGGGGGGCTGTCAACGACCACGACCTCCCCCTCCGAAGAGCCAGGGCCCTCGGATGAGCCTGTAGCCTCCTCCCCCTGAGCGGTCTCCTGCGGGGCGGGGGCTGACGGCCCCGCTCGTGGCTCATCACTGGACCCAGACCTCCTACTGGATGCTGAAATAGAGAAAAGAAAGGTACATGTCATTAGTATGCTGATCAATACATTGATATGTTTTCACTCCTAACTATCTGACATCTAGGCCTGAACATGGATGATTCTCCTAATTGCAACTCCCATTAGCTCTCATTTGCTAGATTGGATCTATTCTTTGGTTTCTTGTCTTGACCTCTCCTGGCTCCTAACACTGTCTGGATTTTTCCTGCGGTTTCACTACTAACTATCTGACATCTAGGCCTGAACATGGATGATTCTCCTAATTGCAACTCCCATTAGCTCTCATTTGCTAGATTGGATCTATTCTTTGGTTTCTTGTCTTGACCTCTCCTGGCTCCTAACACTGTCTGGATTTTTCCTGCGGTTTCACTCCTAACTATCTGACATCTAGGCCTGAACATGGATGATTCTCCTAATTGCAACTCCCATTAGCTCTCATTTGCTAGATTGGATCTATTCTTTGGTTTCTTGTCTTGACCTCTCCTGGCTCCTAACACTGTCTGGATTTTTCCTGCGGTTTAACTCCTAACTATCTGACATCTAGGCCTGAACATGGATGATTCTCCTAATTGCAACTCCCATTAGCTCTCATTTGCTAGATTGGATCTATTCTTTGGTTTCTTGTCTTGACCTCTCCTGGCTTCTAACACTGTCTGGATTTTTCCTGCGGTTTCACTCCTAACTATCTGACATCTAGGCCTGAACATAGATGATTCTCCTAATTGCAACTCCCATTAGCTCTCATTTGCTAGATTGGATCTATTCTTTGGTTTCTTGTCTTGACCTCTCCTGGCTCCTAACACTGTCTGGATTTTTCCTGCGGTTTCACTCCTAACTATCTGACATCTAGGCCTGAACATGGATGATTCTCCTAATTGCAACTCCCATTAGCTCTCATTTGCTAGATTGGATCCATTCTTTGGTTTCTTGTCTTGACCTCTCCTGGCTCCTAACACTGTCTGGATTTCTTATGCGGTCTGTAACTGCATAGGCTGCATTGGGCGCACCAGTACATGGACTCTATTGCTTAATTACTCTTGGGGTGGCCAGGAATGACAGTGATTTGTCAGCTTCATGGATTTAATGATACATCCATCCATCCCTTGTTAATTCCATGGAGCTGACATGTCAGTGTCCTTGTTGGTCACCATGTGTAGTGTGTGTGATGCACATGTGGTGGCATGTTGGTGTATGTGATATTCACCTGAACTGGAGGCTGGGTCCTGCTGGGCCACCGGGGATGAAGCTCCAGCTGCGGGCGATGGTCCTAGAAAGTCCCTTGCGATCCTCTCCCACTCCTTATAGGCGACACTGTGTCCCTCAGCTTCTCTGGCCATCTTACTTTTCACCGTGGCCCTGATATCCACATATCTGTGCTTCAAGGACCTCAAGCCCCTAGGAACCGTGGACACCTCCTTCATCACTTCCACAACCTCCTTCCAAGCCTGAGCCTTAGGCCCAGGCTTCGCTTCCCTTGCAACAAGGATGACGTGCCGGTCACGGATCGCACCCAAGAGGACCATATTCTCCTGGGGCGTATAATTACGGGCCCTGCGCCTGCCCTTGCCAATAGCCCCTTGCTCTCTCGACTGTGCTGGGGGACCCTGGCCTCCCTGCACTCTTCCTGAGTCCTGTCCCTTCCCCAAACTACCCCGCCCCCTGGGAACAAGCCCCTTCCCCTCTGTCCCTCCTCTCTTAGTGCCTCTGTCTCCCTCCTCCTCCTCCTCCTCCTCCTCCCCCCCCTCTGGGGACCACTCCTCCTCCTCCAGGGACACCTCCTCCTCTGGGGACACCTCCTCCACCCCCTCCGGGGACACCTCCTCCTCCTCCTCTGGGGACACCTCCTCCACCCCCTCTGGGGACACCTCCTCCACCCCCTCCGGGGACACCTCCTCCACCTCTCCTCCACCCTCCACTACACTCTCCTCACTCTCCGCTCCTCTCCTCTCCTCCTCTCTCCACCTATCTCCTCCCTCCATGCTCAAATAATACAAAAATAAGGATAACTCAAAATAAGTGTAACTGTTATATATGTGATGAAAACAAAAGTGTATGTTCTATGTGTTTTTAATAACTGTTGAGGGATGCGGTGCAAAGGTTGGGGGGGGGAGGTGTGTGTTGTGTGTCCTAACGCTATGTATGTCTCTATGTGTCTTTAATCTATGTGTCAGGCAAATATGTGTAATGTGTAAATATGTGTAACTCTTACGTGTAAATAAGCTAGTAATAAAATACAAAACAATCAAAAAGAGTGCGCCTACAAATCAAAAGAACGATAAAGAAATAAAAGTATTACTGGAATGTCTGTTGGAAAGAAAAGATGTGTGTGCTATGTGTATTTAATAAGTGGTGGGGGATGGGGTGTGTTGGGGGATGGGGTGTGGTGGGGGGAATGGGTGTGTGGGGTGTGTGTCCTAACTATATATATGTCTCTATGTGTGTTATTTAATCTATGTGTCTTGCAAATATGTGAAATCTGTAAATATGTGTATTGCTTAGAATATAAGTACTTAGGAAGTAAACAAGAAACAAGACAAAAAAGTAATCTACCTCTCTCCAAACCACTAATCTCACAACTCAAACTCTCTCCCACCTGCTCCTGAAACTGCGTGCTAACTCCAATGGCTCTTACAACACAGTCAGCGCATGGGTTTGTATCAATCACATTTATAAGCTCATACTGTCAATCAAATTCTTAGCTCGTACGTGATTGGCTGAGAGGCGTGTCTCGCTAGGACGTCCCCTTATCAGCTTGCGAGCGCGCCAACACACTCAGCCAATTACATACGCACTTATAGTGTCAGGCCGCCAAGTGCGTATGTAATTGGCTGAGAGTCCCAATACATACGCACTTGGCGTCCCGCGTTGGGCTTCTCAGCCAATTACATACGCACTTGGCGTCCCGCGTTGGGCTTCTCAGCCAATTACATACGCACTTGGCGTCCCGCGTTGGGACTCTCAGCCAATTACATACGCACTTGGCGTCCCGCGTTGGGCTTCTCAGCCAATTACATACGCACTTGGCGTCCCGCGTTGGGACAGCCAATTACATGCGGCCAAGTGCGTATGTAATAGGTTGAGAGGCTTCTTGACTTAAAATCATCAGCTGGAATGCCATGTAAAGATCCACAGGTGACCAATGGCAAAGCAGAAATTAACGTGCCTAATACCAGATCATGCAATCGTACTGCTCGAAGATGAATAAAATGTCTTCATAGTTGTGAGATTTGGCTATTAACACCTACAAAGACAAAAACAATGTCTCATTCCGAACAATATTATGATTAAATACAGCATTTAAGCTCAAGGTCAATCCACATTGAACATCAATTGTTAAAATGTTCAACATAACCAGACATGTACACACTCTGTAGCCAATATTATGTCAACATGTATAACAATCTGTATTCTGTGAGGAGTGGTCAGGAGGCCCTCTCGGATGGTCCTAACACCTCCTACTCCGAGTTAGCGGGCCCCCAACCGTCTGTGCCCGCGGCCCGTCTCCCTCTTCCACGCCTTGGTGTGGGATCAGGGGGTGCCACTACAGCAGGTGGCTGGGGTTCATGGGTGGGCGATGTCTGAGATGAGGAGGCAGACATCTCAGGTTGAGATTGGACAACTGAAGGCTGGAGAGGTATGGGCTGGCGACGGAGATTACGCAATAATGCGCGTCTCTCCCGGCTTGCGCGTTCCTCATATCTCTCCATCCTTCGGTTGTGCCTCCTCATCTCAGCATATATGGCCCGTGTGGTGGCTGAGATGACCCTATTTCCAGCCAGGATGGCCCTGCTAACTGCCAATTGATTTTCACTGATGGCCAGCATTTGACTTGCTAGCTGGCTTTGGGCCTGGTCCTCTTCGTCAATGTGAGCCATGATGTTCTGTAATTGGGCAGGGAGATGTGGCAGAGGACCTGGAGGTCTGGCGGCTGGCGGCTGGGCAGCTGGCGGCTGGGCAGCCGGCGTCCTCGCGGCCGGCGACTCCGCGGCCGGCGACTCCGCGGCCAGCGACTCCGCGGCCGGCGACTCCGGGGCACTTCCTCCCGGGGCACTTCCTCCCGGGGCACTTGTGGCCGGTGCACCTCCTCCCGGGGCACTTCCTCCCGGGGCACTTCCTCCCGGGGCACTTCCTGCCGCGGCACTTCCTGCCGGGGCACTTCCGGCCGGGGCACTTCCGGCCGGGGCACTTCCTCCCGGGGCACCTCCTCCCGGGGCACCTCCTCCCGGGGCCCATGGTGGAGCCCAGGCTGAGTGCGGTGCCCCGTATGTCGGGGGAGCACAGTATGAGGGGGGAGCCCAGGGTGAGGGCTGTGCCCAGGGTGAGGGCTGTGTCCAGGGTGAGGGCTGTGCCCAGGGTGAGGGTGGAGCACCAGATGAGGGTGGAGCCCAGGATGAGGGTGGAGCCGCTGAGGGTGGAGCCGCTGAGGGTGGAGCCGCTGAGAGAGGCACAGGATGGTGTGGCTGGTGCAGGCCCTGAGGTGGCCACGCCGAAGAGGGCCCGGGCATCACTTCCCGCTCCGTATGAGCAAGTGATGTGGATGGTCCCGGGCCCTCCTGAATGTCCTGGGCCACTTCAGCTCTTCCTGCCTCCTCCTCTTCTGAATCTGTGGATACTGCAATGGAATAAACATATATTTCAGTTGGTTGCCATACACAATTGCCAGCTATGCATTTACATATCATTGACATCATGGTCACCTGTGAGTGGCTGTGGTGCTTGTGTTACACAGATGAGCCACGGGCTGCATAATGAGCATTGTGGATCATGGCTCATATGAATGTGTACTGCATGTGCCTCAGACACGTGCTCTGCTGCATCTGCTGTGCAGTGTGTGAGACTGACCAATCGGACAATTTTCCAGCAATGGTTGTTAATATGCAGCTGAGACATGGGCAAGGTTAGGACAGTATATGACACATGCAGTGCTACAGAGTCTGTATCCACAGATGCCGCACAGCAAAATTTTTATTCGCGATCGCAGTGGAGGCCAAAGTCAGGCCTGCATTTGTGGATAGCCATGCTGCACCCAGCTGAGAATATCATTCTCCAAGTCATTAAGTCTAATTGACTCATCTGTTCACATAAAGGAAATCCACATATACAGGCCTGTGCGCAGCACAGCAAGTTTGACTTTGGACACCCTGCTCTATTGCAATTAATCTGGATATAATTAGAAATTGACATATCAGGGAGACAAATTATGAACATGATAGGTTTGCTACCAGGTCTGAAATGGTTATTGTCGCCCCATACATTTTTAGTCAACTATAGGGCTTACAGTGCTATTGGATGTGAATTATCCCTGTGTGTGGGCAGGGGTGTAGGAGGCCATATAATTCTTGAGCAAGGGTGGGCAGGTTCAGGCCTGGAGGGCCACACAGGTGAGCCAATCGCCTTTTTTAGTCATCCTGATTGACTCACCTGTGCCCAAAAAGGATATCCTGAAAGTCCGGCATGTATGTGGCCCTCCTTACCCACCCCTGTTCTAGAGGGATACAGCTCATTATATACAACAGCCAGAACACAAGCCTATTTATACATACATACATACAGCATGATATCCTGAAAGTCCGGCATGTATGTGGCCCTCCTTACCCACCCCTGTTCTAGAGGGATACAGCTCATTATATACAACAGCCAGAACACAAGCCTATTTATACATACATACATACAGCATGATATCCTGAAAGTCCGGCATGTATGTGGCCCTCCTTACCCACCCCTGTTCTAGAGGGATACAGCTCATTATATACAACAGCCAGAACACAAGCCTATTTATACATACATACATACATACATACATACATACAGCATGTTATCTGCAGGCTTTTAGACAGCCCATCCCCCCACAATCTCAGCCAACCATGTGTGTGATATGATACTCACGTTGCAGGGTGTTAGGACAATCTGTGTCCATCTGCCCTGGTATTCCCACCACAGATTCAGAAGGGATGAAGCGCATCACTGTCCTCTCCCATTCCTTATAAACATAAGTGACCGCGGGCCCACCACCAGTCTGACGTGCTGCTGCTGCCTCATCGGATATCTTTCTTTTCACAGCCATCTTTAAATCGTCAAACTTGTGCCGCACTAACCTCCAGTCCCTATTACTAACCCCTACTGCCAACACAGCTCTGGCAATTTGGGACCAGGCCTGCTGCCTCTGGCTGGCATTAATGTCTCTGCCACCACATATAATTCCCTGGCGGGCACAGATTTCCCTGAGGAGAACCTGGATCTCCTCTGGGCTATAATTGGGGGCCCTGGGCCTTGCCACAACCCGTTGCCTTACAGACGGTGCCTGGTCTTCCTGTTCTATCCCTGGGGCCGCTCCCTCATCCCCACTACCTCCCACCAAGGGATCAGGCCCCTGACCCTCTGCCCCTTCCACTAGAATGCCTAGCTCTGGGGGCACTTCCCTCCCCCCCTGCTCTCCTCCTTGCTCTCCTCCTCCTCCTCTCCCTCCACCTCCTCTCCCTCCACCTCCTCCTCCTCTCCCTCCTCCTCCTCTCCCTCCACTCCTCCTCCTCCTCTCCTCCTCATCCTCCTCCTCTCCTCAGATGTTCTTCTCACTCTCCTCCGCGCCTCTCTTGCCTTACCACCTCCTCTCCTCTAAACTCCTCTGAAAAAAAAATTAACGATAAAGCAAGATAATCTTTGTGTTGGTTTAGGAGGTAAAAAAAGATGCAAGTATTATGTGTAGTATTATGTGTGGGGGGAGGGGGGGGGAAGGTCTTGGGGGGGGGGGTGTAGGTGTGCAGTGGCCTACCACTAGGTGTTGCTATGTGTACGTATTAATCTATGTGTGTGAATTATGTGATATCAGTAATTATGTGTATTGTAAACAAAGGGTTAAATTATCTGCTAGTTCAAAATTGAAATTCTCTCCTCTCTCCTCTCTCTTCTCTCTCTCCTTGCTCACCAAAAACCCACCAACGCCTAGACCTGTGTGTCTACTTGCAAAAGCTACAGCACAGTCAATTATGTTCTGTTTTTGGCTTCCTTTTAAAGGCATACTGCCGTCAGGTTAAGTGGTACGTATCACTTATTTCGCGCTCTTTTCATACGCAAAGTGATCCGAGATATCGTAACTCATGCGCAAATCCTAACGTTTACGCATTCGCATCCATCGCTCGTATCTCGCAGCACTTTGAATTTAATAGCGTCGGAAATGGTTTCATTTTTAAACTACGTAGGACTTGCGTTTTCACCTATTATTTACGCAGCTCGAATTTAATAGGGCCCATAACTACTAAGACTGAACTATCACTTCTCCTCCACTCTCCTTAGCACATCCTTGTGAAGGCCTCCACTGACCAGCTGTGTATCCGCTACCTGAAAAGAGGTAATTAACACAGTAGTGGCACTTATTATCCTCCTCATCGCTACAGAGGGGTGAAAATGTTAATGTTCACACAATACCTACTTGGAGACAGACTGTCTCAGAGATAGGGTGGGAGTCTTTTATGTGTCCAGCAAAAGTAATTAAACATGGAGTCAGAGAACGAGATGGTGGACTGAGACAATAAGGGCAGAGACAGGAAAATGGAACCCTTTCTTCCTCTGCCGACTCTGGTTAGTCCCTAGTAATACTGTGGCTCTGTCAGATACTGGTAAAACATTGTTGCAATACACCGAATTGTGTATAATATACACACACTGCCCCGTGTATAAAACTTTGTAGCACAATTTGATGAACTCAAGTGAAAACATGAATCTCTAAAGGCTTCTGATATCTTTATACTTGTAGCAAACAATGGATTACATTTTAATTCCCTAATGTTGAAGTACTGCAGCTCTGTCGGATTTACATGTTCTGGAAGATAACTAATGGGTCTGGAGAAAGGAGTTTCTCCAAGATGAAACAATTGAAGAGTGCATAGAGATTTGACAATGGCACAAGAAAGGCTTAACAGACTTGCCCTTATGGCAAATGGAAATTAAATTCTCAAGGACCTACATTTTTTCCATTGTTTTATAGAAATCTGTTTCTAAAAAATCATGCAAATAAAATGTTTTCATTTTAAAAATAACCTTTTAAAAATAAATGTGATTCTATTTTCTATTTTAACTTCTTTTTTGCTTTTTTGAAAATACAGAGCAATGCAAACATTGCTTGACACTCTGTGACCAGAGAAGTAATAATGGGCATAGTCAACAAATAACAATAATAACTAAAACAACAATAGATGACATAGTCACATTGCACTTAACTATATATCTATAACAATGAAAAAATATAATGCCTTCGTAGGTATATTAAAATGAACATTTTTCAAGAGACTTATTCTCACTCCGATATTACTGGGGGCCTCAGGGTACACATAGCCCAGGGGCCTACAATGTCTTAATCCAGCCCTGCCTATGCCCCTGCACAGTTAAAGGTACAGATGAAATTCTTAGCAACCTCTTTTTTTAATTTATCATTTTCTACCAAAGACTTGTGGGCTGCATTACCCTATACTTTCACACAAGGAGATCCCCCATTTCACCAAAATTTCTCACATTCTTAGCAATGTTGCAATCTCAGAACCTGTATTAACAGTGATTTACCTACCCTCATGCTTCTGAGCCTTATAGCTCTCTGGACAAGTTTACAACAAAAATGTACCTTTTAAGGATTACCAGCAACTTCCAAGGCTGGTTCTATCTCTGTCCAAAGAATTTACTTTCTTTACAGCACCCCACCACTTAAAGTTCTGGTTATGCCTGTAACTTCAGCTAGTTCTACCCAACCCGTTCCCCCGGCATCACAAATCTTAACATATGTTGCTGATCCAAGTACAGCCTGAATAAACCTAGTCAATATGTTCAGACTGGGCATTAACACACAATTTATCGATTGCTTTGAAAATGGAGTCTAACCGGTCACGTACAGTCTTTTACGATAGATGACAAACTCACAGAAAGCATTAGAGACACTGGACTGTATCTGAACCTGAACACCCAGGTCTGGTGAGACCGTCCACATTCTTGAAGATGTGTGTAAACATCTAGGCAGCAGCTGTCTAGCAGGTAAACCATCCCCTGAGCACAGTTCCATATGGACTGGTGCATTAGCAACTACATGAAAAAAGAGGGATCCATACCAGGGCTCCTTGTGGATGTATATTTGGGGAATGACTTGGGGTCCAGGGAGTGTTCCTGTGCAGTCTGGCTCTTATTATTAATACAAAGAGCCAGATGCAGCCCAAAATATTATAAGCCAGATAACAACTAGTAAAAGTTTAGAACTATGGGTAGACTTGAGTTTAACTGTGAGGTGAAGTAGGATCCTTATTTAGAGGGAGTTAGGGCTTGGGCATTGACTGATTGAGGAGTCAGGACCTGAGGGGGATAGGTACATTTGAGAGTGTTATCTATTGTATAGGGTGACTGATTCAAAGAAGGTGGAGCCACCTTGGAGGGCACTAAGACTGCTGTTCATTAATAAGAAGTACCTGGCAGCCATTGCCTGTGACATTCCAGTAGCAGTGCACCAAGCTGATAGCCAAAGTTGTCAATGCCCGACTCAGACCTTTTATTGAACTGAATTACCACAAGATATCCCTGGATTCTGGGTGTACTTGAAGGTACTTTTGTAGGCACAGGTGAGTGCCCTGAGCTCTCCTGCAGCCTATGCAAATGATAGAGATTCCCTTTCACCAATATATCATTGGCCTCTTACCAAGCCTGGTAAATTATGCAAGAGATTCATCCTCACAGTGGTGGATTATGCCACCCAGTATCCAGAGGATGTTGCTCTTGGGCACATTGTGGCATCAACAGTGGATGATGCTTTGGTAGCCATACCAGTGTTGGTAGCCATACCAGTGTTGGAATTTCCAAAATAATGACCATATGCCTAGCATAAGGAGAATATTCTGAGTATGGGATACTACCAGATATGCCCCTGCTGACCCATGCCCTATTTCCTTTATACTGACCAGCAAGATAAGTCTTAGTGGGTGTTAGGATGCCACTCAGGCATGTTCATGACCTGAACGGGTAGGATGTAGCTGCTGGTTGACAAGGTACTTACCTCTGAAACCGCTCTCACTGAAGCATTCTTCTTATAGGGTCCCTGAGACTGTTAATGGGAATATAAGGAGGGACCTGGATTAGAAGTTTAAGCTACAGCTCATCAAGCCATTCTATAATCCTTTGGTATTTCCTGTGATACTGTTCCAAAGAAGGACATGGCCACTTGGTTTTGTGTGGACTACAGGTGTGACTAAGGGTTACTGGCAGATCCCACTTTCTGAAACAATTAAAGAGAAGTTGCTATTCACCACCCCATTTGGTCTATAACAGATTACAGTTATGCCTTTTAGGATGGAGCATACCCCTTCTATGTTCCAACGGCTTGTTGGCCACCTACTGTATGGGTCAAATTAATTCACCCATGCATATGTGGATGACCTTACTACATTCAGACATACTTTTCTGGAACATGTGGACCACCTTGCCATTGTCATAGGTCAGATAAAACAAGCATGATTAACTGATCACCCTGGCAAGTGCCAGTTTTCTAGAGAGGAGGAGGAAAGGAGAATAGGAAAAACTGGGAGATAGAGAGAAAAAAAGAGGAGGAGAGAAGGGGTAAGGATTAAATAATATTTAGGGAAAGGCAAAGGAGGGGGATGAAAAAGGAATAAAGAGAGAAAGAGAGGCTTGAGGAAAAGATAGGAGAAGGAAAAGAAGACGGAGGGTGAGAGGTGAAACAAGGAGAGAGGATGAGAGAAAATTAATATAAGTAGAGAGGGAGAGAGGAGAGGGGGCTAGAGGAAATAATAGCAAAATAAATGAGGTGCGTGACAAGTGAGAAGAATAATGGGAGATGGAGAGAAAATGGAAGGAGGAGAAAGTAAGAATCAAGGGAAAAGAAATGTGGAGAGAAATAAGTCAGAGAGTATAATATAGAGAAAGGAGAGAAGAGATTGAAATGAATGGTTAAATGAGTAAATGAGAGAGGAGGAAGGTTTAGAAGTGAAGGGGAAAATGTGGGTGGAGTATTAATGCTACAGTAGTAGTGGAAGCCATAAGGAATCAGAGGAAGCCATAGGGGCCAGGGAAAGATCATGGAAGTTAAGGGGGTAAAAGAGTACCATTGGAAACAGTGTAGGTCATAGATGGTTTCCAGTTGAAGATTTGCCTTTAGGATATCCTATCCAACGTGGACCCTCCACTTTAGAAAAAATAAGAATACAAAAATAAAGAAAAACAAAACATCAGATCAACACCACCTATAAACTACTAGCGAATTGCCCGTCAAAAAATGACGGCAATGAAATTGTAAGTGAGCTAATGCTATTTGCTGTATAATAATAAAATAACTAATAGATTAATAAAGTAATATACTTTACCTATTTTGAATTGCTGTAGGTAAGCTCTTTATGTATGTGTTGTGTGTATTTATTGTGTTTTTAATTTTTTCATGTCTGAGGGTTGCGGACGATTTTTGCGAGGTCGTAATTGGTTGTAATGTGTCTTGTACCTTTTTGCGAGGGCCGCAGTTGCTGGCAAGGAGAACTACACCAATTTTGCAGGCATATAAATTATGAATATTATCATTAATAATAAACCTCATAATAAAAACAATATTATGATATATGTAATATATTTAATAATATACGTTATGTGGTATAAAAATAATATAACAATATATATAATAAATACACACACACATACACATAATATGTGGGTATATTTAAATAAATATATATATATATATATATATATATATATATATATATATATATATATATATATATATATATATATATTATTGTTAATATTATACCAAATAAGATATACAGTACTATGATATTAGGTTTGAATCCTTATCTATATGAAATAGGTTTGTTTGGAAGATAATTCATTATGTAATATGTGTGTTTGTATATATATATATGAATTCGATAATAATTTTTGCATTTCCTTATATTCTATGTTAAATTATTTTACATTCACGTCAAATTTCTGTTTCTATATGACACCAATTGTATTTGGTTTGTTTTCCTCGGGATCTCAGCGGTAATTGTGTAAATCCACCTTAAGAGCCCATAGGAGAGCCTGTGTGACAGGCCAGGGGCGGACCCTGGGGTGCTCCTGCATTGGAGGGATACAGAGGAGTGCAGGACAGCAGGGAGAAGTGAGGAGGTTTGGTTTCGAGCCAGAAAGCACAGGGCAGGGATCCTGTACAGTGACAGGTGATAGGGGTTATTAGATCTTGTTGATCAGGGGGAGATCTACCCAGCACAGCCTGGAGGTATGGTGGCAGATCCATACACTGTATCCTGTGTTTCTCCATACAAGTTATGAGTGGGTGGGCTGGTATAGTGGGGAGTGCTTGGCTAAACGTGTCTTGTACTTTTTTGCGAGGGCCACAGTTGCTGGCAAGGAGCATCTTTAGCACTCCTTGCCAGCAACTGCGGCCCTCGCGAAAGGAGCGCCTTTGGTGCTCCATGCCAGCAACTGAGGCCTCAGTTGCTGGCAAGGAGCGCCTTTGGTGCTCCTTGCCAGCAACTGTGGCCCTCGCTTCGCAAGGACCGCAGGCTCGCCGTGCGAGCCCGCAAGCATGAGCAACGGCTCGCATGCTCACAATTATATATGTGATTATGTACACATATCATTTAATGGGAGCCACTACTCAGCTTTTCTAGTTATCTGTTATTTATCCACATCTGTTGCTAAAGGATCTTAATTGGCTTCATAAAGCTAATGATTTGTGGCTTAAAGGTGGAAAAACTCTATGGGATATTTAAATTTGAACTCCGTGGACGCAAATCCTTTGATCTGTCAAGCCCGTAACTGTAACGTTTGAAAATCGCTATTAAATTGCTACGAATCCACTGGCATTAAAGTCCTATCCGTAGCACTGTAAATGCAAATATACATATTAATGTATTTTCAATTAAAGGGAAAGTGATGTTAGGTATTAAAATTAATAGCACAACATTCTCAATCTCGCAAATCTGCAATATAAAATACTTTAATTTCTGTTTAATTTCTGTGTCATATCAATCCCAGCAATCAATATGTTAATACTTATAAAGGAAATCGATTTTTACTAGAATATAATATTTACTGATTTATTAATATTGCATTATTTCTGGAATGCGGATCCGATCGAAGCTCGTAATTGAAACCAGTAAGGCTTTGAAATCTAACCTCCATTTTTCAGTGATGTAATGATGATGATCTTATTTTCCATTGGCTTCATCTAAACCCGTAACTACGGGTTGGACTAATTGATCATGCTGACGGCCGCACATCTAAAGAGCGGAAGAATGGTTTACGGGTTTGCATCTACGGCCCGTAACTCACGGCATGGTTCAATTTAATAGCTCAGTAATGCAGCTGAATTTTCAAGCCCTCAGCCTTTGCGAGTGTGCCGATGGCGCTACTGGCTTCAAATTTAATGGGGCTGTTGGAGAACAGATCCAGGAGACAGAATGTATGGGTCCATAAATTTCATGAGTCTGTGCTAGACCTGTCTTTGCATATGAAAGAGCTTTGCTGGGCTCTCCTGCCTAATCTGCATGAGGAAGAGTTTAGGTTTGATAGGATACACAGAGCATTGGGTAGACAACCATCTCCAACAGAAAGACCAAGAGAGGTTATAACCAGATTTCACTGCTCCAACCAAGCATCTTTTCTGATTTGTCATCTGCTACTCTTTATAAAATAAGGACTTTGTGTTTCTGCAAGTTCACCACAATTGCTGTAAGATTAAAGATATATTTATATAAAAAAATTATCCAGTTTAAGGTGTAAAGAAATTACATCCTATTTTTAGATAGTCAGCCATAGAGTTCAAAGTTGAAACTACACCATTTCAGAAAATAATTTTCTGTCATGAAAAGGTGCAGCTTCAAGGCTGAGGTAAGCAGAGGTAAGGAGACAGTGGGAGAGAAATTGCTTACAAATATCCTGAAAAAATTATTAACTGAAATGGATCCCAGGACTCATAAACACTATACATGGCATGAATTTGATGCAAAACATGTTTTTCACAGTTACTTCTCTCCTAACACTGATAACCTGGCTTCAGAATATACAGTATCTCACAAATATGAGTACACCCCTCACATTTTTGTAAATATTCTATTATATCTTTTCATGTGACAACACTGAAGAAATGACACTCTGCTACAGCTTCTTTAGCAAGGAAGTGGTCGTCTTGGATGTGTGTTTTGGGTCATTATCATGTTGGAATACTGCCCTGCGGCCTAGTCTCTAAAGGGAGGGGATCATGCTCTGTTTAAGTATGTCACAGTACATGTTGGGAAAGAGACGTATGAGTGCTGGCAGCGTTGCTTCAGAGGTTAAAGGGGTGGGGGGTCAGCATGTCAGTGCTTAGAACATACACCGCACACTGCATCACATTGGTCTGCATGGTGGCCACACAAAATATTGACACTTTGGGCATTTCCACTTAGGGGTGTACTCACGTTTGTTGCCAACGGTTTAGACATTAATTTGTGTGTGTGTTGAGTTATTTTGAGGGGACAGCAAATTTACACTGTTATACAGGCTGTACACTTACTATTTTACATTGTAGCAGAGTGTCATTTCTTCAGTGTTGTCACATGAAAAAATATAATAAAATATTTACAAAAATGTGAGGGGTGCACTCACTTTTGTGAGGTAAAGTATGTTTACTGTATATTTCCTATGAAGCAACTGCATAAGGAATTAGCTACAGGTATGATCATTTCTCTTGCAATTCTTATTTCACTAGTATCCATAGCATATTTCTAAGGTAAAAGCAACATTTTTTAACTTTGCCCTTGTTTGCACTTTGTTAAATCTGAAACTATTATTATTATTACTATTGTTTATTTGTAACGCACCAACATATTCCATAGCGCTGAAAATAATAAAGCTGAAAAAATTAACCAACAGACTAACAGCCTCATTAAATTGGGTCTATGTTTCCAAAGGTAGCCCGTAGTGAAAAAGTAGGGCTGAAGCTATTAAATTAGCCTTGTAAAGTGGCCAGCATATGACTTGCGTGTTAAAAAAAACACAGGACGGCCAGAAAATGCCTACCGGATGTGGAACGTGGAAATTCTAAGCCCGCAACCCTTTGATCTGTCAAGCCTGTACCGCTACGCTCCAATCCCGCTATTACATTTTATGGAAATAAGTGTTTGCTTTCTGTTTTATAGCTTCACACATTTTAACTTATAGATGCAGCAGCAGTAATGTAGTACTCTGTAAAACTTAATTGGATTGCAATAAATTATACACTTTAGAGAACAAAGATCAAAACAATTATTTTATATATAATTTATTTTCTTCAAAAAATGATTATGTAATTGTATTTTCAAAGGTGAAATAATACGAAAGATCATCTGAAAAATCTTTACACTTTAGCTAATGTGATCACCTAGTATGCACCAAATTTCAACTTGGAAACCTCCCAAAAAATAATGAATTAAACAATGTCATAGCCCTCTTTTTGGGGGCCAGGGTGGGACTACCCTGAACATAAGGACCCTTTATTGCCTAAAGTTGTAATGTCACAGAGCCCAAACTCATTGGCTCTGTTTTTGAGACCCAAGCCCATGTGATTGCCAACTCCAGATGCTAATATACAATGGTCATCAGTGACAGTTTTTCATTTATAGGCAATGTAGTTTTGGGCTCAGGCCCTGGTCATGTACCCTGAGTCCCCAATAAGTTATGTCTGGGAGTATTCGGGCCTACAAGGCTCAGAATTGTTTTTTAAGGTTTAGTGTTGCAGGTTTTGGTCAGAATATGTTGGGATATGACACTATTAGTCTCTTTAGCTACAACCAACCTATATAATGCAGTGGCAATTAATCTTAAGGACTGGATAATAGTGAGTTATCTAGTAAGTTTTTAATGTTTTTAATAGTGACATGTTTTAGTAGCCAGGATTGTAAGGTTTTAACTTCACAAGTTAGTCTGTAACACAAGTGACTGCAACAATGTTATTGTAAATGTGACTAATGGAAAAACATTATTGTTAATTTAAAATAGGAGTTTGGGATGAAGGAAGAGGCTTCCATATTTTCATGTGGCTGGCATCATTGAATTAGGAGGCACCACATGAGTCATTTTTTTACTGCCCTTAGCTGAGCAGATAAGATAAAGATGGTAAACAGAACTAAGCTTTTTAATTTGCCCTTGTCAGAGAGGGTCAGTAAAGGCCAAAAAATATATTTCGATATTGTCATTATTAGGCATATCATATGTAACCTGCGATTTATGTGCATGTTGTGTGTGATCCCACCCCATTTTGTCACATAATATGATACTAGGAAGTTGCCCGTCAAAAATGACGGGGTTAAAATTGTAAGGCTGGCAATGCTGTTTGCCACACAATGTGAGGCTTTTGGTCCTCTGAGCACCTTTGGTGCTCATGAGCCCCGCTCTGAGCTCCTTTGGTGCTCATTGGGAGCCTTTTCCCTGTGTACTTAAACTTTCCTGCTTTGCACTGATCACCATCAGCGCTCATCTCGAGCCCCATGCTGAGCGCCTTCGGCGCTCATCGCAGAGCTCACAATGAGCGCCTTCAGCGCTCATTGCAAGCCTCTTCCACTCACGGTGCTCATTGTGGGCCCTGTGAGGAGCACCTTTGGCTCCTTTGGCGCTCATTGCGAGCCTTTGCTCCCGCCTACTGTATGGTCTGCTCATTGCAGGTTTCGTTAACCTGCAAGTTTGGTGCTCTGGAATGGCATGTGTCTGTTTCCACCATCTCCCCCCCCCCTTCCCTGTGTGTTTGTCCTTTGTGTGTGTGCTCAATGTTTGCGTGTTACGTGCTGAAGGCCTTTTGTTTTATTTTCAGTCCCGCGTGCCTGCCGTTGTTGGTGTAAGTGTTACTATATTTGCCGTTGTGTATTTTCTCTGGCTTTTCTCAGTCTTGTTTTTATGCAGTTTCAAATTATTTTACGTTTTTCATTCGCCATTTTTTTCTCGCTTAGCCAATTTTGGAATCATGAAAGACCCCAAATGTTGCTCCAAATCACTTGTAACCTTACTCCCAGGCTTCCTGGCTTTCCCCTTGTCCTTTCTGTGAGTGTGTTATTATATTTGTTAATTTTTGTTTTTGTTTTTAGGGTTTTTAGAGTTACACGCTTGGCTCACAGTTGCGCCCCTCACAATGCAGCCTAATTGTTCGCCTCGCTTTGTGAGTCTTTGCAGCTGAGTCCCTCGCTTTGCGAGGCTTCGCAGATGAGCACTTTCGGCACTCATCCAGGCTAAGTCCTGCACCGTACATGTCTCGCCTCGCTTTGCAAAGATTCGCAGATGAGCATCTGCGTTCATGCAGCCTAAGTCGTGCGCCGTACACTGCTCCCATGTGTGATCAAAATATCCTAACAAATAACCCCCACAAAAGCCCTGGGATCTGCTGACAGGGAAAAAATGACCCATTTACCCTTTGACAGTAGAGCAATACCCTTAAAGAAAGGGGACAGTAGGAACACAATCCTGTCAATCAAAATGAGGTGGGTTAGAATAATAAATAACCCCCACAAAAGCCCTGGGATCTGCTGACAATGAGAAAACTGACCCATTTACCCTTTGATAGTAGAGCAATACCCTTAAAGAAAGGGGACAGTAGAGACACAAGCCTGTCAATCAAAATGAGGTGGGTTAGAATCAGGCAGGCTATTAGTAATTGGCTAAGGGTTTGCTTGTCCCAGTAAGGGGGGATTATGTGGGTGGTTTGATTTACTGTTTAAATATGTGTGTGTAAAGAATACAGATGTCTGTCGGTGACACATATTCAACGTATATGCTCCTTCTTGAATGATGCTCTATCCCAGACAAGGGAATAGGGAAAGTGGTTTATTATTTTAATAAGCTAGTAACCTTAGACTGATTCTGTGATCTTGTGTCCCTGATTTCAATGACTGGTGGTTCTGAGTCTCTGCTGGGCATTTAGAAAACCTAACTCTGCATGATCCAGATGAGTGCTCCTGTAGCTCAGTGCTGGAGGTTTTAGGATTAAAGAGAACCCTTCACTGTGAGGGTTGTGACAAACAAGTAAAATCGATGTTCTGCTCAAATAAAGAAAAATAAATAATTAGCATCACTTGACACTAAGTAAACAATAAATAATCATGAAATGCTTTAAAAGGCTTCAACAAGCACATTTTACAAAAACAAACATCTGCTATGATCAGTTTGCTTTTCTCTTTGTCCAATATCATGCTAAAGGGTTAGGAATCATATATGGAAACATTTTATACCTTTCCTGATCAATTTGCTGGACCATTAAACAGTAACATTTTGCATAGTATGTCATGGATATAATATAATTAATGTTAAATGTTTATTTCACATTATGTTGCAGGACAAATTAAAGGGGACATTCTAATTGATATTTGTGGGAGCCCGAACATTTCTCACCTCTTTCCAATATGTGATTTCTTCAAAGCAATAACAATTATAGAGCATGCAGATTCCTGCATAAAGGAGTTGGAAATGTGGATGAACAATGACCGAGATGCCTTTGATTGGTCTCATGCAGCAACATTTATTTATGAACTGGAAGGAAAAAGGTGAAATATATTATCCAATGTTTAAATATATTTGTTTTGATTTTTCTTTCCTTTTGAAATGTGATTTTAGAACACAATAATATTGATAAAAATTACATGTAGTGGCAAGTGACTCTTGCATGTGTATATGAGTATAAAGGGAGTGTTATTGTAGAAACACGATAATAATACAGATTACATAAAAAGTAACTTCTGTCTTTTGGACTTTTCTTACTAAACAGCTAAACAACGTATTTATTCTTTTGAGCTAAAGTTATTGGATGTGCCTATCACAATGTGTTATTAAGCTTCAGAAAACACAACCCATCTAGTGATTGTAACTATTTTTCACCAAAGCAAACCATATGCTAAATACCTGTTTCCTAACCTCGCCTCATATTATACAAGAAATATCACTATTTAAGGTATCCCCTAATGTGTATTATTGAATTAAAAAATCCCTCTAGGAAATTATAAATTTGTAAGAGTCTTGCAACTGATTAAATTTTTACAAGATTTCTCGCTCTCAAATGCTATCTTTCCTTCTTGATCTGTTCAGAGTGAGTGCATTTAATAAGACCATCTCTACAATAATTGACTGCAGCAACTGAAAGGGAGGGGAAATGCTACTGCCAATAGACATCAACATGTAGGTTAAAGCAGGCAGGGGACTCCTTTGGGGAAGGGCTTTCAAATGATTTATGGAGTTGTTCTGATAAGTTTTATTTTACCTTGTGTATTGGCTCATTAGTGAGTTTTTTCCAGTACTGTAGTCAGCAAAACAGTTGTGGTCATTTATTTTTGAAATTTTTACAGTCTGTGATAGTTACATAGTTAAATAGGGCCTCATTCTATTATCGGCCGTAGGAGATGCGGGGCCGCAAGGACCGGCCGCAAGCTATTCGGCTATTCTATTCCCTTCCGGCCGGGAATTCCGGCAGGCTTGCAGCCGGCGCCTTGCTATCCCTTGCAGCCGCTCGCGCCGGAGGAAAGCCTTTGATCTAAAACGGCCGCAAGAGTTTCGGCCGCAAGAAAATCCTGGTTGCTATTCAATTGCTCCGGGAACCCTCTCTGCAAGGCTAAAACCGAGCCACAGCTTACTTACAGCAAAAAGGTCCCGCTAGCACCAATTAAGCACATTATAAAGCCGAAATAAAGCCATCCTGCACTCTGAGGAGACTATAAAGTGATTGTAGGTGTTAGCAAAAATAGCACAACATTCCCCTACACTCAAATCCGTAAAAATGTATTTTTTAATTTATGTCACATATCCATGTAAAAAGTCCAGAGGGCTTGGAGCACCTCAGACCCGCCCACGCTGCGGCCGGAAAATAAACAGTTAATGTAAACTCGGATTTGGGCTGATGTGCAAGCTTGAGAGGGGTTTGCTATTAATCCTCATGTCCCCCAATATGATCCCTAGCATTTACAGAGCTGTACAGTGCCGTCTTGAATTTATTTTTGCGTTTAAAGATTTCTGAGCTTACGGCCGGTTGCAAGATATACGGCCGGCCGTAAGGGGAGATCCTTGCGGGGCCGTATAATTGAATTGCAAGATAACGGAACCCCTGCAAGGAATCGCAGCCTTGCGGCCGTTTTACGGCCGATAATAGAATGAGGCCCATAGTATTTAAGGTTGAAAAAAGACTTTCAGTTCATCAAGTTCAACCTTTTAAGATCTCCTCTGATCTGCAATATGCGGATTAACTATTAATTAATTAGTTGTATAAAAAAAAAAAAAATTGCCTCCTAATCCCAGACACCGGCGACCGGACTTTTCCCTGCATCAATACTGCCTCTCTAATTATCCATAATAACCCTGAATTCCCTTTTTAATTAGAAATAAATCCAGTCCCCTTTTAAAGTTATCTATCGAATCCGCTGTCACCACCTCCTCTGGTAGAGAATTTCCACAGATTAACCACCCTTACTGTAAAGAACCCTTTTCTTTCTTTAAGGTGGAATCTTTTTACTTCTAACCTCAAGTGATGTCCTCTTGTCAGTTGAAAACCTCTTGGCACAAAAAGCTCTCTTGACAAATCTTTATACTGACCCTGGATGTATTTATATAAGGTAATCATATCTCCTCTTAGAAGCCTTTTTTCTAGAGAAAATAAGTTTAATTTGGTTTGTCTTTCTTCATAACTTAGCCCCTCCATTTCCCTTATTAGTTTTGTTGCCCTCCTCTGTACCTTTTCCAGCTCTAAAATGTCCTTTTTATGAAGTGGTGCCCAAAATTTTACTCCATATTCCAAATGAGGGTGTACTAGAGATTTGTATAGTGGCAGAATTATATTTGCTTCCCTGGCTTCTATACCCTTCTTAATACATGCTAATATTTTATTTCCCTTTGCAGCTGCTGCTTGGCTTTGAGCACTGTTACCTAGGTGGTTGTCCACAAGCACTCCCAAATCCCTTTCAATATCTGATACACCTATATTTGCTCCATTAAGATTATAAATTGCATGGCTATTTTTCCTTCCCAGATGCATAACTTTACATTTATTCGTATTAAATCTCATCTGCCATTTAGATGCCCATTTCTCAATTTTATGTAAATCCCTTTGGAGGGAAAGCACATCATTATCTGATTTAATTACCTTGCACAACTTTGTGTCATCAGCGAAAATGGAAACACCACACTCCAATCCTACCTCTAAGTCATTAATAAATATGTTGAAAAGGAGAGGACATAATACTGAACCCTGAGGAACCCCACTTACCGCATTAGTCCAATCGGAGTATGTTCCATATACAACAACTCTTTGCTTCCTGTCTTTTAGCCAGCTCTCAATCCATGAGCAGATATTTACTGCAACTCATGTATCTCTTAGTTTGCACAATAGTCTCCCATGTGGCACTGTATAAAAAAGCCTTTGCAAAATCCAAAAAGACCACATCCACTGAGTTGCCTTGATCCAGGTTCCTACTAACCTCCTCATAGAAACTAATTAGATTTGTTTGACACGACCTATCCCTCATAAATCCATGTTGACTCCTACTTATAATCTAATAATCCTGTTCAAATAGACATATTCTTGTATATTATCCCTTATTAACCCTTCTATAAGCTTCCCCACTACAGAAGTGAGGCTCACTGGTCTATAATTCCCCGGATTTGCTCTTGCTACCTTTTTAAATATAGGTATCACATCAGCTTTTCTCCAGTCATCTGGTAGAGACCCTGTGTTGAATGAATCTTTAAAAAATAAATATAATGGTTTGGCTATTACAGAACCCAGTTCCCTTAGTCCCCTTGGATGTATTCCATCAGGACCCGGGGCTTTATTAACATTTATTTTTTCCAACCTCTTTTGGATTACTTCCTGTGTTAACCAATTATTTGGCAAAGGTAGTGTAGCCCCATTATGTTGCTGTGTCCCAACCACTGGTACCTCCCTTGTGTATACCGAAGAAAATAACCTATTTAGCTCATCTGCCTTTTCTTGGTCACTAATTATCCGACGGCCTGTGTCACATTGTAATGTTCCTATAGCTTCATTCCTCACCTTCTTCCCATTAATATACTTAAAAAATATTTTAGGGTTAGTCTTACTCTCTTTTGCAATTAATTTTTCATTTTCTATTTTAGCCAGTCTAATCGCCCTTTTGCAAGCCTTGTTAATTTCCTTGTATTCCTGTAAAGCAGTCTCTGTCCACTCCTGTCTGTATAATTGAAATGCCTGTTTTTTACTCCGTATGTTGATCTTTAAATCATTGTTAAGCCACATTGGATTTACTCCTTTTACTTTTATTCCCACACGGTATATGCCGATGTGTATGCATATTTAGTAAGGATTTAAATGTTGTCAGTGTTTTTACCTGCCAGCTCACTGTCCCAGTCTATACTTAGTATTGCTGCCCTTAGACCGTTAAAATCTGCCCTTTTAAAATTAAGAGTTTTTGTTGGCCCCTTAAAATTTAGTTTTTTTTTATTCAATCTCAAATGAGACTGTGTTGTGATCACTGTTTCCCAAAGGTTGCCCTATTCCAACATTAGATACTATATCAATATTATTTGTGATGAGTAAATCTAAGATAGCTTCATTTCTAGTAGGCTCTTGTACAACCTGGGCCAGATAATGATCCCTGAGTGTACTCAAGAACCTGCTCCCCTTAGATGAACTGCTGGTCTCATTTATCCAGTTTATTTCAGGGTAATTAAAATCTCCCATTATTAGAACTTGACCATGCTTAGCTGCATTTTCAATCTGTAACAATAATTGTATTTCCTCACTTTCAGCTATATTTGGGGGTTTAAAGCATACTCCTACTAATATTCTTTTGGAATTTACTGCTCCGCTATTTAACTCTACCCACAAACATTCAGCTTTATCACTAGGTCCACCATAAATATCTTCTCTGACTATAGGCATAAATTCAGGCTTAACATACGGACAAATCCCTCCTCCTCGTTTACCATTGCCTTTATCTTTCCTAAAGGTTATAACCATCCAGATTAACAGTTCAGCCATGAGATTCATCCCACCACGTTTCAGTAATGCCTATTAAATCCCATTTTTCATTAATTGCTAATAATTCTAACTCTCCCATTTTTCCTGGCAAGCTTCTGGCATTAGCAAGCATACACCTTATGTTATGAGTCTGTAGTTCTGAAGTGCCTGCCACTGTACTTAGTACTACCTCCCTATTGACTATACTACCCCTCCCCCCATTTCCTCTCCTATGAGTTGTTAATTCATCCCTTATACCCTCTACACTTTCTACCCCATTACTTATATCTAGTCCCCCCCCCCCGATGGATCATTTAGTACATCTTCTCCCCTAAAGATACATCTGTACAAAATATCCTCATATTCATGAAATAGTACAACTAATGTGCTTATTTTTTTTATTGACCAGTGAAAAAACAATTAAGAAGAAAAGTAAAACAGATTCTGAAATGTGATCTCTCCAAGAGACATGAACAAAATCTCATCATTGCTAAAGTTAGGTGGGCATTTTTTATTAGTTGCTGGCTTTATTGTCACTTTCTATATGCTTTGTGACCACAAGTTCCACACACTGAAATACAATGAAGAGTTTTTGAGAAAGGTTCTGACTGAATCTGTTTTTTTCTGTTGAATGCATTGAAGTGTCAGAAAGCAAAATTAGCAATGTCATACTAGATGTGGATAATATATATTTTGCCACAATAATCAAAGACAGATTTTTGCGTACCAAAATATAAAAAATGTACACACTAAAAAAACAACATAATTGTGTGTGATGCTTCTTTATTCACCTATTATACTTAGGAGTGTTACTTATTTTACTTTAGAGTTAAACCCAAGGGTGTCAAACATGCTTAATTAAAGTGGCTCTGCATGCTGCAATGGGGAATACTCACATCATTTAATTATTTTTAATAAACTTTAAAATATATTTAATTTTCTTTGCATTTGCTCCTCCTCCCTTATTCTCTCTTCACCACTCCCCTAATGCTTCTGCCTTGATCCTTACTCATCTTACCATAGATTCACTACCTGGTCAACAATTATGCTTATCTCACTACTGGGTTCTTAGGAGAAGTCTGGGGGAGACATTGGTAGTACAAGTGATCTTAGGAGATTCAGTAGTTATTTCAATATTTCCTTCCTGGTTTCCTTTCTTCCAGCTGGTTCCCTAGTTAAATGGACGGAGGAATGATGAGGGGAATCAGGAGGGAGTAAAAGGGAATAAGAGGGGGAGAAAAACAAGGGAGGACGGGGAGAGAAGAAATGAGGGGGCATGGCAGAAGAGAGACAGGGAGAGATGACAGGGAATAGGGGTCATAAAGAAAGAAATGAAAAATGGAGTTGGGACATGAGAAAGGAACATGAGAAGTGAGGTTGAGAGCGGTATGGGGTCAGATGATGGAGTAAGGCGAACGGGAGACAAGGAAAATGTGTGAGGGGGATAAGGAGGAAGTGAGAGATGAGCAATTTGGTGAGGGGAGATGAAATAAAATGGGAAGGTTGACTGGGAAAGAGGAGAGGAAGGGGTGAGAGGGGATGGAAGGCATACAAAGGATGAGATGAAATGGGAGGTTTGCAAGCAAGGGATTAGCTGGACAGTATTTGGTGCTAAAATGAAGAGAGAGAGAGAAGTGTAAAAGAGGAGATGAAGGAAGGGATGAGATGATGGTAGATGAGATGGGATGGGAGGTGGTAAGGGGTTAGTGGAGAGAGATTGAAAGGGATGATTCAGGATAGATAGGGGCATGAGGATAAAGACTCAGGAAAATATGGAAGGTGGAAATAGAGAGTTGAAGGGGTGGAGAAATATACAAGGGGAAGAGAGGGATTGAAAGAAGGGGCGGGCAATGGAGCTAAGAATTTAAAGATCACTATGGGATTAAACATGTATGGAGCCTGTGGTATTATGCATATATGTTATCTATTTACTCACTAGATATGGACTTTCATAATTTTATATGCCTCTTACAGTAAAATTGCTTCAGGCTTTTTGCTTGTAAATTTCAAATTCCTTTATTTTTTAGTAGACTAATAAACTTGTTGACTTTGAACAAACATTTGTGGTTGTATGTTATTACAGAATTAACAATTATGTAAAGTTTTTAATTATCTAAAGCCTGTACTTCAAACAATAAATACTTTTATAGTATTATGTTGATGTATGCAGATTAGACACAGTAATCTCTTTTGGAACAGGGTATGTATATTGTGCTTATGGAATCAAGAAGAGCCAAGAGAGGCTCTTTTAATTTAAACACCTTTTGTGGATATAAATAAATGTAAGTGTACCTAATTTTTTAATCAGTGGAGGTAAAAGGCGGTTAAAGATGTTGGTAACTAAGGAATCTTTCAATGACCATTAAAAGTATAAATTTACCAAAATGAAAGAAAAGTTTCTCTTTATTTTATTATGAACTTTATTATTTTCTTCTTTTGATTTTTTGTAAAAATAAAATAACACATATACCAGTAAAAAGCTGATAATTTAGTAAAAAAACAATATATAATTTTAAATTTTTAAAGGCAAATAAGTTGTCAGGTACCATGTCTAAGTATGTGCGTAGAAAAATGCTGCAAATCTATCTGGACTCCTAGGTATAAAAACTGTCCTGAAAGTCTTGCCCTGAAAGAGTTAAACACAAGTTTCCTGAGCAGTACCCACAACTGCTGAGGTATTTGATCAATCTAGTACCTTTATCCATGTCACAATGTGCTCTTTGTTAAAGCTTGAAAAGGCCAAGAAAACTAATCTTACCTGCAAGTAGTTTTAACGTCTTCACTTCTAAACGAAATGCATCATGCAGTGCACATTTTTATACAGTTTTTGCACCAATCACCAATGGGCCACTTCCCTTGGTAAACATGAGGTTGACACATTTTGTCCCCCTTTGAAGTATTACATGTGGGCCAGTTATTTATCCAAGGAACTGATGAGTTTACTGCTCCAGTTATTAGCTACATCTGAGCAGGATCAGGGCACAGCAGGGCTTGATTATGTATTAGGACTGCTGAGACAGAGTGTTTTGTTTGGGCCTAACCCACATTGGAAACCAATTATCTGGGGTATGCAAGTTTTAGATTCTCTGGGGAATGGCTCTCCACTATTCGGGGCAAACAGCAGAGGGTAGTGGCACTGGTTAGCAGGCTCGGAATACTTCCTGAGCAGGGATAGAATAGGGGTAAGTATGGTGAAATCAGGGGAAATTAATAGTCATTTCTTCTACTCCCTAGTCAACTGCTCTCAGATAACCATACCTTTATTGAATCAGAGGGGAGACAGCTAGGGGGTTGGACCATTTCCAGGGTGTATCCGGCTTTCATATACATTTTAGCAATTTAGGGTACCTATTAGATTGAATCAGGGGCCATGAGCCATAATTAAGATCAAGTAGTCCCTACTTTGTGTTTAACCATAAGGCAGAGGTTCAAAGAATATGACTTGCAAACAGAGGCGTAGGAACTGAGAGGGGTGGACAAATCCCCTTCAGATTATATGAATAGGGGACACAAAAAATAGCAAAATTAAACTTAATCATGCATTTAGCCACAAGACGGTGCTTTGGAGTATGCAGTATGTATTTCCCAAGAAAGCTTTGACCACAATAAGTTGGCATATTGACATACAGCACTATGGAAAGCTTTGAGCCATAAATTATATATATATATATATATATATATATATATATATATATATATATATATATATATATATAACAACCATGCCCTGTTTTAACCAACTCTTAACCCTAATGGAGGGTTATTTTCCACTCTTACTACACTTTATTTACACTTCAACATTCTATTAGGACTCAGCAAAATACATCCTTAACGCACACAGTAAACTCTGAATTGGACTCCAGTAAGTCCCTTTTCTCTCAGGGATTACTTCTCAGGGGTTACTTGCCTGTAGACTCAGGTCCCTCTCTCTCTCTCTTGCTCCTCTGGTTGGAGCAGTCTCTTTCTCCCTCTGGTTGGAGCAGTTTCTCTCTCTCTCTTTCTCTCTCTCTCTCTCACTCCTCTGGTTGGAGCAGTCTCTTTCTCCCTCTGCAGCTGCCCCCCTACCGTGTAATCAACTTTCCGGGGTCTCTTTCTGGACTGCACACTTTTGAGACTCTCATGCTTGGAGCATCAGCCTCTGCTCAGGCCTTTCCTCACTTGGGCTTGTGTCTCCCAGGCAGCTCCAAGCCTACAGCTCCACACACTCTGTCTCTGTCTCACAGACAGGCTTCTGGCATTTCTCCATAGGAGCCTCTTATAGCAGGAGTTAATTCACTCCCTGCTCGAGTAAATTACATTTTACCCCCAGATCGGCCTCTAGGGGGCACTTTGCCACAATATATACATACATAATGAGTTGATAAGTTGGCCTGCAGCCTTTGAAATTTTAAACTAATTAACCCCTTCTAACCAATTAACACTGCTATAATTAATTAACCCCCTCTAACCAATTAAAACCCTCTAACTAATTAACCCTATTTAACCCTCACCATACCCAATGAACCCTATTATAGTTACATAGTTGCATAGTAATTAAGGTTAAAAAAGACTTTCAGTCCATCAAGTGCAACCTTTAAAGATCTTCTCTGATCTGCAATATGCGGATTAGTTGTTAATTAATTAGTAGTGATGTCCTGAACAGTTCGCCGGAGAACTATTCGCAGCTATTTTTCGCATGTTCGCGTTCGCATCGAATGGCGAACACATGCGCTTTTCGGTCCGTCCCCTATTCTTTATTATTGAGGAAACTTTGACCCTGCACCTTACAGTCAGCAGACACATTCCAGCCAATCAGCAGCATACACTCCATTAAGCTACATTCGTTGAGAGAAGAGATATATTCTACCTGCTGCTGATTTAATAGGGAAATAGATAGCCAGGCTGTGTATTTAGCTTTCACTACACACCTGAAGGACTCATGTGATATCTGCTGCAAGGACAGCAACCCAAAAAGCCCTTTTTAGGGCTAGAACATCATTTATTTTATTTTATTATTTTTTTCTGTGTAATCTAATAGCATATGCCTGCCTGCTAGTGTGTGTGTGAGGACTATTGCATCTACTCTGCCAACTTTTGCCAGTGCACAGTGACACTCATATCTGGTGCAACCGTAGTGTACAGTGAAATAAAAGAACCCTTTTTTTTCTGTAATCGATTGAATATCAGTTGCCTGCCTACAGGCGTGTGTATAAGGCCTATTGCATCTACTCTGCCAACTTTTCCCAGTGCACAGTGACACTCATATCTGGTGCAACCGTAGTGTACAGTGACATAAAACAACCCTTTTTTTTCTGTAATCGATTGAATATCAGTTGCCTGCCTACAGGCGTGTGTATGAGGCCTATTGCATCTACTCTGCCAACTTTTGCCAGTGCACAGTGACACTCATATCTAGTGCAACCGTAGTGTACAGTGACATAAAACAACCCTTTTTTGACTGTAATCGATTGAATATCAGTTGCCTGCCTACAGGCGTGTGAAGCCTATTGCATCTACTCTGCCAATTTAATACACCACTCCTATTTGTGCAGTGCCCCAAATTCAAAGTAGGAGGTCCGACCAAGCATCTTTTTCCATCTCCCTGTTTCAAAAATCCATGCCATATACACGTCCCCTGATAGGTGACGTAACAGGTATTAAACTGATAGGAATGAATAGTACAACTTAATACACCACTCCTATCTGGTGGCACATTACATTACACGCGCAGTGCCCCAAATTCGAAGTAGGAGGTCCGACCAAGCATCTTTTTCCATCTCCCTGTTCCAAAAATCCATGCCATATACACGTCCCCTAATAGTGGACGTAACAGGGATTAAACCGATAGGAATAGTACTACTAACAGTACACACCTTATAATAACGCAGACAGAGGCAACGCAGAGAGAGGAGTCTGAAGAAGAGTCAGAGGAGGAAGGTGGCTTTGAGGAGGTGGAAGACCAAACACAGCAGGCGTCCCAGGGGGCTTGTTGTCACCTGTCGGGGACCCTTGGTGGCTGGGTGGAGGAAGAGACCTTCAATGACATCAGTGAGGACAAGGAACGGGACATGGCTAGCTTGGTATCCAACCTTGTGCAAATGGGAAGTTTGCGGTTGTGCAAAGGGACTATTTGCGGTTGTTTGCGGTGCATTAAACGGGGATATTGGTCTGTTACTGTGAAGCGGGTGTAACCCTTGCACTACCTGATCGATACAACATCATACCTGATGTTTTAAAGCATGTTATTCCAAACAATTTAGGAATGTTAGGTGATTTATGCCCTTTATGGCTTAAAACCAGACTCTGCATCAACTATGTAATTTTCCGTGGGAGTTTTGCCATGGATCCCCCTCCAGCATGCCACAGTCCAGGTGTTAGTCCCCTTGAAACAACTTTCCCATCACCATTGTGGCCAGAAAGAGTCCCTGTGTGTTTTGAAATTCGCCTGCCCATTGAAGTCTATGGAGGTTCGTCGATGTTCGTCCCTTCGCGAACATTTGATGGAATTCGCGTCCGCGGTTCGCGAACCGAAAACGTGATGTTCGCAACATCACTATTAATTAGTTTTTAATTAATTGATCCAGAGGATCCAGCTATTCCTATCTAGTCCTATTTAACCCTAACTGTACCTATTTAACCCTAACTGGGCCTATTTAACCCCAAAGGTACCCAGTAAACCTCTATCCTATAAACCCCTTTGTTGTGGAAAATTACAAATATGCATACCTTATTTAGCATATATATATATATATATATATATATATATATATATATATATATATATATATATATATATATACACATATTATGCTTTTATTACCTAAAATTATACTTTTCCGTTGTAGCCTATAGGGTAGGAAACAGTTAATTATGTATTACATTTAATTCTATGTTATTATTCTAAAACTGTAAACAACTCCCTATTCTCATAATAATTTGCTCTCAGAAGACAGTCAACAATAGATACCCAAAACAATTTGTCCTTAAGAATCTAAAATCAAGGTTCAGTAACATGTTATTTATTGTGCAGGTTTGTGAAAGTGCAGGGTGATATGCGCACAGTTTGGGCTGGGGACGTGTTTTCATTTTAATTGGCCCAAATATGAAAATAATTATTCATTGATCTAGCAATGGGTTATTCCATGTTTTTGGGAGGTGGGTATGAATTGTGCCATTGTCTTATGTACATAACCATAAAAGCCATGTTGTTTACATATTCTTTGAATTCATCAGCCATTTTTATACTGTGCTGCTGTGTTCCCAAGCTGCTTGTCAATAAATCAAAAATAACCAAAGACATCTGAGTTAGTGTAACCTTCTTTGTTTTTTTGTTGAGTAGTGGGTAGTAGTGGAGATATTTTTCATGATCATCTTGACGCACCAACGTGGGGCTCGATTTCAATCTGTATTTTCCACCCTGTGATCCATTTTTTTGTGGAGGAGCTGTTTTGGCAATAGTTCAACATGACCATGTACTGAGAGGTTTTGCAGAATTGCTTTCGAGAAATCTGTTTTGTAGGATTGCTTGGATTAGTGTTTTGGGGTGTAATTAACAAACGTAGAATGTATTGAGATATATCTCACCTGTTGAAGTGTAATTACTGATACTAGGATTAGGATATATTAAGGGACATTTTACCTGCATAGATGTTATTTAAAAAAAAAAGTGCTGTAGATATAAATTAAGAAAGGTTTGCCTTACCTAGAAAGGCGAGTTATGTCTAGACAAAGTTTTTGAGAACGGTTCTGATTGATGAACAAATAGAAATTACATTTGCTACATTCATTTCGAATGGTGTTAATGTGAAACAAAGATGCTATTGGCAAAAAACTGCAAATGAAATTGGGCCCATGTATGTGCTGAAGTACTGAGTGTCAGTACTGTGTGCAGTGATTACCTGAAAGAAAGGGAGGTTGGTCCTCTGTGCTGTTCGTTGTTGTTAAGAATGTCTGTATTTTGCAGTGTTTTTGGAAGTGTGTGGGCTGGATTGGGAGCTGTGTGTGAGAGTGTGAATTAATTATCCAAAATACTATAAAATTGCTTGTTTTTCTCCTCTAAGAATGAGCATGCTGTTTTCTAAGCCTGATTATTTTGCTTGTTATGAATTGCTAAACAAACATATTATTTGGCATCCTTCTGAAATTTGCATGGCCTTATTGAAAATTATGTTTAATTTCTCTGTTTTAAAATGTGCTTTTTTTTTGTGAAGTAAGTGCTGATTATCGATATTTAAGATGCTGACTGGAGTGTGGAATTTGTAATAAAGGCTACCGAAAGTTTTTTTTTTCATTGTTGTGTGTATTATTACCCGACTGTTGATAATTGTTGTGTGTAAAGATGTTGCACATTTTTTTTAAGGCATAGTCTTTTGTGTGTGCATGGCAGACGCAATGTTTAAACCGTAGAATTTGGGGAATTTGCTTGAGAGAAAAACTAAGGGATGATTCATGTTTGATGTTGATTGAAATGTTTATGGATACAGAGGGAAATAATTTAAAACAGAGAGAATATTGGGATATGGAGAAATGTTTTCAGTTGTGGAAAAATGGAATTTCACAGAAAATTGAGATAAAGAGTGTTAGAGAGAGTACTACGGAGGAAGAAAAAGCTTGCCCCCCTAGTGCCCCGCCTTCACAGTTATAGCCTACACTTCCCTATGATGACCTCCCCTACCTCCTCCTCCCTGTGTCTTGAGGTGTACATGCTGCCTCAAAGACACATTCCGTAGCACCTTAAAAGCGAAGTAGCAGAAACTGTTCCTAAAATTGTGTAACTCTAATGAGCCAGTGGAAGAGGGAAAGAAAGTGGAAAAGGTGATTAAGGGAAAGTTGAAACAAGAGACACCCCAAGGTAAATCTCAATGCCCTCCTACTACGGCATACAGTGTTATAGACAGAGAAGTGTTCAGTGAGGACAGTGATGAGGATGAAGAAGTAGAGTCAGATCAAGAGATTTATATAATAAGTAAGTGGACTAGCAGAAAGAAGGAGAGAAAAGATAGAGTGCAACGGGAAAGTGAAGAGGAGGAAAGGGAAAGGGAAATTGAGGAGCCAAGAGAAGAGAAGTCTTAGCATGAAGTCAGCAGAAAAAAAGAAAGAAAGAACTAGAAGTGCTAAGAAACCAGGAGAAAGAGAGGCTAGGCTTCTGAGAGCAGACACTGATAGACTTTTAAAGAGGCAAGAATATGAAGAAGGAGCAAGGTTTAAGTGAGTTGAGAGTAGATGGAGAGCTAAGGAGCCAGGCAGAACAGCTGACGTACCAGGAGTGGCAGAATTTGGCAAACCATATGGAGCTTCAGTTACTGGAAGACAGAGAACAGCTAAAAGGGTATATAGATGCAAAGCTCAGTGTTAAGCAAGATGTAGCAAGAGACAGAGAATCATAAGCTCAGCAGGTTCAGTTTGACAGTGAGGATGTGACACTGATGAATCCAATACTTATTAAAGATTAATTTGATGCCCCAGTAGCAAATTATGTACCTTGAGGACACAGAGATCTTGAGGGGTAAATCAAAAGCTTGCCAACATTAAGTAAGGGAGGTCAGAAATGGATTACTGCCTTTGAAGCACAGACAGCTGGAGTTGCTTTGGCTATAGGAGTCATGAAAGCCCTACTGTCCAAAATCATACCTTACCAAATTGCCTCCATTATTTCTAATGCAGGGTTAGGAAGTTATGTAATTAACATTAATCATGATGGTTCCTCATCTGATGTGTTTATGAACAGACTGTGGGCAGCACTTAACATTGCATTTCCTTCTGTCTTCACTCGGATACAGTAGAGATCCTATAGATTATGTGCAAAGGTGTCAGCAGGTGTGGAAGGAGGAGACTAAGGATGAGCACTGTTTATCACTGCCATGTTGGGATGTTTGCCAAAACCTGTGCAAGCAAAATTGAGAGAAATTGTGGGATTGCTTGAATTTCCCTGGGGTCAGATTCATGCTCATGTTATGCACCATGTGACTCTGAATAGAGAGAAAAAGGAAGAGCAGGTTAAACTGAAGGAGACTTCAGGCTAAACGAGTGAAGAAGCAGATGGCAATGTTAAAGAAGCCAAAAGAGGAGGGAGAGACAGCCCCGGAAATGACTCAAGCTCCCACCCCTACACCTGTGCCCCAGCCAGAAGTTTACTATGGAAACTATCAGCAAAATGGTGGCAGAGGAAGGGGCAGAGGACGCCCCAACAGAGGTCAAGCAGGGATGCAGGAAGGCCTGTTGTGTTGGTATTGTAACTACTAAGGACATATTTCTCGCAAATTGTCCTAGAGACCACCAAAAACAGCAAAAAAGGCCCAAATCAGGACACACAAGCCCACGGACCACCCCAGTACAGGGGTATAGGTCCCCAGTGGAGTTACTAGGACAGCCCAAGAGAAGGAAGGGGTATATCGGGGTAATGGCGTTGCAGGTTCATTCAAAAGGATTTTCTTAAAGATACAGGAACAACATACACCAGCGTGAATACAGGACTATACCCCCTGTCTATTACTTTTGTGACTACTCAAGAGTTCTCTGGGCAAATACAATGCATCCCCCGAACTAAACCTCTAACCATTGCGTCACCTGAATTTAAAACAAAAGCTTCAGTGTTATACTAACCATCTTTACCTATTGCTGTGCTAAGAAGACACTTGTTATGTGCTTTGAATGCTACTGTTTTTTGTACCCAGGATGGGATTGTTACATCTTTTCCTGGAATACCACGACAGATGGTTCAGATGCTGAGACAGCCTGCGACACCCAAGCATCATGTATTTTGGCTATTGTTTTCAGAGACTAATTGGCTGACTGTGATGTGGGAGTGGCTCAAAACTGCCCTACACCTAAAGGGCATGCAAAAGTCTGTAACACTGAAATGCCTACATTGCACCCTTTATTATGACCCCGCCAGAAGTGATGAAGAATACTTAGTGGAATGGATTAATTTGATCATGACTAATTGGGGACGTCAATCTGCCTTGCAAGTATTTTCATTGGAGATGAAGGAAAGGCAGCTGCAGTTTGTCTGGATGATATCCTGTACCCATAATTCTGCAATAATGTCACTCCTGACCTTCACATATATCTGGAGTGCCATACAGGATATGAAACAAAGGATCTTGGGCCTATGGTGAAAAAGGCCTGCAAGGAAAAGAACTGGCAGTAACACCCACAGTGGAAATGGTTCTACAGAACAACCAAAGACAATATGATAGGAGTTCCTGGCACACCCCAAATAATTACCCTCAAGGCACATATACCCATGCCTTTGACAAAAGTTGAGAACAAGGAGCTGCCAGTAGCCTTACGGACTACAGAAGGAGGAGATGTGGGACTCATAAAGGGAGCAGGAAAAGTTGTTGTTCAGCTTAAACCTGGAGCCATCTTGCCCCACATTTGCCAGTACCGCATGACCAAAGAAGCGGCAGAAGGAATCAGAGACACCATTAAAGAATTGCTTGAGAATGGAGTCATCTATGCAACTGTAAGCAGATGCAATACTCCTATATTGCCAGTCAAGAAGGTAATTACTGGAAAATGGCAAATGGTGCAAGACCTGAGGCAAATAGATGACATTGTGACTGCTGAAATTCCTGTGGTACCAAAATCTGCTACCATCTTGTCATGTGTACCTGTGACAGCTGCCTGTTTTACTGTTGTGGATTTGTCAGATGCCTTCTTTAGCATTCCACTGTCAAGCAAATCCCAATACCTCTTCGCATTTAGCTATGAAGGTCAACAGTATGCATACACATGATTGCCTCAGGGATATTGTGAATCCCCATCCGTCTTCAGCCATGTTGTAGCCATGGTCCTGAGAAACATTGCAATGCAAGGAACTTTAATCTAATATAAGGATGATTTCCTTTTGTGCTGCAAGGACGATCAGGGACGATCAGGAGTGTAAGCAGGACACCCTCACACTTCTCATACAGCTTACAGTGAAAGGACATAAAGTCAACAAAGCCAAGTTGAAATACTGCTAACCCTCTGTCATTTATCTTGGACATGTCATCTCCCAAGGGAAGAGGTCATCGACTCCTGAAAGAAATTAAATCATAGCCAAGATCCCAAAGCCAGTAACAAAGAAGCAGATGGAAACATTATTAAGATTGAATACTGCCGACAATGGATATGTGATGTTGCCATTCTGATTCATAGCCTGAGACATGCAGACCTTGAGCCTGGAACTGGAAAAAAAACATAGAGTGGACTTAGCAGATGGAGAAGGACTTTGAAAACTTGGTATTCCTAACTATGAGAAGCCTTTCTACTTGTTTACAATAGAGAAAATGGATTTGCATCTGTTGTGCTAACTCAGAAGTCATCAGTGGATCATCACCCAGTGGTCTACTTTAGTAGCCAATTGGAAGCAATAGCACGAGGATTTCATCCATGTGACCGAGCATTGGCAGCAGCCACATTTGGTGTAGAGAAGGCAAATACTATCACCTTGGGATAACAAACTACTCTTTATGTTTCTCATGCTGTACATGCCCTGATGACCCAAGGACCATTTTGTCTTACTGCTCAGCGAATATCTGGATATGAAGTCCTGCTGACCCAACCAAAACTCACCAAAGAGAGATGTAAAACTGTGAACCCGGCTCCTCTTCTAGCCACTGCAGAAGATGGGGAACCACATGACTGCGTTGAAAAGATCCATACAGAAACACTTTTGAGAAAAGACTTATCTGCTGATCCCTGGGAAAGTCCTTACTTGGAGCTGTTTATGGAGGGGTCATGCTCCCTAGACCCAAAGGGAGAGAGAAGAACTGGAGCAGCAGTTGAGGAGTTAAAGATGATCAGCCAATCACCATTGCAAGTCTAAAACTGCCAACAATACAGTCAGCTCAACAAACAGAATTAACTGCCCTGATTAAGGCCTGCAAAATAGCAAAGGACCAGAGAGTTAACGTCTATAGTGATTCAGCCTAGGCTTATGCAATGGATCATGGCCATAGGAAGATCTGGAAAGAAAGAGGATACCAGATAGCTAACAATTCACCTGCTTCATTGCTTAAAGAACTAATTGAGGTCATCCACTACCCTGCCAAGATTGCCATTGTAAAGTGTGCTGCCCACACTTAAGGAAAAGAAAGAGTTTCTTTAGGTAATCATGCAGCTGATGAAGCAGCTAAGGCAGCCAGTGAAACTGGTGAAGAAAGGACCCTGTCAAGACAATTTGCTTGTAAACACAGCGGGAACTCTTAATTCAACATTACTACAACAGTTGCTGGAACTGCAACAGAAGACACCTGTAGCTGAGAAAGCAGCCTTGGAGGCAAGAGGCTACATGGCGGACAAAGACACTGGGATCATGAGACAAGCCAGCACTGGAGAAGTTGTGTTGCCACCCTCCCTATTGACTGAAGTGTTAAATGAAGCTCATGGTTCTGCACATCTTACCAGAACCCAGATGATGAAGACACTTGCTGAAACATGTTATTCACCTTATATGGCAGAAGCGGTACAAACCTTCATAAACAAGTGCAATATATATAGAAGCCATAATCCTTTGAGGACTACTGTTAATCCTCTGGGGTTTATGCCACCTTCTATGTTTCTATTTTTTGACATAATAATGCACTTTATTGACATGACTGAGAGACGTGAGCATTACAGATATGTACTTGTAATCATTTGCAGGTACTCTAAGTGGGTGGAGGCTTTGGATACACAATTCACATTGCACCAAATACTATGCCAAAGAGTTGCCAACCACATAGTGAGATGTACTCTGATATGGAACATGCCATAGATTATGCAGACTTTGTTCCAATCTCAGCAGCCTCTGTTGCTACAAAAAGACTATGACAACAAAAGTTCTCAAGTGCTCCCCTGTCTAGATTTTATTGCAATTTTTGTGTATGGACTAGTGGGAACCTTAGAGTACATTTTTTTGGGACTATTCAGCCCATAACAAGACTATGATAAATGACACTTTTAAGGTTCTACACCCACAAGTTAAGAGATAACATGATGACTATACTGATGTTTATGTATGGACTGAAAATGTATATGTTAATATGATGTCTAGTTATGCTAATAAGTTACAGCTTACCAACTGTTGGGTGTGTGCACACATATCCACTCATGGTTCTATAGGAACCCCACTCTTAGGTATACCAGCTAAAAACAACAGCTTCTGGAATAGGTACACTTGTACGTAAATCAAAATGTACTAACCTTATTGTTTCTTTTCTCAGAACAGATGCTAACCAGTATATTCCAGGAAGCAGCTGCTCCTGTAGAAATAGTTCATGTGCTGGGAAAAGATGCCCCTATCTCTATCTCTAGAGACTGAGAAGTACTGGTCTGATGGTAAACCAGACCAAGTTTTGTGGTATGTTTAATCTATCCCTTTGCTGGTGTGTTTAATTCTACACCTCCTAGTCCAGCAGATGATGCATACTACATTTTGGTAAGAATGCCTATAGGTGGTTGCCCCCAAATTGGGTAGGTACCTGTTACCTGGGACAGGTAGTTCCTTGTGTGTACCGCTCTCAACACCTCCCATAAGGTCATCCTAGAAATGTTAGGAACACAGATTCTGGGTGGGAGAGATTTTTTTCAGTCATGTGTGTAATCTACCCATCGGCTGGTGTTGTGCAAATTACATTTTCGTCCTTTCATACCTGATCCAGGATGCTTTAAATTCTAGTGCTACTGCACTGAGGCTATATCATCAAGAACAGGTACAGATAAGAATGATGACCCTCCAAAATCCCATGGCTCTGGATTACATCCTTGACTCTAAGGGAGGGGTATGTGCATTAGTTTGTAAAGAGCGTTGCACATACATTGATGATACAACCACTCTATGTTTTATCTCCATCTTGTAGGAAACTCATCCGTGCTGATCCTTTAAGGATCTTGAATCCTTGTAGGAGCCAGTCTTAAGATCATACCTCAACTTCCTCAAATGGTTCCTATTTTCAGACAGTTAACAATAGATTCCCAAAACAATTTGTCCTTAAGAATCTAAAATCAAGGTTCAATACAACGTTATTTACTGTGGAGGTTTGTGAAAGTGCAGGGTGATGTGCGCACAGATTGAACTGGGTCCGTGTTTTCATTATAATTGGCCCAAATATGAAAATAATTATTCATTGGTCTTGCCATGGGTTATTCCATGTTTTTGGGAGGTGGGTATGGATTGTGCCATTGTCCTATGTTAACAAACATAAAAAAGCCATGCTGTTTATGTATTCTTTGAATTCAGCAGACATTTTTATACTGTGCTGTTGTGTTCCCAAGCTGCTTGTCAATAAATCAAATATAACCAGAGACTTCTAAGTTTGTGTAACATTCTTGGTGAGTAGTGGGTAATAGTGGAGATATTTTTCCTGATCACCCTCCTACCCTACGCTATTAACCCCTACATTCCTACCCTACTCTACCCTACCCATTAACCCCTAAACTACCTACCTAACCCCTAATAAAATCCCTAACACTCCACTAATTACAAAAAATAAAAAAACACCTAATTACAGAAAATAAAAAAACATTATATAAAAAAAATAAAAACATAATTACACAAAATAATAAAAACTACATTACTTAAAATAAAAAATGACATTACTTAAAATAAAAAACTACATTACAGAAAATAAAAACTACATTACAGAAAATAAAACCCCAACAATACATAAAATAAAAATAAAAAACATGGTACATAAAATAAAAACAGCTTTACTAAAAATAGGAAAGGGTAAATTAGACCACTTACCTTGCCAAAAAGCGCCTGCAGCTGGTCTTTTGTGCTTCTTCCCAGACAGGGCCCTCCATAAATGTCTACAGGTTCGGTCACACCTACAAAAAAAAGAAAAATTACAGTTAATACAATCATACATACAACAATATTATAATAAGTTATAAATATTCCACTTGCCTGTCCGAAATGCCCCTCTAGTGTTGCCCCGGTCTTCATCCAGTCATCTCAGGCAGGGCCCCCCAAAAAAATAACTTGATGTTTTGAAAAAAATTAAGAAGCAAACGGAGCTCCTCACTCGCCGCAAATTGAGCTTCCCACGCATGCTCCGATCAAAAAATCGAAATGGCATCTTCTGATTGGCTGAAATTGCTGCCAATCATATTTCAGCCAATCAGAAGGTGCAAACGTGTGAGCCATTCACCCCTATGTCCCATTCTGATTGGCTGATGTAACAGTCAATCCTAACTAATCCAAACATAAGGCTCTAGTGCTTTAAGCCAATCAGAATGGGATACACCCCTGTGGGGTGTATCTCATTCTGATTGGCTCTAAGCATCTGCACCTTCTGATTGGCTGATGTAACTGTCAATCAGATTGAACATTTATTAAGGGCCCTGTCTGGGATGAAGAACAGAAGACCAGCATCACTGGAGGGGCTTTTGGTAAGGTAAATGGTCTAATTTACCCTTTCCTATCTTTAGTGAGGCAATTTTTATTTTATGTACTGTGGCGGGTTTATTTTATGTAATATAGTTTTTAGGTGTTTTTTTTTTTTTTTTAAATAAGTGGGGTGTTAGGGATTTTATTAAGGGGTTAGATAGGTAGTGTAGGGGTTAATAGGGTATGGTAGGAGTTGGGTAGGTCGTGTAGGGGTTAAGAGGTTAGGGTAGGAGGGGGTTTATATGATAGGGGTTTACTGGGTACATTTGGGGTTAAATAGGCCCAGTTAGGGGTAAAAAGACCAAGTTATGGGTAAATAGGTACAGTTAGGGTTAAATAGGACTAGATATGGTTAAATGGGTCAAGATAGGGTTAAGTGGTTAGTGAGTTAATTAGGTATGATGACAGTTAAATAGGGTTAATTAATAAATTGGTTAGAGAAGGGGTTAATTAGTTAGAGGGTTTTAATTAGTTAGAGGGGGTTAATAGAATGGTATAGGATAGGATAGGGGTTAATGATGTAATGTATGGGGTTTATAATGTAGGATAGGGGTTTATAGGGTAGGATAGGGGTTAATGATGTAAGGTAGGGTTAATAGGCAGGAGTTTATTGGATACAGTCAGGGGTGTGTATTTATAGTTAGGGTTAATCGGATTTAGTTAGGGTTAATGGGGTATAGTTAGGGTTAATAGTGTAGTGTAGTGCTTAGAGTTTGTGTCATGAGGGTCCTGGAGGACCCTCATGGCACTTCTAGTGCTAATATAGGGGTTAATAGTGTCCTATAGGGGTCTATATAAACCCCTATTGGACTGAGGGAGTCAATATAGATCCTCATCAGTGATGGGGTTAATTTTAGGTCCTGGAGGGTACTTATAGTACCCACGCAGAGGGGATAAGGACATTTAAGGTCTGGCTTTTCGAATTTTCAATGCAGTTGGGGTCCTAATGGAGATGCCTTCTGCAAGGTTTAATGTTAGGACCCTCTGGGGGTCCCGAAGGGGACCCAGCAGCATAGGGGGGTAATGTTATTTGCCATGGGGTACTTGCTATGTCCCCTTGGCATGGGATTAACCATTAGTTAATGGGCCATGTTGAGCAACAGCACTTCCTGGATGAGACTTCACCCGCTAATTCAGAGCAGTGTGAGACGGTCAGTTCAGGCCAATCTTAATCCACATCCATTGGGACCTTAAACTGCATCTCAAAAGATAAGGACATTGGATTGCAATCATATAAGATATATACTGCATTCTATGATTATATTGTACATCTTTATAGTACCATATGTCTTAGCTTCTTATGTGTATATTATACTTTTACAGAGTATTGGAATATATGTATTTATTTATTTTTTACTAATCACATAATGTATAATAGTTGTCAAACTACAATACATCCTCACGCTTTGCAATCTCGCAAAGCGAGCTCAAAAATACTGCATCCCTCGCAAAGCGAGGGATGCAGTTCAGGCCGCAAATGCGGACCCTCGGGAAGCGAGAGGTCGCATTTGCGGAAGGTGCGGGCTTTACGGAGCATGAGTTGCAAACAACACAACCCCACACACCTCTAAACTCGCAGCACTTTAGTCCTACATTGCCCCAAACCACCCCACACAACTCTAAGCTTGCAGCATTAAGTCCTCCGGGGGTCATCTGGAAGTGAGGTTACACGCAAATTTTATGCCAAATTCCACCGTTTCGGGCACTTGAAAAATGTTGAGGAAAAAAATGAAAACAAGGCTCCACGACCCTGGACCGCCCAGCCACGTACAACTTACCCTTGCAGGGATCCGAGATAAGCTCAGAAACCCGCATTAACCCAACGGGATCCGAGATAAGCTCGGAAACCCGTATTAACCCACATTAAACCTTGCATTGGAGTCCCAGATCTCACGCGTTTGGGGATCCCTGCTGCAATGAAAATTCTAAATTCCCACCTTACGGGTCCTTAAAGGACCGCAAAGGTCGTTATAGGACCTGTAATACATTTTTTAACCCTTTCACTCATGGGGCTCTATACAGAGCCCCATCAACCCCTAAAAACACTGTCACACATGGGGGTCAATCCAGACCCCCATAAACCCTAATTAACCCTGTCACTCATGGGGTCAATACAGACCCCCATAAGCCCTTCATTAACCCTGTCACTCATGGAGGTCAATACAGACTCCCATTAGCCAATAAAAAACCCTGGCACTCATGGGGGTCAATACAGATCCCCATAATTCATTAATTAACTCTGTCACTCATGGGGGTCAATACAGACCTCCATAAACCCTTAATTAAACCTGTCACTCATAGGGGTCAATACAGACCCCCATAAGCACTTAATTAACCCCGTCACTCATGAGGGTCAATACAAACCCCCATAAACCTATAATTAACCCTGTCACTCATTAGGGTCATTACAGACCCTCATAAACCTCTATTTAACCCCATCAGTCCCAAATGGCATATTATGACCCTTATGGGGCTTTTAAAACCCTAACATTAACCGCCTAAGTGTCATGAAGGTCCTCAAGGACCATCATGACACTAAGTACAAACACTACACTGCACAATACCCCCCAATAAACCATTACATCTAAACTACCCCTCCTCTACACTAACCTATTAACACCTACACTACCTATCTACCCCCTAATAGCCCCACCACCATTCTAATTACAGAAAATAAAAAAACCTAAGGCACAAAAAATAAAAAATTTACATTACAGAAAATAAAGAAACTTAACGCACAAAAAATAAAAAATCTACATTTCAGAAAATAAAAAAAACCTAATTGAGAAAAAATGAAAAACGAACATTACAGAAAATAAAAAAAATACATTACAACCCCCCAACACAGAAAAAAAAATACACACTTGAAAAGGAAATACATATAGAATACATACAATACAAATAAAATAAAATACAATACCCCCTATCTATCTAACATACAATCAATCCTATCTATCTAAAATACATCCCCCAATCTATCTAATATACAATAAATCCTATCTATCTAAAATACATACCCCTATCTAACATACAATATATACTATATAATATACAATAAATCCTAACTATCTAAAATACATTCCCCTAACACACAATAAATCCTAATCCATCCATTGATAATATTGAGGTGTTGGACACATACAGATTTATAGAGAAGATTAGAACTTACATCTTAGCTTAAGGGGTAATTGGTGGACCCCCAAGCTATCACATTAAACTGTTCATTTTTACTAGATCAGCACAGATAGCAGCACTTCAGCATGGGACAAGTGATAGGTCCCCAGTTCCACTAAAACTGATAGTTTAGGGACCACCCCCTCCAACCAATGTTATTTGTTATTCTTTTCTTACCTCTTTTCACTATATAAATTACTTTTTATAGCACTAGCACTTTAAAATAATATGTGTAATTATTATACACAGCACTTTGTTATTTGTTCTTGGCAGTCCTTGAAGAACAAGTTGATGTACATTCCAGATGGTATGCACAAACCTAGGTGCTCTTCGACCTCACGTCTTGTTGGTCGTCCTATCCACGTGTCTTAGAAGTAATCCACCACTTCTTGCGCTTCTGCTGGAAAAACATGTTGCTCACCTAGAGTTTCAAAACAATTTGTGACATTAGCAGTGGGCACAAATGCTATCGCGGCCAAAATCTCATAGTGAGAGCAAAATTGGCATCTGTTTCGTACCGTTGCTTTAAGCTATTGTTCTGAATTGAACAGTATATGGACTGTGCAAAATGAAAAAAGCAACCATGTTGAGAAGCGTCAGGGAATACTCCGCTGTATGCATTCATCATGGCCAATTCAAAATCAATTGTTAGGGATTGTGGGTACAATGCTGGTTCCAAAATTGTTATCTAGAAGTGAAACAATCCATGGATTGTATACAGCTGGAAAACAGTAAAGGTACTTTTTTTAAAGTACCATCAGCATACCAATGCTCACTTTGCACCAGCAGCCACATATTCCTAGTTGTAGAGAAGATTAGCATCCTGTTGTCCTGAGAACCAGACTCATACTTAAGAAACACTTCTCCATTGCAAGTAATTTTGTACTCATCAGTAAAGAAAATGTCCCTCCTGTGTGCTGGGAGAACTGGACCATCAAATTATCTTCTCCTGATGTTCCTGATGGTATGTTTCATTGTGGCAACACTTGGCAGCTTGGGCGCTGCTGCTTGGCTGCAGGTTCTTGACACATTCACAATTATACTGTGTGCAGTATCATTTGTTGTTTCTGCACAACCTTGCATGGTGTCCAGAACATGTGCTGCCACAACTTGTGCTGCAACTGCACAGTGATTGTGCTACCTAAGTGTTTTTACTATGTTGTTGTCCTCTTTAGTAACTCTGGCTGCTCATCTTGTTTTTGTATAATTTTGTTTTCAATTTGCTTATGCTCATAGAACAAATGGCCATCATAGAACAGCTTAGCTTTTCCTTTTTCGGATTTAAGAAACTCCACTGCTATGATGCCTTCACAAGCTGAAAGTAATGTGTGGGGAGGAAAATTGGTGTCGGTAAATTGTTCTCAGTAAATTGTTTCCGGATCCAAAGAATTGCTTACGCAATAACTGTATTGTATGACAGTAAATTGCTATTGCAATGTATAGTTGACTGTAAATTGCTGTCATTAGATTGTTCTCAACAATAATTGGCCTCTTCTAGCTACCCACAATCGATTTGTGGGTTACAGGCTTAAAATTCCTGCAGTTGTCAAAATAGTAACTCCGACCAATCTAAGCCTTTGATCTTTCAAGCCCGCAAATGTTACAATCGCTAAAATTGCAAATCGCTATTTAATTGGTACAATTCCTCAAGCCCACAATTGCCTTCAAACCAGTAAATGGCAAAAATGATTTGAGTACTAGAGAGGACTTGCAAGGGGTTAAACAACTGTTCTAAAAACTATGAAAGCCAATAAAAACACTTTAAAATATGGGGAAAGTGATGAAAGGCATTATAATTAATTGCACAACAGTCTCAAGCTCGCAAATCTGCAATAAAAAATATTTATGTTACATTAAGATTTTATGTTATATCGATCTTGGGAATCAAAAAGTTAATATATATCAAGCCACCCACATGGACTATAACAGTTTTATCATTTATTATTTTTTGCTTTTTAATTCGCTGGATTGGGTGCTCGATCGCATATCAGAAGTCTAAACACTAATTGATTGACATGTAAATGCTATGTTTTACTGATGTCATAATGACGGTCTCATTTACTATTGGCTGCCTTGCGATGGGCGCTATAGGTGCTCATCGCGAGGCCCATGCGACTTAGCTGCAATGAAGGCACACATTGCAGCCCTCACAATGAGGGTGAAGCCCCCGCCACTTTGCTGCAATGAGCGCCTGAAGTGCTCATTGCAGGCCTCGCAATTGTGACCCTCTAAGGGTCATCTGTCCCATCATAGTTGTTATTTGCCCGATGACGCTCCACAGATGGAGGATGGAAACAGATTGAAGGAAATCATGGTGATGCCCGCGATCAGTGTAGAAGGCCTTAGGCCTTTTGCACTGATCGTGAGGCAAGTAAGACTTTGAAAAGATTACGACTTTAACAGACAATATTTTTTTCAAGCCGTAACTCGGAAGCCATGGGAAGTCCGCCAAAAGTCGCCAATTAATAAAAAAAAATAACTTTGCATTTTCTGTAGATTGAAATTCGGCTAAACGAGGAAAAAAATGACGTAAATGTTTAAAAAAATGTTGAAAACGAGGCCAAAGCCTGTAACACTTAGCCCATCAACGCAGGCCCCGCCAGACTCTGAAAATACCAGCAACCAAGCTCATTGTGAAGCTTGCAAGACTTAAACAGAGACAGAGAGGAGAAAGACACAGGGGAGGGAGAGGGTGGAGAGGGTGGAAAGAGACACAGGGGAGAAAAAAAAGGGAAAAGAACACAAGACAGATGTAGATGTTTCTTTTAAGCTGAAGTTAAGCTATTGTTTGTTTTGAAACTTTTATTAAAAACAAAGAAAAGTATATCAGGACTCAGGAGCAACCGGTAGCCAAAAGTCGGCCCTATCACATTGGTGTCAGACGTGGGGTTCAAAGTGTCTGCGTTTAAGAGGACAGCTTGCCCCCTGAAGGCAGTTAAAGCCTTATTAGATGCCACTGCAGCACAGTAAGTAATGAACATGCAGCAGGCAGAAATGAACAGAGTACTGGATGCTAAGTTTGGTCAGAGCCAGTCAGAGAAGAGAGAGATAATTGCAGAGGACAGCGTCCAAGGAGCAAAAGAGGCATGCCTGTCTACCCAAGTTCAGAATACAGTTTCCCTCATAAGGTATTGTGGATTTGTAAGGAACCTGATCAAGTAGTTAATCAGGTGTTAGAGACCTGGTGGGTGACAGAGAGAGGACAAAAAGCCACCTAGAAAGTGACTGCAGAGAGCACCAAAGAGACTGCAGAGAGCGCCAAAGAGGCTACAGAGACGGCAGGAGCCGCTATAATAAGATGGCAGAGAAAGCAACTGTAATGATCCACAAGACTGTTTAGACAAGAAAAACGAATGCTGAAGAACCGTTGCCACTGAAGAAAGATGCTGATGAGATAAAAGCAGCTAAAGACATGAGCTAAGGTCCAGAAAAAAGGACAAAGTGTTGTCACTGAATGAGTGCAAAACCAGCCTCAAAAGGAAGCATGCTGATCAAGTAATTGGTGAAGATCTGTATCCAACCCAATGTACCGACCTTGTGTGTAAGTGCAATGTAGATGCATCCATAATAAACCTGAACAGATACAGCCACCTGTCCTTGGTGAATACTCCTGAGGTGGAGAGTACTTGAGAAAGAAAGTGCCTGACAAGCTCTCTGACCCAGAGAAAGGAGAGATCAAGTGGAAGAATATAGCCAGTGTTCTTACTATGGAAGAGTGTCTTAAAAATTATAATGAAACTAGAAACCTTACCAAAGAGAGAGATAAGGAAGAAAATGTTTTGGAGATTGAGATGGGGAAAGATGAACCACCATCACTGAAAATACATGAGAAGCAGAATATGGAGATGTGGCCTAAAATTTTAAGCATCCTGAGAGCACTCTGTCTCAGATTGCAATAAAACAAAGTGCTTTGGACAAGGAGAGGCAAGATGGGAAACACATGAAGATAGAAATACAGATGTATTCTATCGCAGTGGGACAGGAAAAGTCTGCAATGGAAGACAGGCAAGAGGCCACTAAAATGAAGGGTATTTGGATAATGCCTGATTATATTCCCAAATGTAGAAGGAAGCCTGCATTTGAAGACAACAGAGTGTCCTCTAGGAAGTAGACACAGATGTCTAGTTGGGAGCAGAGGAAGAGTCTGCCCAAGTATAACACAATTGTGAAAGATATGCAGAAGCTGCTGCCCAGTGGTGAACAGATAAAGCAAAATTTCCTCCCTAATCATTTACCTGGGGATGAGCAAATTCTTTAATAGGGAGGCACAAGAGAAGCTTGAGTAGCAAGCAAAGACATTGCAAGATTGACAAAAGAGAAGGAAAAACTAATGTGGTACAGCCAAGTAGATGATCTGCACTCTCAGCCACAAGAGGCAGAGAGTGAAACAGTTCTGATGGCGACGAAGTTGCTGATGCATAGTCCACAAAAGCAGAGGATGGATGATCAGACTGATATGGAGATATGGTTGGAAAAGGTTGATGCATGTCCAGAAGAGACCAACCCTGATCTTCAGGACCAATATACATCAGTGGCTGTGTTGAACACAGAGCTATTTCTAAAGGTAATTCATATGCATGGCATAGTGAAGAAGCTTGCACATGAGAAACAGAAGGGTAAAGAGGAGTGGCGGAGCTGCCAGAGAGATCCAGGGAGGACCTGAAGAAAAAGAGTGAGAAAATTATTCAGCTGAATATACAGAAAGAAATTCAGTGTCAGCAGGGGAAAAAATACAGCTGAAGGGAGTAAAGATGCAAAGATGGTAGCCTTGAAGGCAAAGCAAGCAGGAAAGCAGAGCAAAGATAAAGAGAAGCAGTTAAGAGAAGATGAATTATGGGTGAAAGCTGAGGATGCTTAAAACAGAAGCTTTCTTAAGAAATGAAAATTCTGAAGGCTTCTAAGATGTGTACTGACCTATGGGTTGAGCGTAAGCCTGAAGATGCTGTACCACTAGAGACATTCCAGCAAGATCAAACATTTGAGAAACTTGTCCTGACAGAGATAGAGTGTCGCAGGCCTTGCAGAATTGAAAGCACAGTGGAATACCTGCTATGAAAACTGAGCTGCAATTCTAAGGGCTAGAAGCTACCCTGAGAGAAAACATGCTTTTGGAGTTTATGAAGGACCATGTACCAGAGCCAAAGCAAGATGGTCATATGAATCTGATACAACTTGGGGAGAATAATCAGCCAATCAATTTGAGCACCTGGAAGCGAGAGAGCCAGGTTATCTATCTTTACAAACCGCTGACCTAGGACAGTGTACAGAGTGATGAAGTCGGGTGTGAAGGGGATGGGAAAAGAAACCACCAAAGTTGCGATTCCATAGTAAAGGTCAGGATGACCCAGGTGAAGCATCTAAAGAGGGAACATAAGAGACCCTACAGAAAGTGTTGTGAAAGGGGGCCCAACAAGCTCAAGATGTCACAGTGTTTTTCCAAGAGTTACCCCAAACAATAGCAGGGTGTCAGCTGCTATCAGAGCCCAACACTTACCCCCATTGGGTTGTATCAAAGGAGTTACCGAGTGATGTGAAAGAGCTCAAGAGAGATACAGGAATTGCAGTAAATATCTGCTCATGGATCGAGAGCTGGCTAAAAGACAGGAAGCAAAGGGTTGTTGTAAATGGAACATACTCCGATTGGTCTAATGTGATAAGTGGGGTTCCTCAAGGTTCAGTATTAGGTCCTCTCCTTTTTAACATATTTATTAATGACGTTGAGGTAGGACTCAAATGTAGTGTCTCCATTTTTGCTGATGACACTAAGTTGTGCAAGGTAATAAAATCAGATAATTATGTACTTTCCCTACAAAAGGATTTGCATAAATTAGAGAAATGGGCGGCTAAATGGCAGATGAGATTTAATACAAATAAATGTAAGGTTATGCATTTGGGAAGGAACAATAGCCAAGCAATCTATAATCTTAATGGAGCAAATCTAGGGGTATCAGATATTGAAAGGGATTTGGGAGTACTAGTGGACAACCAACTAGGTAACAGCGCTCAAAACAAAGCAGCGGCTGCAAAGGCAAATAAAATATTAGCATGTATTAGGAAGGGTATAGAAGCCAGGGAAGAAGATATAATTCTGCCACTATACAAATCTCTAGTACGCCCTCATTTGGAACATGGAGTACAATTTTGGGCACCACCTCATAAAAAAGACATTTTAGAGCTGGAAAAAGTACAGAGAAGGGCTACAAAACTAATAAGGGGAATGGAGGGGCTAAGTTATGAAGAAAGACTAACAAAATTAAACTTATTTTCGCTAGAAAGGCGTCTAAGAGGAGATATGATTACGTTATATAAATACATCCAGGGTCAATATAAGGCTTTGTCAAGTGAACTTTTTGTAGCAAGAGATTATCAACTGACAAGAGGACATCCTTTGAGGTTAGAGGAAAAAAGATTTCACCTTAAACAAAGAAAAGGGTTCTTCACAGTTAGGGTGGTTAAACTGTGGAATTCTCTACCAAAGGAGGTGGTGACAGCGAATTCGATAGACAACTTCAAAAAGAGGTTAGATATATTTTTGAATAAAGAGGGCATTCAAGGCTATCCTAGATAACTAGCAAGGAATATTGATCCAGGGAGAAATTTGATCGCCAGTTTCTGGGGTCAGGAAGGAATTTTGCTTTTTTTTCCCTTATTAGACAATTAGCAAAGTTTCAATGTTTTTTTTTTTCCTGTTTGCCTTCCTCTGGATCAATTAACAATTAACAATAATAATAAATAGTCCACATTAAAAAGATAAATAGAGATCTAAAAAGGTTGAACTTGATGGACTAACTCTTTATTCATCCTCCAATACTATACTATTAATAACTATTTAATCAATCATTTATTTAATAACTAATCCGCATATTGCAGATCAGAAGAGATCTTAACAGGTTGAACTTGATGGACTGAAAGTCTTTTTTCAACCTTAATTACTATGTAACTATGTTACTATGTAACTATGACAGAAGTCAGCACTCAGAAGATGCAGAAGGCTAGAAGAGGGGTTGAGAAAGCTGCAGTTAAACTTCTGGAAAAGCATGAATGTTTAACAGAAGAACTAAAAGAGCAAAATAAAGCCAAGCGTGAAGGGGCCGGATTAAGGCAATGCCAGTCCCAGGCTCCCAGACTGCAGATGAGTCATGAATACTCCCGGAGTGACTTGGCACAGACAAAGAGACGTGCCACAGTGCAGTACAAAGACATGGAGCATAAGGCATCTACAAAAGCGGTAGCTTCAGCGGCTATAAGAAAGTCCACTTAGTGCCAAAGTGATGAAATGAGTGAGGGCGTAAAGGGTTCTTCCCAAGGCTATCTGCTCTAGCTGACCACTGGCTGTAAAGAGAAGAAGAATCCACAAGTGGCCCTATAGTCACTGCATGATGCCTTGATGCATTTGGCACTGGGAAGGACAGATGTGCATGATGACGAGGTCTGGAGGAATCAACAGTTACGCGGAGTACAGAGGCTGCTGAATGACGGGTGGTGTTGTTTCTATCTGGAACTGCAGTGCCTTCTGCGTCATGTAATTGACATGTATGGCGTATACGGCCTCTCGGCACAAGCAGCTCAAGACCCTATAGTTGAGCTGAGGGGGAGGGTGTGTGACAGTTTGCCCCCTAGAGGATGGTGCCAGGTACAGTGTGTGAAGAGTTCTTGACAGAAGTGATAGAGTTAAACTCCTGGAGATCTCCTAATTGGCCCAGCTGAAGCTTCACTTCAAAAGCCTAGAAAGCAGACATGGGAAGGGCTGCTGATTAGGCTGTGGCCCAAGGGCTGTGAGCAATGTGTGGAGCTGTAGTCTATTTGGAGAAGCTGGGAGAGAGAACCTTAGACAGCTCAGCTAATGTTGGATCCTGAGAGCTAGGATAAACTCTGAATTAAGGGAGACTTGAAATACAGAGAGACACTCACATGTGAGTAAGGATTGCCTGGAGTGTACAGCCAGCATAAGAATAAGAGATACTGAGTGTTTCAGCATGAACTGGGAGGAGAAAGAGCTCTTGAACAGGATCTGGCGGGACTTACAAAGTGGGTGCCAGAGCAGCACGGGAAGCTGCCATTAATCGGATCAGGCTTTGAGACTGCAACAATATTTACTAGAGAGACTGTTTGCTCTAGGAGGAGAGGACCTGCATAGGATCCATTGCAGTTGAGAAGCTGGGAGAGAGAGACTGGACTTAAAGGGACCACCCCTCTGTGTGATAAGGTATTGATTTACCTGCAGACCGAGAAACAGACATACATTACATATATAAATCATTCAATTTATGGTGGGCTAAAGCATGATAGAAATCTTCCATGTTAGTACTGTAAATGAATATTACATTTGTGTTATCATTTGAACATCTAAAATATACATATATACCATCTTTATACCGTATATGTACATATCATTTTTATCATATGGGGGCAAGACCATTAAGAATTTAAACAAAGAAAACAGTCGTAAATCTGTCCCTGTTTCCTGTCCTGGGAGTAGAATTGAATTACCCCCCCAGATTTTTGGGGCTCCTATGCCCATGGTTGGGAGGATGTAAAGGCTTACAATTGCATGCTCCTGCCTCTGCACATTCACCAGCAACTCCTCCAGTTTAGCCATCAATGCTGACATTTCATGCTGGCCCAGAAAAGTCTGTGCGATGAGGCAGTGGTGGTGACGGAGTGGGGAGGTGCTGGAGAGTGGACTGTATATGTGAAGGTGGTGGTAAGCCTGGTGGTAATGGTGTTCAGGAGGTGCTGGGCAGAAGAGGTGTTGGTGGAAGTCCAGGGATACTGTGGCAGTCCCTCCAGTAAGAGGACACAGGTAGGGAGTTGATCTGGGGGAGGAGGGGCTAATGGGGTAAAATGCCATGGATGTGACAGACAGTCCAACAGTTTCCCCCATTCTTCTCCTCATTTCCAGGGTCCTTGTCTCTCCTCTGCTGCTCCTCCACCTCTTCTTGCCAAAGATCCTCTTTGGTGGGGGCACAATAGTATTCTTACTGTTGCCCATGGAGGAACTTGACCTCCTGAGTGCTGAAATGAGACAACAATAGTATTTGAGTTAATAACATTGCATGATAATTGTGGTGTGTTGCCATGTATTTGACATCATGATGTTTAAAACTTGGTTGTTTCAATTATTTGTCATTGTCTGGCGTTATCATTTGATACATATGATCATTACTTTGTATTATGAGCTTGGTTAGTTATGGCTCCTATCAATATAATTAATCCTGCTGTCCTATGCAGTACATCCAGACACATTCTCTGCTGAACTTGATGTGCATACTAACAAATCTATGAACATCTCTAAGCAAATGTAGCCTGCTGCTGAGACACGGTCCCTGATAGGCTAGTACACAACACTGCATCTAGCTCTACAGTGTTTGCATCTGCATATTCTACAGTGAGCACACCTATACACGGGCCCTCTATTGGATGTTTAATAACTATAAATATATTTTGCAATTGATATTCATTCAGTGTTATCAGTAAATATATGGCACACATTTGATGCTGCTCTCCTATGAAAGGCATATGTAAGGTTCATGGATTTAACTAGGGGTATATTATATATCTTTTCATAGTGAAAAAACAGGGAGCTTACATATACCTTTCATTGATGGGCAGTATTTGCATGGGGTTTGTATTATCTATGTATGTGTGCTGTATATGCGTGGGTATGTGTGAGGATGATGTTGTATATTAGTATATTATATAAGTCCACCAGACCTTGAAGTTCCCCAGCTCTGCTGACACTATCTGTTCCTTTAAGGTCTTCTCCCACTCATTATACTGGATGCTGATCGGAGGGCCACTACCTGTAGCTCTCACTGCTCTTACCTCATCTCCCATCTTTTTCTTGACTTTGGCCCAGCTGTCACATCCATGTAAGCAAAACCTACTGCTGACACTGCTGCTGCCACTTGACCTGGGCCCTCTGTTGAGACCTCATCTCCCCCCTCCCATGTAGGATAGTGGCACTGGCAAGGATCCTGTCCTCCCTGATCTGTGCGTGAAGCCTATCCCTTTCCACGACTACCCCCCTGGGATCATGTCCCTCCCTCTTGTTATTGCCCTATGACTGCCTTGCTCTTGCAGTTCTTCCCTCTCTCCCTCAACCTCACCTACTGCTCTCCCACTCCCAGAATTCCCACTACTGCCCCTCCTAGCCCTCATTCCACCTCTCCTCACTGCTGCCTCTTGCTCCTCTCCCTTTCTCCTCACTGCTACCTCTCTCCCATCCTCTCCCTCTCTAACTTCCTTTAACTCTCTCCCCTCTCTCAACTACTTTTTATCTCTCCACTTCTCCTCCTCTCTCCTGTCTCTTCACTCCTCTACCTCCTCTCTCCATTCCTCTCCTTCTCTCCACTTTTCTCCCAATGGAACTCTAATGCTCCTCCTCTTCTCCTCCAACATAAGATTGCATGTATATATCTGAAGTAATGATCATTAACATACATTCATTGATTAACTATTAATTATTAATAATTAAAGAAGAAAGAACAAAAAAATTGTCAAAAATTTAGGTACATTTTCAAATGTCTATATCTATGATCCTGCTCATTCCCTACCAGGGATAGGACAGTATAAGCACTTAAATATTTAAATCCCTTTATTATATTATGACACTTTTTAATATTTTGGAATGCATTTACTGATGAATATATTGATGATTAGACCTTTACATTTTGCATGTATGCCAATTAAAAAGGATACTTTCAATGATTCATGAATTAATTCAAACAAAACATTAAAAATGCTTTTTACATAATTTTACAGGTGCCTCATCTCTGCAACTGCCTGAAGACAGAGAGTGATCTCTGCAGGATTTGAGCTGATATAACATCGACTTGACAGGTATATGATTAAATGATGACATTCTTTAGAAAAACAGGATTAAGTCTTTTTTTTTTTTTTTGCCATTGATGACAGTTATTGAAAAATTAATTAAAGGTATTTATTTTATTAATTAACCATTAATTAAAACAAAAAAATACAGTATGAATAAATTTATGCTTAACTATTTATGTTTTGAGGAATGACAATTACACCTCATAACTTGATTTATTGATTTATTAATTTAATCCAAAAATTACAAATCAATTTCAGGCCAATCTATAGTTTGCTCATAGCTCTTTCTGTTTGCCCTGTTTTAGGAAAAAATGATTACCTGTTTTAGTTTTGCAGTCATGACAGTTTTACATTATTTTATTCATGTATATTAATTTATTAATTACTTAATAATTCTGTGCCTGCTCATTGACTAACAGGGATAGGAACTTATAATCACTTAAATATTTAAATACCTTTATTATATTAGCACACTTTGTAATATTTTAGAATGCATTTACTTATATGAATATATTGATGATTAGGCCTTTACATTTTGCATGTATGCCAATTAAAAAGTATACTTTCAATGATTCATTAATTCATTCAAACAAAACATTAAAAATGCTTTTTATGTCATTTACCAGATTCATCTCTGCACCTGCCTGAAGACAGAGAGTGACCTCTGTAGGATTTGAGCTGCTATGACATCAAATTGAAATGTATATAATTTAATGATAATATTCTTAAAAAAACAGGATTAAGTCTTTTTTTCACCATTGATGACAGTTATTAATTAATGTAATTTATTTTATTAATTAATCAATAATTAAAAATAAAAGTATATATATAGGATGATAATCTATTTACAAATATATTATCCTTAAGTACATTTTTATGTAAGCTGATGTCTCAAATCAGGAATATTTAGAAACACATGCACAGTCAACATAAACCTTGAATCCTTCTCAGAACCCGGGCCCTCGTATCTTTTCCATGTCTATCCCTCCTGAGATAAATCCTGGTGGGCAGGGGCATGGACCCCAACATTCGGCTCTGCCTGAGCTAACACCCCAGGCTCTGTGGAGGAACCAGGCCTCCTGCCAGCTCAAACGAGAAAATAATAGTATATAAGTTAATAACACTGTATGATCATTTTATCGCTGTGTGTTTCTATGTATCTGACATCATGTAGCAGTTGTGTGTAGTTATAATTTGCTAATGATGATCATTGCAAATGATTTGCTGGTCACTTGCTGAAAATCCCTGCGGTTGCAAAAATCATGACTTCCAACCCATCTAGGCCTTTGATCTTTCAAGCCCGCAAATGTTACAATCGCTAAAATCACAAATCGCTATTCAATTGCTTCAATTTCCTAAGGACGCAATTGTCTTCAAGCCAGCAAATGGCAAATGTAGAAAAAAATATTATGGGTTCCAAATAGGACCCGCAAAGGGTTTACAGACTAGTTTGTAACATTGCAAAAGACAATTAAAACACACTAATGGACTTTAAAATATGGGGAAAGCAATGGACGGTATTATAATTCATTGCACAGCAATTCCCAAAGAACAAATAGGCCTTAAAAAATATATATATCATATGTCGGAATGGTCATGCATTTGCCAATTTGAAAAGCATGGCTGTAAGATGCTGAAAACAATTAAAGAGACACTACCTGATTACATCTCAACACAAAAACATGAAACTGACTGCCATATTAACCCTTTCTCACTCATAGATGCTCTAATGTGGACCCTAAACACTAGTCAATAAAATTTTACTTTTACAGAAGTCAAAACAGATGAACCTATAGTATTTTTTGTGCTGGATACAAATATCTTTTTAGAATTTCTCTATCACATAAGGATTTTGAGAGGCAATGATTTTAAGTTTATAGTATTAAACATATTTACAATATGTACATAGTTACATAGTTACATAGTAATTTAGGTTGAAAAAAGACTTTAGTCCATCAAGTTCAACCTTTTTAGATCTCCACCGATCTGCAATATGCAGATTTATTGTTAATTGATCCAGAGGAAGGCATACAGAAAAAAAACAAAAAAACAGAGAAACTTTGCCAATTGTCTCAACAGGGAAAAAATTATAAAATTCCTTCCTGACCCCAGATACTGGCGATCGGATTCATCCCTGGATCAATACTGCTTCACTATTTATCCAGGATAGCCCTTAATGCCCTTTTTATTTAAAAATATATCCAATCCCTTTTTAAAGTTATCTATCGAATCCGCTGTCACCGCCTCCTTGGTAGAGAATTCCACAGATTAACCACCCTTACTGTGAAGAACCCTTTTCTTTCTTTAATGTGAAATCTTTTTACTTCTAATGTCAAAGGATGTCCCCTTGTCAGTTGAAAACCTCTTAGCACAAAAAGTAATCATATCCCCTCTTAGATGCCTTTTTTCTAGAGTAAATAAGTTTGTTTTTTATCATAACTTAGCCCCTCCATTCCCTTTATTAGCTTTGTTGCCCTTCTCTGTACTTTTTCCAGCTCTAAAATGTCCTTTTTATGTAATGGTACTCAAAATTGTACTCCATATACTATGGCCCTCATTCAATAGCAATTTGGCCAATTGAATAGGGCTCTAAATAAGCACATAACATATTTTTTTCTAAGAAGTTTTTAGTTAGTAAACATCTATCCAAAAGCAAGGTTTTCACTAACTAAAAACTTATTTAAAAAAAATATGCTATGTGCTTATTTAGAGGCCTATTCAATTGGCCAAATCGCAATTGAATGAGGCCCTATATGAGTAACAAATGTTTACTTTGTGGAAGCAATAAGGGTACAGCCTATATCAAGACAAACTTATAATAAAATAAATCTGCTACTGTCTATTAGGTAGAACAAACAGGAGCTCAAAGGATGTCCCCTTGTCAGTTGAAAACCTCTTGGCACAAAAAGTTCCCTTGACAAAGCCTTGTATTGACCCTTGATATATTTATATGAGGTAATCATATCCCCTCTTAGATGCCATTTTTCTAGAGTAAATAAGTTTGTTTTTTATCATAACTTAGCCCCTCCATTCCCTTTATTCGCTTTGTTGCCCTTCTCTGTACTTTTTCCAGCTCTAAAATGTATTTTTTATGTAATGGTACCCAAAATTGTACTCCATATACTATATGAGGGCGTACTAGGGATTTGTAAAGTGGGATAATTATGGGCCCTATTAAATTCTCCCTCGTAGTTCTCTCGTTGCTCGCAAAAGGCAGTTTTCCTGCTGTTTGCGAGAACCGAATCTCTCGCAGCCTGCTTTGCGATATGACTGCGAGAAAATGGCCGAGAATAGGCTCCGAGAGAGCTACGTAGCCTTAAATCTATGCACGAGTCTCGCATATCGTAAGAAACCCTACGTGGACAAAAAGTCCACGCAAGGGATCCGAAAGCCTCTACGTGCTGCCTCGGAACAGTCCGAGACAGCAGTGTGAGGCTCCCCCCTGCACCCTATACACATCCCCATGCTGCAGGGGTCTCTATCAGGACCCCTGCAGCACCCCCACATTAACCCCTTGCAGCGGGGGTCCCTGATCTGCATAGATCAGGCCCCCCGCTGCATTTAAAACTTTTAAATTCCCCGCCGCGGCTCCTTAAAGGGGCCGCGGCACACTATTACCCAATCCTGGCCGCGGCACTTAAAATTAACCCCCCTCTATGCTGGGGGTCCCCATTGGGACCCCCGAAGTGTCCCCACATAAACCCCCTGCAGCGGGGGGCCCCGATCGGCACCGATCGTGACCCTGCTGCAATTCAATTTTAAATTTCCCGCCTCGCGGGTCCTCAAAGGATCGTAAAGGTCCTGAAAGGACTCGCACTAAAAATATTAACCCCAGGCAACTATAATTACCCCATTAACTCATGATGGTCAATACAGACCACCATAAGGCCTAAATTAACCCATTAACTCATGATGGTCAATACAGACCACCATAAGGCCTAAATTAACCCATTAACTCATGGTGGTCAATACAGACCACCATAAGGCCTAAATTAACCCATTAACTCATGGTGGTCAATACAGACCACCATAAGGCCTAAATTAACCCATTAACTCATGGTGGTCAATACAGACCACCATAAGGCTCTATTTAACCCCATCAGTCCCATAAGGGTATATTATTACCATTATGGGCCTGTTACAACCCAACATTAACCACATAAGTGCCATGATGGTCCTCAAGGACCATCATGACACTAACTACAAACACTACACTATAACTCCTAATAAACCATTTAATCTAAACTAACCCCCCTCTACACTAATCTATTAACACTTACACTACCTACCTACACTACCTACCCCCTAATAAACCTCCCCAACACTGTAATTACAAAAAACAAAAAACCTACAGTACAGAAAACAAAAAACCTACAGTACAAAAAACAAAAAAACCTACAGTACAGAAAAAAAAAAAAAATTACAACCCCACCCCCCACTACAGAAAAAAAAAAAATACATTACAACCCCACCCCCCACTACAGAAAATAAAAAAATTACACACCTGTAAAGGAAAGACAGATAAACACAATACAATACATACATATAATACATTACATACATTACATGCAATACATGACATTACATACATTACATATAATATATTACATATAATATATTACATATAATATATTAAATATAATACATTACATATAATATATTACATATAATATATTAAATATAATATATTACATATAATATATTACATATAATATATTAAATATAATACATTACATATAATATATTACATATAATATATTACATATAGTCCAAATCAAATACCCCCTATCTATCTAACATACAATCTATTTAATTTAAAATAAATCCTAACTATATCAAATACATACCCCTATCTATCTAATATACAAAAAATCCTAACTACATACAGACTACTGACCCTAATTCTAAAATAAAATAAAATAATTACAGTCCTAACTACATACACAGACCCTTATTCTAAAATAAAATAAAATAATTACAGTCCTAACTACACACACCCTAATTCTAAGCTAAAATCAATAAATTAAGACCACTTACCTTTAAGATGTTGCTTCAGATCACTAACCTATGGGTCAAACAAAAAAAAAAAATTAGTACAAAACATTAACATCCAATAAATAAACATTCTATACATTCTAAATATTCAACTCACCTTTACAGCATGTCCCGTCACTGTTTAGCTCTTCCGGCGCGGCCCTGTTAAAAAAAAAACACAATACATGAATACATTTATACAATATATAAACAATAAATAAAATACACAAATAAACATCTAAATATACATTTAACTTACCTCCCCGCGATGTCCCCGGCCTTCTCTCCTTCAGCCCCGGCTGGGCCGCGGAACCATCCGCGCTCTAAAAAAAAAAAAAAAAAAACTAACGGAGGTCTGCACTGGCAGACCTCCTCGACGCTAATGAACCTCCCGGAGTCGTTTCCAGGAGGAAATTGGCATTGGCGGCTTGTGATTGGCTGAAAAAGCTGTCTATCAATTTCAGCCAATCAAAAGTCGTCAATGTGTGAGCCAATCAGGATGGGATACACCCCAATATCCCACCCTGATTGGCTAAAACACTTGTCTATCTTTCTGGGAACCAATCACAACGCTCAGATGCCTTCAGCCAATCACTATGGGATACACCCCCACGGAGTGATTGGTAGAAGACATCTGCGCATCCTGATTGGCTCCTACATTGACGACTTTTGATTGGCTGACAGCTTTTTCAGCCAATCACAAGCCGCCAATGCCAATTTCCTCCCGGAAACGACTCCGGGATGTTCATTAGCGTCGGGGAGGTCTGCCAGTGCAGTTTTTTTTTTTTTTTTTTTTTAGAGTGCGGATGGTTCCGCGGCCCAGCCGGGGCTGAAGGAGAGAAGGCCGGGGACATCGCGGGGAGGTATGTTAAATGTATATTTAGATGTTTATTTGTGTATTTTATTTATTCCTTATATATTGTATTAATGTATTCATGTATTGTGTTTTTTTTTTAACAGGGCCGCGCCGGAAGAGCTAAACAGTGACGGGACATGCTGTAAAGGTGAGTTGAATATTTAGAATGTATATAATGTTTATTTATTGGATGTTAATGTTTTGTACTAATTTTTTTTTTTTTTTGACCCATAGGTTAGTGATCTGAAGCAACATCTTAAAGGTAAGTGGTCTTAATTTATTGATTTTAGCTTAGAATTAGGGTCTGTGTAGTTAGGACTGTAATTATTTTATTTTATTTTAGAATTAGGGTCTGTGTATGTAGTTAGGACTGTAATTATTGTATTTTATTTTAGAATAAGGGTCTGTGTATGTAGTTAGGATTTTTTGTATATTAGATAGATAGGGGGATGTATATGATATAGTTAGGATTTATTTTAAATTAAATAGATTGTATGTTAGATAGATAGGGGGTATTTGATTTGGACTATATGTAATATATTATATGTAATATATTATATTTAATATTTTATATGTAATATATTATATTTAATATATTATATGTAATGTATGTAATGTCATGTATTGTATGTAATGTATGTAATGTATTATATGTATGTATTGTATTGTGTTTATCTGTCTTTCCTTTTCAGGTGTGTAATTTTTTTATTTTCTGTAGTGGGGGGTGGGGTTGTAATGTATTTTTTTGTTTTCTGTAGTGGGGGGTGGGGTTGTAATTTGTTTTGTTTTTTTCTGTACTGTAGGTTTTTTGTTTTCTGTACTGTAGGTTTTTTTTTTTGTAATTAGAGTGTTGGGGAGGTTTATTAGGGGTTAGGTAGTGTAGGTAGGTAGTGTAAGTGTTAATAGATTAGTGTAGAGGGGGGTTAGTTTAGATTAAATGGTTTATTGGGGGTTATAGTGTAGTGTTTGTAGTTAGTGTCATGATGGTCCTTGAGGACCATCATGGCACTTATGTGGTTAATGTTGGGTTGTAACAGGCCCATAATGGTAATAATATACCCTTATGGGACTGATGGGGTTAAATAGAGCCTTATGGTGGTCTGTATTGACCACCATGAGTTAATGGGTTAATTTAGGCCTTATGGTGGTCTGTATTGACCACCATGAGTTAATGGGTTAATTTAGGCCTTATGGTGGTCTGTATTGACCACCATGAGTTAATGGGTTAATTTAGGCCTTATGGTGGTCTGTATTGACCATCATGAGTTAATGGGTTAATTTAGGCCTTAGGGTGGTCTGTATTGACCACCATGAGTTAATGGGTTAATTTAGGCCTTATGGTGGTCTGTATTGACCACCATGAGTTAATATGTTAATTTAGGCCTTATGGTGGTCTGTATTGACCATCATGAGTTAATGGGTTAATTTAGGCCTTATGGTGGTCTGTATTGACCATCATGAGTTAATGGGTTAATTTAGGCCTTATGGTGGTCTGTATTGACCATCATGAGTTAATGGGGTAATTATAGTTGCCTGGGGTTAATATTTTTAGTGCGAGTCCTTTCAGGACCTTTACGGTCCTTTGAGGACCCGCGAGGCGGGAAATTTAAAATTGAATTGCAGCAGGGTCACGATCGGTGCCGATCTGGGCCCCCCGCTGCAGGGGGTTTATATGGGGACACTTCGGGGGTCCCGATGGGGACCCCCAGCATAGAGGGGGGTTAATTTTAAGTGCCACGGCCGGGATTGGGTAATAGTGTGCCGCGGCCCCTTTAAGGAGCCGCGGCGGGGAATTTAAAAGTTTTAAATGCAGCGGGGGGCCTGATCTATGCAGATCGGGGACCCCCCCTGCAATGGGTTTATGTGGGGACACTTCGGGGGTCCCGATGGGGACCCCCAGCATAGAGGGGGGTTAATTTTAAGTGCCGCGGCCGGGATTGGGTAATAGTTTGCCCCGGCCCCTTTAAGGAGCCGCGGCGGGGAATTTAAAAGTTTTAAATGCAACGGGGGGCCTGATCGGTGCCGATCGAGGACCCCCGCTGCAAGGGGTTAATGTGTGGGGGCTGCGGGGGTTCCTATGGACCCCTGCAGCAAGGTGTTCATGTGAGGACACTTCGGGGGTCCCAACGGGGACCCCAGCATTGAGGGGGGGTTAATTTTAGGTGGCGGGGGCGGGTATTCGGAGTACCCCCACGGCAGGGCTTATGTGGGGGACTGCCGCGGTGGTCCCTTTTAGGACCCCCGCAGCAATTCATGAGGAGTGGGAGCCTGCGATATCATCTCGCAGGCTGTCACTCCTCATGTACATTTACGCAGTGTAGATACGTACGGCCCTGCTGCGTAGCTCATACGTTGCTCGCAGCAGGGCTAATTTAATAGCATTGGAACTTAGAGAAACTTTGCAGTACGTAGGGCTTAAGTAGAAGCCTCTTATTTACGAGGCTGGAATTTAATAGGGCCCTATATTTTCTTCCCTTGCTTTTATAACCTTCTTAATACATGCTAATATTTTACTTGCCAGGGCAGATGCTGCTTGGCATTGAACACTGTTACCTAGGCGGTTGTCCACAAATACTCCCAAATCCCTTTCAATATCTGATACCCCTAGATTTGCTCTGTTAAGATTATAAATTGCATGGCTATTTTTCCCAGATGCATAACTTTACATTTATTCGTATTAAATCTCATCTGCCACTTAGATGCCCATTCCTCTAATTTATGCAAATTCCTTTGGAGGGAAAGTACATAATTTTCTGATTTAATTACCTTGCACAACTTTGTGTCATCAGCAAAAATGGAGACACCACACTCCAATCCCACTTCCAATCCATTAAAAAATATGTTAAAGAGGGGACCTAATACTGAGCCCTGAGGAACCCCACTTACCACATTAGTCCAATCGGAGTATGTTCCATTTACAACAACCCTTTGCTTCCTATCTTTTAGCTAGCTATCAATCCATAAGCAAAGATTTATGTCAAATCCTGTATCCCTTAGTTTGCTCATAAGTCTCACATGTGGCACTCTATCAAAAGCTTTTGCAAAATCCAAATAGACTACATCCACTATTTTGCCTTGATCCAAGTTCCTACTAACCTCATGGAAACTAATACGGTTTGTTTGACATGACCTATCCTTCATAAATCCATGTTGGCTCCTACTTATGATTCTGTTTGAATAGACATACTCTTGTATATTATCCCTTATTAACCCTTCTAAAAGCTTTCCCACTACCGAAGTGAGACTCACCGGTCTATAATTCCCTGGATTTGCTCTTGCTCCCTTCTTAAATATAGGTATCACCTCTGCCTTTCTCCAGTCATCTGGTAAAGACCCTGTATTGAGTGAATCCTGAAAAATTAGATATAATGGTTTGGCTATGACAGAACCCAGTTTCCTCAGTACCCTTGGATGTATTCCATCAGGACCTGGGGCTTTATTAACATTTATTCCAACCTCTTTTGGATTTCTTCCTGCGATAACCAGTTATTTGGTTAAAGGTAGTGTAGCCCCATTATGTTTATGTATACCAAAGAAAAGAACCTATTTTGCTTAGTAAAGGACTAACTCCCCAAAAAGGTAGAAGTATAGAATGTTCTCTTGTATTGTTTCTCAGGAACATCCCTCTTAAGGGTCCAACAGTAATCAGCAAGCATTGCTGGACTCCAATTGCCTTGGTACCGCATTTACATTTTGAAAATTTCCTGGTGGAATCACTCAATATGTTGATAGTTGACTTCCCCAAGATTTGCTGGGAAGGAATCCAGGTGCAAATCCAAGAAATGGATTTTTAAAGACATGCTACACCCCATGGTATTTTAAGATTGCAATCTAGGGCATGACCGGAAATGATTTTGTACACCGTCATGTACGGGTGTTTGAAGCAAGGAGGTCAGGCATGAATGGCTCCCTCAGCCTGATGCACGCTACGATGAGAAAAAGCTCTACCTAAGTCTGGTGTATAACCATCCCTTGCCTTACCTTCAGCCCCCAGCATTTATTTTTTCATTTCCCATTTTCCACACATTGTTTTACCACCACTGAAATGCAGCTGACCAGCACTGGAACACTGGTGGGTGTCTGTTTGCGCTCCAGGGAGCAAGGCACGGTGGAGTGGAGTGACGGGGCGGCATCTTTCATATCCTCCACTGAATGCCGCCGGACGCAACTTATGGCGTCCCCGGATGTGCATTTCAGATGAGGAGTTTATGCCTCAGTGGGAGCAGGAGAGGCTGAATCCAGGCAGTGTAAAGCTGCATAACTACGTTTGGAGGCCCACAAAGTTTCAGCCTGGATAACCCTACGGGATGCAACCTTCCAGCAAAGGATGATGAAGTGTCTTGAGGTGTAGAGAAAATAAATAACGAAGAAAATAAAACTCTCTCCTCATCCTTACTCAAAAGGCAAAAGTTAAGTACACAATTTTTTTCTTTGTAATACAAATGTTTACTTTGTGGAAGCAATAAGGGTACAGCCAATATCAAGACAAACTTATAATAAAATAAATCTGCTACTGTCTATTAGGCAGAACAAACAGGAGCTCAGATTGGAGTCAGCTGGATTTATCCTACATTAAGAAACACAAGCCTCAAAAAGGATATGGAAAACAAACTACACCAGCTAGCTCACTTTTTGTTTTCAGACTTACTGGAATGAGTACATCCCAAAATTGTAAATTCTATATAGTATAAAGTTTTTTCCATTCCTCAATTCCCATGAGAGACAGGGTTAATTAAGGGCTGATGGGGGTCTGCGTTGACCCCCATGAGTAACAGGGTTAATGAAGGGATTATGGGAGTCTGTATTGACCCCCATGAGCTCATTGCAGCTACCTTTGGAGTCTTCCATTTGCAGCCAGAACTGCGTCCCTCACTTCGCGAGGGATGAAGTTCTTGTGAGCTCGTAGTTTGACAACTATTAAATGTGAGAGAAAGAGGATAGGAGTATCCAAATCAGGGGTGAGCAATTAATTTCCCAAAGGGGTCACATGAGAAACTCAGAATGTTGTGGAGGGCCGAACCATAGGCTGAACTTAATTCTGCTCAATATTAATTTTATAGCTTTATTTTATTTTATTACCTCGGTGCCAGGAGCACTGAGAAATGCTATCCATCCCAGTTAGTCACAACACTGCTGCTCACAAATTTCCCCCTTTTACAATTGGCAGTGTTTTTTTGTCCAGGACACAAATTTGTATCCCACTGTAGGCCATGGTAGCGGGCCGGACAGGGACATCCAAAGGGCCGGATGTGGCCCACGGGCTGCTCAGTGCCCAGGTCTGATCCAAATGCATGCTGATCTAGCACCTAAATATTACATGTGGGACTGTAAATTAACTTGTCTGGCCTGGAGCCAAGGCAATCTGGGGGTTAAGTCTTAAATATATAAGTGGACAAGTACCGTATTGGTCCGAATATAAGCCGCACCTTTTTTACGATTTTGAGCTTGCAAGATAAGGGTGCGGCTTATATTACTTAAATTACTGCCGATTTGCGCAATTGCGAGTTAAGGGTGCCGTTTTTCGTGTTTTAGACTGCGGTATTGAATAGCGATTTACGGTTTTAATGATTCTAACATCCTGTAAAGCCTGTAACCTGCAAAAAAAGCTACAGTGCTAATTAGAAAGCCTGTTTCTTGCAATGGCTGATCACTTTGAGAGTCTTTTTCTCTCCAATTTTACGGGTGCGGCTTATATTTGAGTACTATCTTTTTTCTATTTTTTCCCCTTGAACTTTACGGGTGCAGCTTATATGCAGGTGCGGCTTATTTTCGGAACCAATACGGTAGCACCACACACTTCACTTGCTACTAATTGAGAGATTATGCAATGAACAAATTGATTTTTTAATATATTGGCATTTATGAATATTTCTGTAGTTTTTCTAGGTATGTTTTTTTCAAAATACATTTTGACTTTTTTTATATTTTAAAAAAGCAGCATTCATATCTCTCTGTCTTTGATAGTTGTGGCAAAATAGATATTATCCCCATCCGTTATGTCATTTTTTATTTTGCTTTCTGCCACTTCAATGCACTCAACAGTAAACCCAGCTTTTCCTAGAACCTTTCTAAAAAACTCCTCATTGTATGTCAGTGTGTGGAACTTGTCATCAAACATATAAAAGGGGCATTAAATGAAACAAATAATAGAAAATGTCCACCTAACTTTAGCAGTGATGAGATTTTTTTAATGTCTTTGCAGAATCCATCATGATCCATTAAAATACCTAACCCTCATACGCACACAGTCAGCCTTTGGAAGCTCAATCGGGTCTTTAGCATTTTCTTTGAAGAAATCAAATTTAGAATCTGTTTCACTTTTCTTCCTAATTGTTCTTCATTTTCCTGCCACAGATCACTAAAAAACAAATACTTTGGGCCATATTCCATTGGGAGCCTGCAACTCAATCGCAGACAGCCGAATGTCTGCGAGTGAGTTGCGGGCTCCCATTGGTCTCCGTTTGTGAGGCTATTCATTTTCTCTGCACGTTGCAAACTTGAAGCCAGCTTCGTAAACCATGCACTGTTTCGGAGCAGTTGTGGGTGGTAACCATATCCATTCAGCAAGCATGAAACCGCCCATTTTGAATCAGGTCAATAGAAAATGAGACTGTCATAATTACGGCAGTAAAACATGGAGGTTACGTGTCAATCAATCAGGTTCGGGAGTCCGACATGCGATCAGACTCGCACAACTTGGAAAATAAAGAATTATGAAAATGAATGCCAATACTGTTCTAATCCATATGGGTGGCCTGATATGTATTAACTCATTGATACCCGAGATTTATTTAACCCCCGAAATTGCAAATAAATATAAATTTAATTTCCTGCGGTTTTGCGGTCATGAGACTGTTGTGCAATTAATTCTAATGTCTTTCATCACTCTCCCCGTAATTTACAGTGCACGATTACTTTAGCCCTGCGAAAGTGACAGATCAAAGGCTGTAAGTTACAAGTTTGACTGACGCCATCTTTTCAAGCTCGTAACTCGTAACCCGATCCAAGCCTGCAAAAAGACACAAATTGAATAGCAAATTTGCCTGCAAGATTACTTACGTGCCTCCGGATCACAAATTCGGCCAATTGAATGGGGCCCATTGTTTGTGATCACATGAAGATGGATATTGCATAAAGGTTGTATTTATTGGATAATATGTACTAAAATGTTGCATCACAAAACTGCATACATTTTCATACAAGTTCACCACAACTGTTTAATAGAGATGTCCCGAATAGTTTGCCGGCGGACTGTTCCCGGCGAACATAGCATGTTCGCGTTCGCGGTGAACTGCGAACATATGCGATATTCGACCCGCCCCCTATACTTTATCATTGAGCAAACTTTGACCCTGCATGTCACAGTCAGCAGACACATTCCAGCCAATCAGCAGCATACACTCCCTTCAAGAGCCTTCTAACTCATGGACAGCAGCCATTTTGGAATCATAACTAACTTGCAGTCTTACTGAGAGGAGGCTGAGTGTAGGTGATACTGCATCAATAGGGAAAACCATAGCTAGGCTAGTGTACACAGTGTGCAATACAGTCCTCAAGGACTCTTTTGATCTCTGCTGCAAGGACACCCCTGTGTCTCTTTCCCTCCTTATCATCATCCTCCCCTCACCTTAGCACCCAACCCTAACACCCCTCACCCTAACACCCCTCGCCCTAACACCCCTCACCCTTATCCCTAAGACCTAACACCCCTCACCCTTATCCCTAAGACCTAACACCCCCACCCTAACACCTCTCACCCTTATCCCTAAGACCTAACACCCCTCACCCTTATCCCTAAGACCTAACACCCCTCACCCTAACACCCCTCACCCTAACACCCCTCACCCTTATCCCTAAGACCTAACAACCATCACCCTTATCCCTAAGACCTAACACCCCTCACCCTAACACCCCTCACCCTAACACCCCTCACCCTTATCCCTAAGACCTAACACCCCTCACCCTTATCCCTAAGACCTAACACCCCTCACCCTAACACCCCTCACCCTAACACCCCTTACCCTAACACCCTCACCCTTATCCCTAAGACCTAACACCCCTCACCCTAACACCCCTCACCCGTATCCCTAAGACCTAACACCCCTCACCCTTATCCCTAAGACCTAACACCCCTCACCCTAACACCCCTCACCCTAACACGCCTCACCCTAACACGCCTCACCCTAACACCCCTCACACGACTCACCCTAACACGCCTCACCCTAACACCCCTCACACACCTCACCCTAACACCCCTAACACCCCTCACATGCCTCACCCTAACACCCCTTACCCTAACACCCCTCACCCTAACACCTCTTACCCTAACACCCCTCACCCTTATCCCTAGGACCTAACACCCCTCACCCTTATCCCTAAGACCTAACACCCCTCACACTTATCCCTAAGACCTAACACCCCTCACCCTAACACCCCTCACCCTTATCCCTAAGACCTAAAACCCCTCACCCTATCCCTATGACCTAACACCCCTCACCCTTATCCCTAAGACCTAACACCCTTCACACTTATCCCTAAGACCTAACACCCCTCACCCTAACACCCCTCACCCTTATCCCTAAGACCTAACACTCCTCACCCAAACACCCCTCACCCTAACACCCCTCACCCTTACCCCTAACATGCCTCACCCTAACACCCCTCACACACCTCACCCTAACACCCCTAACACCCCTCACACGCCTCACCCTAACACCCCTCACCCTAGCACCCCTCACCCTAACACCCCTCACCCTTATCCCTAAGACCTAACACCCCTCACACTTATCCCTAAGACCTAACACCCCTCACCCTAACACCCCTCACCCTAACACCCCTCACCCTTATCCCTAAGACCTAACACCCCTCACCCTTATCCCTAAGACCTAACACCCCTCACCCTAACAACCCTCACCCTAACACCCCTCACCCTAACATCCCCCACCCTAACACCCCTCACCCTAAAACGCCTCACCCTAACACGCCTTACCCTAACACGCCTCACCCTAACACGCCTCCCACTTATCCCTAACACGCCTCACCCTAACACCCCTCACATGCCTCACCCTAACACCCCTAACACCCCTCACACACCTAACCCTAACACCCCTCACCCTAACACCCCTCACCCTAACACCCCTCACCCTCACACGTCTCACACCCTTATCCCTATCACGCCTCACATGCCTCACCCTAACACGCCTCACCCTAACACGCCTCACCCTAACACGCCTCACCCTAACACCCCTCACCCTCACATGCCTCACATCCTTATCCCTAACACGCCTCACACGCCCCACCCTAACACACCTCACCCTAACACCGATCAACCTAACACCTAACCCTAACATTCTCACACTTATCCCTTAAGACCTGTTAGGGTTAGGTGTTAGGTTGATGGGTGTTAGGAATAAGTGTGAGGGGTGTTAGGGTTAGGGTGAGGGGTGTTAGGGTTAGGGTGAGGGGTGTTAGGGTTAGGGTGAGGGGTGTTAGGTCTTAGGGATAACACCCCTCGCACTTATTCCTAACATGCTTAACCCTAACACCCTAACACCCCTCACCCTAACAACCCTCTCCCTAACAACCCTCACACGCATCACACCCTTATCCCTAACACGCCTCACACGCCTCACCCTAACACGCCTCACCCTAACACACCTGACCCTAATACGCCTCACCCTAACACCCCTCACACTCCTCACCCTAACACGCCCCACACTTATCCCTAACACCCATCAACCTAACACCTAACCCTAACATTCTCACACTTATCCCTAAGACCTAACACCCCTCACACTTATTCCTAAAACCCCTCACCCTTATCCCTAACACCCCTTACCCTAACAACCCTTAACCCCTTACCCTAACACCCCTCACACTTATCCCTGTGTCTCTTCCCCCCCTAATCATCAAGGGAGGGGGGAGGATGATGAGGGAGGGGGGAATGATACACAGGGGAGGATGATGAGGGAGGGGGGGGAAGAGACACAGGGGAAGATGATGAGGGAGGGGGGAAAGAGACACAGGGGAGGATGATGAGGGAGGGGGGAAAGAGACACAGGAGAGGATGATGATGGAGGGGGGAAGAGACACAGGGGAGGAGGATGAGGGAGGGGGTAAAGAGATACAGGGGAGGATGATGAGGGAGGTGGGAGGATGATGAGGGAGGGGGGAAGAGACACAGGGGAGGGTGATGAGGAAGGGGGGAAAGAGACATAGGGGAGGATTATGAGGGAGAGGGTAAAGAGATACAGGGGAGGATGATGATGGAGGGGGATGTTAGGTTATTTATGCCCTTTCATGGATTAAAACCAGACTCTGCAAAAAATTTCCGTGGGAGTTTTGACATGGATCCCCCTCTGGCATGCCACAGTCCAGGTGTTAGTCCCCTTAAAACAACTTTTCCATCACTATTGTGGCCAGAAAGAGTCCCTGTGGGTTTTAAAATCCGCCTGCCCATTGAAGTCTATGGCGGTTCACCGGGTATTGCCGGTTCGCGAACATTTGCGGCGGTTCGTGTTCGCGGTTCGCGAACCGAAAATGTTATGTTCGCGACATCACTACTGTTTAACCAATTAAAGCACTGAAAGAAATCAATTTGTGCTTAAATGTAAATGTTGGTGTCTATTGATCCCAGCATTCCTCTTCCCTTTTAATTATTATAGCCAAATATTGGAAGGGTGATCATTTTAAATTCCCACAGTCTGAATGGGTCAAGCAGGAATGAAACCATTTGAGCATGAGAAGTCTTGCAAAAGATTATTTTATTGGTTGCAAATCTTATTTAAAGATATAACAGGTTAGGAGATCTCTCACTAAGGGGTATCTCTGGTATAATGTAAAGCAAAGTGATGGAAAGGGTATGCTTAACATGTGGTTTTCTTTTCTGAGCCTTAAGTGACAGCCAACTCTCCATATTTATTGCAGTGTGATAACAATGTGATAGGTAACTCCAAAAATATGAATTCAACAGCTTAAAGTTATAGATATATATAAAATAGATTCAGTAAAAAAAAATTAAAACACAGTTCTTATTAATTAATCTGTAACATAATCTTCTAATTTGAATACTTTTATCATTTCCAACAATAAAACTATCTTTCTAAACACACACGTGCAAGGGTCACTGTAAGTAATATTGATTAACGTTGTATTCTACAATAAGATTTAAACAGTGCAGAAAAACACACACATTAATATATATATATATATATATATATATATATATATATATATATATATATATATATATATATATATATATTTCCAATTTTGCATTCCAGTTCATAAATAAATGTTGCTGCATGAGACCAATCAAAAGCATCTGGATCATTGGAAAGAGGTGAGAAATGTTATGGCCAGCACTAACATCAGTTAGACTGTGCCCTTTAATGTGTCCTGCAACATTATATGAAATAAATAAACAACCAAAATGGAATATTTTTGTGTAGAATAGTGACATCTTTAATTGTTCATATTGTTCAAGAAAAGTATTACATTTATTAAAATGTTCAGATATGATCCCTAAATGTGTAGTATAGTAAACAATGAGAAAAGCAATTTGACTGTAGTGGATGCTTTTTTTAAACTTTGCTTACCCCTTAGTATATAGAAATTAAAGTCATTGGTTATCGCCAATGCATTTGACAAAAAATATGTTTTTTACTTGTTTTACTTTTTTATATTTGTTCATCACCGTGTTTTTTCGTTTTAGTGTTTATACTAATTTTTAATTTGTGAATAAAGTTCTATACAAAATAGGACTTTTTCAGCCTGGATTCATGTTCTTTTACTTCCCAGTATTTTAGGATATACTAGGTTATATTTTTACTGGTCTATGAAGAATTTTCAGTTGATCTGTAAATGTTCACATTTGAAAAAACAAATATCATATAACTTTTGAAAAAACATTTTTTATTAATACATTGTTATTATTTCAATAATGGTATGGTTAATAAAGAAATGAGGATTGCTAGGTAACATAATTTATCATGCCTTTAGCTAACTTAATTTGCAGTTGATTCATAGGTAAAATCATTGTATCTTCTATAATCAACTTGTCAGTATTAGGAGATTCATAACTGTGAAGTACATGTCTTGCGTCAAATTCATGCAGTGTATAGTATTTATGAGTCCTGGGATCCATTGCAGCAATCAAGGTGTTGATGATACCTGTAAAACAAACCCTGACTGTGGTGATCAATTTAGTCTGACAGTGAAATAATGTGTAACACTGAATACATATACGGTGTGTTTAAAGGCATATTCAAGTGATGTGGGTTATGAATGCATCCTGTAAAAGAGCATTATAACACACCTAGCAAAAATATTTGCATGAAAAAAAGCAAACTATTTTAGCAAAAAAATATGTTTTGTGCTTGGGGTGATGTACACACCTCCAGAAACGTCTGCTGCACTATAGGGTATGGTTGTGTAAAACAGTACCCTCGTGTCCTGCGCATGCGCAAGATGATTGGCTTTTGAGTGTCTAAGAGTATGTGTGAGTGTCTGAGTGTGTGTCTGTGTGAGTGTGTGTGTCTGTGTGAGTGAGAGTGTGTCTGTGAATGAGAGAGCGTCTGTGTGAGTGTGTGAGTGAGTATGTGAGTGTCTGTATGATTGAGTATGAGAGCATGGATGTCCATGTGAGTGTCTAAGTGAGTGTGTGTGTCTGTGTGATTGATTGATTGATTGAGTGCTTATGTCTGTGTGTGATTCTGTGTCTGTGTGAGTATGTAAGTCTGTGTGAGTGAGTGTGTGTGTCTGTGTGTGTGAGTGAGTGTGTCTGTGGGTGAGAGTGTGTCTGTATGAGTGTCTGTGTGAGTGTGCATATCTGAGTGTGTGAGTGTGTGAGTGCCTGTGTGAATGAGTGTGTGTGTCTGTGTGAGTGAGTGTGTCTGTGAGTGAGAGTGTGTCTGTGTGAGTGTCTGTGTGAGTGTGCATGTCTGAGTGTGTGAGTGTCTGAGTGTGTGTGTGAGTGTCTGAGTGTGAGTGTCTGTGTGAGTGTGTCTGTGTGAGTGAGTGTGTATGTATGAGTCTGTGAGTGAGTGTATATGTGAGAGTGAGAGTGAGTCTGTAAGTGAGTGTGATTGCCTGAGTGAGTGTATGTGTGAGAGTGTGTCATGGGGCAATTCACTGGTGCTGGGGCAGGTGTTGGGGGCAATTCACTGGGACTGGAGTAGGTCACGGTGCAATTCACCGGGGCAGGAGGGCAATTCACTGGGCCTGGGGGAGATCACAGGGACAATTCACTGAAGCTGGGGGAAGTATGACCTGGGATGTAGATAAAATGATCAGTGAATGAAGGGACACAGACCTGGGTATTACAGAAATCTAAAGGAAAGATGCAGCTCACTTCACAGACCAAAAAGATACAATTTATTATGTATGCTAATTTTCCCTGGGATTTTCAGGGGGTGTCAACATTGATAGAAAACAGTTTGCAAATGCAAGAAATTCAGCAAACTTCAGGATAAACCATTTTTTTTCATACACTACTAATTCTCTTCTATCAGATGCATTAATAACCCAGCTCACTTGCATATACCTTTAATTTATAATTTACTACAAACACAATGGATGCTGTTCAGTAAATCACAAGGAAAGAGTCTATCATGTTACTTGGTTTGACAGTGGAGTGCAGAGACCACTGATAGGCATAGTATAAAGAAACCAAAAATGTTCCCCAAAAGCGAGCAGAGGTCATCCTAAGATCTCTCTCTAATCAAAATAATTGCACTGGGTTACTAGCCTTTAAGGACCCTAAAATAGACAACATTAAGAAAGAGTAAGACTGAGTGGAAAGAAAAATCTAAACAAATATATTTAAACACCGGAGGGATATATATACCTTATATCAACTATATGAACATTCCTTCATTAAAGAAGAAGACACATGATTGTAAAGGAAGATTGATGATTTTTAAGTGAAAACAAAATGGAAGCATGGGATCAAATCTAATTGTAAAGAAAAGGAAAACATTAGTGAGGTAACTGTAATAAAATAATAAATACCATGACATAGAAGTTTCAGTCATATAATTATTGGAGGACAGCTGACCAATCAGAAGTAACAAGCAGTCATTAGGAAAGAATAGTGACTTACCCAGCAGAGCAGAGACAAAAAAGAGTGTTAGTTACAGCAGCGCTCATTCTAAGTCAGTTGTCTGATCAAAAGAATTGCTATGCTCTTAAAAACCATAGTGGGGCTATGCTCTTAAGAACCAGAGTGGTGCTTTACAATATAGTGCCAACTATGTACTAGAAGGCATTAAGTCCAGAAACCATCATAGATGTCTATAGTGATTTAATCAGTAATATAATTTTTCATATTTTATGCAATGTCATCAGTGACATCATAGCTAGTGGTATTCGTCATAGCATCCTCATCAACCTAATGACATATATGACATATAAGAAACTAAATGCAGGGGGTGGGACTGAAGTTAAGGCTGCATACAGCATTAACTTTGTAGTTTCCCATGCTTTTCCAGTTGAGCCATATTACACTGCAACCTTTAGTATAATGCAGTTTTTTGCAAATAACTTTCTATTGATTTTCTTAAGTTTCTTAAAAAACTGATCATTTTAATTAACAAATTGTATTTTAATCAACCACTTTGATAAACAAATGAAGTAACTATCCATTCAAAATACATCAATCAAAAATATATAGATCGACACTGGGACAACTTTTTTCAGTATCTTTTTCCATTTTAGATACACAAAAAAGAGAAAACAACATTTAGTATAAAATCTTGTTGTTTTTATATTTCATTGTAACTTTGTAATGCAGACATAGAGACACATGTATACATATTAGCAGATTTACATATACATACATATTTAAATAACTCACACATGTATGAGAGAGCACTCTGTTTGCAGTTTATAACAAAATCATAATGGCCAATTATGGCTATGGCTATAGGGCACAAAACTCTATCATACACATAGATGTTTTTGGGGAGCTCATATTTTTCTATATAATATTTTTTATAACTAAACTTGAGAGTGGGCAATACGTTTTTGGAAAATGCAATAAAATGGACTCTGGACTTTTTACATGTATATTTTACGTATATTAAAAAAAATTTATTTTACGGATTTGAGTATAGGGTAATTATGTGCTATTTTTGCTAACACTGAATGTCACTTTATAGACTCTGCAAAGTGCAGGATGGCTTTATTTGAGCTATTTTATGTGCTTAATTGGTGCTAGCGGGACCTTTTTCCTGCAAGTAAGCTGCGGCTCGCTTTTAGCCTTGCAGACAGGGTTCCCGGAGCAATAGAATAGCAACCAGGCTTTTCTTACGGCCGATTTCCTTGCGGCCGTTTTAGATCAAAGGCTTTCCTCCGGCGCGATTGGCCGCAAGAGATAGCAAGGCACCGGCCGCAATCCTGCCGGAATCCCCGGCCGGAGGGGAATAGAATAGCCGGAAAGCTTGCGGCCGGTCCTTGCCGCCCCGCAGCGGCTGCGGCCGATAATAGAATGAGGCCCTTAGTGTAGAGAGAAAAAGTTTGAATTTAAACAAATAAGTACTTTTGACCCTTTATCTACAAATTCCTCAGTTAAAACATATAGAAGAACTGTAGAACAATCTTTGCTAAATGTAATTAATATAGTTAAGTCATACAATATTCTAAGAAAGGAGGAATGAGTGGCATTAAAAGTTAAAGAAAAATTACATGCGATTAAACACTGTGACAAAGGAGGCAGCATTGTGATTTTAGATATTACATATTATCAGCCTCATTAAATTAGCCCTCATAGTTCCCTTGTTTTCATTAAAGAATTTTTTTTGCTGTTTGCAGGGACCGATTCCACAATATGTCCCTCGCAGCCTCCATTGCGAGATGACACCCAAAACCGTCTGAGAATAGGCTCTGGGAGAGCTATATAGTAACACGCAGCCATAAAATCTATGAGGTGAACCTCGCACCTTGGAAGAATCCCTATGAGCACAAAAAAGTGCCTGCAAGTAGTAATGACGCGAACATCAAATTTTCGGTTCGCAAACCGCAGACTCAAACTTCCATCAAATGTTCGGGAAAGGGCAAACCCGGCGAACCACCATAGACTTCAATGGGCAGGCAAATTTTAAAACCCACAGGGACTCTTTCTGGCCACAATAGTGATGAGAAAGTTGTTTCAAGGGGACTAACACCTGGACTGTGGCATGCCAGAGGGGGATCCATGGCAAAACTCCCATGGAAAATTACATAGTTGATGCAGAGTCTAGTTTTAAGCCATAAAGGGCATACATCACCTAACATTCCTAAATTGTTTGGAATAACATGCTTTAAAACATCAGGTATGATGTTGTATCGATCAGGTAGTGTAAGGGTTACACCCGCTTCACAGTAACAGACCAATATCCCCGTTTAATGCACCGCAAACAACCGCAAACAGTACCTTTGCACAACCGCAAACTTCCCATTTGCACAAGGTTGGATACCAAGCTAGCCATGTCCCGTTCCTTGTCCTCACTGATGTCATTGAAGGTCTCTTCCTCCCCCCAGCCACCAATGGTCCCCGAAAGGTGATAACAAGCCCCCTGGGATGCCTGCTGTGTTTGGTCTTCCACCTCCTCAAAGCCACCTTCCTCCTCTGACTCCTCTTCTTCAGACTCCCAGAGTCTGGGGGCTTCCACTGCCCAGCATGGAAGATTATACACAGGTCAGAGTCTGGGGGTTTCCACTGCCCAGCATGGAAGATTATACACAGGTCAGAGGCTGGGGGCTTCCACTGTCCACCATGGAATATTATACACAGGTCAGAGTCTGGGGGCTTCCACTGCCCACCATGGAATATTATACACAGGTGAGAGTCTGGGGGCTTCCACTGCACAGCATGGTACATTATACACAGGTCAGAATCTGGGGGCTTCCACTGCACAGCATGGAATATTATACACAGGTCAGAGTCTGGGGGCTTCCATTGCACAGCATGGAAGATTATAAGCGTTGCCTCTGTCTGCGTTATTATAAAGTGTGTTTGTTAAGTTAAGTAATGCTATTCCTATCGGTTTAATCCCTGTTACGTCCACTATTAGGGGACGTGTATATGGCATTGATTTTTGGAACAGGGAGATGGAAAAAGATGCTTGGTCGGACCTCCTACTTCGAATTTAGGGCACACATTTTTGCAGAGTAGATGCAATAGGCTTCACACACACGTCTGTAGGCAGGCAATTGCTATTCAATCTATTACAGTCAAAAAAGTGTTGTTTTATGTCACTGTACACTACGGTTGCACCAGATTTGATGTATCACTGTGCACTGGCAAAAGTTGGCAGAGTAGATGCAATAGGCTTCACACACACGCCTGTAGGCAGGTAATTGCTATTCAATCTATTACAGTCAAAAAAGTGTTGTTTTATTTCACTGAGCACAATAGCAGCTGTTAGGTGTTAGCCTGTCACACACACATGCTGGCAGGCATATGCAATTAGATTACACAGAAAAAAATAATAAAATAAAATAAATGATGTTCTAGCCCTAAAAAGGGCTTTTTGGGTTGCTGTCCTTGCAGCAGATATCAGATGAGTCCTTCAGATCTGTAGTGCAAGCTAAATACACAGCCTGGCTATCTATTTCCCTATTAAATCAGCATCATCTCCAATATATGTCCTCTCTCAACGAATGTAGCTTCAGAATGACTCTAAAATGGATGCTGTCCTTTAGATGGAAGGCTCTGGAAGGGAGTGTATGCTGCTGATTGGCTGGAATGTGTCTGCTGACTGTGAGGTGCAGTGTCAAAATTTCCTCAATGATAAAGAATAGGGGGCGGACCGAAAAGCGCATGTGTTCGCCGTTCGTTGCGAACGCGAACATGCGAAAATCGCCGCAAATAGTTCTCTGGCAAACTGTTCGGGACATCACTACCTGCAAGGGATCATAAAGCCTATACGTGCTAAATCGGAGCAGCCCAACATTGCTGTCTGATGCTTCCCCATGCTCCCTAAACACATCCCCATGCCTCCCCACATTAACCCCTTGCTGCTGGGGTCCTCGATAGGTATCGACTAGGACCCCACTGCATTTAACATTTTCAAATTTCCTACCGGAGCTCCTAAAATGGCCCGCGGAACACCATTAGCCAATCCCCAGCTGCACCTAACTCATTAACCCCCCCCTCTATGCTGGGGTCCCCATCAGGACCCCCAAAGTGTACCCATATTAACCCCTTGCTGCAGGGGTCAATAGGGACACCCACAGCCCCCCACATTAACTCCTTGCACCGGGGGTTCCCCGATCGGCATCGATTAGGCTCCCACTGCATTTAAAAAATTAAAATGTTCTGCCCCATGAGCATTTAATTAACTCTATAACTCATGGGGATCTATACAGATCCCCATGAGCCCTTAATTAACCCTGTCACTCATGGGGCTCTATACAGAGCCTTTAAATAACCCCATCGCTCATGGGGGTCAATACAGACCCCCATATGCCCTTAATTAACTCTAGAACTTATGGGGCTCTATACAGAGCACCATGAAACTAAATTAACTAAAATTAAAAGTGCCACGAGGGTCCTCCAGGACCCTCATGACAAAGTCTAAGTACTACACTACACTATTAACCCTAACTATACTCCATTAACCCCTTAACCCTAACTATACCCAATAAACTGGGCCTATCTAACCTTATCTGGACCTAATAACACTTAGTGGACCTATCTAACCCTTACTGGGCCAATCTAACCCTAACTGGGTCTATTTAAACCTACCTGAACCTATTAACCCTAACTGGGCCTATGTAATCCATGTAGCCCTATATAATACCATTCTTTATCGGGCTCTATACAGCCCTATTTAACCCAATATTTAACCCAATCAGTCCCATAAAGGTCTATGAAGAACCTCATAGGACAATGAGAACCCTTTTATTAACCCCATAAGTGCATGAGGGTTAAAGGACCCTCATGACACTAAGTACAAACACTACACTACACTATTCTCCCCCAATAAACCTCTACATCTAAACTAACCCCCCTCTACCCTAACCTATTGACCCCTACCTACCTAACACTAACTACCTAACCCCCTATTAAACCCCCACTAATTACACAAAATTTTTATAATGTATAAAAACATTATAAACATTACAGTTAAGTTTTAAATTTATAATGTTTATTGTTTATTTATGTTTTGTGTATTTGTGTTTATGTGTGACTAATGTGATGTATCTTTTTTACCGGGTGCCGAGCCGGAGAACAGAAGAAGATGGACAGGGACATGATGGAAAGGTGAGTTCAACATTGTATTCATAAAGTTTATTTATTATATGTAATGTTTAATTCTGTAATAATTAGATTTTTTTTTTCCTTCGGGGGGTGCGACCTGAAGGGACATCTGCAAAGGTAAGTGGTTTTATTTATTCTATTTTAGGCTAGATTTAGGGGGTCATGTATAGATAGGGGTAATGTCTAGATAGGGGGAAATGTATTGTAGTTAGGGGTATATTACAGTAATGTTATGTATATTTGTGTATACCTTTTCTTTGCAGGTGTGTAATATTTTTTTTATTTTTTGTAGTGGCGGGGGGGGGGTTGAGATATTCTTTTTTTTTTTGTGAGAGGGGTTGTAATGTCCTTTTTTTATTTTTTGTACCTTAGGATTTTTTATTTCTGGTAACATACAGCCTTATTAAATAGCAATTTGTCAAATTCTATAGGGTTCTATATAAGCACATAGCATATTTTTTTTACAGAAGTTTTTAGTCAGTACACTTTTATCCAAAAGCAAGGTCTAGTAATTTAATAAGGCTGATATTTAAAAAAAAAATTGTACCTTAGCTTTTTTTATTTTTGGTAACATAGTTTATTTTTTATTTTTTGTAACTTAGCTTTTTTTATTTTGTGTAATTAGAGGGGTGGGGGGTTTAATTGGGGGTTAGGTAGGTAGTGTTAGGTAGGTAGGAGTTAATAGATTAGGGTAGAGGTGGTTAGTTTAGATTTAGTGGTTTATTGGGGGGAGAATAGTGTAGTGTAATATATGTTCTTAGTGTCATGAGGGTCCTGGAGGACCCTCATACACTTATGGGGTTAGAAATAGGATTCTCATTGTCCTATGAGGGTCTTCATAGACCCTAATGGGAGTGATTGGGTTAAATGGGGGGTTGTATAGAGCTAGATGTGGTTGAAATAGGCTTGGTTAGGGTTGTTAGGTCCAGATAGGGTTAGATAGGCCCAGTTAGGGTTAGATAGGATTTAGTATGGTTAATGGGGTATAGTTAGGGTTAAGAGGTTAATGGGGTATAGTTAGGGTTAATATTATGGTGTAGTGCTTAGACTTTGTCTTGAGGGTCCTGGAGGACCCTCGTGCACTTGTAGGGTTAACCTCGGGGTTAACACTGTCCTATAGGGGTCTATATAAACCCCTATTGGACCAAGGGGGATAATTTTAGTCTCATGGGACTCTGTATAGAGCCCCATGAGTTATAGGGTTAATTAAGGGCTTATGGGGTTCTGAATTAACCCTCATGAGTGACAGGTTTAATTAAGGGCTTATGGGGGTATGTATTTGCCCCCATGAGTTATAGGGTTAATTAAGGGCTTATGGGGGTTTGTATTGATCGGGGTCCCCCGCTGCAAGGGGTTAATGTGGGGGAGGGGGGCTGTGGGGGTCCCTATGGACTACTGCAGCAACTGGTTAATATGGGGTCACTTCGGGGGCCAGATGGTGACCTCCAGCATGGAGGGGAGTTAATTTTAGGTACCTGAGGGATACTCGGAGTACCCCCCACGGCAGGGCTTGTATGTAGTACTGCTGCAGTAGTCCCGTTCAGGACCCCCAAGGCTAGTGATGAGGTGGGGGAGCCTGCAAGATCATTTCGCAGGCTGTCACTCCTCCTGCACTGTTTCTCTGTGTTTGACACGGACAGCCCTGTTGTGTTGCTCACAGCAGGGCTAATTTAATAGCGTTGTAACTTTTCAAAATTTAAAGCATGTAGGGCTTAAGTTCAAACCTTGTATTAACTAGGCTGGAATTTAATGGGGCTGTATAGATTTAAATTATTGCAAAACATTTCTGTTTTGACCATCTATCATGTATTATTTAGTGATCCAACTATTGAATATCCGGCAAAAATATGTTTGATGTTAAATGCATATAAGATATTTTATTTCTAAAGAAACTAAGGATTTTCTAAAACAGGAATTTCCTAGAATGTCAATAATTTATTTGCTTCCAAAAATGCATGCTTTTATTCTTGAAAACAATGTTTGAAACCTTGTGTCTTACTAAGAGCAAATTAAGCATGGACAAATTCATAAAGTTGGTTTTTATAAAAAAAAAAAAATATATAGATTTATACCCCTGCTTAGCCCTAGTTGAAACCATGATACACAGGTAAACAATGTGTAAATGAAGGGTGTTTTTACTTGTGTGGAGAGCGGTGGTTCCATCTATTTATGAAACTTCCTCCTTCTGGGCCAGTGAGGGTGAAGTGGTGTAGCATATATTTCAATCTTATCCAGTAAATGCTCTCTGTCTCTTCATTCCTGCCCATACCTCCAAAACACACCCCATCATGATTCAGGTCTGGGGAAGTGATAAACACAAAATGGATTCCTTTACTCAAACCTAGATTTAAATAATACATAGTAACTTTTTGGCCTGGGAATTGTGAAGGCCTGCTCAGTTATCACTTGATGTCTTCTCTACTGTAGGAAGACACATGATTTCAGACACTTTCCTTTCCTTTAGAATTATGTAATACCCAAAACAAGGTCTGTGTCCCTTCATTCACTGATTGTTTTATCTACATCCAAGGTGATACTTCCTCCAGCCTCAGTGAAATGCCCCTGTAACTCCCAGCCCCAGTGAATTGCCCCATCACCTGCCCCAGTGAATTGCTCCATGACCTCCTCCAGCCCCAGTGAATTGCCTCATGACCTGCCCCAGCCCCAGTGAATTGCCCCATCACCTGCCCCAGCCCCAGTGAATTGCCCTGTGACCTCCCACCGGTCCAGTGAATTGCCCCATCGCCTGCTCTAGTCCCAGTGAATTGCCCTGTGACATCCCCCAGCCCCAGTGAATTGCCCCATCACCTGCCCATGGCCCAGCCCCAGTGAATTGCCCTCCAGCCCCAGTGAATTGCCCCATCACCTGCCTCAGTATCAGTGAGTTGCCCCATATGAATTGCCCCATCACCTGCCCCAGCCCAAGTTAATTGCCCCGTGACCTGCCTCAGCCCCAGTGAATTGCCGTATCTCTGCCCCAGCCCCAGTGAAATGCCCTTGTGACCTGCCCCAGCCCCAGTAAATTGCCCCATTACCTGCCCCAGCCCCAGTTTATTATCCTCCAGCCCAAGTGGATTGCACCCTGACCTCCCCCAGCCCCAGTGATTTGTCCAATCACCTGCCCCAGCTCCAGTGAACTGCCCTGTGACCTCCCCCAGCACCAGTGAATTGCCCCTTCACCTCCCCCAGCCTCAGTGAATTGCCCTGTGACCTCCTTCAGCCCCAGTGAATTGCCCTGTGACCTCCCCCAGCCCCAGTGAATTGCCCCATCACCTGCCCCAGCTCCAGTGAATTGCCTTCCAGCCCCACTGAATTGCCCCGTGACCTTCACCAGCCCCAGTTAATTGCCCCTGTCACCTCCTTCAGCACCAGGTAATTGGCTCTTCACCTACCTCAGCCCCAGTGAATTGTCCCGTGACCTCCCCAGCCCCAGTGAATTGCCCCATCACCTCCCCCAGCCCCAGTGAATTGCACTGTGACCTCCCACAGCTCCAGTGAATTTCCCCATTGCCTGCTCTAGCCCCAGTGAATTGCCCTGTGACATTCCCCAGCCCCAGGGAATTGCCCCATCACCTGCCCATGGCCCAGCCCCAGTGAATTTCCTTCCAGCCCCAGTGAATTGCCCCATCACCTGCATCAGTCCCAGTGAATTGCCCCATGTGAATTGCCCCAGCACCAGTGAATTGCCCCATCACCTGCCCCAGCCCCAGTGAATTGCCCCGTGATCTGCCTCAGCCCCAGTGAATTGCCCCATCACCTGCCCCAGCCCCAGTGAAATGCCCTTGTGACCTCCCCCAGCCCCAGTAAATTGCCCCATCACCTGCCTCAGCCCCAGTGTATTGTCCTCCAGCCCAAGTGAATTGCCCCGTGACCTCCCTCAGCCCCAGTGAATTGTCCAATCACCTGCCCCAGCTCCAGTGAATTACCCTGTGACCTCCCCCAGCCTCAGTGAATTGCCCCTTCACCTCCCTCAGCCTCAGTGAATTGCACTGTGACCTCCCCCAGCCCCAGTGAATTGCCTAATCACCTCCCCCAGCCTCAGTGAATTGCCCTGTGACCTCCCCCAGCCTCAGTGAATTGCCCTGTGACCTCCCCCAGCCCCAGTGAATTGCCCCATCGTCTGCCCCAGCTCCAGTGAATTGCCTTCCAGCCCCACTGAATTGCCCCGTGACCTTCACCAGCCCCAGTTAATTGCCCCTGTCACCTCCTCCAGCACCAGGTAATTGCCTCTTCACCTACCTCAGCCCCAATGAATTGTCCCATGACCTCCCCCAGCCCCAATGAATTGCCCCATCACCTGCCCCAGTGAATTGCGCAGTGACCTACCCATCCCCAGTGAATTGTGGATCTTTGTGATGTTGGGAACGTTTGCAATGTTGGTCACCCTATTGCTTCCCACGCAAAGCCAGGCGAGTAGTCGTCTGCGAGATTAGCAAAGTGAGGTGAGCCGTTGACGCATGCAGGGCTAAGCTGCAATGAGAACCAAAGGTGCTCATTGCACTGCGAGCCTCATGCAGTGAGGCGAGCAGTTGAGGAACGCGGGATTTAGGCTGCAATAAGCGAGGGGAAAATGGCGAACCACAAAACGTAAAAATTCTTAAACAGGATGAAAACTAGGCTCACCAACGCCAGGCACCCAGAACTTAGAAAATACACGATGACAAGAACACTAACACTTGCACGAACTACGCCAGGCGATCATCGCAAGGCACGTAACATTGTCCATTTTGTAGTAACCAAGGATGTAACTCCATAAAACTACGCCTTACACCATGTAATGGCGGAAAAACAGAAAACTGAGCATTTGCAAATGTGTCCTCGCACCTGCACTCTATAAATACTACAACATTTCCAGAACTTTCTCACTTTCTCCTCAAACAATGAACTGTGTATTAGTGGACGAACTTTATAAAGAGATTGTTACCACTTGATGAATTTAAAGAAATACATTGAAAAATAATAGGTAAAGTATTATTATTTATTAATTTATCAATTTATTATTTTTAAAAAAAATGTGAGAAATAGTACATTTTAGGATCACATAATTGAAAACATGCAAATGATTTTTAGAACATACAGACAAACATAAGAGTCAAAGGCTTATTAGCTATTAATTTATTAAATTGATTTATTAACAGAAAAAAAAATATATAAAATGTTTTGCCTGATATTACTTAACATTGTAAGCTGTATATCTTTGTATTGTAAAACATACAGTCATTACTGAAATATGATTTCACAATTTGCAGCTCTCTGTCAATTTCACAGTCACACAGATTTTGGCTGCAGTGACTGCTTATGAACACACTGAAACATACCAACTTACAAAAATTATTGACACTATATTTAATTACAGTTATTGATTTAATATTTATTACATATTATATTAAGTTCAAATATTTTTCATTTTAAAATAATGAGTTAAAAAAAAAATGAATAAAAAAAACAAACAATAAATACACATAGCACATACATAAAAAGATTACCTACAGAAAGAGGGAACATCCACGACCTAAAAAAAACAAGTTACACCTTCATTTAACTCAAATTAAAAGAGTTTAGACACTAAAAAATTCTCTAAGCGAGAGAAAAAATGGCCACCGAACAAAAACGGAAACGAGGCTAAACACGATAAACACCACAAGCAACTTGCAAAACACCATACGATACACGTTAACACACATTACGGCATCGCAAAAAATGGACGCAACCTGCAGACAGGAGCGAAAACACAATAAATACACACAACACATACATAAAAAGCTTACCTACAGCAAGAGGAAGCATCCAGGACCTCCAAAAAACAACTTACACCTTCAGCGAGGGCCGCGGGCGACGGCCTGGGCCCCGGCTCACGAAGCGAGCGGCGCCCCTCGCGTAGCGAGTTCCGCAGGCGAGGGCCTCGGTTGCGGGCAAGGAGTGCCGAAGGTGCGCCTTGCCAATAACTGCGACCCGCGGAAAATTTACGTTGTAACGCAAACAACACGACACACCAACTGCGACCCTCGCAAACTTTAACGCCCACCATCAATAACATACGAGACACGTATACACTCATTACGACCTCGCAAACATCGGGCGCAAATCGCGAACACGAATAAAAAAAAACAACAATAAATACACATAGCACATACATAAAAAGATTACCTACAGCAAGAGGGAGCATCCACGACCTCAAAAAAACAAGTTACACCTTCATTTAACTCAAAATAAAAGAGTTTAGACACTAAAAAATTCTCTAAGCGAGAGATAAAATGGCCGCCGAACAAAACGAAAACGAAGCTAAACACGATAAACACCACAAGCAACTCGCAAAACACCATACGAGACACGTTAACACACATTACGACAGCAAAAATCGGACGTAACCCGCGGACAGGAAAAAAGCCAAAACACAATAAATACACACAACACATACATAAAAAGCTTACCTACAGCAAGAGGAAGCATCCAGGACCTCAAAAAAAACAACTTACACCTTCACTTAACTTAAATAAAAGAGTTTAGACACTAAAAAAATCTCTAAGCGAGAGAAAAAATGGCGGCCGAACAAAACGAAAACGAGGCTACAGCACTCTAACCATGGAAAACACCACATCAAACTCGCAAAACACCACAAACGACCTACGGATAATCCGCTAAGACGCATACCACACATTAGCCGCCATTTTACGCTAATGGGGAAGTATACAACTACGCTAACGGTTTCGGCTCGCGCACGCACACTATTACACTGCACACGTTCATCACGCTCACACAGCACCTCCACACCACTAATGCTGCAGCAACATCAAACAAGGTTCACAGCTCTTCAACACAATGCGTCAAAATAGGTAAAGTATATTCATTTATTAATTGTATTATATATTTCAGTAGGACACACAAAACACCATTAGCTACCTTACAATTTCATATGTATATTAATAACTAAACAACTTTCCAAACATACACATCTCATTGCTGTCATTTTTTTTACGGTCAAGTCGCTAGTTCTTATATTTTATATTACATTATACTAAAATAGATTTTATATGCATAGCACATTATTGTGAGGTCTTCTGCTATTAAATTTAAAATAGACAAAAGAGGTCAAGAAAACATAGTCAATCATAACTTTATTAAAAAAAGTTTCACTGGGTCACAGAAGATGGCTGCAGTGATGGTTTCTGGACAGAGACTTATGTTACTAGCAGGTACAGCATATTTAATTTGCATACACCAAAAATGAATTACTGCACCTATTATTAATTTTTAATGCAGTAATGAAAACAATTCAGCACATCAAGGGCCTCCTTCACCCCTCTCCTGTGTCTGTTCATACACTCTCCCCTTTGTTCTTTCCCACCCCCTCTCATTCCTCTGTGTCTCTTTCTCCCCATCTCCCTTCTATGTGTCTCTTGCTCACCCTCTCCATCCCCTCATCTTCTCCCTTCCCTGTGTTCCCCCCCTCTCCCTCCCCTTTGTATCTCCCCCCACCCTGTGTCTCTGCCCCCATCTCCCTCCTCTGTGGCTCTTCCCTCCCCCTCTCCCTCTCTTGTGTTTCTTACCCCCTCTCCCTACCCTGTGGCCCTTACCACTCCACCCTCTGCCTCCCATGTGTCACTTACCAAACCCTCTTCCTCCCCTGCCTCTCTTTGACCCCTCTTTCCTTCCCCTGTATCTCTTTGTCACTCTCTCCCCTTTATATCTTACCCCCCCCCCCCCCATCTCCTCTGTGTCTCTTTCACCCTCCTCTCCCCCACCGGGTCTCTTCCCCCTCCTGTCCCCCACCCACCTGTGTCTCTAAACCCTACTCCCTCCCCTCTCCCTCCCCTGTGTCTCCCCCACCCCCGGCAGGTGGTCCTGTACAATGCACTCTCTGTATTACATTGCACTCTCTATATTACATTGCACCCTCTATATTAAATTAACCTCCTTCTCTATCACACACTGCAATCTCCCTTTCTCAGACACATGCACTACAATCTCACACATACACGATACATTCTAAAATACACATACACAAACTGCACTCTGACACACACTCTCTATCATGCATTCTCTCTCTTCACCCTACTCTCCACCCCCCACTCCCTCCACTGTGCCACCCCTGTCCTGTACAATGCACTCTCTGTATTACATTGCACTCTCTGTATTACATTGCACTCTGTATATTACATGGCCCTCCCTCTCAATCACACACTGCAATCTCCCTTTCTCAGACACATGCACTACAATCTCACACATACAAACTACATTCTAACACACACTGCACTCTGCCACACACTCTCTCTATCATGCATTCTCTCTATCATGCACTCTGCACTATCACTCTCTATCACACACTGCTCTCTCTCTCTCTTTATAGCAGCTTGCACTCTCTGTGCTCCTAACAGTCACTCACCCGGGTCACTTTGCACACAGCCGCCACAGACCCGCCACACTCATGATTCCACAAAATTAAAATGGTTCATTATCAGAACCTATAGGTAAGAAATAAAGATTTACATTTTACATTACAGTTTACAATGGCTGAAAAGATGGAAACCAGGAAGGAAGCCAAACAATGTATGGACATGGAATGAAAAGAACGATGGAGAGAAACAGTCGGAGGACACCAAGAAAAGCGTACAAGAAGAACAGCGTGAGAGAATTTATAAGAAATGACACACTGCCTTGACAACAGTGAAAAGGGAACTGGAAGAGGTATGCTACATTAAAATGATTAATTCACAGACAAATGGCTCATTAAGATAATTGGTGTGTTGAAAATAAAAAAATAATATTTATAACTAGCCACTTGTCTGGCAAAAATTACTGCATGATAGTGTTTTGTAAATTGTGTCTTTCAGCCACCTCTCCATCCCCTGGGTCTCTACCCCCCTATCATTCCCCTGTGTCTCTTCCCCCCCTCTCCCTCCCTTGGGTCTCTCCTCCCTCCTCTTCCTCCCTGGGCCTCTTTCCCACCCCTCTCCCTCCCCTGGGTCCTGAAAAAGAAGAATTCCCACCATATTTACAAAATATAATGACTGACCCATTTTTACCAAATTACAAAAACAAATATATATATATATATATATATATATATATATATATATATATATATATATATATACAATCTTATAATAGTGCCATTTATTTTGCATCTATGGGTGCAACATTAGCTGAAAATGTGCCAGGACATGGCACTTACTGTTTTAAAGTTCAAGGTCAAATTTACCACTGTACTTCCCATTTACACCCTCAGGAAGGAGAGCAAAGAAAATGTACTCAACTATGTTTTCTTAGATACAAAACAAGCTGTGGAACAACGTATGCAGCTTCGTGAAAATACTAAATGCTTACACACTGTTTTTCATGAGCTTGATAAGATTATGCAGAAAAATCTATACAAACAAGCTTATAAAAATCAGAAGTTGAAGAAGAACAATATATTCATGCCCAAGAAAACCAGTTGCCAATACCAAGAGTCAATAGAGATCTACATTCTGATAAACACCGTTAGAACTTACCAACAGCTCATGAGGCTGCGATGATATTTCAAAATGACGAGGAGGAACCACCTTTTCAAATGGATATTAGAATATGTCCAAGAAATGATGAGCAACCTTTCATTAACATCAATATATTAAGTATCCAATTTTGTATCCCCATGGGGAGGCAGGTTGGCAACCAAAATTAATACTTCCAAGTTATCCAAACACTAAACAATGTGTCAGAAATAATTTTTCCATGCTAGAATTTAAAGTGGCTTGAACTGAAATTAGGGATGAATTTAATCCCATATTAAGTGCTGGAAAACTGACACAACAATGGATCATTGATTCCTACCTGCAAGTAGAAGCCAATTATTTACATTTTATCAAATACCAACAACTTAAACTCTGTGTTGAACAATATTGTGGCCTCATGGATTATGTTGCTGTAGTGGCTACAAACCAAAATCTTGCCACAGGCAGAGCCATAATGTTACCATTTTCCATCCAAGGATCTCCTCGCAATATGCGATAAAGATACAATGATGCTATGGCTTTTGTAACTAAATTTGCCAAACCAGATTTATTTATTACATTTACATGTAATCCTCAATGGCCAGAAATTGTTGAAAATTTCAAACATGATGAAAATGATTCTGATAGACCAGACTTAGTGGCTTAAGTATTCAAAATAAAATGATCAGCCTTATTATATGACATAACCATCACTAACTTATTTGTTGAGTGTTTGGGTTATGTTTATACAATTGAATTCCAGAAAAGAGGCCTTCCATATGCACATATTCTGATAATACTTGACAAAAATCATAAATTGAATACTACAGACAAAGTTGATTCAGTAATTACTGCTGAACTACCACATCCACAAAAACATGCCACACTATATGAAATTGTAACACATCGTATGATTCATGGACCATGCGGAGAGCTAAATCCACAATCACTGTGTATGAAAAATAAGAAATGCACAAAAGATTTCCCAAAATAATTTAGAGGTGAAACTTTTGCAAATTGTGATGGCTATCCATTGTATAGATGAAGAAAAGGTCCAAATGCAATAATTAGGGGAAAAGATGCAGATAACACGTGTGTAGTGCCATATAATCCACATCTCTTTATTAAGAATAATGCACATATAAATGTGGAAGCTTGCACTTCCATTAAATCAATTAAATATGTCTACAAATACATTTATAAAGGATATGATGCTGCAACTATTGTGATAAAAAGGCCTAAATGAACAACAAAATTAGTTACTGCATGATCAACTGGCATCTCATGTGAATGCTCGCTTTGTCAGTGCGCCAGAAGCAATGTGGCGGTTTCTGAAATTTGAAATGCCTGATCGATCACATGCAGTATATCGATTAGCTGTACATTTGCCACAAGACAATTAGTTTACTTTCATACTGGCAATGAAGAAAATGCTCTGGCACAAAATGAACATCGACAAACCACACTTACTGCTTGGTTTATCCTAAATTCCAAAGATATTGAGGCAAGAGAATTCTTATGCAATAAGATTTCATATCATTATGTTTTCGTCAATGGATTATGGAAACCTAGACAAAAGGTGGGTAATAAAATTATTACCAGAGATATTGAACGTTTCTGCTTACGTGTACTACCTTTAAATGTTCCTGGTGTACAAAGATTTGAAGACTTGAGAACTATCAATGACACAGTTTATGACACCTTTCAATTAGCTGCACGACATAGAAACTTCCTTGCTGATGACACACAATGGGAGAGATGTCTAGCAGAAGCAGCTCTATCTAAAATTCCACACCAGATGAGGGAACAGTTTGCATACATTTGCATCTCTTGCAATGTTTCAAATGCATTAGCTTTGTGGGAAACATTTAAAATACATATGTATGAAGAATTTATGAAACATAATGAGTTCATAGCTGAATAAAAAGCATTAATGGAAATTCAACAAGTCTTTCTGTGTCATGGATTAAGTTGTGCAACTTTTAATCTCCCAGATACAGGAATTATAGATGATATCAACATGGACGACTATGACGCTGATGTTGAAAAACAAAATAACTAAATTAAATATTACCACTTTAAATGATTTGCAATTGAACGCTTTTAATGCGATACAACAAGAAGTAGATGATGACTTGCTCAGAGAGCGTTATATTTATCTAGATGGACCCGGTGTATCTGGAAAGACTTATCTCTATAATTTGTTGATGAGTTCAATGAGAGTTAAAGGTGAAATAGCACTTCACTTTGCAACAACTGGAATTGCTGCCGTATTGTAAGCTTTCAGTTCCAATTTTGGAAACATCAGTGTCCGATATTAGAATTAATCATCTCAAGCCAAAACATTTCCAAATGCAAATTATTTATCGTAGATGAGGTCACTATGATGTCATGCCATGCTCTGCAATGTATGGATCGTTTATTACGTTAGATCATGGGTAATGATTTGCTTTTTGGAGGAAAAGTCATGTTGTTAGGTGGAGATTTCAGACAAACATTACCTGTGGTTGTACATGGAAATCACACAGACATTGTGGAAACATGTATAAAGTCAAGTCCACTATGGAAAGACACCTTAAATTAGAAAAAAATATGGGATCTGAAGGCCAAAATGATTTTAATGATTGGCTAATTCAAATCAGAGAAGGAAAAACAGAGTTAATAAATAATTTACCAGCTAATACTGTGGAAATACCAGCGGAAATGATTTGCAAAGACCTTGCGCAGAAAGTAATATTAACATAAAAAAATAAGGATGCTTTGGATCTGAATAATGACATTTTAAAATGAATAGATGGCACACAAAAATGTTATTACAGTGCAGATTTTGTTCTGGCTGATGACAAGCAGGGTGAATCAAATTTTACAGAAATTCATTAACTCCATCTGGAATTCCACCCCATGTTTTGAAACTCAAAAAAGGAGCTTTTGTCATGTTACTGAGATATATGAACCCAAATAAAAGGACTTTGTAATGGAACAAAGCTAATTGTTTAGGATTTAAATGACCATTTCATACATGCAGAAATTTTGAATGGTACCCATAAAGATGAGACAGTTTTCATACCAAAAATTGATTTGGCTGCAAGTGAGACAAGCATGCCTTTTGTACTTCAAAGGAGACAATTTCCCATTATCATGGCAATTGCTATGACTATTAATAAATCACAAGGTCAAACATTTAACTCTGTTGGCCTCTTTTTAGAAAAAACAGTATTTGCCCATGGACAACTCTATGTGGCATTTTCAAGATGCAAACAAAAAGAAGAAATTCAAATTTTCATTAAAAATAATGAAAGTCAGGGTGAATTAGTAGACGATGGTCGCGTCTTTACTAAAAATATAGTGTACTATGAAGTGTTGTAAATTCTAAACCAGAAAATAAAAAAATAAAATAGTCTGTCAAAAACAATAAACTATTGAAAATAGTCGTTACATCCCAAAGAAAAATCAACATCTGTTGCCCTCTTTTTAGAGGAACACTTAATCACATAGACAACTTAATGTGCCATTCTCAAAAACTGAAAAAAAAACATTAAGACCTGTGGTTTTATATCGAGGATGAACTTTTATTTAAAGAGGACCACTATTTCACATAGACAACTATATGTGCCATTAACAACATCGGCAAAAAAAAAAAAGTGGTTTTATCTCGAGGACAAACTTTTATGCCACTTGGGCTCTTTTTTCAGAGGACCACTATTTCACATAGACAACTCTATGTGCCATTCTCATCAACTACCAAAAACATACAGAAAAGTGGTTTTATCTCGAGGACAAACTTTTATGAGGACCACTATGTCACACGGACAACTCTATGTGACGGACATTCACAAAACACGACAAAGCACTCAACAAATTTAAGATACTTATTGGTTTCATTTAATATAATCAGTACTTTCATTGTATATACTTACCACTCTTCATGTATGTACTTGCACGTTTCTGTTCCTGTTGTTTTCAGTTTCATTGAATTTAATTATCACATCAATTGAATTTACTTAGGATGTTTAATGTATGTACTTAGGGATTTTGACCTCTTCATGTATAATTACAGGTAGGATGTTGATTCAGGGAGTAGTAGAATCACCAGTATCTGGGTTCCAGAAGAAACCCCTTTCCCCCCCTCAATGTTTGCCTTCCTCTTGATTCAATATAAACAGTTAGAAATGTTTTAAATAACATGTAAGCCTTTACATATACATATGGTTTCAAAAAAAGTTTACACAGTCTCATAATACTGACTTGGATTATCACTTGCATTGTATTTAGTTATGAGGTTCTTGGATTGTATTTCATCATGTTGTTTTATGTATGTATTTAGGGGTTTTGAAGTTTAAATGTATTATTACAGACAGACTATTGATACAGGGATTAATCCGATCACCATTATATGGGGTCAGGAAGGAATTTATTTTTTTTCCCATTTGAGACAATTCGCTATATTTCACTTGGGTTTTTTCTGTTTGCCTTCCTCTGGATTCAATAACAAAATTTACATATGTGTTAAATAAAATGTAATATGTTACAATATAGATATGGTTTAAAACAAAATTGCAACTGTCTTATAATATTGATGTAGATGTTACAAAAAAAGGTACAAAAAAAACATGGCTTCTCACTTGGTGACAGATATAACTATGCAAGTTGCATATTATAACAATAAACACAATAAGTACTACAACACTTAATTGTTGTCTTTTTTAATACATATATATTCTTACATTGAAAAACAATAGATATTAAAAACAAAACAAATGAAGAAGGGTGAGAGACTCGTATTGAGTAGCAAACAGCATTTCCAACCTTCAAATTTTACTCCCGTCATTTTTGAAGGGCAAGTTCCTAGTTCTATAATAAAAGTATATATTATCCACAACTGCAGATAGTATTTAATAACATACAACCACTAGTTTTTGATAAAAGTTAACATTTTTATTAATCTTCTAAAATATTAGAAGAATTTCACATTTCCAAGCAGAAATCTCAAAAAGGAAATTTTAAGGTACATAATAAATACTATTTATTTAATGAGCAAATATATATGACCACATATTTTCCTTACAAAGATACCATGTGTTAAATCCATTAGTGGTCTTCACATTCTGAGTTCCCCTATATTTTCCTAATCTGTTACCCTCTTCTCATAACTTTCTCCCTTCCACCTTTCTATTTCCCACTCCACTCTTTCCTTCATTAATTATGTATTTTTCTCCATAGCCCTCTCATCTCCTCTCTATGCCCCATCCACCCCTGATCTATCCCCATCTCATCCATTCATTTTCTCTCCAATAATCCCTCATCATTGGGGATTGAGAAAAGGACAGCAAGGGGATGATGAGAGGGGGTCAGAAGGGAGTGGAAGAGAGAATGAGAGGGTGATGGTGGTGGATCAGGGAGGGCGCAGAAGTTGTGTGATGAGAGAAAATCAGGGCAGGAAAAGACATACTAAAAATATAAATGTTATTTGTTATGCAAAAATGAAAAGAGGTAGTAGTATCCTTTCCCCTGAAAAGCCCTTCGGTATTATATTAGGATTAAATACACTTGCTCAGACCTTAAAGTCTAGGCACCATAGAGGTTAAGTTTAAATATAATACTTGAAGAAGAAGCACCACACACTTCTACTAATTGAGAGATTATGCAATGCAATATTGAATATATAAATATATTGGCATTTAAAATGATTTACGTACTTTGTCTATGTATGCTCTTTCACAGCAATTTTTGAGTTTTTTTATATTTTTATAAGCAGTATTCATATTTCTCTGTCTTTAATGGCTGAGGCAAAATAGATAGTATCCCCATCAAATATGTCATTGCTTATGTTGCTTTCTGCCACTTCAATGCACTCAACAGTGAACCCAGCTTCTCCTAGAACCTTTCTCAAAAACTCCTCATTGTATGTCAGTGTGTGGAACTTGTGATCATCAATCATAAAAAAAGAGCCATTAAAGTTACCAAACAATAGAAAATGTGCACCTAACTTAAGCATTGATGAGATTTTTTGCAGAATCCATCATGATCCACACTTAGAACAGCTAACCCCCACACACTGAGCAAACAGTCAGCTTTTGGAAGCTCAATTGGGTCCGTAGGATTTTCTTTGTAGAAATCACATTTCAGAATCTGTTTCACTTTTCTTCTTAATTGTTCTTCTTTCTCCTGCCACTGATCACTAAAACAAATACATTGTGTGTGATTACATGAATATATGGATATTGCTTGAAGGTTATATTTATGGGATAATATGTACTAACATTTTGCATTACAAACTGCATACATTTTCACAGAAGTTGACCACAACTGTTTAACCAATTAAAGTACTGAAAAAACTCTCTGGTATGCCTACACACAAGGTAAACTAAAACTTACAACAAAGCCCCTCATATTTAATATATTAATATTTAAAGCCTCGCTCCAAACAATCCCCATTCAGACTTTGTGGATTTGGGCTTAAAAGTAAATGTAAGTGTCTGTTGACACCAGTATTTCCCTTTATTTTTAATTATTGTAGCCAATTATTGGAAGGTTGATGATCATTTTAAATTCCCACACTCTGAATGGGTCAAGCCGGAATGACACCATGTGAGTGTTAGATGTCTAGCAAATTATTATTTTATTGGTTGTGAGTCTTATTTAATGATATAACACATTAGGAGATCTCTTACTGGGTAGCCTCTTTGGTATAATGTAAAGCAAAGTTATGGAAAGGGTATCCCTAAAATGTGGTTTTCTTTTGTAAGCCTAAAGTTACAGCCAACAGATGAGTGAAAATATACTCTCTATATTTTTTGCAGTATGATAACACAATGTGATAGGTAACTCCAAAAACTTGAATGCAAAAGACTAAAGTTGTTTAATTAATTCAGTAACAGAAGTTCAAAAAACAGTTTTTTTTACTAATCTGTAACAAAATTTTCTAATTATAGAACATAAACATTTCCAACAATAAAACTCCCTTTGTAAACACACATGTGCAATCACATATTATAATTGTCTAACTACGAGACGTCATCACGCTTTGCGAGGTGCGTACGACTTAGCGATGAGCGCCGTTAAACTCGGAGCACTTAGGCGATGAGCCCCGAAGGCTCATCTGCGGCGAGCCTCGCGTAGGGAGGTGAGACGGTAAACTCGGAGCACTTAGGTGATCATTGCCTGCGAGCCTCGCCAAGAGTGGCGAGCAGTGTTGGGTGAATGAAACATGCAGGACTTAGCCTACAAAGAAATTAGCCTACATACAAACAGCCTTGGGTTGAAAGTAGTTGACGAATGCGAGACTTATAAAAAAAATACTAGACGCGGAACTTACGAAAAATGTCCGAACCGCGCAAACCAAAATACAACAATAAAACACAAAAAATAAAATACAAAATACAATAGCTCAAGAGAACAGCCAGGATGTATGGAAATGAGGTGAAACACGAATTTAGGTCAAATTTAAGTAGTTTCAGAACTTGAAAATCGCCTAAGCGAGGAAAAAAAATGGCGTCTGAAAAAATTGAAATCTAGGCTACACAACCTTGAACTGCGCAAAACACAGCCAGCCTTGTATGTGGTAGAAAAATACTAATAGGAAGGACTGAAAATGACCGCGCAACGCGGAAAGTATAGACTAACGTAGCCATTTTACAATACTAACTAACACATTTACACATTAACATGTGGCGGATTTCCCGCCTAAAACAACGTATTTGTCTTGCGCATTCAGCCTATATATAGGGCACACTTGCCACAGAACTGACACTTTCTCCTCAGGTGATGACAGTCTGGTTGGACATTTTCTGATGCTGGTAAATCAAAAGAGATTGTGAGCTCTAAAGGATACTAATTGATGAATATTAAATAGTAAAAGGTTCAATAAATTAATAATAATTAATCAATAATTAATTAATTATTAATAAAAAATAATTAGTTAAACAAATTGAGCAAACAAGAATTTTCGCTTGATTTAGTTTAGCAATACTTTCATGCTTAGCTGTTTGTAATATATTAATTCATTGAATAATTAATTAATAATGTACTGTAATTTATTAATTAGTAATTAGTGATCTTTAAGAAAAAAAAGATTATTAATACATTAATGCAAAAAAAATGCAAAGACATTTACACATTGATTAATTAATTATTAATGTACATTATTTAAACAATTAATTATTATTAAGCATCAGGAAAAAAAATGAAGATTTTACAATGCCTTTAGTTTAGGAAAATATTAATGCTTAGATCTTTAGAATACATTTAGTCAGTGATTAATTGATTATTAATGTACATTAAAATATTAATTTGTAGTTATATTAAAATACATTAAAAAAAAGGACCACAAACAAAATGTATATTTTTAGATGTACTGACATAGCCGTGATGATGCTGATTGCCTAATAGGGATTAATCAAAATATTACAAATTATTTCCCTGTTATTTGACAGTTTCAGTGTCGCTGCAGCTGACTTAACTCAGAGAGTGACGTTTGCAGCCTTGAAACACCATAAACAGCACCTTTACAGGTATATCATTAAATTATATTATTTTATAAAAAAAAAAGGATTTAAGTCTTCTTAGTTGGAATTGATGACAGTTATTGATTAATTAATGTATATTAATATTAATTAATTATTAATTACTAATCAGGACCAACAAAATGGTTTGGTTTAACAATAGATTGATGAGTAAGCTTTTATGTTTTCCATCTATGCTAATATATCTGTGTTGATGCTGATTGTCTGATAGGGATGAAGCAACATATTACAAATTCTATTCATCTTATTTGACAGTTTCAGCATACCTGCAGCTGACTCAACACAGAGAGTGACATTTGCAGCTTTTTAACAGCATAAGGATCATCTTTACAGGTATATCATTAAATTATGTTCTTATAGCTAACATAAGGATTAAACTTTTTTATTTGGAATTTATGACACTTATTGTTTAATTAACATATATTAATATATTAATTAATAATTAGTAATCATTACAAAATAAAAGGTTTGATTTAACAATACATTGATGAATATGCTTTTATGTTTTGCTTCTATGTGAATATATCTGTGTTGCTACTGATTGCCTGATAGGGATGAAGCAAAATATTACAAATGATTTCAATCTTATATCACAGTTTCATTTTCTCTGCAGCTGACAACACATAGAGTGAAGTTTGCAGCCTTTGAACACCATAAAGATCACCTTGACAGGTATATCATTTAATTATGAAGTTATGGAACAAAAAAGGCTAAATTTTTTGTTGCTAACATGGATAACATGGATAAAAGGTATTGATTAAGGTATAATAATATTTTAATTAATTAGTAATGAGTCATCATTTAAACATAAATTAGACTGCAATAAAAGTAATAACATTTTATAACATGCACTTATATATCTGCCTTACAGCTCATTTATGTGCATTGTTTTTGGAAATATTAATTAATAATAATCTAAAAAAAAAGATGAGGTTAGAAGGCTTAAAAAAATGAACATTTTACTAAGCACTTAAATATATGGACTTCATTCAATCAAGAATGAATGGAATTCAATGAATAAAAATGATTTTCATGTTATTTCACAGGGTGCTCATCTCTGCTCCTGACTGAAGACAGAGAGCGAATTAGAAAGCATTTTTACACAAAGAACAGCAAGTTGACAGGTATATGATTTTACCATGTCCTAATGGTTTGGGATTGATGACACTTAATGATTAATTGAGGAAAGTATATTTATATAATATATTTATTTAGGGACTCATTCATTTTCAATTTTAAAAATGTAATAGGGCTTGATATAACGACATAGCATATTATTTCAAATGAACATTTTACTGAATGAACATCTAACCAAAACTAAGGTTTTAATAAAAGAAAAAAGGCTATGTGCTTATATAGTGCCAATTACTTTGAAAAACTTGCAAATTAATGAGGTTTTAGGATTTCATTTTACATTAAAAAAAAAGAAAAACATGAAGATGAATGAGGTTTTTAGAATTTAATTTGTCATTACAAATATATATATATATATATATATATATATATATATATATATATCAAGATATATATATGCTTAACTAATTACCTTTTAAAGAATCTCAATTAGACATCATATCTACATTAATTGCATCGTTAAGAACATTTTACATTATTTAAGGACACATCTATACTTTGATAATAGCTGTTTCTGATCTTCTTTACGACAATATAATTAACTTTTTAGGTTTAACCTTGATCTCAGTTTTTGATTAATTCAGTAACGTATATTCATTTAGTAATGACTTAATAATTCAGTAGTCCAAAAATAAAAAATATATATTAATATATATATGTGCAGTCCTTTGATTTTTAAAGTATGCCAATAAAACATTAAAAAAATGGGTTCATTTATTGCAGAGAAAAAAATAAAAACGATTTTCAAACGTTACATTCGTTAATGATATTTACCTTTGGATTGAGACCAGCTACAAACAATATGTACAGAACAAAAAAAACATTATATATTACATCTGTATTTACAATTACAGATTACAATGGAGGATAATGGAGAAGACAACATTGAACGCAAAAGAAGATTGGCAAGGGAAAGGAAGCAAAGATAGAGAGAGGCCCAGTCACCTGAAACTTCCCAACACTTAAGAGAAGAAGACTGACAGAGACTTTTAAATAAAAGAAAAATTATTAAGAAAGCACCAATTGAGTGTGCTGGAACTTCAAAGAAACAAAAAAGTAAACAAAAACATTTCTGTGAACCATTGCCCAATGATACTATATTGCCTTTTGACACCAATGTTCAGACACATGACACCAATGTAGATATAGAAAGTTGTAGTGATATCTATGTTGCGGAAGCTAAAGATAATGTGCCTCATTCTATTAGCGGCCGCAGCGGTTGCGGTGCCGCAAGGACCGGCCGCAAGCTATTCGGCTATTCTATTCCCCTCCGGCCGGGGATTCCGGCAGGCTTGCGGCCGGTGCCTTGCTATCTCTTGCGGCCGCTCGCGCCGGAGGAAATCCTTTGATCTTAAACGGCCGCAAGGAAATCGGCCGTAAGAAATTCCTATTTGAAATTCAATTGCTCCGGGAACCCTCTCTGCAAGGCTAAAAGCGAGCCGCAGCTTACTTGCAGGAAAGACGTCCCGCTAGCACAAATTGAGCACATAAAATAGCCCAAATAAAGCCATCCTGCACTTTGCAGAGTCTATAAAGTGATATTCGGTGTTAGCAAAAATAGCACATAATTACCCTATACTCAAATCCGTAAATTATTATTTTTTTAATATCCGTAAAATATCAATGTAAAAAGTACAGAGGGCTTGGAGCACCTCAGACCGCCCACGCCGCAGCCGGAAAATAAACAGTTAATTTGAACTCGGGTTTGGGCTGATGTGCAAGCTTGAGAGTGGGTTACTTTTAATCCTCATGTCCCCCAATATGATCCCTAGCATTTACAGAGCTGTACAGTGCAGGCTTGAATTTATTTTTGCGTTTTTAGATTTCTGAGCTTACGGCCGGTTCCAAGATATGCGGCCGGCCGTAAGAGGAGATCCTTGCGGGACCGTATAATATAATCGCGAGTTAACAGAACCCCCGCAAGGAATCGCAGCCTTACGGCCGATTTACGGCCGGTAATAGAATGAGGCCCAATGTGTTTAGTAGAGCACTCATTATTGTGGATTACTCAATGCTGTTTGTCAGTTTTGTGGGGCCTATCATTTTCTAAAGGAAAGACCAACTGACGGAGACTTCATAAGTTGTCAGAAAGGAAAGGTATGACTTCCACAAAGACACACATTTCCAGATTACTTACAAAGTATCATGAGAGATCCAACATTTCCAAATTATACCAATTAAATAAAAACACATAAGGTCTTATAACAGTGCAATTTCATTTGCTTCAATGGGTGCCACATTAGCAGAAAATGGGACAGGACATGGTCCTTACTGTTTTAGAGCTCAAGGACAAATTTACCACCGAACTTCCCAGTTAAACCCACAAGGAGAGAAAAGGAAATGTGCACAGTTATATGTCTTAGATACAATGGAAGCTGTTGAACAAAGAATGACGCCTCCAGAAAATAAACAGTGTTTGCGCATATTCTTTGAACAGCTGGATAAAATTATGGCCAACAACCCATACAGTCAGCCATACAAACAATTAGCACATGTTAAAAAAGAACAACAGGAACATGCTCAAAGACATCAATTGACATTGCCAAGAGTAAAAAATGTGTTAAAAAGAGATTGCAACACTGATCAAAGACAGTATAATTTACCGTAATTTAACAGTAAATTAGGTTGCCATGGTCTTTAAAAATGAAGATGGTGAACCACCTTTTCAGCGGGATATTAGAATATATCCTCGTAATGAAGAACAACCTTTTATAAACATAAATATATTAGGTTGTAATTTAGATCCAATGACATATCCCATTTTCTTTCCAAATGGTGAACCTGGATGGGAACCAAAATTACTATTGCAAAGTTATCCGAATAGTAAAGTTCATGTTAGATGCAATATTTCTAAGCTGGAATATAAAGTGGCACAAACTGAAATTCGGGATTCTTTTAATCCAATTTTATGTAAGGGCAAACTCACACAACAATGGATTATTGATTCCTATGTACAAGTCGAAGCAAATAATCTAAATTTCATATAATTTCAACAAAATAAGCTTTGAGTAGAACAGTATTGTGTATTGATGGATTATGTTGCTGAATTGGCTACCAACAGAGACATTCCAGCTGGAAAAGCAATCATTTTGCCATCCACTTTCCAAGGATCTCCTCTCAATGTTTGAGAAAGATATCATGATGCCATGGCTATTGTCACAAAATTTGGAAAACCAGATTTATTCATTACATTCACATGTAATGCACAATGGCCAGAGATCAAGGAAAGTTTGAATCTTGGGCAAACTACTTCTGACTGACAAGATTTAGTGGCAAGAGTATTCAAAATAAAACTCAATTCATTATTACATGATATAACTAAATCACAGTTATTTGGAAAATGTGTGGCTTTTGTTTACCATTGAATTTCAAAAAAGAGGACTGCCACATGCTAACATACTTTTAATCCTGCAGGAAAAAGATAAGTTGAATACTGCAGAGAGAGTAAATTCAGTCATTACTGCTGAATTGCCACATCCAGAAAAATATTTCAAACTATTTGAGATTGTGACACACAGAATGATTCATGGTCCATGTGGAAATATGAAATATGAAACCAGATTCACCATGTATGGAAAATAAAAAATGTACAAAAGAATTTCCTAAACAATTTCAAATGCAAACTTATGCTAATTGTGATGGATACCCTTTGAATAAAAGAAGACAAGAACAAACAGCTATTATCCGTGGACAAAAGGTTGATAATTGATTTTTCGTTCCATACAATCCTCATTTGCTCATGAAGTACAATGCACACATAAATGTTGAATCTTGCACTTCTATTAAATCCATCAAATATGTGTATAAATATATATACAAAGGATATGATGCAGCAACTGTTTTTGTGCAAGGTGCAGCAAACGAAAAGAAAAATCCAATTTTACATGACGAACTTTCAAATTATATAGATGCTTGCTTTGTCAGTGCTCCCGAAGCAATGTGGCGGCTTCTGAAATTTGAGATGCATCATCGGTCACATGCTGTGTATCGATTAGCTGTACATTTACCACACAGTCAGTTTGTTTGCTCTACTGCAGGCAATAAAATAACTGCCTTAGCTCAAAGTGAACACAGAAATACAACACTTACTGCATGGTTTAAATTAAACTGCCAGGATACGCAGGCCAGAACATTTTCATACATTGAGATTTCCTATCACTATGTATTTGTAAATGGTCTATGGCGACAACGAAAAAGAGATACGCATAAAATTATACCACAAATTTATACCGTCAGTCCAAAGTTTTTAACATTTACGCACAGTGAATGACATAGTAAATGAGACTTTCCTATTAGCTGCAAGACATCAAAACTTCATAGCAGATAATACAGAATGGGAGAGGTTTCTGGAAGAAGCAGCAATATGTCAAATGCCAAAGCAAATAAGAGAACAATTTGCATTAATTTGCATATTTTGCAATGTACCTGATGCATTTACTTTGTGGGAAACATTTAACTTAAATATGTCAGAAGACTTCTTGAAACGTTACAATGAGCCAATAGCACTGTTAAAAACTTTAATTGAAATTCAAGAAATATGTATTGCTCATGGATTGTGCAAGTTTTAATTTGCCTGATCCAGGATTTACAGATGACATCAACTTTGATGATTATGACACTGAGCTACAAAAACAAAAAACAGAAGAAAAACTGGCAACTTTAAATACTTTTCAATTACAAGCATTTAATGCCATCACATATTCTACAGATGATGAAATGGTCAAAGACCGTTATTTCTATCTAGATGGCCCTGGGGGATCAGGAAAAACTTATCTGTACAATTGTTTGATGCATTACATTTGAGTACAGGGTCAGATAGTAATGTCATTTGCTTAAACAGGAATTGCAGCACTTTTGTTAGACGGTGGTAGAACTGTGCATAGTGGATTTAAACCGCCAGTTCCAATTTTAGAAACATCAGTGTCAGATATTTGACTGAATTCTTTACAAGCCAAAAAAAAAGTAAATTCATTATCATAGATGAGGCAACAATGATGTCATGTCATGCTTTGCAATGTATTAATAGATTCTTAAAAGAAGTGATGGATAAGAATATGCCATTTGGTGGAAAGGTGATGTTGTTAGGAGGAGATTTTAGGCAAACATTACCTGTTGTGCCACATGGAAATAGAACTGATATCATTGAAACATGTATCAAGACAAGTAAACTCTGGAAAATATTTACACATCTCAAATTAGAATTAAATATGAGATCTGAAGGCCAAAACGAATTCAATGATTGGCTCATTAAAATTGGAGAAGGAAAATATCCAAAAATACATGATTTACCCATTGATACCATCAACAATGGTTTGCAAGGAATCACTCATATCAGCAATCTTTCTAAACACTCCGAATAATGCCGATTACTCAGACATTGCAAACAAAGTGATATTAACATCAAAAAATGTAGATGCCTTTAATCTAAATAACGAAATTTTAAAATTCATCAATGCACCACAAAATAATGATTACAGTGCAGATTCAGACAGTGAATCAAATTTTAGTATATAATTTATTAATTCTTTAACCCCATCTGGAATGCCACCACATGTTTTGCAGTTGAAAAAAGGGGCAATTGTCATGCTATTGAGAAATATGAATACAAAAAAAGGACTTTGTAATGGGATCAGAATAATTGTGCACAATTTAAAAGATCATTTTATACATGCAGAAATTATGACTGGGACCCATAAAGGTGAACAAGTTTTTATACCAAGAATTGATTTAGCTCCAAGTGAGAGCAGTTTGCCTTTTCTCCTTCCAAGGAGACAATTTCCAGTTATCATGGCATTTACCATGACCATCAATTAATCCCAAGGACAAACTTTTAAGTCTGTGGGTATTTTTTTAAAAGAACCTGTTTTTGCACATGGACAACTCTATGTTGCTTTTTCAAGGTGCACAAATCCAGAAGAGATTAACGCTTCAGTTGAAGACAACCCAAGTCAGGGTGATCTACTACACTATGGCCGTATTTTTACAAAAAATATTTTGTACTGCAAGGTTTTGTAATCACAGATAATAGTTGTTTCATTTGAAGGAAGAAATTGAAGGTCACTTGGCCTCTTCTTAGAGGAACACTATTTCAGTTCAAAAATATGTTGACAATTTCAGAAAAATACAGTAATAACAAACAAAAAAGGAAGAAAGTAAAAAAAAAAAGGGGGTTACATCCAATAGACACAAATAAAAGTCTGCTGTGCTCTTTGGAAGGTAACCACTTTCAAGGCAAAAAATTGAATATCTTGGAAGTCACTTTAGCCATGATTGGCCCCACAAAACAGTTAGCTTGCATTTTATTACCTTTACTGTTTAAAATTGAATATGTTTCTTCATGTTGGTGTCTGTTGACAGTAACATTCTCCTTCCCTTTCAGTTGCAGTCAATTATTGTGGAGATGATCCTATTAAATGCCCTCACTCGAAACGGATCAAGAAGGAATGATAGCATTTGAGAGTGGGAAGTCTTGTAAAAAAATGTTATCAGTTGTAGGACCCTTACAAACTTATCATTTCCTTGAGGGATTTTCAATTCAGTAAAACATAGTAAAAGGATACCTCAATGTGTGGTATTTCTGGTATAATATGCGGTGACGTTAGGAAAAGGGATATTTTTCTTTTTTGAGCCAATAGTTACAACTATTGATGTCGCGAACATCAAATTTTAGGTTCGCGAACATCGGACGCAAACTTCATCAAATGTTCGCGAACCCGGCGAACCCGGCGAACCGCCATAGACTTCAATGGGCAGGCGAATTTCAAAACCCACAGGGACTCTTTCTGGCCACAATAGTGATGGGAAAGTTGTTTCAAGGGGACTAACACCTGGACTGTGGCATGCCAGAGGGGGAGAGATCCATGGCAAAACTTCCACGGAAAATTACATAGTTGATGCAGAGTCTGGTTTTAAGCCATAAAGGGCATAAATCACCTAACATTCCTAAATTGTTTGGAATAACATGCTTTAAAACATCAGGTATGATGTTGTATCGATCAGGTAGTGTAAGGGTTACACCCGCTTCACAGTAACAGACCAATCTCCCAGTTTAATGCACCGCAAACAACCGCAAACAGTCCCTTTGAACAACCGCAAACTCCCCATTTGCACAAGGTTGGATACCATGTCCCGTTCTTCATCCTCAGGGATCTCACTGAAGGTATGTTCTTCCCCCCAGCCACGTCAAACACCACGGGTACCAGATAGGTGACAACGAGCACCCTGGGATGCGTGTTGTGGTTGGTCTTCCTCCTCCTCCTCAAAGCCACATTCCTCCTCTGTGTAATGAAATGGAATCACAAGGTTGTGGAGACCAGCAGCCAAGGTCAGCAATAATCCAGTTCAGCAATTTGTAGGTGAAACAGAACAAACAAGCTTTATTGAAGTGATCAGAAACCACACAATAATCTGGCAAGGATACAGAGACAGGAAGTGCCTTATGTAGGCCAAGAACCAGACAGCTGACCAGACACAGCTAAAGAGAGTTGTCACTGATTGCATTGCTTTTAGAGTCAAGGTATCAGATCTCAGGCAAATCTGCAAGAGGCAGGCTGGCGCAGTGGTAGGGAAGAGGTATAGCAGCCTGGGGACCAGGGTTCAAAACCCAGCAGAGTCAATTCCTCACACTCTGACTCCTTTTCCTCACAATCCTCTTCCAGCGTTGCCGCAGGTCCAGCAAGCGATGCTGATAAGGCTGTTTCTGGTGGTGATGGTGACCACAACTCTTCCTCTTTACGCTCATCTACGGCCTGATCCAGCACATTTCGCAGTGCACGCTCCAGGAAGAAAACAAATGGTATGATGTCGCTGATGGTGCCCTCGGTGCGACTGACCAGGTTTGTCACCTCCTCAAAAGGACGCAAAAGCCTACAGGCATTGCGCATGAGCGTCCGGTAATGTGGCAAAAAGATCCCCAGCTCCGCAGAGGCTGTCCTAGCACCCCGGTCATACAAATACTCGTTAACGGCCTTTTCTTGTTGGAGCAGGCGGTCGAACATTAGGAGTGTTGAATTCCAACGTGTCGGGCTGTCTAAAATCAAGCGCCTCACTGGCATGTTGTTTCGCCACTGGATATCTGTAAAGTGTGCCATGGCCGTGTAGGAACGCCTGAAATGGCCACACACCTTCCTGGCCTGCTTCAGGACGTCCTGTAAGCCTGGGTGCTTATGCACAAAGCGTTGTACAATCAGATTACACACATGTGCCATGTACGGCACATGTGTCAACTTGCCCAATTTCAATGCTGCCAACATATTTCTTCCGTTGTCACAAACCACTTTGCCGATCTCCAGTTGGTGCGGAGTCAGCCACTGATCCCCCTGTGCGTTCAGGGTGGACAGGAGTGCTGGTCCGGTGTGACTCTCTGATTTCAGGGAAGTCAACCCCAAGACGGCGTGACACTGCAATATCCGGGATTTGGAATAGTACCTGTGGAGCTGGGGGGGTGCCGTTGATGTGGAGCAAGACATGGCAGCAGCAGAAGAGGACTCAGCCGAGGAGGTTATGGTAGAGGATGGAGTAGAAGGAGTAGAGGAGGTGGCAGTAGGCCTGCCTGCAAGTCGTGGCGGTGTCACCAACTCCTCTGCAGAGCCACGTATTCCATGCTTGGCATCCGTCACCAGGTTTACCCAATGCGCAGTGTAGGTGATATACCTGCCCTGACCATGCTTTGCAGACCAGGTATCAGTGGTCAGATGGACTCTTGCCTCAACACTGTGTGCCAGAGATGCCATTACTTCCTTTTGCACAATCGAGTACAGGTTGGGGATTGCCTTTTGTGCAAAGAAATTTCGGCCGGGTACCTTCCACTGTGGTGTCCCAATAGCTACACATTTTTTAAACTCCTCAGACTCCACCAGCTTGTATGGTAAAAGCTGGCGGGCTAAGAGTTCATACAAGCCAGCTGTCAGTTGCCGGGCAAAGGGGTGACTTTGTGACATTGGCTTCTTACGCTCAAACATGTCCTTGACAGACACCTGACTGTGGGCAGATGAGCAGGGACTGCTCAGGGCGAGACACGGAGTGGTGGATGGTTGACGTGGCTGAAGATGCTGGACCAGGAGGAGGATGGCGGCTTTGACTTTGTGTGCTGCTTGAATTGATGTGTTGATCCCATAGGCGTTTGTGATGTGACATCATGTGCCTTCGCAAAGAAGTTGTACCTAGGTGGGTGTTGGACTTCCCACGACTCAGTTTCTTTTCGCATAGGTTGCAAATGGCATCGCTGTTGTCACAGGCAGACACACGAAAAAATTGCCACACTGCTGAGCTCTGCAATGACGGCATTCTGGTGGTGGCAACAGCATGCGTTGACTGGCGTGCGGTCTGGCTGACCCCGGGTGCAGATGCATGCTCTCTGACTGTGCCACTAGCTACTTGCGACGACCTCCCTCTGCTTCCAACTCGTCTCCTCCTCCTCTCTGTCTCCCCATCTGAACTTTCCTCCTGTTCTTCTTCTCTTATAGCGGGCACCCACGTGACATCCACGGACGCATCGTCATCATCAACCGCTTCACTTGTATCTGACAACTCAACAAAGGAAGCAGTACCGGGTACAACATCATCATCATACCGTACGTCCATGTGTTTAATGCTGCCTGACTGGGACATATCCCTGTTATCTACATCCTCTGGCACTAATGTTTGTGCATCACTCATTTCTTCCAACGGATGTGTAAATAACTCTGCTGACGGATCAAGTTAAGTGGCTGTGGTGCTAGTGTTGGTGGTGGCGGCAGGCGGGCGAGTGGTAACTGGAGAGGTGCCCGAAGCTAAGTTAGAGGAGGATGGTGCGTCTAGGTTCCGAGCGGAAGCTGTAGAAGATTGGGTGTCCTGTGTTAGCCAGTCAACCATGTCCTCAGAACTTTTGAAGTTCAGGGTACGTTGCCTCTGATAACTGGGCATTATTCTAGGGCCAAAGGGAATCACAGCACCACGACCACGACGGCCCCTGCGGGGTGGCCTGCCTCGGCCTGTCAATTTTTTTTTCGATTAGTGGTCCTTTGCGTGCTAGCTACTGTGACACCAGATATGAGTATCACTGTGCACTGGCAAAACTTGGCAGAATATGCGCTGTAGGCCTCACACACACGCCTGTAGGCAGGCAACTGATATTCAATCGATTACAGTCAAAAAAAGTGTTGTTTTATGTCACTGTACACTACGGTTGCACCAGATATGACGTATCACTGTGCACTGGCAAAAGTTGACAGAGTAGATGCAATAGGCTTCACACACACACACCTGTAGGCAGGCAACTGATATTCAATTGATTACAGTAAAAAAAGGGTTGTTTTATTTCACTGTACACCAGGTTACACCAGATATGAGTGTCACTGTGCACTGGCAAAAGTTGGCAGAGTAGGCGCTGTAGGCCTCACACACACGGTGGCAGGCAGGCAAATGCAATTAGATTACACAGAAAAAAATTATAAAATAAAATAAATGATGTTCTAGCCCTAAAAAGTGTATGCTGTCCTTCAGATGGAAGGCTCTGGAAGGGAGTGTATGCTGCTGATTGGCTGGAATGTGTCTGCTGACTGTGAGTTGCAGGGTCAAAGTTTCCTCAATGATAAAGAATAGGGGGCAAACCTAAAAATGCGAACATGCCAAAATCCATGCGAATAGTCCACAGGCGAACTGTTCGCGACATCACTAGTTACAACCAATAGATGGGATAAAACTTACTGCTTGTATTTTCTGCAGGTTAATATCACAGTGTGATAGGGACCTCCAATAACTTGTAATCAAATATTAAATAAGTTGTTTATCTGATTCAGTCCAAAACACTGAAGTTACTTTTTATCTAATCTGTATTATAATCATATTTCTTTAATAAAACTCCCTTTATACTCATATACACATGCCACTGCAAGTAATTTTGATCAATATTGTTGTGGTCTAAAATAAAATTCCAAAAGGGAAGAAAAATAAAAACAAATATATTTAAACATTGGATAATATTGTTTACCTTTTTCCTTCTAGTTCATAAACAAATGGTGCTGCATGAGACCAATCAAAGGCATCTGGATCATTGTTCAGCCACATTTCCAATTCCTTGATGCAGGAATCTGTGTGCTCTAGAATTGTTATTTCTTTGAAGAAGTCACATATTGGAAAGAGGTGAGAAATGTTTGGGCCAGCACTAATATCAATTAGACTGTCTCCTTTAATGTGTCCTGCAACATGATGTGAAATAAATAAATAACCAAAAAGGAATATATTTATGCAAAATTGTTACATCTTTAATTGTTCATATTGCTCAGGAAAAGTATTATATTTATTAAAATGTTCAGATATGATCCCTAAACGTGTAGTATGGAAAAGTAAAGTTCAATGTTCAACAATAAGAAAAGTAATTTTACTGTAGTAGTTGTTTTTTTTAATTATTAACTTTGCTTACTCCTTAGTATATAGAAATTAAAGCATTGGTTATCGTCAACCAGTTGTTATTCTAGTTTTAACTTTTCATTAAAGTTCTATACAAAATAGGACTTGTTTCACCCTGGATTCATTCTTTTACTTCCCAGTTGTATTTTAGCATATACTAGGTTATATTTTGACTTGTCTATGAATACTTTTAGATTGATCTGTAAATGTTCACATTTGAAAAAACAAATATCATGTAACTTTAGAAATAGCATTTTTATTAATACATGTTTATTATTTCAATAATAATATAGTTAATAGAGAAATTAGAATTGTAACATAACTTATCATACCTTTAGCTAATTCCTTATGAAGTTGTTTCATAGGGAAAACTATTGTATCTTCTATAATCAACCTGTCTGTATTAGGAGATCCATAACTGTGAAGAAGATTTCTTGCATCAAATTCATGCAGTTTATAGTGTTTATGAGTCCTGGGATCCATCTCTACAATCAAGGTGTTGATTATACTGTACCTGTAACAAACTCTGACTGAAGCGATCAATTTATTCTGACAGTAAAATGATCTGAAACACTGAATAAATAAACTGTTGTTTAACTTATGATTTACTACAAACACAATGTATGCTGTTCAGTAAATCACAAGGAAGGAGTCTATCATGTGGTCTACTTACTAAACACATATCCTGCTTGCATTATCAAAAGAAAACTACAAAAAAATAGCAAAATAGGTATCGACTTATGAAACTGGAAATTTACATACACAACAGCTGGATCTCCCTCCTCAAGAAACACAGTCCAAGTCCTATTTAATACTCCTCCAAGACACCAAGATGAATACAAAGGCAAAACAGAAAAATAGAGCAAAAAAAAAAAATACAAATTATGTATTGACACATAAAATACTACTTACAAAAGTAGAATAGTAACACATAGTTGCATTAAAGCCAGAAGAGTTTCATTAAAAATACATTCTCAGAGATATCACTAATATAGTTTCCATATGTGTGGAACGCTGGCCTGCATGCACACATGCAGAAACTATATGAAGGCACAGAATTGGGCATAGGGTTGGAGAGAAACATTGGGGGAGATATGGGGGAGAGACGTTGGGGAGAGAGACATGTGGGAAACAGAAACACAGGGGAGAGAGAAGGAGGGGAAATAAGGGGGAAGGGAGAAGAAGAAGGGGAGGAAGAAAGAGAGAAAAAAGAGTTGTGGAAGAGAGACAAAGGAGGTGAGGGGGAAGAGAGAAGAATGAGGGGAGAGAGAAGGATGGATGCAGGGACAAAAGGAGGAAGAGAGAAGGAGGGAGAAAGAGCCAGAAGGAGGGAGAGACAGAAGGAGGGGGAGAAGAAGGGGGAGAGATAGAAGGCGGGAGAGAGTAAACGGAGACAGAGAGAGAGAAACAGGGAGAGAGAGAGAGAGAGAGGGAGATAGGGCACAGTGATAGAGAAGGCATAAAGACAGAGAGATGTCGCACAGGGAGAGAGAAAGAGTTCAGAAAGAGAGAGAGTGACAGGGAGAGAGAAAGAGAGAGTAGGTGCACAGAGAGAGAGAGGAAGAGGGTGCACAGAGAGAAGGGAGGGGGTGCTCAGGGATAGAGAGAGAGGTCACAGAGAGAGAGATACAGAGTAGACCACATATAATACCATCATTTTTGATGGGCAAACAACTAGTATTATTATAGAATGCAACAGGAATATATATTGGTACTCCATTGAAGAAGCCACAGGATTGTATAGTAAGATCCATGCTCCTGATTGGTGAATATTAGAACCAATCATTTCACTTGTTCTACAATCTTTCCAGTGATCTGTCTTCCCAACAGAGCAGAGACAGTGAGTATGTGTAGATGTGTAGTAACAGTAGATGTAACATACAAGAAGTATTATAGGTCATGCCAAAGTTGCAAACCATACCATACCAAAAAGAACCTGTCTTCCAATATTACATTTGAACTTTTAATAAATATCAGTAAAAATGAAAAAAATGCACTCTCTGAGAAAAACTAGGAACTTGCCTGACAAAAATTATGAGAGTAAAATTTAAAGGTTGGAAATGCAGTTTGCCACGCAATGCAAGTCTCTACCCCTTCTTCAATTTTTGTTTTTTGTTTTTAATATTTATTGTTTTTTAATATAATAATACATATGTGTTAAAAAGGACAACAATGAAGTGTTTTAGTACTTAATGTGTTTATTGTTATATGCAACTTGCAAAGTTATATCTATCACCAAATGAGAAGCCACGTTTTTTTTAAGTTTGTACCATTTTTTATTGTAACATCTTCATCAATATTATAAGACACATATGTAAATTGTGTTATTGAATCCAGAGGAAGGCAAACAGAAAAAACCCAAGTGAAATATAGCGAATTGTCTCAAATGGGGGAAAAAAATCCTCCCTGACCCCAGATAATGGCAAAATGATCACTCCCTGGATCAATAATATGTCTCCTATTATACATTTAAACTTCAAAACCACAAAATACATACATAAAACATCACAATGAAATACAATCCAAGAACCCCATAACTAAATACAATGCAAATGATAATTCAAGTCAATATGATGAGGCTGTGTAAACTTTTTTTGTAACCAAATGTATATGTAAAAGCTTACATGTTATTTAAAAATGTCTTACTGTTTATATTGAATCCAGAGGATGGCAAACAGAAAGAAAAAAAAACACTTGAAATGTATTTAATTGTTTAAATTGGGGGGGGGGGGGGGGGTCCTTCCTGACACCAGATACTGGCAATTGGAGAACTCCCTGGATCAATACCCTGTCTGTAATTATACATGAAGAGGTCAAAATCCCTAAATACATACATTAAACATCCTAAGTAAATACAATTGAAGTGATAATTAAATTCAATGAAACCGAGAACAACAGGAACAAAAAAGTGCAAGTACATACATGAAAAGTGGTAAGTACATACATTGGAAGTACTAACTATATTAAATGAAACCAATAAGTATCTTACATTGTTAAGTGCTTTGCCAAGTTTTTTGAAGGTCTGTTACATAGAGTTGTCTATGTGAAATAGTGGTCCTCTAAAAAGAGCCAAAGTGACATAAAAATTTGTCCTCGAGATAAAACCACTTTTCTTTTTGTTTTTAGCATTTGTTGAGAATGGCACATAGAGTTGTATATGTGAAATAGTGGTCCTCTAAAAAGAGCCCAAGTGACATAAAACTTTGTCTTCGAGCTAAAACCACAGTTTTTTTGTTATTTTTTGCAGTTGTTGTGAATGGCACATAGAGTGGTCTATGTGAAATAGTGATCCTCTACACATAAAAGTTCATCCTTGAGATAAAACCACAGTTCTTAATGTTTTTTGCAGTTCTTGAGAATGGCACATAGAGTTGTCTATGTGAAATAGTGGTCCTCTAAAAAGAGACCAACAGATGTTGATTTTTTTCTTTGGGATGTAACCACTATTTTGAATAATTACATTTTTGACAGACTGTGTTTTTTTTTTTTTTCATTTTTTGGTTTAGAATTATCTAGCACCTCCTAGTAGACTATATTTTTATTAAAGACGCGACCATATTCTAATAATTCACCCTGACTTTTGTTTATCTTAATGAAAACATTAATTTCTTCTTTTTGTTTACATCTTGAAAATGCCACATAGAGTTGTCCTTGGGCAAATACTGTTTTTTCTAAAATGAGGCAAACAGAGTTAAACATTTGTCCTTGTGATTTATTAATAGTCATAGCAAATGCCATGATAATGGGAAATTGTCTCCTTTGAACTACAAAAGACAAGCTTATTTCACTTGGAGCCTAATTGCCTAATCAATTATTGGTATTAAAACTGGCTCACCTTTATGTGTACCATTCAAAATTTCTGCATGTATGAAAGGGTCTTTCAAATCCTGAACAATTAGTCTGGTCCCATTACAACGTCCTTTTTTGGGGTTCATATTTCTCAGTAACATGACAATAGCTCCTTTTTTGAGTTTCAAGACATGGGATGGCATTCTAGATGGAGTTAATGAATTTATGTCATCAGCCAAAACAAAAATTGCACTGTAACTTTTTTGTGTGCCATCTATTAATTTTAAAATGTCATTATTCAGTTTCAAAGCATCTTTATTTGTTGATGGTAATATTACTTTCTGTGCAAGATCAGTTGAATTTTCCATAGTTATTCCATTTGGGAATATAGCTGAGTGAATCTTTGCAAATAATTTCCGCTGGTATTTCCACAGTATTATTGGGTAAATTATTTATTAACTCTGTTTTTCCTTCTCCAATTTGAATTCGCCAATCATTAAAATCCTTTTGGTCTTCAGATCTCATATTTTTTTCTAATTTAGGTGTGTAAATTATTTCCATAGTGGACTTGACATTATACATGTTCCATGTACAAGCACAGGTAATGTTTGTTGGAAATCTCCCCCTAACAACATAAACTTACCTCCAAAAGGCAAATCATTATCCATGACTCTCGCAATAAACAAGCAATACATTGCAGAGCATGGCATGATGTCATAGTGGCCTCATCTATGTTAATTATTTTGCATTTTGGAAATTTTTTGGCTTGAGATTATTTAATTCTAATATCGGACACTGATGTTTCCATAATTGGAACTGGAAGCTTAAATCCACAATGTACTGTTCTGCCACCTTCTAATAATAGTGCAGCAATTCCAGTTGTTGCAAAGGGAAGTCCTATTTCACCTTTACCTCTAATTGAACTCATCAACAAATTACAGAGATAAGTCTTTCCAGATCCACCGGGTCCATCTAGATAAACATAACGCTCTCAGAGCAAGTCATCATCTACTGCTTGTTTTATTGCATTGAAAGCGTTCAATTGCAAATCATTTAAAGTGGCAATGTTTTCTTCAGTTTTTTGTTTCTCGACATCAGCGTCATAGTCGTCCAAGTTGATATCATCTATAATTCCTATATCTGGGAGATTAAAAGTTGCACAACTTAATCCATGACACAGAAAGACTTGTTGGATTTCCATCAATGCTTTTAATTCAGCTATGAACTCATTATAATATTTCATAAAGTCTTCATACATATGTATTTTAAATGTTTCCCACAAAGTCAATGCATTTGGAACATTGCAAAAGATGCAAATCTATGCAAACTGTTCCCTCACCTGGTGTGGAATTTTAGATAGAGCTGCTTCTGCTAGACATCTCTCCCATTCTGTGTCCTCAGCAAGGAAGTTTCTATGTCGTGCAGCTAATTGAACAGTGTCATAAACTGTGTCATTGATAGTTCTCAAGTCTTTAAAACTTTGTACACCAGGAACATTTAAATGTTGTACACGTAAGCAGAAACGTTCAATGTCTTGTGGACTTATTGTATGCATTCTGGTGATAATTTTTTTACCACCCTTTTGTCTAGGTTTCCATAATCCATTGATGAAAACATAATTATATGGAATCTCATTGTATAAGTATTCCCTTTATTGTCTTTGTGGCAAATGTATAGCTTATCATTATACTGCATGTGATCGATCATGCATTTCAAATATCAGAAGCCACCACATTGCTCCTGGCGCATTGACATAGTGAGCATCTACATAAGATGCCAGTTCATCATGCAGAAATCAATTTTCTTGTTCATTTAGGCCACTTTTTATCATGACAGTTGTGGCATCATATCCTTTAGAAATATATTTGTAGACATATTTAATTGATTTAATGGAAGTGCAATTGTTGTGTCAGTTTTCCAGCACTTAATATCTGATTAAATTCATCCCTAATTGCAGTTCGAGCCACTTTAAATTCAAGCATGGAAATATTATTTCTGACACGTTGTTTAGTGTTTGGATAACTTGGAAGTATTAATTTTGGTTGCCAACCTGCCTCCGCATTACGATACAAAATTAGATACGTCATTGGATCTAAATTGGTACTTAATATATTGATGTTAATGAAAGGTTGCTCTTTATTTCCTGGATATATTCTAATATCCCTTTGAAAAGGTGGTCCCCCCTCATCATTTTGAAAGACCATCGCAACCTCATTAGCTGTTGGTAAGTTATAACGCCGTTTATCAGAATGCCGATCTCTTCTGAGAACCATATTGATTCTTGGTATTGGCAACTGATTTTCTTGTTCATGAATACATTGTTCTTCTTCAGCTTCTTATCTTTTTTTTTATAAGCTTGACTGTATGGATTTTTCTGCATAATCTTATCAAGCTCATGAAAAACAGTGTGTACGCATTTAGTATTTTAACAAAGCTGCATACATTGTTCCACAGCTTGGTTTGTATCTAGTACATACAGTTGAGCAAATTTTCTTTGCTCTGTTTCCTGAGGGTGTAAATGGGAAGTATGTGGTAAATTTAAACTTTAAAGCAGTAAGGGCCATGTCCTGGCACATTTCAGCTAATGTTGCACCCATAGATGCAAAAGAAATGGCACTATTATAAGATCATATATATTTTTTGTAATTTTTGTAATTTGGGAAAGTTCTTCTTTTTTGGGAAATTTAACTTTTCCCTTTTGACAACAACTAATGAACTTACCATCTCTTGGTCTTCAATTAAGAAAATGATAAGCCCCACAAAATTGACATAGCACATTCAACATACCACAATTGTGAGTCTCTACATTGATATCTGTAAATATTGGATTTTCCTGTGAAGCAAGATCAACATCAGAATCTATATCTACATTATTATCATTTGCATATTCTTCACATATTTGGTGCACAATATTTTTTAGTTTCCTAGCTCTCTTACGCAGACTTTTGGGATCAACCATGTGTCATTTGTTGTAAATTCAATCACAAACTTGTTCTCATAGTTTTTTCTTACTGTCCTCGTATAGTTTCTTTCTCCATGTTATTTTCCACTCATTGGACAGCTGTTGTTTATATTGATTGCTGGTTTCTGGCTTCTCATCTGTAGAAATCTGTAATCACATATATAGTTGTTGGTTTCGCGAATGTTGGTGATATTTGGGGTGTTGGTAATGCAACTCCGGACCTTGTGGAGAGAGGGGGGGGAGAGACCTAGGTGAGGGAGAGGGGTGGAAAGAGACCCATTAGGAGACCCAGAGGAGTGGGATGAGTGAAAAAGAGACCCAGGGGAGGGAGAGGGGGGAAGGAGACCCAGGGGAGAGAGATGGAGGAGAAGAGACCCAAGGAAGGGAGAGGAGTGTGAAAGAGACCCAGGGGAGAGAGAGGGGTGGAAAGAGACCCAGGGGTGGGGGTGGGGGTGAAGAGACCATGGGGAGGAAGGGGGGAAGAGACCCAGTGGATGGAGAGGGGGCTGAAAAACACAATTTACAAAACACTATCATGTCATAATTTTTGCCAGGCAAATGGCTAGTTATAAATATTAATCTTTATTTTCAACATACCAATTATCTTAAGGAGCTATTTGTCTGTGAAATAATAATTTAATGTAGCTTACCTCTTCCAGTTTATTTTCCACTGTTGTCAATGCAGTGTGTCTTTTCTTATAAATTCTCTCATGCTCTTCTTCTTGTACTCTTTTCACTGTTTTTCTTTCTATCAATCTTGGTAAGAGACACGTGGGAGGTAGAGGGTGTGTGTGGGGGGGGGGGGGGGGAAGAGCCACAGGGTAGGGAGAAGGAGGTAAGAAACACAGGAGAGGGAGATGGGTGGGAAGAGCCACAGAGGAGGGTGGGGGGAAGAGACACAGGGTAGGGGGGAAAGATACACAGGGGAGGGAGAGGGGAGAACACAGGGGAGGGAGAAGGTGGGGGGTGGAAAGGGGGCAAGAGAAACATAGAAGTGACAAGGGGAGAAAGAGACACAGAAGAGAAAGGAGGGTGGAAAAGAACACAGGGGAGAGTGTGTGATCAGACACAGGGGAGGGGTAAAGGAGGCCCTTGATGTGCTGATTTTTTTTTTATTACTGCATTTAAAATATATAATATATGCAGTAATTAATTATTGGTGTATGCAAATGAAATATACCGTACCTGCTAGTAACTTAAGTCTCTGTCCAGAAACCATCACTGCAGCAATCTTCTGTGGCCCAGTGAAACTTTTTTTAATAAAGTTATGATTAACTATGTTTCCTTGACCTCTTATTGTCTATTTTAAAAAATAACTAAATAGCAAACAACCTCACAATAATGTGTTATGCATATAAAATGTATTTTAATATAACATAATATATAATAATTATGCAATTAATAAATTTTGTGAAATGTACTGGACCGTTTTTATAAATGCCTGAAGCATATCAAATTAAAGAGCCTATAACGTTATAAAATATATCCTAAATTTGATGTACTATACATTGTCCTTCTAAGTTGATGTTGTTACGCCACTGCAGGCTAAGGCCCTAATTAAATTAGCCCTCGGTCCTTGCAAAAGGCAGTTTTTTGCTGTTTGCGAGGACCAATTCCCCAATACGTGCCTCTCTTATCCTGCTTTGCGAGATGACTCAGAAAAATGGCAGAGAATAAGCTCTGAGAGAGCTACGTAGTAACACGCAGCCTTAAATCTATGAGGTGAATCTTCCACTTTGGAAGAATCCCCCCCACACTAACCCCTTGCAGCTGGGGTCCCCAATTGGCACCGATCGTGACCCCGCTGCATTTAAAATTTTAAATTCCCGCCTTGCGGGTCCTTAAAGGACCGTAAAGGTCCTGAAAGGATCCGCTCTTAAAACATATTAACCCCAGGCAACTAAAATTAACCCCATAACTCATGGGGCTCTAAACAGACCCCTATAAGCCCTAAATTAACCCTGTCACTCATGGGTGTCAATACAGACCCCCATGAGCATTTAATTAACCCTGTCACTAAAGGGGGTCAATACAGACCCCCATGAGCCTTAATTAACCCTGTCACTCTTAATGGTTAATACAGACCCCCATAAGCCTTAATTAACCCTATAATGCCAATGTGTGAGCCAATCAGGATGGGATACACTCCTATATCCCATTCTGATCTTTTTTAAACCAATCAGAAGGCACTATTGCTTTTAGCCAATCACAATGGGATACACCCCCACGGGGTGATAGGCTGGAGGCATATGCGCCTTCTGATTGGCTGCCAACAACAGTCAATCAGAAGGCACAGATACCTTCAGCCAATCACCCTGTGGGGGTGTATCCCATCTTGATTGGCTCACACATTGGTGCCTTCTGATTGGCTTTAATTTGACAGCGTTTTTAGGCAATCAGAAGGTTCCATTGCCTATTTCCTTCCGGGAAAAGCTCTAGAAGGCTCATTAGTGTCAAGGAGGTCTGCGAGTGTGGACCTCCGTTAGTTTTTTTTAATAGAACGTAGATTCAGCAAGGGCCCAGACAGGACAGAAGAGAAGAAGGCTGGGGACATCGGGGACAAGTAAGTTTTCAATGTTTAATGTTACTATTTTTTTTTGTTTTATACATTATATACTAATGGTATGTATCTTTTTTCCAGGGGCCGAGTCGGAGCACAGAGGAAGATGGATGGGGATATGCTGGAAAGGTAAGTTTAATCCTGTATTTGGAATATTTATTTATTAAATGTAATATTTATTGTTTGAATAATCTGATGTATCTTTTTTTCCTAGGGTGTACAATCAGAAGGGACATCTGCAAAGGTAACTGGTTTTATTTAGATTTAGCTTTGATTTATTGTGATAGGTATAGATAGGGGGTATTTAGATTGGGGGTATTGTATAGATGGGGGGGTGTTTAGATTGGGGGTTAGGTATAGATGGGGGAGTGTTTAGATTGGGGTTTAGGTATACATGGGGGAATGTATTGTAGTTATGTGTATATTTATAATGTATTTATGACTGTTATGTTATGTGTATTTGTGTATGCCTATTCATTTGCAGGTGTGTAATTCTTTTTTTTTATTTCATGTATCTAGTATGGTGGGGGGTTTAACCGGGGGTAAGGTAGGTAGTGTTAGGTAGGTAGGGGTTAATAGGTTAGGATAGAGGGGGGGTAGTTTAGATTTAGTGGTTTATTGGCGGGGAAGTGTAGTGTAGTGTTTGTACTTAGTGTCATGAGGGACCTGGAGAACCCTCATGGCACTTATGGGGTTAATAATAGGCTTCTAATTGTCCTATGAGGGTCTTTATAGACCCTTATGGGACTGATTGGGTTAACTAGAGGCTTATGGGGGTCTGTATTGACCCTCAGGAGTGACAGGGTTAATTAAGGGCTTATGGGGGGTTGTATTGACCCCCATGAGTTATAGGGTTAATTAAGGCTTATGGGGGTCTGTATTGACCCCATGACTGAAAGGGTTAATTAGGTGCTTACTGGGGTCTGTATTGACCCTCATGAGTGACAGGGTTAATTAAGGGTTTATAGAGGTCTTTATTGACCCCCTTGAGAGACAAGGTTAATTAAGGATTTATGGGAGTCTGTATTGACCCCCATGAGTGACTGGGATAATTAAGGGCTTATGGGGGTCTGTATTGACCCCCATGAGTGACAGGGTTATTTAAGGGTTTATGGAGTCTGTATTGACCCCTATGAGTGACACGGTAAGTAAAGGGCTTATGGGGGTCTGTATTGAGCCTCCATGAGTGACAGGGTTATTTAAGGGTTTATGGGGGTCTGTATTGACCCCCATGAGTGACAGGGTTAATTAAGGGCTTATGGGGGTCTGTATTGATCCCCATGAGTGACAGGGTTACTTAAGGCTTATGGGGTCTGTATTGACCCCCATGAGTGACAGGGTTAATTAAAGGCTTATGGGGGTCTGTTTAGAGCCACATGAGTTATGGGGTTAATTTTAGTTGCCTGGGGTTGATATTTTAAATGCAGCAGGGTCACAATCGGGGACGATCGGGGATCCAGGCTGCAAGGGGTTAATGTGGGTGGGGGTGCGTGGGTCCCTATGGACCCCTGCAGATAGGGGTTAATGTGGGGACCCCCGCAGCAACTGATGAGGTGTGGGAGCCTGCAAGATCATCTCACAGACTGTCACTCCTCATAAACATTTTCTCTGTGTTGATACGGACAGCCATGCTGCGTAGCTCACACGTTGGTCACAGCAGGGCTAATTTAATACCGTCGTAACTTTTATAAATTTTCAGCACGTAGGGTTTAAGTAGAAGCCTTGTATTTACGAGGCTGAAATTTAATAGGGCTATGAATGTATGGGACAGAAAGAATGAAACCGAGATTGAAAGTTTGTTATACAGACTGAAAACCCCAATAAATTCCCTCAGAGTGTAAAACCGTATCCCGTAACGTAGCCCGCAAGACTTACGGCTATTAAATTGGAATTTAATAAGGGTTTAAAATGTGTGTCAGTTTGAAATTCACAGACACCTGCAAAGCGTGAAATCATATTTCATTAATTACTATATGTTATATATCACTGAGTAAATTACTTAATAATAAGCCTGTACCTTTTATCTTTCTATGTACAGTATTTGCTAGAAATGATTAAGAGGTAAGTTAGCATTTCTTGAATTACCTAATCCTAAGAAGTACAATTTACACTTTAATTTTTTTTTTTTTAATACATCAACTAATGAATTTAAAATTAACAATATTTTAGCATAATATAATATGTAATAAATATTAAATCAATAACAGTAATTATAGTGTCAATCATTTTTGTAAGTTGGTGGGTTTTACTTCATGCACATAGTTCAGTCTGTTCATAAGCAGCCACAGTGACTGTGAAATTGATAGACAGCTGCAAATTGTGAAATCATATTTGAGTAATGACTGTATGTTTTACAATACAAAGATATACAGCTTACAATGTAAAGTAACATCAGGCAAAAAAAAATATATATATTTTTTCTGTTAATAAATCAATTAAATAAATTAATAGCTAATAAGCCTTTGACTCTTATGTTTGTCTGTATGTTCTAAAAATCATAGAGGTAACTTAGCATGTTTATAATTATGTAATCCTAAAATGTACTATTTCTCACTATTTTTTTTAATTAAACAATTAGTCAGTTAATAAATAATAATACTTTACCTATCATCTTTCAATGTATTTTTTAAAATTCATCAAGAGGTAACAATCTCTTTATAAAATTTGTCTTCTGATAACGTCCAGTCACACAGTTCATCATCTGAGGAGAAAGTGAGAAAGTTCTCATGGTGTAAGGCGCAAGGCGTAGTTTTATGGAGTTATGATCACTACAAAATGGACAATATTACGTGCCTCCCGATGATCGGCTGCGTTGTTTGCGTTGTATTTTTGCGTGCCTGCCATTGTTGGTGGAAGTGTTAGTGTTCTCGCCGTCGGGTATTTTTTAAGTCCTGCATTGTTCGTGTGTTTTTCTGTCTTCGGTGTCGTGTATTTTCTGTGTGCTTTCGGTGTCATGTATTTTCTGTGTGCCTGGCGTTGGTGAGCCTCGTTTTTATACTGTTTAAGAATTTTTACAATTTAATGCCCGTTATATTTACCCTCGCTTAGTAGATTTCCGATCAATGGAAATCGCAAAATATGGCTCCAATTCATTTGCAACTTCACTCCAGGGCTTCCTGGCTCTCCCCCTGTGCTGTGTGTGAGTGTGTTATTATTATTTTAAAATTATGTTGGTGTTTTTTTGTTGTTTTCAAGTTATACGTTTGAACCAACTGTGTGCCTGTGTGCCTCAACTGCTCGCCTCGCTTCGCAAGGCTTGCAGTGCAATGAGTGCCTTCATCGCTCATTGCAGCCTAAGTCATGTGTGCCTCAACTGCTAGCCTTGCTTTTCGAGGCTCCCACTGCAATGAGCGCATTTGGGGCTCATTGCAGCCTAAGTCCTGCGTGCCTCAACTGCTTGACTCGCTTTGCCAGGCTCGCAGGGCAATGAGCCCTTGGCGCTCATGGCAGCCTAAGTCCTGCATGCGTAAATGGCTCGTCTCGCTTCACGAGACTCGCAGTCGACTGCTCGCCTCACTTCGCAAGGGACGCAAAAGTGTGACCAAAATCGCAAACGTTCCCAACATAGCAAAGATCCACAACTATATATGTGATTACTTATAGTGGAGTTAGCGAAATTTAACCGACCAACTATAGAAGGGTGTCAATCTGGTACTGCTTTGTTACAAGCATTTGAAATTCAAGTCTCTGCTTGTGCACTGAGCACAGACTGCATGCCCGAAAACATTTGAAAGCAGACAAAATATTTTTATTTAATCTTAATGTTCTTAAATTTGATCCTGAGTAATGCACAGTTGGTTTGACAGTGGAGTGCAGACACCACTGATATGCATAGTAAAAAAAAGAAACCTAGGGACCTGTCTAATCAAAAGAACTGGGTTACTAGCCCTTAAGACCCTAAAATAGACTCATCTGGCCCCCTAAGCAGGCCCGTGTCCAAAGTTGCCCTTTCTGGCCTCTCAAGGGCTACTTCATGGATTTCGGCCCAAATCTACAACATTTCAACCTTCCTCTAGCTTATATAAGTCCTAAATCTGCCTTCTGGGCACTACTTGTATCATCGCCCACGCAAAGATCTGCCTTAACCACACCTTCATAACTCCTTAATCAGCCATTGCTAGGCAGTCTTCGCTAGGCACCACAGCAATTGTGCTTTCCCTAAGCCCTAAATCAGTCTTCACCAGCCTTCATCCCAATCACGCTTTCATATTTCGTAACCCAGCATTCACCATTCACTACATCACCCACACTGTCAAGAGTCCCAAATCATATCTCACTACTTACCACTGATCATGAAATTTATCTCATTGCTCTGCATCACCGATTTGCTTTCCTTCAAGTAGCCTAATCTGCAGTCAATGCTTATCAGCTGTCCGAGCTTTAACACAGGGATTCACATTGCTACGCCACTAGTAGCATAATTTGCAGTTTCAACTAATCCTGGTTCATTCAGCAGTCCTTGCCTTCTTGCTAGGACTCATCTGGCCCCCTAAGAAGGCAGGATGTCCGGTATCAACAGGCCCACATCTCATGCTACCCCTTTTGGCTACTTTTCCACTACTTCGCCGTAAGAGAGGGACCCGACCACAAATGATCATTTACACATTTTTAAAGTTAATAGAGTTTTCACATCATGCAAAAATATATATTTTAAGATTAAGAAAGGATAGGAATCTATTCCTACTCTTAGAAGTGAAAGCCAGTCAGGTGCCACTGAAGAGCTGGGTATGACTAGGGCTAATAAAAGTATTCATATTCCCTGTGTGCATCATATTTCCTACTATGTGAGGACTGTGTCAAACTCTGGGAATTAGGACATTCAGATCCTAATATACTGTACAGTCCATGCCTTCACATATGTGCCTCCCTATTTGATGACCTAAGATATTTATGGCCCAGGAAGACAAAAAACATCACAGATACAGTATAGTTGTTGATCTTGCGATGTTGGTGACGTTTGCGATGTTGATCACGCAGTTGCGTCCCTCGCAAAGCGAGCAAACTGCGCAGTCAAACTGCGAGCCTCATGAAGCGAGGCAAGCCAGCGGCGCAGTCATTGCAGCCAGCGGTGCAGTACTTATGCAAGCCTCACACACACTCCTAAATAAGATCCCAATGATGTGGGCGTCCCGATCGGGACACACTCAGTGTCCCCACATTAACCCCATGCTGGGGGTCCCCATCGAGACAAAGAAGTGTACCTACATTTACCCTTGCAGTGGGGGTTCCGATCTGCCCCCCCTCCCCCCAGCATATAAAAATATGAAATTCCCTGTCATGGGTCCTTAAAGGGCAAGCGGCACAAAAATGGATAACCCCATGCCGCTGGGGTACTGTAAGTACCCATGTGGCAACTAAAATGAACCTCCCTATGCTGGGATCCAGATCGGGACCACAGCTGCACTTAAACATTTAAATTTCCCTCCTTGTAGGTCCTAAAAGGACTGAAAAGGTCCTTAAAGGACACGTGCAAAAAAAAGTATTAACCCCTGCCGCTGGGGTACTATAAGTACCCCCCAGCACCTAAAATTAACCCCATCACTCATGGGTGTCTATACAGACTCCAACAAGCCTCTAATTAACCCCATCAGTCCCATAAGGATCTTTATAAACCCTTATGGGTCACTAATTATCCCCTCAGTCCCATAAGGGTCTATACAGACTCTTATGGGACACTACTTAACCCCATCAGTCCTATAAGGGTCTATACAAACCCTTATGGGACAATAATTAACTCCCTCAGTCCCTAAAGGGTATATACAGACCCTTATGGGACACTTTAACCCCCATATTACACTATAAGTGCCATAAGGGTCCTCCAGGACCCTCATGAAACAAAGTCTAAACACAACACTATTAACACTCCCCCTCTACACTATCAACCCCCCTCTAGACTATTAACCCCACCTCTAGAATATTAAGCCCCATCTAACTCATTAACAACCCTCTAAGAATAAAAGACCCCTTGAACCAATTAGCCCTCTTCTAAGTAATAAACCCCTGTCTAACTAATTAACCCTAAATCTAATCTAAGTAATTAAGCCTATTTAACCCTCACCATACCTAATTAACCCTATCACTCACCATGTAACCTTACCTAGTCCTATTTAACCCTATCTGGACTGAATAACCCTATCTAGTCCTACTTAACCCTATCTAGTCCTATTTAACCCTACCTGGACTCATTAACCCTATCTAATCCTACTTACACCTATCTAGTCCTATTTAACTAAATATAAACCTAATAACCCTATCTAGTCCTACTTAACCTTATCTAGTCCTAGTTAACCCTACTGGGGCAAATTTAACCCTAACGGGGCCTATTTAACAACAAATGTACCCAGTAAACCCCTGTCATATAAACCCCCTCCTACGCTATGCTATTAACCCCTACACTACCTACCTAAAACCCTAATAAATTCCCTATTCCCTAACTTATTACACAAAATAAAAAAAAAACATCTATTTACACAAAATAAAAAAGAACATTACATACAATAAAAGCACCTAAATTACATAAAATATAAAACCTAAATTGCATAAAATAAAAAAACCTTAATTTTATAAAATACAAAAACTAGATTACTGAAAAATAAAAAACCTACATTACAGTAAAACAAAAAACTAGAATTACAGAAAATAAAGAATATAATACACCAAATCAAAACATTAATTACATACAATAAAAAAACTAAATATATACACTAAAACTGCTTAATATATACACTAAGACCCCTAAATATATACAATTAAGACCCCTAAATATGTACACTAAAGCCCCTAAATATATACAGTAAGAACCCTAAATATATACAATTATACCCCCTAAATATATACAATAAAACCCGAAATATATACACTAAGACCCTTAAATACATTCAATTAAAACCCCTAACTATAGACAATAAAACCCCGAACTGCATCCAATAAACCCACTAACTACATACAATAAAACACGTAACTACAAACAATAACCTAAAACAACTCCTTTACCAAATCTAGAATAGGGTAAATAAGACTACTTACCTTGCCCAAATGCCCAAATGGTTTTCTTGGCTTTGTCCTTAGCATAAGGGCTCTTCCTAGATGTTCACAGGTCCGGCACAACTAGGAAAAAAAGAAACATTAAAATTAATAAATAAATATACACAGAAGCTCCCTGGCGCAAATTAGGGTTCTCGTGCATGCTCTAGTAAAAATTCTGAAATGGTGCCTTCTGATTGGCTGAAAACACTGTCAATCATATTTCAGCCAATCGGGACTTGTGCATCATGGGGGTAATGTGGGGACACTGCAGCAAAGCCCCGAATTGAATGACACCTTTAATTGCATTAATGTAAAATATATGTCTTCTCTTGATGTTGCTTTTTTTTCTTAGCTTCCAGTAGAAGCTATACATTCCCATTTATTTGTGTCCTTTTTTTATAATTTTAGACTTTTTTCTTTTTATTTATATCATATATTATGCTTGCTCTAATTTTTCTGTGCTTATATATAAAGTGATTCAACTCTTGTGTTTTGTGCTGTTTGCTTTCTGTTATTTTGTTTTACCTTTTGGTTAACTTCACAAATTTGTGTTGTGAAATATACCCCCACCTAACATCTGTTTTGAATGCCAATTTATCTTTTCTTTATATATACATAAAAATGTACTTTTATTTCTTGTATGCCTATCCATGCATCCTATGCTGTTACTTCCTCTGCTTTTTTCTCTCTCAAATTATTACCACTTTAAATGTCTATCTTTAATTATGAGTCTTGCACCTGCATAATCACTTCTTTCAGTATACCACCATTGTATAAAATCAGTGTAATTTCTTAATTGTGTTTCTTGTGCATAAAGCATTTTTTGTATTTCAGAGTATTTTCGAATCCTATAATAAAGTTATACCTCATGGGAGCCCATTGAAACGGTGTCAGGGAGTTAGGGCGTTTTCTGAATACGTAGTCAGCTAGCGACGGCATGCTGCCGCTACTCAGAGAACAATTCATTAATAGCATGCCGAACTAGAAGATTGTTACAAAACATCTGCATTAATACAATACTCCATTTTTGATTTTGAGCACATAGTAATAATTTTAATAGGACATTAATGCTATTATTTGGATCTTTAACATAGAGTATAATCTAACAGTGATATCTGCACTCAGGGATTAGCATCCAACAAGGGAGCAACTACAAACAGTTACTATCAGCCTTATAAAATTGCGATTCGGTAAATTTAAAAGGGCTCTATTTAAGCACACAGCATATTTTATTTACAGAAGTTTTTAGTTCGTGAACTTCTATCCAAAAGCAAGGTCTTCACTAACTAAAAACTTCTGTAAAAAAAATATGCTGTGTGCTCAATTAGAGCCCTTTTAAATTTACTGAATCACAATTTAATAAGGCTGTATGTGTCTATACACAGTTAGCTTCAGATTCTAAGTCTATATCTTCCTTGACATTAACCCAATTTATTTAAGAGTGTTATTATGTAGATAGCAGCTTTCTAATCACAAACTTAATTTTTCTCTATATAGGTTATAAATAAACCCTGCAAATACATTATCATTATCATATAATTGCAATAAACAGCAGTATGTCTGTCTATATTAACTGATATTTTAACCTATAAATAATAGGAGCGAAATCTATTAAATGAATAAAGCAGTATTTTAAAACAGCAACTAAACAACATTTATCTAACAGCATCTTCTACATTAGCTGTATACTTGAGGTTAGAAATACAGACAATTTATTGTAGTTATTAGTTATATAACAAACTCTCCTATATCAGCCACACTTCTATATGCTATAAATAAATATAGTCAATTGGTGACCGTTTGATAAAAGGGTAATATGACAAGATGGGTCCACTTTAGAGTGAATATAGGGCCTCATTAAATTCCAGCCTCGTAAATAAGAGGCTTCTACTTAAGCCCTACGTACTGCAAAGTTTCTCTAACTTACAATGCTATTAAATTACCCCTGCTGCGAGCAACGTATGAGCTACGCAGCAGGCCCGTACGTATCTACACTGCGTAAATGTACATGAGGAGTGACAGCCTGCGAGATGATATCGCAGGCTCCCACTCCTCATCAAGTGCTGCGGGGGTCCTAAAAGGGACCTCCGCGGCAGTCCCCCACATAAGCCCTGCCGTGGGGGGTACTCCAAACCCCCCCCTAGGCACCTAAAATGAACCCCCCCTCAATGCGGGGGTCCCTGTCGGGACCCCCGAAGTGTCCTCACATGAACACCTTGCTGCAGGGGTCCATAGGAACCCCCGCAGCCCCCACACATTAACCCCTTGCAGCGGGGGTCCCCGATCGGCACCGATCAGGCCCCCGCTGCAATTAAAACTTTTAAATTCCCCGCCGCGGCTCCTTAAAGGGACCGCCGCACACTATTACCCAATCCCGGCCGCGGCACTTAAAATTAACCCCCCTCTATGCTGGGGGTCCCCATCGGGACCCCCGAAGTGTCCCCATATAAAACCCCTGCTGCGGGGGGCCCCGATCGGCACCGATCGTGACCCTGCTGCAATTCAATTTTAAATTTCCCGCCTCGCGGGTCCTCAAAGGACCGTAAAGGTCCTGAAAGGACTCGCACTAAAAATATTAACCCCAGGCAACTATAATTACCCCATTAACTCATGATGGTCAATCCAGACCACCATAAGGCCTAAATTAACCCATTAACTCATGGTGGTCAATACAGACCACCATAAGGCTCTAATTAACCCATTAACTCATGGTGGTCAATACAGACCACCATAAGGCTCTAATTAACCCATTAACTCATGGTGGTCAATACAGACCACCATAAGGCCTAAATTAACCCATTAACTCATGGTGGTCAATACAGACCACCATAAGGCTCTAATTAACCCATTAACTCATGGTGGTCAATACAGACCACCATAAGGCCTAAATTAACCCATTAACTCATGGTGGTCAATACAGACCACCATAAGGCCTAAATTAACCCATTAACTCATGATGGTCAATACAGACCACCATAAGGCTCTATTTAACCCCATCAGTCCCATAAGGGTATATTATTACCATTATGGGCCTGTTACAACCCAACATTAACCACATAAGTGCCATGATGGTCCTCAAGGACCATCATGACACTAACTACAAACACTACACTATAACCCCCAATAAACCATTTAATCTAAACTAACCCCCCTCTACACTAATCTATTAACACTTACACTACCTACCTACACTACCTACCCCCTAATAAACCTCCCCAACACTCTAATTACAAAAAACAATAAACCTACAGCACAGAAAACAAAAAACCTACAGTACAGAAAAAATAAAAATTACAACCCCACCCCCCACTACAGAAAACAAAAAAATACATTACAACCCCACCCCCCACTACAGAAAATAAAAAAATTACACACCTGAAAAGGAAAGACAGATAAACACAATACAATACATACATATAATACATTACATACATTATATACAATACATGACATTACATACATAAAATATAATATATTAAATATAATATATTACATATAATACATTACATACATTACATACAATACATGACATTACATACATTAAATATAATATTTTAAATATAATATATTACATATAATATATTACATATAATACATTACATACATTACATACAATACATGACATTACATACATTACATATAATGTATTACATATAATATATTACATATAATATATTACATATAATATATTACATATAGTCCTAATCAAATACCCCCTATCTATCTAACATACAATCTATTTAATTTAAAATAAATCCTAACTATATCAAATACATCCCCCTATCTATCTAATATACAAAAAATCCTAACTACATACACAGACCCTAATTCTAAGCTAAAATCAATAAATTAAGACCACTTACCTTTAAGATGTTGCTTCAGATCACTAACCTATGGGTCAAACAAAAAATAAAAATTAGTACAAAACATTAACATCAAATAAATAAACATTCTATACATTCTAAATATTCAACTCACCTTTACAGCATGTCCAGTCACTGTTTAGCTCTTCCGGCGCGGCCCTGTTAAAAAAAAAAACACAATACATGAATACATGAATACAATATATAAACAATAAATAAAATACACAAATAAACATCTAAATATACATTTAACTTACCTCCCCGCGATGTCCCCGGCCTTCTCTCCTTCAGCCCCGGCTGGGCCGCGGAACCATCCGCGCTCTAAAAAAAAAAAAAAAAAAAAACTAACGGAGGTCTGCACTGGCAGACCTCCCCGACGCTACTGAACCTCCCGGAGTCGTTTCCGGGAGGAAATTGGCATTGTCGGCTTGTGATTGGCTGAAAAAGCTGTCAGCCAATCAAAAGTCGTCAATGTAGGAGCCAATCAGGATGCGCAGATGTCTTCTACCAATCACTCCGTGGGGGTGTATCCCATAGTGATTGGCTGAAGGCATCTGAGCGTTGTGATTGGTTCCCAGAAAGATAGACAAGTGTTTAAGCCAATCAGGGTGGGATATTGGGGTGTATCCCATCCTGATTGGCTCACACATTGACGACTTTTGATTGGCTGAAATTGATAGACAGCTTTTTCAGCCAATCACAAGCCGCCAATGCCAATTTCCTCCCGGAAACGACTCCGGGAGGTTCAGTAGCGTCGGGGAGGTCTGCCAGTGCAGACCTCCGTTAGTTTTTTTTCTTTTTTTTTTTTTAGAGCGCGAATGGTTCCGCGGCCCAGCCGGGGCTGAAGGAGAGAAGGCCGGGGACATCGCGGGTAGGTAAGTGAAATGTATATTTAGATGTTTATTTGTGTATTTTATTTATTGTTTATATATTGTATTCATGTATTCATGTATTGTGTTTTTTTTTTAACAGGGCCGCGCCGGAAGAGCTAAACAGTGACTGGACATGCTGTAAAGGTGAGTTGAATATTTAGAATGTATAGAATGTTTATTTATTTGATGTTAATGTTTTGTACTAATTTTTATTTTTTGTTTGACCCATAGGTTAGTGATCTGAAGCAACATCTTAAAGGTAAGTGGTCTTAATTTATTGATTTTAGCTTAGAATTAGGGTCTGTGTATGTAGTTAGGACTGTAATTATTTTATTTTACTTTAGAATAATGGTCTGTGTATGTAGTTAGGATTTTTTGTATATTAGATAGATAGGGGGATGTATTTGATATAGTTAGGATTTATTTTAAATTAAATAGATTGTATGTTAGATAGATAGGGGGTATTTGATTAGGACTATATGTAATATATTATATGTAATATATTATATGTAATATATTATATTTAATATATTATATGTAATGTATGTAATGTCATGTATTGTATGTAATGTATGTAATGTATTATATGTAATATATTATATGTAATATATTATATTTAATATATTATATGTAATGTCATGTATTGTATGTAATGTATTATATGTATGTATTGTATTGTGTTTATCTGTCTTTCCTTTTCAGGTGTGGAATTTTTTTATTTTCTGTAGTGGGGGGTGGGGTTGTAATGTATTTTTTTGTTTTCTGTAGTGGGGGGTGGGGTTGTAATTGTTTTTTGTTTTCTGTACTGTAGGTTTTTTTGTTTTTTGTACTGTAGGTTTTTTGTTTTCTGTGCTGTAGGTTTTTTATTTTTTGTAATTAGAGTAGTGGGAAGGTTTATTAGGGGGTAGGTAGTGTAGGTAGGTAGTGTAAGTGTTAATAGATTAGTGTAGAGGGGGGTTAGTTTAGATTAAATGGTTTATTGGGGGTTATAGTGTAGTGTTTGTAGTTAGTGTCATGATGGTCCTTGAGGACCATCATGTCACTTATGTGGTTAATGTTGGGTTCTAACAGGCCCATAATGGTAATAATATACCCTTATGGGACTGATGGGGTTAAATAGAGCCTTATGGTGGTCTGGATTGACCACCATGAGTTAATGGTTTAAATAGAGCCTTATGGTGGTCTGGATTGACCATCATGAGTTAATGGGTTAATTTAGGCCTTATGGTGGTCTGTATAGACCACCATGAGTTAATGGGTTAATTAGAGCCTTATGGTGGTCTGGATTGACCACCATGAGTTAATGGGTTAATTAGAGCCTTATGGTGGTCTGGATTGACCACCATGAGTTAATGGGTTAATTAGAGCCTTATGGTGGTCTGGATTGACCACCATGAGTTAATGGGTTAATTAGAGCCTTATGGTGGTCTGGATTGACCATCATGAGTTAATGGGTTAATTTAGGCCTTATGGTGGTCTGTATAGACCACCATGAGTTAATGGGTTAATTAGAGCCTTATGGTGGTCTGGATTGACCATCATGAGTTAATGGGTTAATTTAGGCCTTATGGTGGTCTGTATTGACCACCATGAGTTAATGGGTTAAATAGAGCCTTATGGTGGTCTGTATTGACCATCATGAGTTAATGGGTTAATTTAGGCCTTATGGTGGTCTGTATAGACCACCATGAGTTAATGGGTTAATTAGAGCCTTATGGTGGTCTGGATTGACCACCATGAGTTAATGGGTTAATTAGAGCCTTATGGTGGTCTGGATTGACCACCATGAGTTAATGGGTTAATTAGAGCCTTATGGTGGTCTGGATTGACCACCATGAGTTAATGGGGTAATTATAGTTGCCTGGGGTTAATATTTTTAGTGCAAGTCCTTTCAGGACCTTTACGGTCCTTTGAGGACCCGCGAGGCGGGAAATTTAAAATTGAATTGCAGCAGGGTCACGATCGGTGCCGATCGGGGCCCCCCGCTGCAGGGGGTTTATGTGGGGACACTTCGGGGGTCCCGATGGGGACCCCCAGCATAGAGGGGGGTTAATTTTAAGTGCCGCGGCCGGGATTGGGTAATAGTGTGCCGCGGTCCCTTTAAGGAGCCGCGGCGGGGAATTTAAAAGTTTTAAATGCAGCGGGGGGCCTGATCTATGCAGATCGGGGCCCCCCCCCTGCAATGGGTTTATGTGGGGACACTTCGGGGGTCCCGATGGGGACCCCCAGCATAGAGGGGGGTTAATTTTAAGTGCCGCGGCCGGGATTGGGTAATAGTGTGCCGCGGTCCCTTTAAGGAGCCGCGGCGGGGAATTTAAAAGTTTGAAATGCAGCGGGGGGCCTGATCTATGCAGATCGGGGCCCCCCTCTGCAATGGGTTTATGTGGGGACACTTCGGGGGTCCCGATGGGGACCCCCAGCATAGAGGGGGGTTAATTTTAAGTGCCGCGGCCGGGATTGGGTAATAGTGTGCCGCGGTCCCTTTAAGGAGCCGCGGCGGGGAATTTAAAAGTTTTAAATGCAGCGGGGGGCCTGATCTATGCAGATCGGGGACCCCCGCTGCAAGGGGTTAATGTGGGGGTGCTGCAGGGGTCCCGATAGAGACCCCTGCAGCATGGGGATGTGTATAGGGTGCAGGGGGGAGCCTCACACTGCTGTCTCGGGCTGTTCCGAGGCAGCACGTAGAGGCTTTCGGATCCCTTGCGTGGACTTTTTGTCCACGTAGGGATTCTTACGATATGCGAGACTCGTGCATAGATTTAAGGCTACGTAGCTCTCTCGGAGCCTATTCTCGGCCATTTTCTCGCAGTCATATCGTAAAGCAGGCTGCGAGAGATTCGGTTCTCGCAAACAGCAGGAAAACTGCCTTTTGCGAGCACCGAGAGAACTACGAGGGAGAATTTAATAGGGCCCTTGATATCTAGAATTGCTAAATCAGCACCCTCTATTCAAATGTCACATATAATATGGTCAAAGCTAGCAAGTCATCTAAGTTCCTTTGTTTTTAATTAGGTTTATAACTTTGACTTATTACTTTTTAATTTAGTATTATAATAAAGATCAGTATTACATTCCTCATCATTTTCTTCTTCTTGGATAAAATGAGTGTTAAGCACTGAGGTAACAATTGTACATACTTAAATGTTTTTCTGATAACATAATTTGTGACAACATATATGACATTAGGTGACATAATTCATGTCATCACATATAATATAAATAATCCCATCAGATATGACATCACTCATGACATCACGTCAGTGGCGGAGCTAGAGAATGTAGAGCCCTGGTGCAAAAAAAAAAAAAATTTTGGTTCCCCCTAAGGGAGATGTAAAAAATGTTTTGCGCTGGGCTCCCACCGGGCCCAAATCGCTCAGTACTCCTGCGTGTGCAAAGCTCCTCTGCCTGCAACACAGCTCCAGGGCGCACACACTCAACTTTTCTGAGACATCCTCTACAGATAAATATGTATACACATATATACACATATATAAATATTACCCCCACACAGCAGCCACATAGCATCCATTACTAAATAGAACCCAGTTCTTGTCAGCAACCACCCCTTCTCAGAATTCATCCCTGCACAGCACCCAACCCCTCTGAGCACCCACCTCACATAGCACCCATCCCTATCTCCTTTGTTCCTCCCTCACAGAACCCTTCCCCTGTACTTTGCTGCCACTTTGCTGCCCTTGCTTTCTTATCTTCTTCCCTGTTACACATCCCCAGTGTGTCAAACTATTCCACACTGACACCTGTTGGAGCTTCAGTAGAAATGCTCTTTTTTTAAACAGGCGCACACACATTTCAGGCTGGCTGTGTGAGTGGTCAAGGAGGCACAAGGGAGTCACATGGGGGGCTTTGTTGTGTTGGGACAGGGTGGGAGGCCCCAGTGGGCCTCTACACTCTTAAAAAAATAATTAAAGGCAACATTTTTTTTAAAAACAATTACACAGCACTGGGCCCTCCCCCAGAGAAGGGCCCTGGTGCACTGCACCACTGGTAGATCCGCCCCTGCATCACATTATGCCACCTATAATGTTGCTTAATGTACTTATGATTATACACATGCTAAAAATATTAACGTTGGAGGTTAAATGATTTCCAACTGAAGCTTTTTATGAAAATAATATATATTGCTAAAATATTTTTTCTTAAAGTCAACTTATTTATTTGTTACATTTATATATCTGTTTTCTAATATCCATTAATTAAGGTTGGCACATAGAACATGTCTAACAAAATCAATGCAAAATACAGTCACAAACCGAACTTGCATATATAACCCACAAAAATATATTAACTTAAAAAAATATAAAGATCAATGAATAAATAAACACACGTATAAAAAAATTACGTTATTTTTGCAATATATGTATCATAGTGAACATTTGCCCCATTTCTTGGTTTATATTTACTGGTCCCTAAAGCTTGTTGTTTCAAGAAGAAATCAACATTATGAACTTATGTTTGTAATATAAAACTACCTATGCAAGATACAAAATAGAAAATGCTTAATGACAACATCCACATTAAAACCACATTAAGAATCCACATGATAATAACAATAATAATAATAATAATCATGAGGAAGGAGGTCTTCTTGGTGCTAGGCTGTCCTACCAGGATCGTTAAAAGTAACATAAGAAAACACAGGATCACAGGAAAAGCTGAACTGGCACAATTAGTGGGCTTAAAAAAGGCCAGGGGGACCAATCATACCTGCAGATCTCATCCGGTTCATCTATCCCCTTGTTCAAGGATAGTAGCATCAGTTCAGAAAGCAGATCACCTTCTCATAGGTTAGCAGCAGAGGTTAAGGAAAAAAGTGAATAAAGCCAGAAAAATAATAAAAGTGTTTCCTCTAAATGAAACAAACCATGGATATGTGTCCTAAACGCATATAATCTTTATGCCTTGGGTATCCTTTATATACATCTCTCCCATACAATAAAAGAATACATCTGACACAGGGGGGTAATGCACTATATTGAAACACACAATTCTTATATACATGGGAGATAAAAAGGGAGATAAAACATAATTAAGCTAGGAAGACCTCCTAGCTAAGAATGCTAAATATCCCATTTTGTTAGTTTTCACAATGTGTCTTCTAGGTCTGTTCTTGCAAACAATAAGTGGATCGCAGAATATGAATTACATCAAAACTACATCTAAAATATATTAATATCACAACATGGGTATAATCAGTATAACCACACAATGTCCAAAACAAATAGGCTCCTATTCAATTGATCAATTGCTGGTTACTGGAGCCCGTAACGTAGCCCATAAACACATTTTCTATTCAATTGGCAAATTTAGCGAAGCAGCAAATGATCTGTGAGTTACAGACTGAAAATCACTGCAGTTGCCAAAATCGTAACATCCAACTCATCTAAACCTTTGATCTTTACAGCCTGCAAAAGTTACAATCGCTAAAATCGCGAATCACTATTCAACTCCTCAAGCCCGCAAATGTTTTCACACCCGTAAATTGCAAATGTAAAGGAAAATCCTACGGGTACCAGATAGGACTCGCAAGGGGATTAAATACCTGTTCGTAGCACTGTAAATGCAAATAATAAATCCATACTGCACTTTAAAATAAGGGGAAAGTGATGAAAGACATTAGAATTAATTGCACAATAGCCTCAAGCCCACAAATCAGCAATCAAAAATATATATTTTTTATGTTTCATTTCCATGTCATATCAATTTCAGGAATCAATAAGTTAATACATATCGGGCCACCCACATGGACTAAAACAGTATCGCCATTCATTTTTATTATTTTGTACAATGCCGGAATGCGAGTCTGATCGCATAACGAACCTCCAAACACTAATTGATTGACGTTTAACCTTCAGGTTTTACTGAAGTAATGATGATGATCTCATTTACTATTCGCTGTTTCTAAATCAGTAGTTGCGACCTTAATTGATCATGATCATGCTCTGAAATGCTACTTAAGATTGCATGGTTTACTGTTTTGGCTTTTGGCCCGTAAATTGCAGGCTTTTTAAATTGAATAACTATGTAATTGTAGCTTATTTCAAGCCTGCACATTTACGGCCTATATAGCATAATCTGTGCGCTTGCATTCAAATAAGGCCCACAGCATAGCACCAGGCTGGAAACAACAAGCCCAAGGGTATCAAGTCATTGCTCATTTTCCTTTGTGCCACTTCAATGCATTCAACGGTAAACCCAGCTTCTCCCAGAACCTTTATCAAAAACTCCTCATTATATGTCAGTGTGTGGAACCATCATAGTCCATACTCAAACAATTTAACCCCCATACACATAGCAAACAGTCAGCTTTTTTTAGCTCAATCGGGTCAGTAGGATATTCTTTGGAGAAATCACATTTCTGAATCTGTTTCACTTTTTATTTTAATCGATCTTCTTTTGTCTGCCACTGATCACTAAAACATAAACAAACAATTTCAATGTTTGAAGTGAAGTTCTCCGGCCTCCTGCTCATGAGCGTGCGCCTGCAGCCTCTGTGGGTGGTTCTATGATGTCCTATCGCCTCTTCTACCCCCTCCTTTCCATCCTCCTTCCTTCTCCCATCCCCCTCCTTCCTCCGCCCCATCCTCCTCCTTCCCCCCTCTCCAGTGATCTCCACCAGCACTGAACCAGAGAACATCCTCCTCCTTCCCATTCTCCTCCTTCCCATCCTCCTCCTTTCCATTCTCCTCCTTCCCATCGTCCTCCTTCCCATCCTCCTTCCCCCTCTCATCCCCCTCCTTCCCATCCTCCTCCCATCACCCTCCTTTCTCCCCCCCATCCTCCACCTGCCCCCATCTCCAATAACATCCCTTTCTCCCCTCTTCTCTCTTACCAGCATCAGATCAGCTCCTGCTGCTGATACTTCCCCCACAGCGTGTCTTATGTCATTCACCGGAACCGGTATATGCTAATGACATGATGCTGTGACATCACGTCATTAACATATACCGGTTCCGGTAAAAGGCATAAGACACGCTGTGGTGGAAGTATCAGCAGCAGGAGCTGATGCTGGTAAGAGAGGAGGGGAGAAAGGGATGTTATTGCAGAGGGAAGAAGGAGGAGGATGGGGGGAGGAGGAAGGAGGATGGGAAGGACGAGGATGGAAAGGAGGAGGATTGGAAGGAGGAGAATGGGAAGGAGTAGAATGGGAAGGAGGAGGATGGGGAGGATGGAGAGGATGGAGAGGATGAAGGAGGAGGATGGAAAGGAGGATGATGGGAGAACAGGTGGATGATAGAGGAACAGGAGGATGAGAAGGGAAAGGAGGATGATGGGGGAACAGAAGGATGAGGGGGAAAGGAGGATTAGGAGGAAAGAAGGATGAGGGGGGAACAGGAGGATGAGGGGGAAAGGATGAGGATGAGGGAGGAACAGGAGGATGAGGGGGGAACAGGAGGAGGAGGGAGGAGGATAAGGGGGGCTTAGGGCTCATAATATATGTTTTTGTTGACCCTATTTTCCACTTACACAGCGAGTTTACTGTTTTTCTTTTAAATAAATATTCAAAAACATTTAACCTACTATTGCTTCAATTAATGTAATTGTATTGGTATCTATTTTTTATTTTTGAAATGTATCAGTAGCTGCTGCATTTCCCACCCTAGGCTTTTTTGTGGTAAAATTAGGTGCCTCGGCTTATATTCGGGTCTAGATCACTAGAACTGTTTAAATAATTCAAGGATCTCTGCAGTTGAAGAAAAGAAAAATTGTTTGTCAATTATCAATAATATCAGTAGCTGTGTAAATTATGAACATAATGCATTTTTAGGGGAATACATACATTTTTGAAGAATCAATTTTATGTTTAAAGCTTAATCTTGAGTGTGTGTTTTTTAGCTATCAGTGAAGAAAAGAGGGGGGGGGGGGGTTCAGAGAGTTACTGTAAAGATAATTGAATAAGATTGGAATAGACACAATGCCCATTCCCTCTCACTGGCCCAGAAGCAGACCCCTTGCATCCCTCACTTCAACAATAACTCTCGCAGAAATGCAAAAACCCTCTCACACACATAACTTCCACCAATGTTACATTGATCTCTCCATGATCCTGCAGAGGCTTCAACATTTTTTTTTCTAGTTTTTCTGGTTTTAGAACCTAAAGTACAACTTTTTCCTACTAAATTATGCTCTGAGTCAGACAGTTTTCAAATTAATCTTTTTTTTCTTTGTGCTGTAATTCTTTAAGGTGCTGAAAAAATGTACTAGTGAGCTTACACATGTAGTAAAATAAAATATACCACAATCCCTCTATAAGTAATATTAAAGCTCAAGAAATCCCCCCACACTGGCTTTGTGGATGTAGGCTTAAATGTAAATGTTGATATATATTGATACCAGTATTGCCCTTTCCTTTCATTTATAATATGAAATATTGTAAAGATATTCTTTTTACATTCTGAAATACTGTAGATATTCTCTTTAAATTCCCACTCTCTGGTTCAAAAAGAAATACACAATTTGAGTAAGAGACGTCTTGCAAACAATCATTTTATTGTAAATCTTACTATTTACTATAAAGATGTAGGATGTTTTATTTTGTAGGTAAAACCTATGTGGGTAAAGTAAGAGGTAATGTAAAGCTGACCCATGTTACCTTATCATTTGATATGGGGATTTTAAGTCAGATAGTACCTGTTAGGGGATCTCTCACTAAGGCCCTCATTCACTTGCGATTTGGCCAATTGAATAGAGCTCTAAATAAGCACATTGCATATTTTTTTAAAAGACGTTTTTAGTTAGTGAAAACCTTGCTTTTGGATAGATGCTTACTAACTAAAAACGTCTTTAAAAAATATATGTTATGTGCTTATTTAGAGCCCTATTCAATTAACCAAATTGCAATTGAATGAGGGCTTCAGTGGTCTATCTAGTATAATATGGTGTGATGTTTTGGAAAGGGTATTTTAGTAAGTGGTTTTATTTGCGAGCCAAAAGTTACAACCAACAGATGGATTAAAGCTGACTTTCCATATTTCTGAAGTATGATCAATGTGCTAAGCAATTCCAGTAACTTGATATCAACATTTCAAAAAAGTTGCAGAATTGATTCAGTAGGAAAAGTTCGAAACACAATTCATTTTTAACTAATGCTTATCATATGCTTACAAACATAAAACATACAAATTGACTTAAATATACACATTTCTAATAATAGTACTCCTTTTTATTCTCATACACAATCAAGAGTCACAAGTAATACTGATGCACATTATTGTGTTCTATAATAATATTTCAACACTGAAGAAAAAAACAAATATATTTAAATACTGGACATATATTTCACCTTTTGTCTTCAAGTTTATAAACAAATGTTGCTGCATGAGACCAATCAAAGGCATCTGGATCATTGTTTATCCACATTTCCAACTCCTTGATGCAGGAATTTGTGGGCCTCATTCAATTAACAGCTGTAGGAGATGCGTGGCCGCAGGCTACGTGCATATTATATTCCCTTGTGGCCGAGGGCTCCGGCAGGCTTGCGGACGGCGCCCTGTTATCCCCTGCGGCAGCCCGAGCATCGGGAAAGCCTTTGATCTTACACGGCCGCAAGAGTTTCAGCCGCAAGAAAGCCAAGGTTGCTATTCAAATGCTACGTGAACCCTTTCGTCAAGGCCTTAATTAGCTAAAACCGAGCCGCAGCTTACTTACACCAAAAAGGTCCCGCGAGCACATATTTAGCACATAAAAAAAGCCATCCTGTACTTTGATGAGACATGGAAGTGATTGTAGGTGTTAAAATTCATAGCACAACATTCCCCTACACTCAAATCTGAAAATCATTTTGTTGTAATTCATGTCCAATTTCCGTGTCCAGAGTCCCACAGACTTGGAGCACATCAGACCCGCAAAGGCTGCGGGATTAGCCTCCGTCAAGTCCTTAAATGGGTAAACTAGACCCACGGGTCGTAAAGGGCTTACTTACAAATCGTAGCATAGAAAAAACATCCTGTACTTTTATTAAAAGTGAAAGTGATGTTTGGTCTTAGAATTAATAACTCAACATTCCCCTACTCTCAAATCTGCAAATAAATAAATGTAATGTCATGTTCAATCTTCGTGTTCTATCTATCATGCAAGCCCGCACGGGATTGAATAATGAGCTACAGGCTTTGGGGTCTTCAGAATAATGTCAGAGTCACAACGACTGCAGGCTTGAGATGCATCCGGGCGTGAGTTATGGCCAGAAGTCTCAAGCCCGTAAACCTGGTTTTCCTGGTGCCAAATGGAATCAATTAACCAATAGGAAGATAACAATCAAGGCCGCAAATAGTTTAAAAGTGAGGGAAAATCTGTGACTGTGTTGTATACTGTGCAAGTGGACACACAGGTCTTGGGGTTGGAGGGATTTTGAAGAGAAAAAGAAAGCGATAGAGCATGCAAGAGCGATTGATAGCAAGAGACAGAGAGAGAGCGATAGAATGAGACGGAGAGAGAGAGATAGTGAGTTAGTGTGTGAGAGTGCGTGTTAGAGTGCAAGAGAGTGCGTGTTAGAGTGCGAGAGAGAGAGAAATAGACAGAGAGGGAGGAGAGGAGGAAAGATGGAGGGAGAGAGAGAAGGCAGGGGGAGGCCAGGGAGAGGCCAGGGAGAGCAGGGACCCCAGCCACAGGCTGGCTAGCAAGTTGCTGTTGGGAAAAAAAAGCAGCCAACTTTCATCCTCAGGAGATTGATATGCTCCTAAGAGGAGTACGTGCCCACCACTCCATTTTAACCAGCGGGAGTGAGGTGAGGCCCAGGCAGAGGACAGATGCCTGGAAGGCAATTGCTGCCGAAGTCTCTGCACTGGGTCATACCACCCAGTCCTGGCAGGCTGTCCAGCACCGGTACCAGAACTGCAGCATGCATGTAAAAAAGAAGATGGTGGACGAGGCCAATGCGGCCCGTGGAACCGGTGCTGGGCCTCCGACTACCTTTAACTACCCCGGTTGGGAGGCCACAGTCAAGGAGATGATAGAGCCAGCAGCAGTCATGGGCATCCTTGGTCTGGTGGACTCGGGTGGGTCAGAAAGCCTGCAATGTGAGTACCATATACACCTTCACACCCTCATATGCACGCACATGTACCCCACACAGATAGATAACTGACATTGAATTGCACTGTAAGATATCTGGTTGTGACTACAGATATATGAGGCAGCAATAACCATGTAAATCCAGTGTGAAGAAATATACTTGTCAGAATTGTTAGCAATGAACTTTATGCCCAATACCTCCACTCACAACTGATTGTGAATACCGTTTTGTTTGCTGTTGGTTCAGAGTGCACATAAAGCATACATGACAACTCCATTGCAATTGTTTGTTTATTGTCATGAGTTCCCCTGTCACTATCTACCCCATGTTAAACTGGCCCATTCATAGCTGTTTGGCTTAACACTTCTACTGCTTAGAACCCATGTACATCTTAAAACTTGGTATAACAGATGTATCCTATTTTATGTAGGCATTTCAGTATGTGCTGGAAGAGTGCTGCCGCCGACTCTATGGATGCGGCTGCGCTCGCGTCCCCATGTAGCTGTCAAAAATAGTTGGTAAACCCAAAGCCCCTAACCCTCTTACCCTAACCCCCTAAACCCCACTTTATAACCCTAACCCTCTTACCCTAACCCCCTAACTGTAGCCATAACCCGAAACCCATAACCACTTACCCTGCCTGCTGGAATGGCGTAGCTAGAGACGGTGGCGGCGCGCTTCCAGAGATGCGCACATACAACAGGATAGGTCCGGTACAGCTGTAGATCCTGATTGATTATACATCCCCATGAGACTACATGTATGGATGTGCACACTGTAGCATATGCGGATACAGACTCTGATGGACTGCAAGTGTGTGTCGTGTACCAGCCAATCTGGACCATGTTACATTAGCATGTTAACACACATTGCTGAGGATTGGTCACAGATTGGTCTGTCTCACACACTGGCCAACAGATTCATATGAGCACCTGTCCTAATGAACTGCATTTGGACACCGCACCAGTATTACATATATTCATATGAGCCATGGGACCTTTCCTGTTATCTGACGGTGACTGCTGGTAGCAGCAGTGAGCAGCCTCTACATGTCACAGCATTTTAATGGAGATGATATAATCCTGCAGATTTAGTGGGTTATTGTGGGGTTAAGGTAAGGGTTTTGGATTAGGGTGAGGGCTAGGGCTTTTGGGTTCGTGTATAAGGTGAAAATTATGTATATAACAGCGGCATCGCCATCTATCAGCCCCTTGGTCCAACTGCTGCTGCCAGCAGTCGGGGTCACATAACAGGAAAGATCCCAGCCAGGATCCACAATGCTAATGATGCAGATAAATCTTTATTTGCGTCAAAAACATTCACAGCCAATTACAAGTCACTATGATCTCAGGGATATGGAAACACACATCAATCAATTTTCAGAACAACAATACTCAAATACAAATCTTGTCTCATTTCAGTACCAGCCAGGTATACCCTGTCATCTCAGGGACAAGAAATCCCGGGCCCTGCACCTTGCCAAGATGCAGGACCACCTGCAGCAGGACCATTTGGGGAAAGTCCCCCTGGGCCCTCAGCAAAATGGCAGCCAACAGCTTCAACAATCCAGGAGGATGATGGCGCCTGGGTCCCAGTCGATGTGGGCTGGGCAAATCGGGAGGCCCAACATGTGCGGACAGCAGATGTGGTCCCATCATAGTTGGGCCCAGGGTATGAAGCCGCAGCTACTGGTACCCCAGCACATTGAGCGGTAGTAATGGTGCCCTGGCGCATGGAGCCACAGTTTATGGTACCCTGGCAGGGCATGTGGGTAAAACCGGCTCCGCAGGCCACTCCGGGCCCGCAGGCCACTCTGACCCCGATGGCCACTCCAGCAACACCAACCCCGCAAACCACTCCGACCCTGCAGGACACTCCGTCCCCGCAGGCCGCTCTGTCCCCGCAGGCCACTCTGGCCCCGCAGGCCTCTCCAGTCCCACAGGCCACTCCGGCCACGCAGGCCACACCGCTCAGCCATGCCTCAAGCCAAAGGACTCATTGGTCTGGGTACACGCCATCAAAAAGGCCAGGGATGCCGGCGCTGTCAACGGCACAGTGCAATGACTTCCTCGCTCATCTCCAGCATGAGGAGCTGAAGAGGCATCACCAAGTGCTGGAGGACTATGCGCAAAGGGCCGAAATGGCCCGAGAAGGCCAGCCACCTGGACAGGCCCGACAGGTCAGATCTGTTGCTGTCCAGGTGGATACAATCATTCCACCCCAGCCTACCTCCTCAGCCACCCAGACCTTACCCCAGCGTCCAGGGCAGAAGAGCCAGCCACCCTTCAAAGAAGTTGTGGCCGGCCTAGGACCAAGGAGGCCAAAGGCCAGGAGGGTCATGAGCCACAGAAACGAAAGCAGAAATAGGTGAGAATATGTTCATGTTGCATATAGAAGCAATTGATGTCCAAGATCTATTGACGTTGAGGTGTTGCAGTCAATGCATATATTGTTCTAATTGATGTCTTGTTCTTATCTCTTTAGGTTCAAATCAACAGAGGTAATTGTTGCCTCTCATTTTACTTTTTTTAAATATAATTTTCACACATAGCATTAAATATTATGTATTGCTCACATTATCATTGTTTGTTTTCGTTTGTACTGTACCATGATTGTTAAACACCAGAGGAATGTTACAAAACAACGTTATTGTATTAGTACATACATCTTCCTTCAATATACCAGGCCTGTGTTAATGTAGGGTTGGGGTAACAGCCACTAGTGCAGCTGAGGGTGGAGGTAATATTCCTGAGTTTGATTCAGTAACAGCTATGCATGATATTCGTGTTTCTGACACATGGAGATATCCATTCAGGGTAAAGATCAAAAGTAAGTTCAGCCCTAAGTGAAAGTGTCAATATTTTGTGGGGCCACCATTATTTTCCTGCCCTGACTTAACCCTCATGGGGATTGAGTTCACCAGAGCTTCACAGGTTGCCACTGGAGTCCTCTTCCACTCCTTCATGATGATATCATGGAGCTGGTGGATGTTAGAGACCTTGCACTCCCCACCTTCCATTTGAGGATGCCCCCACAGATGCTCGATAGAGTTTAGGTGTGGTGACATGCTTGGCCAGTCCAACAACTTTTTACCTTCAGCTTCTTTAGCAAGGCAGTAGTTGTCTTGGAGGTGTGTTTGGGGTCATTATCATGTTGAAATACTGGCCTGCGGCCCAGTCTCCGAAGGGAGGAGATCGTGCTCTGCTTCAGTATGTCACAGTACATGTTGGCATTCATGGGTTCCCTTAATGAACTGTAGCTCCCCAGTGCTGGTAGCACACGTGCAGGCCCAGACCAAACATATGTACACATATGTCTATATATGTTTTATATAATATGTTGTGTGGATTCCCCCTATATGCATTTACCTAATGATGTCAGATGCTGCCTCCACTCTCCCTGCATCGCTGTTTATGTTAAAACTGAGGGTTTCATCTCATATCAATGATTTTGTGTTTGTTGTGCCTTATCCATTTATCTGTAATTTAGGGATTATTTCAACTACTTTTGCTTAGAATAGATGTATACTTTTGGTGGTGTGAGTGTCATGGTCGGGGCCTGCATGACTGCTGTCGGCACTGGGGAGCTACATTTCATTGAGCGAACCATGAATGCCAACATGTACTGTGACATACTGAAGAAGAGCCTGATCCCCTCACTTGGGAGACTGGGCTACAGGGCAGCATAACATAACGACCCCAAACACATCTCCAAGACGACACTGCCTTCCTAAAGAAGGTAAAGGTGATGGACTGGCCAAGCTTGTCACCAGACCTAAACCGTATTGTGCATCTGTGGGGCATCCTCAAACTGAAGGTGGGGGTGTGCAAGGTCTTTAGCATCAACCAGCTCTGTGATGTCATTATTGAGGAGTGGAAGAAGACTCCAGTGGCAACCTGGGAAGCTCTGGTGAACTCCCTGCACATGAGGGTTAAGGCAGTGCTGGCCAATAATGGTGGCCACACAAAATTATTGACATTTTGTGCCAATTTGGACAAATTAGAGGTGTACTCACTTTGCTTTACAATAGTTTAGACATTAATGGCTGTGTATTGAGTTATTGATGGGTCAGCAAGTTTACTTTACATTGTAGCAGTGTGTCATTTCTTCAGTGTTGTCACATGAAAAGATATACTAAAATATTAACAAACATGTGACGGGTGTACTCACTTTTGTTACATACTGTATGTTCACTATTATGATGTGAGCTACTTACAGACACCTGTCTCATATTTGTCTGGCTTTGTGTCATATAGATTGCCAATATCAACCGTCCCTCATGGTTGAAATCAGTAATGCAAAAACACTGTGAACATTCTATTGACACACCTAACTGATGGTGCAGAGCACTGATGTGGAGTATGAAGGTCCTTTCATTGATGTTACAGGTATGAAAAGGATCATGGTGGAGGGGGGTAGGATACAAAGTCCAAGTCATAGGGATATGAGAGCAGAATGCAGGCCGGGGGAATTACATTGATATAGAGGATCAGGGGATTTACAGTGTATTAGCCAACATGAAGCAATATCATTTATATCATTATTGTTATTACATATATAACAGTCAATAAGGAAAGACCACAATAATTCAGAATATGGTGATATACATATGGGGAGAGCAAAACGTAGGCTTGTGTGTTAAATGGACACTCCGATGCAACATCAGAAGTATAAGTTCTCAATCAGTGAATGCTATGAGCCCATGAGGTCAGTTCTCACGCAACAATAAGAAGCCCCTACATAAATAATCATGGTCAAAAAGATGGAGACCTGGCCAGGACCATATCAGTCAGATGTTACTTATTCCAGAGAACTCCCAATAAAACAGGCAATATCAGGGGTAGGGGGAGCATCTATACTCACTGTTTTTGCATATGCATAACTGAAAATTAACGTTACCTCATTAACTGTTAAGTCCCAAGCCTGGATTTACTCTTCCCCATATGTACAGGGAGAGTCACATCAGCAATGAAGAAGAGATCTGGAAGGGTTTGTGCTGCAGGCTTCACAACAGTCCAAGTAGAGGAGAGGATAGAATGTCTAAAGCAATAGGTACATATGAATCGAGGTAGAGTATGTGAGCATACACATGCTGTGGATATACCAGGAACATCAGCTGACAGATGTCACATCACATCTGCATTGTATAGTGAAATTGTCTTGTGACACATATTGGCTATTCAGTCAAGGTAATCAGATATCACACTGGATCCAACAAAGCAATGAAATGGACACATGCACATACACAAATGGACACATGCACATACATGAGGACATTGACATGGCCATCTGGATGTTTATCTTCATGCCTTGTTCTGACCGTGATCTGGAATACAAACACACAAATAATATACAGTCAGGTCCATAAATATTGGGACATCGACACAATTCTAATAGTTTTGGCTCTATACACCACCACAATGAATTTGAAATGAAACTAAAAAGATGTGCTTTAACTGGAGACTTTCAGCTTTAATTTGAGGGTATTTACATCCAAATCAGGTGAACGGTGTAGGAATTACAACAGTTTGTATATGTGCCTCCCACTTTTTAAGGGACCAAAAGTAATAGGACAATTGGCTGCTCAGTTGTTCCATGGCCAGGTGTGTGTTATTCCCTCATTATACCATTTACAAAGAGCAGATACAAGCTCCAGTGTTCATTTCAAGTGTGCTATTTGCATGTGTTGCTGTTAACTCTCAATATGAGATCCAAAGAGCTGTCACTATCAGTGAAGCAAGCCATCATTAGGCTGAAAAAACAAAACAAACCCATCAGAGAGATAGCAAAAACATTAGGAGTGGCCAAATCAACTGTTTGGAACATACTTAAAAAGAAAGAACGCACCGGTGAGTTCAGCAACACCAAAATACCCGGAAGACCACAGAAAACAACTGTGGTGGATGACCGAAGAATTATTTCCCCGGTGAAGAAATACCCTTCGCAACAGTTGGCCAGATCAAGAACACTCTCCAGGAGGTAGGTGTATGTGTGTCAAAGTCAACAATCAAGAGAAGACTTAACCAGAGTAAATACAGAGGGTTCACCACAAGATGTAAACCATTGGTGAGCCTCAAAAACAGAAAGGCCAGATTAGAGTTTTCCAAACAACACCTAAAAAAGCCTTCACAGTTCTGGAACAACATCCTATGGACAGATGAGACTAAAATCAACTTGTACCAGAGTGATGGGAAGAGAAGAGTATGGAGACTGAAAGGAACTGCTCATAAACCAAAGCATACCACCTCATCAGTGAAGCATGGTGGTGGTAGTGTCATGGCGTGGGCATGTATGGCTGCCAATGGAACTGGTTCTCTTGTATTTATTGATGATGTGACAAAAGCAGCAGGATGAATTCTGAAGTGTTTCGGGCAATATTATCTGCTCATATTCAGCCAAATGCTTCAGAACTCATTGGACGGTGCTTCACAGTGCAGATGGACAATGACCCGAAGCATACTGCAAGAGCAACCAAAGAGTTTTTTAAGGGAAAGAAGTGGAATATTGTGTAATGGCCAAGTCAATCACCTGATCTGAATCCGATTGAGCATGCATTTCACTTGCTGAAGACAAAACTGAAGGGAAAATGCCCCAAGAACAAGCAGGAACTGAAGACAGTTGCAATAGAGGTCTGGCAGAGAATCACCAGGGATGAAACCCAGCGTCTGGTGATGTCTATGCGTTCCAGACTTCAGGCTGTAATTGACTGCAAAGAATTTGCAACCAAGTATTAAAAAGTGAAAGTTTGTTTTATGACTGTTAATCTGTCCCATTACTTTTGGTCCCGTAAAAAGTGGGATGCACATATACAAACTGTTGTAATTCCTACACCGTTCACCAGATTTGGATGTAAATACCCTCAAATTAAAGCTGAAAGTCTGCAGTTAAAGCACATCTTGTTAGTTTCATTTTAAATCCATTGTGGTGGTGTATAGAGCCAAAAATATTATAATTATGTCGATGTCCCAATATTTATGGACCTGACTGTATTAGTTGAAACCTTACATATGCCATATGAGCAGCCACCAACAGATGCAGGTATGTCGGCACACATGTTAACATGTTATGCATTGGGATCTCGTACAAGCTAACCATCTGTCAGATGATAATGATGGCCAAGTCTAATTTGTCCTGATGTGGGAATATTATGATTTGTATAATTATCTTTTATTTGTATTGTGCAAACAAATTCCGTAGCACTGTACAGGGGAGAAGAACACGAAAATATACTTCGAATCTAATGGTAATGGACATGGGGAAGTGTAGATAAGGAATAGCAAGGTTAATAAGTAAGTGAGAGATACATAGGAAGGAAGTTGTGTCAAGTAGAAAGTTATGCATTAGTTGGAGAGGAAAGGGATCAGATGTAAAGTGCGATGCCCTATTATGTAATAAGGTATCTGCCCCTAGTGGACAGATAATGTAATCTGCAAATGGGACAGTCAAGAGATACATAGTTTAACCATAGCTTGAGTAAGATTAGCTGATGGGCGAATAAAAGGGGAGAGGTGGGCATGAGAGGGGAAATGGCTATCTTGTAGACAAAAGGGGGAGAAGTAAAGAAGAGTCTAAGGAAAAGGCAGGGGATGTGAGGAAGAAGGCAAGAGAAAACATAGTGTAAAGGGTTAATCGGGATAGTTAGCAGAAGTTGCTAATCGTTCAGGTGTCGAAGACTTGTGTGACTCAATAAATTAAGGCTAAACGGGTGGGTGGGATGAGGGGATTGAGATTGAGAGAGAGACCAGTGCAGCCTGTAATAGAAATGGAAGATCACAACTATCACACATTGATGCATGTTCGGACATCCACATGTGGTGCTTTACCTTGGATGGGTCAAGTGGAGTATTCAACGAAGAGATCTGTTCCCCCTGGACTGCATGGTTTTCTGACCACTTCAGCAATACATAGGGGATGTCTTGGGGAAAAGAAAGTTAGGCCTACATTAATGGAGTTATTAGTCATTTCCTCTCATGCATACATGCACATGTTTCCCGCAAATACTCACTTCCAATGTAGACGACATTGATGTAGCTGATGTTCTGTTGCTGTACAGGTTGTTTCCCATGTCTGTGTGGGTAAACAATGTGCCACTGGAATCCCTGTGCCACTGGAACTCTCTCCACTAACTGACCCGGCTGATCGTTCTGGACCACCATGGATTGCATCAGCACGCTCACCCAAATTGACTCCTAGCCGCCCCTTTCTGTCACGCCTCAGCCACTCCTCAGCCACACACCTGACATCCGGGTTTCCACTCTGCAACATTCTAAACAAATATCCATTCCTACGACGCATCGCTCTACTCACATACCTATACACTGCACTCAGGTTGCTGCTATCCATGATGGTTCAGACTTGCTAATTTCTGGCTGATGATGTTGTTTTAAAGTATGCTAACTACTGCAGCTGTGATTATCCTGGTGGATTTCACCAATGGAATAGCTCACTGGGGTATCTGAGCTTCATCATGTTATGAATTTCCCTGATCATGGATTGGTTTAGCCAGTTTAATTTGTAACCCCTAATTTTCTGGCCCACATTTTAATTTGGGCCCATGCTACGTGATCTATCTAATGTGGCATTGAAATATAGCCAATATTTGTGTTCCCAAATGTAGATGTGATGAGTGAGATGTAAATCAGATGATGTTGATATGTTTAGGGGACACATTCTAGCCTTTGTGAGTGCTAAAGGGTTAATATGGCAGCCCTTTGAGGATTTACATGACAATAAAAATATATCTTTTATTTACATATTTGATCATTGGGGATTGTTTTGCCAGTAATTTGAATGCCTTTTATTGCTTCATCAATACTTTTCGTTTCCAATTCGTTTTCATTCCAAGGCCGTAAGTGCATTGTGTAACCCGCAACGGATGCAGCCTTAAATTTAATATCTAGCCAGGCGTGAATCACGGTCTTGACATTCAAGGCCATTCACGGACTTGAGACTGTAGTAAGGCCGTGACATTCAGGCGCGCTCGCAAGCTGGAAGGGGGACGGACTAGCCGCGACCGGCACGAATCATCCAATAGCGGAATCACGCAGCGCGCCAAAGGTCTCACAGCCAATCACCTACGGGATAGACCATTTGATTAACAGTGGGAGGGTATACATATGAATGACACGCGCCCACGCCTTGACTGTGTTGTGATTTCTGCCGAAGTAGCACACAGTTCCCAGGGCACGGTGGATTAGAGGAGGGAAGTTGCTTTATTATCAAGTTGCGGTTTATGTTCTTTTTACGAATTTACAGTTACTACATTTACGGAGTACAATGTAAAGAAGTCATATTGCGTTTTTTTCTCATATGTTTCTACACTTAAGACCTACACATATTTCCAGATTACACATATTTGCAAACTGCTTGTTCAATGGGGCGCTTGACAAGAACCTAGTTCCAGCCTAGCCCAGCAGGACCATGTAGTTCCTGCTACCTCTGGTACAGAAGATAGCTTCAGGATAGGTACCACGCCCAGGAATATGTGCAGAGGATAATGCAGATAGGATATTAGTGGCCTTAGACATGGGCCACTCCAAACACATGATAGAAGCACAAAGTAAATAGCTGCATACCTTGTATATATGCGAACTGTAACTGACCCTTCCACATTGTTTATGAAAGTTTGGATCTAGCGTGTTTCATCAGCGCCACTCAGGTCCAGAGTGAGAGGTGCTGTACACCCCTCCCACTGCTCTGTCACAGGCTCTGTCCACTTAAGGTGGATTACTACAGTTACAGTTACAACAATGACATACAAGCAGAAAGAGTGTTATAGGCGATCAGAATGGGGGGAGGGGTTGGGGTAGCAGGCAAACCTAATTAATTTCTCTTTCTTTTCTTTTCAGGTGGTGACGGAGGGAGAGCAGCAGAGGGGAGAGGATGGGAAAGTTGGGGGAGAGTAGTGACAGGTAGTCTCGGGGCGTGGAGGTGGGGAAGAGGAGGGGAGGAGTGAGGAGGTAGGAGAAGGAGAAGAGGAGGAGGTAGGATGAGGAGAAGAGGAGGAGAAGAGGAGAAGGAGGAGGTGGGAGGAGAAGAGGAAGAGGAGTAGGGAGTAGGAGAAGAGGAGGGAGGACAGGAGAGTAGGAGGAAGGAAGGGGAGGGAGGAGAGTAGGAGGAAGGAGTAGGGAGGAGAGAGGAGTAGGAGGAAGTAGGGAGAGGAGGAGGAGGGTGGAGAGGAGAAGAAGGGTGGAGAGGAGAAGAAGGGTGGAGAGGAAGAGGAGGGTGAAGAGGAGGAGGAGGGAGGAGGAGAGTGGAGAGGGTCCTCAACCCCAGTCAGGGGAGCAAGAGGCTGGTGGAAGGTCCAGGGCCCACAATTATAGCCGGGAGAAGAATATGGTCCTCCTGGAGTCAATCCGTGACCACCCCGTCATCACCTCGGGGGGAGGGAAGTTAAGGCTTGGCCCAGGGCTGATGCTTGGCAGCAGGTGCTCCATTTGGTTAATGGTGTGGCTGACCGTGGACGGAGTCTGCAGTCCATAAAGCACCATTTTGATGACATCAGGGCCGTGGTGAAGAGGAAGATGGAACAGGAGGATGAGGGCGGAGGGTCAATTACCTCAGACATGAGAGTATTGCAAGGGCCATTCTTGCATCCTCGGCCGTAGCTGGAGCTTCAGGCCCGGTGGCCCAGCAGGACCCAGCCTCCATGGCAGGTGAATATGACATACACCAACATGCCACCACATGTGCATCACACACACTACAAATGTACATGATGACACTGACATGTCGGCTCCATGAAATTAACAAGGGATAGATGGATGCATCATTAAATTCATGAAGCTGACAAATCACCGTCATTCCTGGTCACCACAACAGTAATCAAGCAAGAGAGCAGGTGTGTCCAAAACCTGGTCCTGGAGAGCCACACACATGCCTGGATTTGATGTTAACCCTGCTGCGCACAGGTGAGTCAATCACTTCTTCAGTCATCCTGATTGACTCACCTGTGCACAGAAAGGATATCTTCCAATCCAGGACAGAGTTTGGACACCCCTGTAATAGAGAGTCCATGGCCCTCATTCAATTGCAATTAGACCAATTAAATAGGGCTCTAAATAAACACATAACATATTTTTTTAAATAAGTTTTTAGTTAGTAAACATCTATCCAAAAGCAAGATTTTCACTAGCTAAAAACTTATTTAACAAAAATATGCTATGTGCTTATTTAGAGCCCTATTCAATTAGCCAAATCGCAATTGAATGACGCCCCATGTATTGGTGTGCCCGTTCAGCCTATGCAGTTACAGACAGCAGCCCTAATACAGATAGCGCTGTGAGCCGAGAACCATCATGAACAGAAATCTAAGAATAGATAACAGCTAGTATAAGATAGCTAATCAGAGTTGCAAAGAGGAGAATCATCCATATTCAAGGCTAGATGTCAGATATCAACATACTAATGACATGTACCTTTCTTCTCTATCTCTCAGCATCCATGAGGAGGTCTCGGTCCTGTGACCAGCCAGAGGTGGCGGGGGCATCGCCCCCCTACCAGGAACATCCGGCACAGGGGGAGGAGGAAGGAAGATCGGAGGGCCCTGGGTCGGAGGATGGGCATGTCATTGACCTGGGGGACTCACCCGCCACAAGCCCTGGGACTATGCCCATCCTCCAGAGACTTTCGCTAGCTCTGGGGCCCTCCCACGGACTTGGGATGACACCTTCTTCCCCACACAGCAGTGTGCCGGCCTGGTCGCCACTGGGTCCAACAATAATGCCACACCAGGCTCCAGCTGTGGACCAGACCCTCCCCACTACACCTCCTCACCGAGGAGTAACGTCACTGCAGAGCCAGGCTGTGCAGGTGGAGATGCTGGCCTTAATTCTTACGTGACGCACATCCTGGCCAGGCTGTCCAGGGAGGTGATGAGGCACCATCTGATATCAGAGCACCTTCAGGTCAGGCTGCTCAGGCAGGAGATGGTCCCCAGCCCACCATCAACTGGGATCTCTCAGTCCCCCCGTCAGGAGCAGCCTGGCCCCTCCTCTCCTCCCATGTGTCCGACACCAGCATTTCCGCTGCCTTGCACCGCCCGCCCCTGCCCCCACCAGCACCACTCAGGATGGGCACGGATGATGTGGGTCCTAGGCCCAAGCGATGAGGACATAGGGCCTCATTCAATTGAATGTGGCCTTTTGCGTAGGGCTCAATATCAGAACAGAGCATATTTATTTTACAGATGTTTGTAGTTAGTGAAATTCTGCCTTCTCAACAGCACTCCTCAGTGACCATCAATTGGTGACAGGTTAAACAGAACAGGGCCTCATTCAAATGCAATTTGGCCAATTGAATAGGGCTCTTTATAGGCACAGAGCATATATTTTTAAACAAAGTTTTTAGTTAGTGAACTTATATCCAAAAGCAAGGTCTTAACTAACTAAAAACTTCTGTAAAAATTATGCTCTGTGCTTTTATTCAATTGGACAAATTGCAATTGAATCAGGCCCAAAATATCACCACCACATAGGCCAAGATCCAAAACTCTGGAGCTGGGCTAGATTCAGTTAGTAGTGTGACCAATAAATTGTCACTAAGGAGTGCTGTTGAGAAGAGATGCTGCAGGCCTTATGATGTTTTCAGGCCTTATTTTGTAGGTTTTGTCTTTTTTTGCTTCTTTCTTTTTGTTTTTTTTTCAGGTCCATGAAGGCATCTCCTGCATCTGCAAGCATTGTGGAGGAATTAAATGAGGTGTAAGGTTTTCCCAGTGCCTCTCAGGTAGACATGCCTTCAATGACAGCCCCCCTTAACATGTAGCTCCCACAATCTTAAAGCTATCATTTTGCCAGATATCTCAGACATGATTGTTGTTAGCTTAAATGTAGACTAATCCCGCTATGACGGTGGACATGCAAAGTCTCACAATGGCATGTTAATGACAGCCAGCATTAATATATGCATGTGATCCTGACCTCAATATCAGTATGTGAACAGATCCTTGGGTCTGATGTAAGTAACAAGGAATCTGGCTGCTGACCTTTGTGTCCTCTCCGTATTAATGGCTATTTGCCCATATTACTGATTATCCACAGACCTAGCTAATAGTTAGTAATGCTTGCAGATGGGAATCAGGTGAGTTGGTATATTGGTACAGTATTTTGAACTGTACTGTACATACATTGAGATTCTTTTTTTTTTTTTTGATCCTCCTCCGCCATTTTTTATTTGACCATGTATTTCAGATTTTTGTTTGGTCAACACACTGTATGTGTGAAACTGGATTGGATTACACAGTCCAGAGCTTGAATCATCTGTTTCATTGAGCAGATCTAGTTACAAGTTGTAAGTGCCACTCACATAAATGGTTTCTTCAGTTAAATGGAGAGATTTGTGATGATCCTTTTTTTCATCAGATTCTGGTTGCAGCGGTGTAGTGACCGCATGTGACCCTGGTAGGTGCTATTCATCATGCTTATTCTAGACTATTAGATTGACCCCTGTAGGTTTCCCCTTTTTTTTCAGCCTCTTGCTTTCCGAGGACCAGACCACACCACACCCATGATATTAATGCAGTTTTGACCACTGCTGATTGTGGTCTGTCTAGCAAATAAAGCTTTGTTATACTGTTATGTGAATGCCCAATCTTGACCACTGCTGATTGTGGTCTGTCTATCACATAAAGCTTTGTTATACTGTTATGTGAATGCCCAATCTTGACCACTGCTGATTGTGGTCTGTCTAGCAAATAAAGCTTTGTTATACCGTTATGTGAATTCACAATCTTGACCACTGATGATTGTGGTATGTGTAAAAAAATAAAGCTTTGTTATACCGTTATGTGAGTGGCCTAACTTGACCACTGCTGATTGTGGTCTGTGTAAAAAATAAAGCTTTCTTAGACAGTTCTGACTGTGTCTGTGTGTTATGAATATTTTGGGTTCTGTGACATCCACATGCATTACATTAGTGTCACATTCCTATAGATGTAAACTGATGAGCCATAGTTAACATGCAATAGATCAATACATATAAAACTGTTGAAGAGTCAGAATAGCTTTAGATATCATATCCCAAATATCATATCTACTACTAATATAGGGTTAATACCCATGACAAGTCTGATTAGCGATACTGTGGAGTTGGATCATTCCCCTGAGGGCCTACAATGAATAGGACGGATGACATTGGAGTGGTTTTCCAGTGCATTCTCTAGTTGATTGGGATTAGTCTGACCTCTCAGCTAAGACGTACCCACCTACACTGGCATATGTGTGAATACAGTTAGTTGCCCAATAATGAACACGCATTGGCTAAATATCCTTTGGTTACCATATGTTGTAATGGGCATGCACAAGCCAATATGACAAACCATGCTGCAACATGCATACTATGATTAAAGCCACGCTACCCAATTCAATAGTAAGAGTAAAACAAGAGTCAGGTCATATGAACCCTTTGCCACGCACATGAGCTCTATTGTGATCCCTGAAATCTCTATCTAATTGCATATACATCTCGCTCATCAAATCTACATTTGGGAACATAAATATTTTGCTAATTACACCGCTACATGGCATATATCAAGTAGCAGGGAAACATTTTATTGTATGTTGTTCAGTTCTTCAGTTGTGTCCGACTCTCTGTGACCCTATGAGCTGCAGCACATTCAGTTAGGTCTCAGCCTTTGCTGTTATCCACGGTTTGCATGCTAAATATACTGGTGTGGTTTGTCAGTTCCTACTCAAGTGGATTGGACCTTGTCTGATCTCTCTGCTATGACGTGCCCACCTACAGTGGCCCTACATGTTATAGCTCACAGCTTCATTCAGGTACACAAGCCCCTTCAACACCACCACTTAGCAATGCTGAAGGGGACCAGGGGAACATACACCACACATATAATGTGCTACAGTCCAAAGGGTCACAGAGAGTCAGTAATGCTTGGGACGACATTTTAGGGTTACAGGCTTAAAAGCCATGCAGTCTGCAAAAACCGTTACAAAATGGATACCTTCAACCTCCAAGCATGTACAGGCTTTAATAACGAGCTACGGGCTTGGAGGACATTCACCCTCCAAGGCCGCACAGGCTTGAATAACGAGCTACGGGCTTGTTCATTGAAGTCCGTGGGACTTAGACGGATATTAAAATCAAAGTATAATTTGGCGATGTGCAAGCTTGAGAATGTTTTGCTATTAATCCTCATGCCCTCCATTGTGTTCCCCATCATTTACAGTGCTTTGCCCGCGGGACTTGGGATGGAAAATAAACCGCAAATGAAATATCGGATTTGGGCAATGTGCAAGCTTGAGAGGGTGTTGCTATTAATCCTCATGCCCCCCATTATGATGCCTGGCATTTACAAAGCTTTACAGTGCTATCTTGAATTTATATTTGCATTTACAGTTTTCCAACTTTGCGGCCATAAAACAAGATTTACGGGCGCGGGAGAAACGCTTGCAGCCGATTGCATGATTTGCAGACAGCCGTAAGGGGGATATCCTTGTGGGCCGTCCATTTGAATAGCAGGGTAGCAGTAGCACTACACGGGGCCGTAAGATGGCCTCAAGGAATCGCAGCATTGCAGGCATTTTACGCCCGTTAATTGAATGAGGCCCTGTGTGCTATAAAATTGTTATTTCTTTGAAAAAGTCACATATTGGCAAGAGGTGAGAAATGTTTTGGCCAGCACTAATATCAACTAGATTGTCCCATTTAATTTGTCCTGTAATATAACGTGGAATACATGAACAACTAAGATTGATTAAATTAATGATATTTATTGTATTCAGTGCTGAAATTATTAATAGTGCAACAAATTGCTCAATTAAGGTATTACATTTATAAAGATTTTCAGATATAATAACATGAACTTTTAATGCGCAATGTTGAAAAATGATAAAAGCTAATTGACTCTAGCAGATTTTTTTTGTAAACCTTGCTTGTCCCCTAGTATACAGTAATTACATTCTTTGCTTAAGCTATCACCAAAGACATTTGAAAAAACATGTTTTTTACTTAGTGTCAAATAAAATTGTTATAAATTATTTACTCTCCTATATTTGTTTAGTACCTTGTTTTTCCTTGTTTACGTTAATATTTTTAATTATTCACTTTTCCCATATTTAAAAATAGGATTTGCAGCCTTATTAAATTGAGATTCGTCAAATTTAAAAGGGCACTATATAAGCACATAGCATATATTTTTTACAGACGTTTTTAGTTAGTGAACTTCTATCCAAAAGCAAGGTCTTCACTAACTAAAAACTTCTGTAAAAAATATATGCTATGTGATTGAATGGCAATATAATAAAGCTGTTAGTGTATATACTGGTTTTAAATTGTCAATAAAGATATATATGAAATAAGGAAGTTATTTATCCAGAGATTCATGTTCTCTTTCTTCCCAGTTGTAATTTAGGATACACTAGGTCAGTGGTCTCCAACCTTTTTGGCACCGGGGAACATTTCCATTGAAGAAAATGTTTTCATGGCCCAGGGCGTGGGGGGTGGTTTATGGGGTTGGGAGCATATACACAAACTCACACACACATACACGACACACACATATAAACACACACATATTCAGATACCCGCACACATATAAATACACACCACACACACATATACACATACACCACACACATGCATATAACACATACACCCACTACACTTTGACATACCCACAGCACACACACATAAACACACACACACCCACAACATGCACACACCCACAACACATACACAACACACACACGCCACACACAAACATACATACACACCACACACACATAAATACACATTACACACATATAAACATGCACCACACACACATATATATATACATACACCACACACACCCATTTGGGGAGACTCCAGGAGCTCCTGAACCACCCCCCCGATTCCCCCCTGCCCCTCTTGATACCTCCTCTGATGCTCCCCTCTGGTCCCCCCTGCCCCTCTTAATCCTCCCCTCTTTCTCTCTTGATTCTCTTCCTCTCTTGATCATTCCCTCTTCCTCTCTTGATCCCCCCTCTGCCCATCCAAGATCATCCCTTGGCCCATCTTGATCTCATCCCATTAGCGTTTCCTACCTCACCAGCACTCCTCCCATGCTGCAGCCTTCTCTTGGGGTGCGTGTGATGTCACTGGGATGCTCCAGCAGGCAAGATGAAGTTCAAGAGCGTGCTGCTGGTTCAGTAGGAAGCGCCAATGGGGGGGGGGGGGATCAGGAGTGGGTGGATCTAAAGGGGGCCAATGTGAGGATCAGAGGGGCCAAAGGGGGGAATCAGGAGGGGGACAGAGAGAGGATCAGGAGGAGCTCTGGGGCCCCTTCAAGGAGCAGGGCCTCGGGCGTGCAGTTGTGGAGGAGGGTGTCCACACAGCCCGGCTGAACAGAGGCCGCGGACCGGTGCTAGTTTATTTACATGATTATATTCACTTTTGGAAAACTAATATCATATAACTTTTAAATATGTAGAGACTTGAAGAGAATAAAATATTTATGAAAAATGGTGTCACTCACTTTCTATTTCCTATACCATTTTGACAAATTATCTAATATATTTGTATTAATTTATTTTCATTACATCAATAATAGTGCAGTTAATTAAGAAATTAAAACTGCAAAGTAAATTATCCTACCTTTAGCTATCTCCTTATGAAGCTGTTTCATTGGAATATAATTATATCTTCTAAAGTCAAGCCGTCAGTGTAAGGAGACACATACCTATGAAGAACATGTCTTGCATCAAATTCATACAGTGTATAGTGTTTATGAGTGCCAGGATTCATCTATGTGATCAAGGTGTTAATGATACCGGCAAGAAATTTGACTGGGGTGATCAGTTTAATCTGATATGGAAAATAAAATGAAACACTGAGTAAATCTACTGATGTTTAACTTGTAAAATAGTCCATAAAATATTTACTACAAACACAATGTCTCCTGTCATTCAGTGAATCACAAGTGAGAGTCTATCATGTGGTTGACTTACTAAACACATGTCTTAGTTGTAATATTAGTGGAAGATTACAAAAATGAAAAATAGTTTATAATGTGGTATTTGTCCTTCACAGCTAAATATAGCAAAATAGACATAACCAAGAACTGGATCATTCACCTCAAGAAACCGAGTGCGCAATTTATTCAATGTTTCAATTGTTCAGTGCACCAAGAAGAATACAAAGGTAAAACAGAAAAGGGAAAACAGAAGCAGATAAGAGCAAAGAAAAAAAATAGTGCTGTAAAAATAATGTATTAATAAACTATTAAATATTACTTAAAAAAGTATAGTAGTAAGAAGCATTTACAATACAATCTAATATGTACCATCAAAAATAATTTCTTTATTATATAGCTTTATGCAAAGCCCCGGATGGATTATGGACAGGAAACCTACCCACAGACAGTCATTTCAATGTTACTGCCTCTCATGAGAGTTGAGTTGGTAGTAGATTTTGTGGGGAGATAGTTTACCACAACAATGAATTAATTTATGGTGGACAAAAAGGTGATAGAAGCCCTCCACCATACAGCAGTACAGTAAATAAATAGTTTACGTTTGAATGTCTAATACAAGTTAAAAAACTTGTTTCCTGCTCAGAAATCTGAGAAATACAGTTATTCTATTGCATTTTGGGAACCTGGGCAGGGGCAAGCAAATGTGTTCACAATTACTTTGCTCTTGCAATCCAATACCATTTAAAACATGACATCCTTTAAGCAAATGCCTGCTGTATTATGCAGCTTTAAGCAAAGCTCAGGATGGATTATACACAAGTCAGAACATCTACCCATGTACAGCTATTTCAAGGTTACTGCATCTCATTAGAGTGGGGCCAGCTCCTTTCTTGTGTATATACATACAGTCACAGATCACTTTTATCAGCAATGTCATTATATTTTATAATGAAAGGCCCATTGCAGTTTTAAAAAAAAAGACACTTGTTTGTCATGTAAAAGTAAGTAAGTCATAGACATAAAACATTTTGGAAAAAAAATCTGAATTTTTGTATTCTCTGTTTATGAGTATAGGAATCCATTTTGTTTTGTTTCATCCCTTCATGAGAGATGAATATTGAGGATGTGTTTTTTGGCTATTATTGGAGAGAGGGTTTAGGAAGGAGGGAACAGAAAATATTTCTTACTTGGAGAAGATTGAAATTGGAACCACACTCCTTCCTTCTTAACGGCCTAGAAGCAGACTTATTGCTACAGGAAATGCAACCATATCTCCCCAGAAATGTAAAAGCCCGTCTCACATATACAATTTCTACCTATGTGTCATGGATTTCCCCAGGGCCCATCAGAGGTGTCAACATTTATATTTTTCTAATTTAAAATTAGCTGCATTACTTTTTTCCTAATTAATTATGCTCCCAGTTAGACTAATTTCTTTTTTTTTTTTTTTTATCAGTTCTCATTGTGCAGAGACCATTAAATTCTCATAATACTCAGTTTCTTTGTGTGATACACCTGGGGACCTGACTACGGATCAGGTGATAGATCTCCCGGAACAGATCCACAAAGAGGTACAGTACACTGCAAACAGAGATTGTCATCTGGTACCTTCCACCCTGCAACTATGGACTACACTGGGCCTCTCTCTGCTCAGTTCAAAGTTGCTTACAGCAGCCTCAAGCCCTTTTTGATGAGAACAGTGTGGATGTGTTCCTGCAGGACTTTGAGAGGCAGTGTGAGCTTTACCAGATAACTCCAGGTGAGTGGATAAAGCTTCCAGTCAGCTGGCTTAGGGGGTGAGTCAGAGTAGCCTACTGGGCTATCCCTAGCAACAGATCTGGGAAGTACTAGGAGGTGAGCCAGGTACTGCTCAATCTGTATGCCATCACCCTGAGACATACCAATAGCAGTTCTACACCCTGGTCAAGCTATTGAGGTGACTAATGCAGAGCTGATGTACAAGTTGAGGCAAGCCTGTGAGAGCTGGTGGAATGGCTGGAACATTCCCACCATGGATGTGCCAACATGGATGTGCTTGAGCAATTCTACTACATATGCCTGGCCAACATGCAGGAATGGATCGAGGACCAAAAGCCCACCACCAGGGAGGCAGCCACTTGACAAGCCTATCGCTAGCTAGAGACCCGAGTAGAGTGGAGGAAAATGTACTCTAGCAATGTACTCTACTCTTCTATTCCTGGGCAAAAGCCTAGTGCCCCTGCAGTAGCTAATCTACCAGTCGCTGCAAGGCGATAGGAGCATTTTTCATTCTGAATGTCATAAACATAAACTGGTAGTGACCAAAGAGGGTGATAAATGCCGACACCTCCATATCAGACTCTGCAAGGGGAATCTGCCAGTCCCCCTTTGAGAGATCCAGGGTAGTCTGATATTTAGCGGTCCCTAAGGATCAGTCTTTGTTCTTTCGATCAGCTTATGATAATTCACACAGAAATAAGTTGCCCCATCTTTCTTTGGTAGCAGGACAACTGGGAAATCACAGGTACTACTAGATGTTCCAGTTACCCTTAATTGCAGTATCTCATCCAAGCCACTGTGTATACTTGCCCCGACTGCTTTCAGGAGAGTTGCTTTAACAGATCACAGACTGCTGTGAGCACCTTGTGGGAAGCTAGCACGGTGCAACCCAACAGTGCCGTAAATAGCCCAGGATATTGTGCCAATATGTCAGACAGTTGGGTCTTTTTTTTTGGGGGGGGTCATGCAGGAGCTCTTCCTTGGGGTCGCTGCCAGTAGGCAGCTAGACCTCACATAGGATATGGAGTCATTTCGGTTACCACTTCTGCAGGTTAATATGAATCATCCAAGGGATCTTACACTCCAGTCTACTGTTAACATAAGTATGTGGAACAAGTTTCTGTGAAACTTGGTATGGCCCCATGTAATTTGTTCAGTTGGTACAGGTTTTGCTCAAGAATATCCCTGTGTTTAGCACCATCCATCTTTCCCTCAACTCTGACCAGTTTCCCAGTCCCGGCTGCTGAAAAACGTCCCCACAGCATGATGCTGCCACCACCATGTTTCACTGTGGGGATGGTGTTCTTTGGGTGATGTGATGTGTTGGGTTTGTGACAGAAATAGCATTTTCTTTGATGGCCAAAAAGTTAAATTTTAGTCTCATCAGTCCAGAGCACCTTCCTTCCACATGCCTTTTCGCAAACTCAAAACGTGCCATTTTATTTTTTGCTGAAAGTAATGGCTTTCGCTGCCAAAAAGCCCAACTCTATGAGGTGTACGGCTTATTGTCATCCTATGTACATACACTGCAGTTTCTGGTGTGGAACTCTGCAGCTCCTCCAGGGTTACCTTAGGTCTCTGTGCTGCCTCTCTGATTAATGCCCTCCTTGCCCGGCCGTGAGTTTTGGTGGGTGGCAGTCTCTTGGCAGGTTTGCTATTGTGCCATGTTCTTTCTATTTGGTTATGATAGATTTGATGGTGCTCCTGGGGATCATCAAAGATTTTGATATTTTTTTATAACCTAACCCTGAATTGTACTTCTCAACAACATTGTCCCTTACTTGTTTGGAGAGTTCCTTGGTCTTCATGACAGTGTTTGGTTAGTGGTGCCTCTTGCTTTGGTGTTGCAGCCTCCGTGGCCTTTCAAAAAAGGTGTGTATATGAAATGACAGATCATGTGACACTTAGATTGCAGACAGGTGGACATCATTTCACTAATTATGTGACTTCTGAAGGTAATTGGTTGCACCAGAGCTTTTTATGGGCTTCATAACAAAGGGGGTAAATACATACACACATGACAATTTTCTGTTTTCTATTTTAAAAAAATAGCTTTAAGAATATAATTTTCTCATTACACTTCACCAACTTAGACTATTGTGTTCTGATCCATCACATAATATTCAGATTAACAAAACATTGAACTTAAGGCTGTAATGTAACAAAATAGGTAAAAAGTCAAGGGGGTGAATATTTTTGCAAGGCAATGTATTTGTATAAACTTATATATATATATATATATATATATATATATATATATATATATATATATATATATACAGTATATATATATATATATATATATATTTTTTTTTTTTTTATTCTTCCCCCTTTGCACTAAAAAAACTGCCCTCCCTTTTCTTTGAGCTCCCTCCTTTTATTCAAACTCTTACCTTTTTTTCTAGAATTGCACTTATACTAGAAGGGTTCGCAAGCTCACAAGTTCACCCCTTCTCCTGTTTATATTAACTTTTGCCGTCTCACCTTGGCATAATTAGTGCACTCTGCAATTTATCAGTCTTTACTTGTAAAAGTAAAATCCACTTGCAATCTATTAGGAGATCCATAACTGTGAAGATTTCCTGCATTGAATTCACGCAGAGTATAGTGTTTATGAGTCATGGGATCCATTGCAACAATCAAGGTGTTGATGATACCTTTAACAAACCCTGACTGAACTGATCAATTTAGTCTGACAGTGAAATAATCTGAATAAATATTTGCAGGTGGGTTATGAATACATCCTTTTGAGGAGCATTATAACCCACCTAGTAAATGTTTGCATGAAAAAAAAGCAAACAATTGTGCTGATATTAATGTAGAAACCCCCAGAAATGGTTGCTGCACTATAGTGTACGGTTGTGTCAAACTGTACCGTCGCGTACTGCGCATGTGAGAGCTGATTGGCTTTTGAGTGTCTGAGTGTGTGTGTGAGTGTCTGAGGGTGAGTGTCTGAATGTGTGAGTGAGAGTATGTCTGAGCTAGTGTGTGTGTCTGTGTGAGTGACAGTGTGTCTGTAAATGAGAGAATGTCTGTGTGAGTGTCTGTGTGAGTTTCTGAGTGTGAGTGTCTGAATATCTAAGTATCTGAGCGTGTTTGTGTGAGTGTCTGATTGTGAGTGTCTATGTGAGTGTATGGGAGTGTCTGAGTATCTAAGTGTCTGAGTGTGAGTGTCTGAGTGTCTGAGTGTGAGTGTCTGATTGTGAGTGTCTGATTGTGAGTGTCTGATTGTGAGTGTCTGTGTTAGTGTGTGTGTGAGTGTGTGCATGAGTGTGTGCATGAGTGTCTGGGTGAGAGAGTGTGTATGTCTGTGTGAGTGAGTCTGTGTCTGTGTGAGTGTGCATGTCTAAATGTGTGTGTGTGTCTAAATGTGCGAGTGTCTGAGTGTGTGTGTCTGAGTGTAAGTGTCTGAGTGTGAGTATGTGTGAGTGTGTGTGTGTATGTTTCTGTGTGAGTGAGTCTATGTCTGTGTGAGTGTGCATGTTTGAGTTTGTGCGTGTCTGAGTGTGTGAGTGTCAGAGTGTGAGTGTCTGAGTGTGAGTGTGTGTGAGTGTATTTGTCTGTGTGAGTGAGTCTGTGTGTGAGTGTGTGTGTCTGAGTGAGAGTGTGTCTGTGTGAGTGTCTGTGTGAGTGTGCATGTCTGAGTATGTGTGTTTCTGAGTGTTGGTGTCTGAGTGTGTGTGAGTGTCTGAGTGTGTATGTCTGTGTGAGTGAGGGTGTCTGTGAGTGAAAGTTTGTGTGAGTGTCTGAGCATTAGTGTCTGAGTGTGTGAGTGAGAGTGTGTGTATCTGTGTGAGGGAGTGAGTGTGTGTGTCTGTGTGAGTGAGAATGTGTCTGTGAGAGAGAAGGTGTCTCTGTGAGTGTCTGATTGTGGGAGTGTCTGAGTGTGTGTGTCTTTGTGAGTGATAGTGTGTCTTTGTGAGTGTCTGTGTGAGTGTGCATGTCTGAGTGTGTGCGTGTCTGAGTGTGTGTGTGAATGTCTGAGTGTGAGTGCCTCAGTGTAAGTGTGCATGTCTGTTTGAGTGAGTGTCTGTGTGAGTGTGTGAGTTAGTATCTGAGTGTCTGTGTGAGAGTGTCTGTGTCTGTGTGAGTGAGTCTGTGTCTGTGTGAGTGAGTCTGTGTGAGTGTGTCTGCATGATAGTGTGTCTGTGTTAGTGTCTAAATTTGTGATTCACTGTGCGAGTGAGGGTGTACAATATGTATGTGTGAGTGAGGGTATCTGTGAGTGAGAGTTTGTGTATGAGTGTCTGAGTGTGGGTGTCTGAGTGTGTGAGTGACAGTGTGAGTGTGTTTGTCTGTATCTGAGTGAGAGTGAGTGTGTGAGTGTCTGAGTGTGAGTGTGTATGTCTGTGTGAGTGAGGGTGTCTGTGAGTGAGAGTTTATGTGTGAGTGTCTGAGTGTGAGTGTATGAGCGTAAGTGTCTGAGTGTGTGAGTGAGAGTGGGAATTTGTGTGTCTGTGTGAGTGAGGGAGTGAGTGTGTGTGTGTGAGTCTGAGTGTATCTGTGAGTGAGAGGGTGTTTTTGTGTGTCTGAGTGTGAGTGTCTGTGTGTGTCAGTGAGTGTGTATATATGTGTGAGTGAGCCTGTGTTTGTGTAAGTGTGTATGTCTGTGTAAGTGAGTGTGTGTGTCTTTGTGAGTGAGAGTGTGTCTGTGTGAGTGCCTGTGTGAGTGTGTGAGTGAGTTCTGAGTGTCTGTGTGAGTGAGTGAGAGAGTGTGTGTGTGAGTGTGTGTGTGAGTGGGTCAGTGTCTGTGTGAGTGTGGGTAAATGTTTGTGTCTGTGTGAGTGATTCTATGTGAGTGTGTGTCTGCGTGAGAGTGTGTCTGTGTGAGTGTCTAAATGTGTGAGTGTCTGTGCAAGTTAGTGTGTACAATATGTCTGTGTGAGTTTGGGTGTCTGTGAGGGAGAGTTTGTGTCTGAGTGTGGGTGTCTAAATGTGTGTGAGTGAGAATGTGAGTGTGTGTGTCTGTGTATGTGTGAGTGTCTGTGTGAGAGGGTGTCTGAGTGAGTGTGCGTGTCTGAGTGTGTGCATTTCTGAGTGTGTGAGTGTCTGAGTGTGAGTGTGTATGTCTGTGTGAGTGAAGGTATCTGTGAGTGAGAGTTTATGTGTGAGTGTCTGAGTGTGAGTGTCTGAGTGTGTGAGTGAGAGTGTGAGTTTTTGTGTCTTTGTGAGAGTGAGGGAGTGGGTGTATGTGAGTCTGAGTGTATCTGTGAGAGAGAGGGTGTTTCTGTGAATGTCTGAGTGTGTGAGTGTCTGAGTGTGAGTGTCTGTGTAAGTGAGTGTGTGTGTCTTTGTGAGTGAGAGTGTGTCTGTGTGAGTGCCTGTGTGAGTGTGCATGTCTGAGTGTGTGTGTCTGAGTGTGTGAGTGTCTGAGTCTGTGAGTGTCTGAGTGTGAGTGTCTGAGTGAAAGTGTCTGTGTGAGTGAGTATGTATGTCTTTTTAAGTGAGTGTTTCTGAGTGAGTGAGTGTCTGTGTAAGTGTCTGAGTGTGTTATTGTCTGAGTGTGGGTGGCTGAGTGTGAGTATCTGTGTGAATGTCTGTGTGAGTGTGTGAGTGAGTGTCTGAGTGTCTGTGTGAGTAAGTATGAGAGTTTGAGTGTCTATTTGAGTGTGAGTGTCTATGTGTGCATTTGTGTGAGTGAGTCTGTGTCTGTGTGAGGGTGTATTTCTATGTGGGAGTGTGAGAGTGAGTGTGTGAGTGTCTGTGTGAGTGTCTGTGTTAGTGAGTGTGTATGTCTGTGTGAGTGAGGGTATCTGTGAGTGAGAGTTTGTGTGTGCGTGTCTGAGTGGGAGTGTCTGAGTGTGTGAGTGAGAGTGTCAGTGTGAGTGTCTGTGTAAGTGTCTGGGTTCAAGTGAGTGTATGTGTGAGTGTCTGTGTGAGTGTGTGTGTCTGTGTGAGTGAGTCTGTGTCTGTTTGAGTGTGTGTGTCTAAATGAGAGTGTGTCTGTGTGAGTGTGCATGTTTGAGTGTGTGCGTTTCTGAGTGTGTGTGTGTGAGTGTCTGAGTGTGTGAGTGAGAGTGTGAGTGTCTGTGTGAGTGTCTGGGTGAGTGTCAGTGTCTGTGTGAGTGTGTGTGTGTCTGTGTGAGTGACTCTGTCTGTGTGAGTATGTGTGTCTGCGTGAGTCTATGTCTGTGTGAGTGTGTGTGTCTGAGTGTATGTGTTTCTAAGTGTGTGAGTGTCTGAGTGTGTGTGAGTGTCTGTGTGAGTGTCTGTGCGAGTGAGTGTGTATGTCTGTGTGAGTGAGGGTGTCTGTGATTGAGAGTTTGTGTGTTAGTGTGTGAGTGTGTGTGTCTGTGTGAGTTTGTGTCTGTGTGAGTGTGTGTTTCTGTGTGAGTGAGAGTGTGTCTGAGTGAGAGTGTCTCTGTGAGTGTCTGAGTGTGAGTGTTTGTGAGTGTGCGTGCCTGTGTGTGTGCATGTCTGAGTGTTTGAGTGCCAGAGTGTGAGTGCCAGAGTGTGAGTGTCAGAGTGTGAGTGTCTGAGTGTGAGTGTCTGAGTGTGAATGTTTGAGTGTGAGTGTTTGAGTGTGAGTGTCTGTGTGAGTGAGTGTCTCTGTGAGTGAGAGTGTTTCTGTGTGAGTGTCTGTGTGAGTGTGCATGTCTGAGTGTGTGCATGACTGAATGTGTGAGTGTCTGAGTGTGTGTGGAAGTGTCTGAGCGTGAGTGTCTGTGTGAGTGAGTGTGTATGTCTATTTGAGTGAGTGTGTCTGTGAATGAGTGTGAGTGTCTGAGTGCGAGTGTCTAAGTGTGTAAGGAAGAGTGTGAGTTTGTGTGTGCCTGTGTGAGTGTGTGCCTGTGTGAGTGAGATTGTGTCTGTGAGTGAGCGAGTGTCTGTGTGAGTGTCTGAGTGTCTGAGTGTGAACGCCTGTGTGAGTGTGTCAGTGAGTGTCTATGTGGGTGAGTATGAGAGTGTGAGTGTCTGTTTGAGTGTGAGTGTCTGTGTGCATGGGTGAGTGAGTGTGTGTGTCTGTATGAGTGTGTTTGTGTGAGTGTGTTTGTCTGTGTGAGACAGTGTCTGTGTGAGTTTGTATTTCTATGTGAGTGAATGTGTCAGTGGGTGTGTGTTAGTGTATGAGTGTCTGTGTGAGTGTGTAAGTGTATGTGTCTGTGTGAGTGAGTCTGTGTCTGTGTAAGTGTGTATTTGTGTGTGAGTGTGTTGTCTGTGTGAGTGTGTCTGAATGAGAGTAGGTCTGTGTGAGTGTCTGAGTTTGCATGTCTAAGTGTGTGAGTGTCTGAGTGTGAGTGTTTTTGTGAGTGAGTGTGTCTGTGTGAGTATGTCTGTGTCTGTGTGAGTGTGTATTTCTGTGTGAGTGTGTGCAAGTGAGTATGCCTGAATGAGAGTATGTCTGTGTGAGTGTCTGTTTGAGTTTGCATGTCTATGTGTGTGAGTGTCTGAGTGTGTGTGTGTGTATGTGTGAGTGAGTGTCTGAGAGTAAGTGTCTGAGTGAGTTTCTGTGTGAGAGTGTGTCACAGAGCAATTCACTGGGGCTAGTGATGGGGCAATTCACTGGTACTGGAGGTCAATTCACTGGGGCTGGGGGAAGTCACGGGGCAATTCACTGGGGCTGGGGTCGATAATGGGGCAATTCACTGGGGCTGGGGGAGGTCATGGGGCAGTTAACTGGAGGTGGAGGACAAGTCACTGGGGCTGAGGGGTTTACAGGGGAAATACATTGAGCTGGGGAGGTGATGGGGCAATACACTGGGGCTGGGGAAGGTCACAGGGCAATTTACTGGGGCTGGAGCAAGTGATGAGGCAATTCACCGGGGCTGGGGCTGGTGAAGGGGGTAATTCACTCGGGCTGGGGGAGGTCATGGGACAATTCACTTGGGCTGGAGGTCTATTCACTTGAGCTGAGGCAGTTGATGGGGCAATTCACTGAAGCTGGAGGACAATTTACTGGGGCTGAGGGGGTTACAGGGCAATTCACTGGGGCTGGAGGAGACAATTCAGACTGAGATGTTGATAAAACAATGAGTGAATGAAGGGACACAGACCTTGTTCTGGTTATTACAGAAATCTAAAGGAAAGCTGCAGCTCAATTCACAGACCAAAAAGATACAATGTATTATGTATGCTAAATTTTCCTGGGATTTTCAGGGGGTGTCATCATTGATATAAATATACCTTTAAATTATCATTTACTACAAACTCAATGGATGCTGTTCAGTAAATCACAAGGAAAGAGCATATCACGTGGTTGACTTACTAAACACTCATCCTTCTTGCATTATCAAGGGAAAACGACACACACAAAAAGATTGCAGTGTGGTATGAGTCCTTCAAAGCTCAAAATAGAAGGGATCCACTTATGAAACTGAACATTTAAATACACAACAGCTGAATCACCCTCCTCAAGAAACAGAGTCCAAGTTCTATTTAATGCTTCTATCCTCCAAGACACCAAGATGAATACAGTGGCAAAAAAAAATAAAAAATAGAGCAAAAAATAAATAAAAATTATGTGTTGACACATAAAATACTACTTACAAAAGTACACAAATAGACAAATAGTAACACATAGTTGCAATAAATCCCAAAGTGTTTACATTCTCAAATATATATTATTGTAGAATGCATCAGGAATATATATTTACTAGCGACTTGCCCGTCAAAAATGACAGGGCAATAAAAAAGTGTTGAAATGCTGTGTGTCACACAATGTGAGTGTACTGTGTGCTTCAACTATATAGACCCCTATAACACACTAATGAATGCATGTAATAACACTATAAGTGCAATGAGGGTCATCAAGGACCCTCATGACACAAAGTGTAAGCACTACACCATTTTAACCCGGTCTCTTTTGGGGTCTATACAGACCCTCATAAGCCTTTATTTACCCCCATTAGTCCCATAAGGGTATTTAAGGACCCTCAGGGGACAGTTAGAAGCCTAACATTACCCGGTAGGTGCTATGAGGGTTCTCCAGTACCCTCATGACACTAAGTACAAACACTAAACTGCAATAAACCCACCCCAATCAACCATTAAATCTAAACTAACACCCCTCTACAGTAACCTATTAACACCTACACTACCTACCTAAATTACTTACCTACCCCCTAATAAACCCCCCGCCACTCTAATTACAGAAGATAAAAAAAACCTGTAAAATAAAATAAAAAATCTGCATTACATAAAATAAAAAAACCTAAGTCACAAAAAAAAGAAAAAAAAATACACACCTGAAAAGAAAATACATATAGAATACATACAATACAATACAAATAAAATAAAATACAATACACCCCTATCTAACATAAATCAATACTATCTATCTAAAATACATCCCCCAATCTATGTAATATACAATAAATCCTAACTATCTAAAATACATACCCCTATGTAACATACAAAACTATATAATATACAATACATCCTATCTACAGTATCTAAAATACATCCCCAATCTAATATACAATAAATCCTAACTATCTAAAATAGATACCCCTATCTAACATACACTACTATATAATATACAATAAATCCTAACTATCTAAAATACATACCCCTGTATTGACCTTCATGAGTGATGGGGTTAAATAAGTGCTTATGGACGTCTGTATTGACCCTCATAAGTGAAAGGGTTAATTAAGGGTTTATGGGGGTCTGTATTGACCCCCATGAGTGACAGAGTTAATACATGTATTATGGGGGTCTGTATTGACCCCCATGAGTGCCAGGGTTATTTAATGGCTTATGGGGGTCTGTTTTGACCCCCATAAGTGACAGGGTTAATTTGATCCTTATGGGGGTCTGTATTGACCCCCTTGAGTGACAGGGTTATTTAGGGTTTGATGGTCTTTTGTATAGAGCCCGATAAGTGATAGGGTTATTTTTTTTTATTTTTATTATGGGTCTTTTAAGGACCTTTATGGTCCTTTAAGGACCCGTAAGGCGGGAATTTAGAATTTTCATTGCAGCGGAGGTCCCCGATCGCGTGCGTTCGGGGACACCCACTGCGAGGGTTAATGTGGGATTAATGCGGGTTTCAGAGCTTAACTAGGATCCCGTGGGTTTAATGCGGGTTTCCAAGCTTATCTTGGATCCCTTCTTGGGTTTTGTGGTGTTTTGCGTGTTTCTGGTGGTGTTTTGCATGTTTAGAGTCCTGTAGCCTAGTTTTCGTTTTGTTCAGTGGCCCTTTTTTCTCTCGCTTAGAGAATGTTTTAGTGTCTAAACTCTTTTATTTCGAGTTAAATCGAGGTGTAACTTTACTTGCAGAGGTCCTGGGTTCACCACCTTGCTGTGGGTAAGCTTTTTATATGTTTGTTGTGTGTATTTATTGTGTTTGTAATGTGTTTGGGGTCGCGCGGGTTACGTCTTTGTTTTCGAATCTCGTATGTGTTTTTCGGCAATTCCGTAGGTGTTTGGTGGTGTTTTGCGTCTTTAGACTGCTTTAGCCTTGTTTTTGTTTGTTTCGGCGGCCATTTTTGCTCTCGCTTAGAGAATATTTTAGTGTCTAAACTCTTTTATTTTGAGTTAAATTGAGGTGTAACTTCAGTTTTTGAGGTTCTGGATGCTCCCTCTTGCTGTAGGTAAGCTTTTTATGTATGTGTTGTGTGTATTTATTGTGTTTTTCATTTTTTCATGTTCGCTGTTTTGCTGTCAATTTTTGCGAGGTCGTAATTGGTCGTAACGTGTCTCGTACTTTTTTTAGAGGGCCGCATGCTCGCTGCGCAAGCCCGCAAGCGTTAGCAACAACTCGCATGCTCACAACTATATATTTGATACCTTTCATCAACTATATGGGCACTCCATTGAAGAAAAAGACACATAATTGTATAGTTAAATCCATGCTCCTTATTGGTGAATATTAGAACCAATCATTTAACTTGTTCAACAATCAGGAACATGGATCTTGCTTTGCAGTCATTTGTCTTCCAGTGAGTATGAGTAAAAGCAGATGTAACTTACAAGGAGTATGATAGGTCATGAAAAAGTTGCAAACCATAACATACCAAAAAGACTCTGTGTTCCAATTTTACATTTTTACTTTTCTTAAATATCAGTAAAATGAAAAAATTGCACACTCAGAGAAAATTGTAAATACTAAAACATATACAGTATCTCAATGGGGAGCTACAGTTCATTAAGGGAACCATGAATGCCAACATGTACTGTGACATACTGAAGCAGAGCATGATCCCCTCCCTTCAGAGACTGGACCACAGGGCAATATTCCAACATGATAATGACTCCAAACACCCCACCAAGATGACCACTGCCTTGCAAAAGAAGCTGAAGATAAAGGTGATGGACTGGCCAAGCATGTCTCCAGATCTAAACCCTATTGAGCATTTATGGGACATCCGCAAATGGAAGGTTGGGGAGTGCAAGGTTTCTAACATCCACCAGATCCGTGGTGTCATTGTGTCATCTCTTCAGTGTTGTCACATGAAAAGATATAATAAGATATTTACAAAAATTTGAGGGGTGTACTCACTTTTGTGAGATACTGTATATTATTACTTATAGCCGAGTTAGGGAAATTTCTAATGTGCCTTCCGCAGACAAGCTATTAGTTTTAGAGCAGAAAGTCAATCTGTCACAGAGTTTTTTATAAGCATTTGAAACAGTATATTTCTTTCTTGCACTGAGCACAGACTGAATGCCCGGAAACATTTGATATAATGTTCCTAAATTTGATCCTGAGTAAGGTACAGTTGGTTTGACAGTGGAGTGCAGAGACCACTGATAAGCATAGTATAAAGAAACCAAAAATGTTCCCCAAAGGCGAGCAGAGGTCATCCTAAGGGACCTGACTAATAAAAATAATTGCTCTGGGTTAGTAGCCCTTAAAGACCCTAAAATAGACAACATTAAGAAAGACTGTAAATAAAATTTAAACAAATATATTTAAACACTGGAGGCATATATATAAATATACCTGATATCAACTATATAAACACTAGCAACTTGCCCGTCAAAAAATGGCGGTCAATAAAATTTGAAGCCATGGCAATGCTGTTTGGCACCCAATGTTAAGCTTTTTATACTATAAGGACCTCCGGCACTCATTGCGAGCCTCTCCTTGTGTGTTCTTTTGCTCTATATTTTTTAAATACTAATTAATGAAATCATTGAATAATAAATTAAGATATTTTACCTTTTTCTAATTAATATATGTAACAATCAATAGCCTGAAGAGGTAACAATCAATTGGGTCATTTAGCCTCATTTAAAAAATTTTGGGGCGCCATTTTTTTTCTTGCTTAGGAGATTTTTGAGTGATACTAGAGTCTTTAAATTAGAGATGTATGGTATCCTTATCTTAATCGATTGTAACCAGAGTCCGGATGGCAAAGGATTGAATCACGACAGGGCCCGGCTGTTCAGCATCCCTCCGCTGTAACATCGTGAATTAGGAAATTAAGCTGTGTCTACGGTGGCCGTCACGCACGTTTCGATGCTGCTTCATCAAGGACCTTAAGATAAGGATACCATACATCTCTTATTTAAAGACTCGAGTATCTAAGTTTATAGAGAACTGTTAATCTAACTGTTTTTCAATAACGTTTATATTTGTTTCTTATCTACATCACATATTATAATTGTCCAACTACGAATCGTCGGCACGCTGTGTTGCGTAGTGCGTACGACTTAGCGATGAGCGCCGCAGGCGCTCATCGCCTGGCGATCCTCGCGCAGAGAGGCGAGCCGTTAAACCGTAGCACTTTGCCGATTGTACGACTTAAACCATAGCACTTTGGGAATGAGCACCGCAGGCGCTCATTGCAGGCGAGCCTCGCGTAGTGTTGCGAGCAGTTAAACCGTAGCACTTAGAAAAAAATACGAGATGAAAAAAATTACGAGATAAGCAGTGGAACCAAAACAATTAAAAAAACACTAAATACACACTAAAAAATAAAAAAAAAGGTCACTTACAGCATGGGGAACCAGGCAGGACCTCTGGGAGTGAGTCGGAACTCCAATTTACATCGATTTAGACGAGTTACAAAGATTGAAAATCGGCTAAGCAAAGAAAAAAATGGCCGCCGAAAAAAATGAAAACGAGGCTATACTACTACGAACTGCGTAAAACACAGCAAAAGACGTATGTGCTCGAAAAAAAACGAGACAAAGGACGCGCATTAATCGCACAATGAATAAAAAGACAGTAGCGAGTACAATTTACGAAACGCAATTACAGATTTACCCATTAACACAGATTTCCCGTCTTTGTCTCGTGCCACATCGGATTTCCCACCTAAAACAACACATTTGTCTCGCACAACAGCGGATTTCCCGCCTAAAACAATGCATTTGTCTCGCGCACAAAGCCTATATATAGGGCACACTTGACACATATCTGACACTTTCTCCTCAGGTGATGACAGTCTGACTGGACGTTTTCTGATGCCGGGAAATCTCAAGAGATTGTTAGCGCTTCAGGATACTGCTTCAGAATTATTATATTAAAAAAGGTAAATATCATTTATAATTATTAATTAATAAATTGGTACTTACTTAATAAATCAAAAATAATAAATTTAATTAGTAGAAAAATAATATTGTGCTTACCTGTGTGAAACAATTGTTAATAACATTCATAATGTACATTTATTAATTAATTAATTAATTAATCATTAATAGCAAAATTCGTTAACGTTTAAGAATGTGAATAAAAAAGCAACACATTGATTCATTAATTATTAATGTACATTAATTTAAGAATTATTTTGTTATATATCGTGATTACCTGTGTGAAGCAATTGTTAATAACATTCATAATGTACATTAATTAATTAATTAATCATTAATATCAAAATTAGTTAACGTTTAAGAATGTGAATAAAAAAGCAACACATTGATAAATTAATTGTTAGTGTACATTAATTTAATAATTATTTTGTTATATATCGTGATTACCTGTGGGAAAGAATTGTAAATAACATTCATATAGTATAATTACTAATCATTAATATCAAAAAAGGTTAATGTTTAAGAATGTGCATAAAAAAAGGAACACGTTGATTAATTAATTATTAATGTACATTATTTAAATATTTCAGTTCTTATATATTTAGTATTAAAAAAAAAGGCTGTATACTCATGCTTACATGTTGATGTTAGATTTAGTCACACATTACTTTAATATTAATGAACATTAATTGATTCTTTTTTCATTAGTAATGTACTAAGTAAGGGGCTAAGTTATGAAGAAAGACTAACCAAATTAAACGTATTTTCTCTAGAAAAAAGGCGTCTAAGAGGAGATATGATTACCTTATATAAATACATCCAGGGTCAGTATAAAGATTTGTCGGGGGAGCTTTTTGTGCCAAGAGGTTTTCAACTGACAAGAGGACATCCCTTGAGGTTAGAAGTAAAAAGATTCCACCTCAAAGAAAGAAAAGGGTTCTTCACAGTAAGGGTGGTGTGGTTAATCTGTGGAATTCTCTACCAGAGGAGGTGGTGACAGCGGATCCAATAGATAACTTTAAAAGGGGACTACATTTATTTCTAATTAAAAAGGGTATTCAGGGTTATCATGGAAAATTAGAAAGACAGTAATGATCCAAATTGTTTACATTTCCCCTTGAGACAATTCAGTCTCGCTTGATTTTTTTTATTTTTTTTTCATTTGCATTCTTCTGGACTAATTAATAATAATAAAAAAAATAAAAAAAGTTTAATAATTGATTAATAATTAATTAACAACTAATGAATTAATAGTTAATCAACATATTGCAGATCAGAGGAGATCTTAAAAGGTTGAACTTGATGGACTGAAAGTCTTTTTTCAACCTTAAATACTATGGCCCTCATTCAATTGCAATTTAGCCAATTGAATAGGGCTCTAAATAAGGACATAACATAATTTTTTTAAAGAAGTTTTTAGTTAGTAAACATCTATCCAAAAGCAAGGTTTTCACTAACTAAAAACTTCTTTAAAAAATATATGCTTTGTGCTTATTTAGAGCCCTATTCAATTGGCCAAATTGCAATTGAATGAGGGCCTATGTAACTATGTAACTATGTAACATTATTTTAAGAATTCAGTTGTAACATACTCATTTTAAAATACCCCTCAAACAAAAAAAAAGGGAATAGACTCATGCTTATGTCTTGACGTTATATTTAGTCAGACATTAATTTAAGATTAAAACAGATTATTTGAGTCTTATTTCAAGACTAACAGTAATATTGAGTGTATGTTTTTAATCTATGCTTACATATGTGTGTTCATACTTATTGATTAATATATTTATTTCATGTTTTTAATCTATGCAAAAATATGTATGTTAAGCCTCATTGATTGATACAGATGAAGCAACATATTAGACATTAATTTTACTATTTTGTATAATTGCAGTGAACTGTAGCTGAATGAACAGAGATAGTGACGTTCGCACACATTGAACATAGTAAGGATAATTTTGACAGGTACAGAATTTGAATTATATTACTACAGCAAGATATTAAAAAATATGATTATAGGTTTTTAATGTAGCCAAATATATGTCTGTTGATGTTCATTTAATGATATCGATGAAGCAAAAGATTAAAAATATTCTCAATTTGATTTTACAGTTTCTTTGGATCTGCAAGGGAATAAACACACAGCGTGACGTTTGCAGCCTTTGAACAACATCAACATCATCCTCACAGGTAAAAAATTTAATTTTATAGTGATGCATACAAAAAGGATATATTATATATTTGGTGGAAATGGAGAGTACTTATTGAGTCATTAACGTATGATATTTAGTCATTACTTGAAAAAAGTTGAAAAGACAATACTAACTAATTATAATATTTAAAAAAAATAAAAAGCTTACAACACTTGCAAAAAAAAGAAATTGATGGTATGCTGTGAATTCAATCAAGAAGGAATGGAATTGAAGGATTAATAATATAAAGATAGATATGTGCAGCTATTTCCTATTTAATATATGTCAATAAAATACTTTGAAAAATGGTTTCATTTCTTTCAGTCTAAAGTGCAACATTTTAAAATGTTTGATTAGTTTATTCATCTACTTTAATGGAACAATACAAAAAGGAAAAAAAAATGTATACAAAACAAAGAACTAACAATAATTACATCTCTATTTACAATTACAGATTAAAATGGCAGAGAATGGAAAAGACAAAATTGAACGCAAAAGAAGATTGGCAAGGGAAAGGAAGCAAAGGTGGAAAGATGCTCAAAAATCAGAAACTTCATAACGCTTGCGAGAAGAAGATCGACAGAGACTTTTAAATAAAAGAAAGATGAGTAAGAAAGCCGCAAGTGAGTGTGTTGGGGCTTCCAAGAAATGTAAAAGTAAACAAAAACATCCCTGTGAACCATTGTCCAATGATTCTATTTTGCAAAATTACTTAAATGTAGACACACAAGAAAAAAATGTACATATAGAAATTGGGTCTGATATCTATGTTGAAGAAATGCATGACAATGTGTTTACTACTGCAGTAGAAGTAGATATTCATTATTGTGGGTTACTTAATGTGGTTTGTCAGTTTTGTGGGGCCTATCATTTTATAAAGGAAAGACCTACTGACGAAAATTTCATTAGTTGCTGTCAGAAAGGAAAGGTGAAACTTCCACTAAGACACCCATTTCCATATTATTTAGAATGCATAATAAGCGATCCAACATTTCCAAATTATAATAATTTCAAACAAAACATAAGGTCTTATAAAAGTGCAATTTCATTTGCTTCAATGGGTGCAACATTAGCAGAAAATGTACCAGGACATGGTCCTTACTGTTTCAGAGTTCAAGGTCAAATATACCACCGAACTTCACATTTACACCCACAAGTAGGATAGCAAAGGAAATTTGCACAGTTATATGTCTTAGATACGATGGAAGCTGTGGAACAAAGAATGACACTACCAGAAAATAGACAGTGTTTGCGCATAGTCTTTGAACAGCTGGATAAAATTATGCAAAAAACCCATATAGTCAAGCATACAAACAATTAGCACAGCTTGAAAAAGAACTACAGGAACATGCTGAAAGACATCAATTGCCTACACCAAGAGTAAATATGGTGTTAAAAAGAGATCGCAACACTGATCAAAGAAGATATAATTTACATACTGTAAATGAGGTTACAATGGTGTTTAAAAATGAAGATGGTGAACCACCTTTTCAGCGGGATATTAGAATATATCCACACAATGAAGAACAACCATTTATCAACATCAATATATTAAGCTGTAATTTAGATCAAATGACATATCCCATTTTCTTTCCAAATGGGGAACCAGGATGGGAACCAAAATTACAATTGGAAAGTTATCCCAGTACTAAACTTCGTATTAGATCTAATATTTCCATGCTGGAATATAAATTGGCACAAACTGCTATCCGTGATTGTTTTAATCCAATTTTACATGGAGGCAAACTCACTCAACAATGGATTATTGATTCATATTTACAAGTTGAAGCCAATAATCTAAATTTCATTAAATATCAACAAAATAAATTATGAGTAGAACAGTATTGTTGATTAATGTATTATGTGGCAGATTTAGCTTCAAACAGAGACATTCCAGCTGGAAGAGCAATTATTTTGCAATCCTCTTTCCAAGGATCTCCTCGCAATATGCGAGAAAGGTATAATGATGCCATGGCTATTGTTACAAAATTTGGAAAACCAGATTTATTTATAACATTCACATGTAATCCACAATGGCCAGAGATCAAGGAAAATTTGAATCTGGGACAAACTACTTCTGACCGACCAGATTTAGTGGCAAGAGTATTCAAAATCAAACTCAATTCATTAATACATGATATCACTAAAGCACACTTATTTGGACAATGTGTGGCTTTTGTTTACAACATTGAATTTCAAAAAAGAGGATTGCCACATGCTCACATACTTTTAATACTGCAGGAAAAAGATAAGTTGAACACTGCAGAGAGAGTGGATTCAGTAATTTCTGCACAATTGCCAGACCAAGAAAAATATACAAAACTTTGGTAGATTGTTACACATAGAATTATTCATGGCTCATGTGGAGAGATGAATCCGAATTCACCATGTATGGAAAATAAAAAATGTACTAAAGAATTTCCAAAACAATTTCAAATGCAAACTTATGCAAATTGTGATGGATATCCTTTGTATAAAAGAACACAAGGACAAACAGCTATTATCCGTGGCCAAAAGGTTGATAATAGATTTGTCGTTCCATACAATCCACATTTGCTCATCAAGTACAATGCACACATCAATGTGGAAGCTTGCACTTCGATTAAATCAATTAAGTATGTGTATAAATATATATACAAAGCATATGACGCAGCTACTGTTGTTGTACAAGGTGCTGCAAATGAAAACGAAAATCCAATTTTACATAATGAACTATCAAATTATTTAGATGCTCGGTATGTGAGTGCTCCTGAAGCAATGTGGCGCCTTTTGAAATATGAGATGCATGATCGGTCACATGCTATCTATCGTTTAGCTGTACATTTGCCTCAAAGTCAGTTGGTTTGCTTTACTCAAGGAAATGAAAGAACTGCATTATATTAAAGTGAAGACAGAGATACCACACTTACTGCATGGTTTAAATTAAACTGTCAAGATACGCAGGCCAGACAATTTTTATACATAGAGATACCATATCACGATGTATTTGTAAATGGTCTATGGCGACAACGAAAAAGAGATGAACATAAAATCATACCACGCATTTATACCGTCAGTCCAAGGGACATTGAACGTTTCAGCTTAAGATTACTTTTGCTACATGTTCCCGATGCACAGAGTTTTGAGCATTTACGTACAGTGAATGACATAGTTTATGATACATTCCTATTAGCTGCAAGACATCAAAATTTCATAGCTGATGATACAGAATGGGAGAGGTGTCTGGAAGAAGCAGCACTATGTCAAATGCCTAAGCAAATGAGACAACAATTTGCATTCATTTGTATATTTTGCAATGTACCTGATGCTTTCACTTAGTGGGAAACATTTAAATTAAACATGTCAGAAGATTTCTTGAAACGTTACAGAGAACCAGCAGCTCTGTTAAAAACATTGATGGAAATCCAAGAAATGTTTTTTGCTCATGGATTAAATTGTGCAAGTATTATTTGCCAGATCCAGGACTTATAGATGACATCAATTTTGATGATTATGACACTCAGCTACAAAAACAAAAAACTGAAGAAAAACTATCAACTTTAAATATTTTACAGTTAGAAGCATTTCATGCCATCACAAATGCTACAGATGATGAAATGGTCAAAAACCGGTATTTCTATCTAGACGGACCAGGTGGATCAGGAAAAACTTATCTGTACAATTATTTGATGAGTTATATTCGATCACAGGGTCAGATAGCTATGCCATTTGCAACAACTGGAATTGCTGCACTTTTTTTAGAGGGTAGGAGAACTTTGCATAGTGGATTTAAGCTGCCAGTTCCCATTTTGGAAACATCAGTGTCAGATATTCGATTGAATTCCTTACAAGCAAAAAAATTTAAACTAACTAAACTAATTATCATAGACAGGGCAACAATGATGTAATGTCATGCATTGCAATGTATTGATAGATTTTAAAAAAAAATAATGGATAATAAGTTGCCAATTGGTGGAAAGGTGATGCTGTTAGGAGGAGATTTTAGGCAAACATTACCTGTTGTGCCACACGGAAATAGAACGGAGATCATTGAAACATGTATCAAGAACAGTAAACTGTGGCAAATATTTACACATCTCAAATTAGAATTAAATATGAGATCTGAAGGCCAAAATGAATTCAATGACTGGCTCATTAAAATCGGAGATGGAAAACATCCAGAAATACAGCATTTACCAAATGATACCATTGTAATTCCATCAGAAATGGTTTGCAATGAATCACTCATATCAGCCATATTTCTAAACACTCTTAATAATGAGGATTACTCAGACATTGCAAACAAAGTGATATTAACATAAAAAAATATCGATGCCTTGAATGTAAATAATAAAATTTTAAAATACATCAATGCACCACAAAAGAATTATTACAGTGCAGATTCTATTCTGTCAGATGATAAAGACAGGGAATCGAATTTTAGTATCGAATTTATTCATTCGTTAACACCATCTGGAATGCCCGTACATATTTTACATATTTTACAAATACATCAATGCACCACAAAAGAATTATTACAGTGCAGATTCTATTCTGTCAGATGATAAAGACAGGGAATCGAATTTTAGTATCGAATTTATTCATTCGTTAACACCATCTGGAATGCCCGTACATATTTTACAATTGAAAAAAGGCGCAATTGTTATGTTATTGCGAAATATGAATACAAAAAAAGGACTTTTTAATGGGACCCGATTAATTGTGCATGAGTTAAAAGATCATTTTATACATGCAGAAATTATAACTGGTACCCATAAAGGCAAACAAGTTTTTATACCAAGAATTGATTTAGCTCCAAGTGAGAGTGGTTTGCCCTTTGTCCTTCAACGGAGACAATTTCCAGTTATCATGGCATTTGCCATGACCATCAATAAATCCCAAGGACAAACTTTTAAGTCAGTTGGGATTTTTTTTAAAGGAACCAGTTTTTGCACATGGACAACTCTATGTGGCTTTTTCAAGGTGCACTAATCCAAAATAAATTAAAGTGCATGTTGAAGAAAACGAAACCCAAGGTCATTTATTGGATGATGGATGTGTTTACACCAAAAACATTGTCTACTATGAGGTGTTGGAAAGATAGAGGACAATGGTTTCATTTTAATGCCAACATTTTATGGTACTCAATATGATTGCACAAAAACAATATTTCAAGTAAAACATCTAAAGAATGGACAAAGAAACATAGAGAACAGTGGTTTGACTTTCAGTACAAAATTAAAGTACTCTGGGACTCTTTAAATAGGGGACCACTATTTCACTTATGAAAATCTATATGATATTTGCAGAATGGACACACTGAAAAAAAAAAACAAAAATAACAACAAAAACAACAGTAAAATATCCTTAAACAGATTTGAATGGGTTCAAAGTTTAATATTTACATGATTGGCCCCACAAAACAATTAACTGAATTTTTCAGGATTTGCAAGAGTTAAATGTTATTGTTTGATGTTACAATTTCAGATGTTAAATATGTGTTTTTTGAATTTTTAAAAAAGTTTGTTAAATATATATGTGGTATAGTCAAATATGTATTGTTAGTATAAAGTTGAAGTATTTAATAATAATTGGAAATGTATTATTTAAAGACTTGGGGCCTCATTCTATTAACGGCCATAGGAGATGCGGGGCCGCAAGGACCGGCCGCAAGCTATTTGGCTATTCTATTCCCTTCCGGCCGGGGGCTCCGGCAGGCTTGTGGCCGGCGCCTTGCTATCCCTTGCGGTCGCTCGCACCGGAGAAAAGCCTTTGATCTAAAACTGCCGCAAGAGTTTCGGCCACAAGAAAGCACTGGTTGCTATTCAATTGCTACGGGAAACCTCTCTGCAAGGCTCAAACCGAGCCGCAGCTTACTTGCACCAAAAAGGTCCCGCTAGCACCAATTAAGCACATTATAAAGCCAAAATAAAGCCATCCTGCACTCTGAGGAGACTATAAAGTGATTGTAGGTGTTAGCAAAAATAGCACAACATTCCCCTACACTCAAATCCGTAATTTTTGTATTTTCAAATTCTTGTCAAATATCCGTGGACAAAGTCCCGAGGGCTTGGAGCACCTCAGACCCGCAAAGGCTGCGGGATTAGCCTCCGTCAAGTCCGTAAATGGGTAAAATAGACCTACGGGTCGTAAAGGGCTAACTTACAAGTCGTAGCATAGAAAAGCCATCCTGTACTTTTATTAAAAGTGAAAGTGATGTTTGGTTTTAGAATTAATAGCTCAACATTCCCCTACTCTCAAATGCGCAAATAAAGATATTTAACTTCATCTATCATGCAAGCCCGCACGGGTTTGAATAACGAGCTACGGGCTTGGAGGGCAATCATCCGCCAAACCCGTACATGCTTCACTAAGAAGCTACGGCCAAGTCTCAAGCCCGTAATCCTGAAATCAAACCTGAAATCAATTAACCAATAGAAAGATGACAATCAAGGGCACAAATAGTTTAAAAGGGAGTGAAATTCGTAAATCTGTGACTGTGTTGTATGCTGTCAGAGGAGGAGAGATGGAGGGAGAAGGCAGCGAAGGGCATGGAGAGCAGGACCCCCAGCCACAGGCTGGCCAGCCAGCTGCTGCACGAAAAAGGGCAGCAAATTTCACCAGCCAGGAAATAGAAACACTGGTTAGAGGAGTACAAGCCCGACACTCCATCCTAACCGGTGGGAGCGAAGTGAGGCCCAGGCAGAGGACAGATGCCTGGAAGGAGATCGCGGCTGAGGTCTCCTCGCTGGGGTATGCGAATCGTACCTGGCAGTCTGTCCAGCACCGGTACCAAGACTGCTGCATTGACATCAAAAAGAAGATGGCCAATGAGGCCAATGCGGCACGTGGAACCGGTGGTGGGCCGCCAGAAACCTTCACATACCCAGGTTGGGAGGCCACAGTCCGCGACATGATCCAGCCAGCGGCAGTCGTGGGCCTCCTTGGCCTGGTGGACTCGGGTCAGTCACAAAGCCTGCAATGTGAGTACCATGTACACCGTAATACCCTCATATGTACGTACATGTACCCCACACAGATAGATAACTGACGTTGAATTGCACTGTAAGATATCTGGTAGTGACTACAGATATATGAGGCCACAAAAATCATGTAAATCCAGCCCCTAACCCTCTAACCCTAACCCCATAAACCCCACTTTCTAACTCTAACCCATACCCCCTAACTGTAGCCGGAACCCGAAACCCATAACCACTTACCTGGCCTGCTGGGCTGGCGTAGCTAGAGTCATTGGCTGTGCACTTCCAGAGATGCGCACATACAACAGGATAGGTCCGGTCTAGCTGGTACATTCCCATGAGACTACATGTATGGATGTGCACACTGCAGCATATTCTGATACAGACTCTGATGGACTGCAAGTTTGTGTTGTGTAACAGCATAATCTGGACCATGTTACATTAACATGTTAACTCGAATTGCTGAGGATTGGTCACAGATTGGTCTGTCTCACACACTGGCCAACAGATTCAGATGAGCATGTGTCCTAATTAACTGCAGTTGGCACACCGCACCAGCATTACATATAGTCATATGAGCCACGGGCCCTTTCCTGTTATCTGACCGTGACTGCTGGTATCAGCAGTGAGCAGCCTCTACATGTCACAGCATTTTCCTGGAGATTATATAATCATGCATATTTAGTGGGTTATGGTGTTGTTAAGGTAAGGGGTTCGGATTAGTGTGAGGGCTAGTGCTTTTGGGCTTCTGTGTAAGGTGAAAATGATGTATATAACAGCGGCAGCGCCATCTATCAGCCCCTTGGTCCAACTGCTGCTGCCAGCAGTCGCTGTCACATAACAGGAAAGATCCCAGCCAGGATCCACAATACTAATGATGCAGATCAATTTTGATTAGCGTCAAACATTCACAGCCAATTACAAGTCACTCTGATCTCAGAGATATGGAAACAACAATGCTCAAATCCAAATCTTGTCTCATTTCAGTACCAGCCAGGTGTCCCCTGCCTCCGCAGGTTCCTGCACCATGTGAAGATGCAGGACTACCTGCAGCAACATTACCTGCAGCAGGACCGTCATACCAAAGTCCACCTGGGCCATCCACGAGATGCCACCAATTGCCTCCAGCAATGGCACCTCCAGCCAGGATAATGGCACCGCCTGGCTCCCAGCCAATGTGGGCTGGACAAATGTGGGGCCACCCAATGTGGTCCCATCCCAGTTGGTCCCACACTATGGATCCCCAAGCAATGGTGCCCTGGAGCATGGGCCCCCAGCAGGGCATGTGGCCCCCGCAGGACCAGCAGGCCACTCTGACCACTCCGGCCCAACCGGTCCCCGCAGGCCCAGCAGGCCCAGCCAGCCACTCTGGCTACTCTGGCCCCACAGGCCCGCAGGCCCAGCAGGCCCAGCCAGCCACTCTGGCCACTCTGGCCCCACAGGCCCCGCAGGCCCAGCAGGCCCAGTCAGCCACTCTGGCCACTCTGGCCCCACAGGCCCTGCAGGCCCAGCAGGCCCAGCCAGCCACTCTGGCCCCACAGGCCCCGCAGGCCCAGCAGGCCCAGTCAGCCACTCTGGCTCCACAGGCCCGCAGGCCCAGTAGGCCCAGCCAGCCACTCTGGCCCCACAGGCCCCGCAGGCCCAGCAGGCCCAGCCAGCCACTCTGGCCACTCTGGCCCCACAGGCCCCGCAGGCCCCACAGGCCCCGCAGGCCCCACAGGCCCAGCCAGCCACTCTGGCCACTCTGGCCCCACCGGCCCCGCAGGCCCAGCAGGCCCAGCCAGCCACTCTGGCCCCACAGGCCCCACAGGCCCAGCAGGCCCAGCCAGCCACTCTGGCCACTCTGGCCACTCTGGCCCCACAGGCCCCGCAGGCCCAGCAGGCCCAGCCAGCCACTCTGGCCACTCTGGCCCCACAGGCCCTGCAGGCCTAGCAGGCCCAGCCAGCCACTCTGGCCACTCTGGCCCCACAGGCCCAGCCAGCCACTCTGGCCACTCTGGCCCCACAGGCCCCGCAGGCCCAGCAGGCCCAGCCAGCCACTCTGGCCCCACAGGCCCCACAGGCCCAGCAGGCCCAGCCAGCCACTCTGGCCACTCTGGCTCCACAGGCCCGCAGGCCCAGTAGGCCCAGCCAGCCACTCTGGCCCCACAGGCCCCGCAGGCCCAGCAGGCCCAGCCAGCCACTCTGGCCACTCTGGCCCCACAGGCCCCGCAGGCCCAGCAGGCCCAGCCAGCCACTCTGGCCCCACAGGCCCCGCAGGCCCCACAGGCCCAGCCAGCCACTCTGGCCACTCTGGCCCCACAGGCCCCGCAGGCCCAGCAGGCCCAGCCAGCCACTCTGGCCCCACAGGCCCCACAGGCCCAGCAGGCCCAGCCAGCCACTCTGGCCACTCTGGCCCCACAGGCCCCGCAGGCCCAGCAGGCCCAGCCAGCCACTCTGGCCACTCTGGCCCCACAGGCCCTGCAGGCCTAGCAGGCCCAGCCAGCCACTCTGGCCACTCTGGCCCCACAGGCCCAGCCAGCCACTCTGGCCACTCTGGCCCCACAGGCCCCGCAGGCCCAGCAGGCCCAGCCAGCCACTCTGGCCCCACAGGCCCCACAGGCCCAGCAGGCCCAGCCAGCCACTCTGGCCACTCTGGCCCCACAGGCCCCGCAGGCCCAGCAGGCCCAGCCAGCCACTCTGGCCACTCTGGCCCCACAGGCCCTGCAGGCCCAGCAGGCCCAGCCAGCCACTTTGGACCCACAGGCCCTGCAGGCCCAGCAGGCCCAGCCAGCCACTCTGGCCCCACAGGCCCCGCAGGCCCAGCAGCCCCAGCCAGCCACTCTGGCCCCACAGGCCCCGCAGGCCCAGCAGGCCTAGCCAGCCACTCTGGCCACTCTGGCCCCACAGGACCAGCCAGCCACTCTGGCCACTCTGGCCCCACAGGCCCCGCAGGCCCAGCAGGCCCAGCCAGCCACTCTGACCCCACAGGCCCCGCAGGCCCAGCAGGCCCAGCCAGCCACTCTGGCCACTCTGGCCCCACTCTGGCCCCACAGGCCCAGCAGGCCCAGCAGGCCCAGCCAGCCACTCTGGCCACTCTGGCCCCACAGGCCCAGCCAGCCACTCTGGCCACTCTGGCCCCACAGGCCCCGCAGGCCCAGCAGGCCCAGCCAGCCACTCTGGCCCCACAGGCCCCGCAGGCCCAGCAGGCCCAGCCAGCCACTCTGGCCACTCTGGCCCCACAGGCCCCGCAGGCCCAGCAGGCCCAGCCAGCCACTCTGGCCCCACAGGTCCCGCAGTCCCAGCAGGCCCAGCCAGCCACTCTGGCCACTCTGACCCCACAGGCCCTGCAGGCCCAGCAGGCCCAGCCAGCCACTCTGGCCCCACAGGCCCCGCATGCCCAGGAGGCCCAGCCAGCCACTCTGGCCCCACAGGCCCAGCAGGCCCAGCAGGCCCAGCCAGCCACTCTGGCCCCACAGGCCCCGCAGGCCCAGCAGGCCCATCCAGCCACTCTGGCCCCACAGGCCCCGCAGGCCCAGCAGGCCCAGCCAGCCACTCTGGCCCCACAGGCCCCGCAGGCCCAGCAGGCCCAGCCTGCGGGGCCTGTGGGGCCAGAGTGGCTGGCTGGGCCTGCTGGGCCTGCGGGGCCTGTGGGGCCAGAGTGGCTGGCTGGGCCTGCTGGGCCTGCGGGGCCTGTGGGGCCAGAGTGGCCAGAGTGGCTGGCTGGGCCTGCTGGGCCTGTGGGGCCTGTGGGGCCAGAGTGGCTGGCTGGGCCTGCTGGGCCTGCAGGGCCTGTGGGGCCAGAGTGGCCAGAGTGGCTGGCTGGGCCTGCTGGGCCTGCGGGGCCTGTGGGGCCAGAGTGGCCAGAGTGGCTGGCTGGGCCTGCTGGGCCTGTGGGGCCTGTGGGGCCAGAGTGGCTGGCCACTCTGGCCCCACAGGCCCAGCCAGCCACTCTGGCCACTCTGGCCCCACAGGCCCCGCAGGCCCAGCAGGCCCAGCCAGCCACTCTGGCCCCACAGGCCCCGCAGGCCCAGCAGGCCCAGCCTGCCACTCTGGCCACTCTGGTCCCACAGGCCCCGCAGGCCCAGCAGGCCCAGCCAGCCACTCTGGCCCCACAGGTCCCGCAGTCCCAGCAGGCCCAGCCAGCCACTCTGGCCACTCTGACCCCACAGGCCCTGCAGGCCCAGCCAGCCACTCTGGCCCCACAGGCCCCGCAGGCCCAGGAGGCCCAGCCAGCCACTCTGGCCCCACAGGCCCAGCAGGCCCAGCAGGCCCAGCCAGCCACTCTGGCCCCGCAGGCCCCGCAGGCCCAGCAGGCCCAGCCAGCCACTCTGGCCCCACAGTACATGTTGGCATTCATGGGTTCCCTCAAAGAACTGTAGCTCCTCAGTGCTGGCAGCATGCATGCAGGCCCAGACTAAACATATATGCATGTCTATATATGTTTTCGATAATATGTTGTGTGGATTCCCCCTATATGCATTTACCTATTGATGTCAGATGCTGCCTCCCCTCTCTCTGCATCACTGTTTAGGTTCAAAATGAAGGGTTCATCTCATATCAATGTTTTTGTGTTCGTTGTGACTTATCCATTTATCTCCGGCACTGGGGAGCTACAGTTCATTGAGGGAACCATGAATGCAAACATGTACTGTGACATACTGAAGCAGAACATGATCCCCTCCCTTGGGAGACTGAGCCGCAGGGCAACATAACATAACGACCCTAAACACACCGCCAAGACGACACTGCCTTGCTAAAGAAGGTAAAGGTGATGGACTGGCCAAGCTTGTCGCCAGACCTAAACCATATCTGCAACATTCGAAACAAATATCCATTCCTACGACGCTGCGCTCTCCTCACATACCTATACGCCGCACTCAGGTTTCTGCTATCCATGATGGTTCAGACTTGCTAATTCATGGATGATGATGTGGTTATATAGCTTGCTAATTACCCCAGCTGTGATTATCCGGGTGGATTTCACAAATTGAAAAGCTCACTGGTGTATCGAAGCTTCATTATGTTATGAAGTTCCCTGATTATGGATTGGTTTAGCCATTTTAATTAGTATCCCCTAATATTCTGGCCCACATTTGAATTTGTGCCCATGCTACATGATCTATGTAATGTGGCGTGGAAATATATACAATATTTGTGTTAAAAAATGTAGATGTGATAAAAGAGATGTAAATCAGATAATGTTGATATGTTTAGGGGACACATTCTAGCCTTTCTGAGTGCTAAAGGGTTAATATGGCCGCCATATTGAGGATGTACATGACAATAAAAAGATATCTTTTATTAACATATTTGATCATTGGGGATTGTTTTTACAGTAATTCGAATGCCTTTTATTGCTTCCTTTATACTTTTAGTGCCCTTTCAGCCCGGTTTCATTCCAATGCCGTAAGTGCACCGTGTGGACTTCAACGGATGCGGCCGTAAATTAAATCTAGCCAGGCGCGAATCGCGGCCTTCAGAATGTAGGAAGGCCGTGACGTTTAGGCGCGCACGCAAGCTGGAAGGGGGACGGACTAGCTGCGCCCGGCATGAACCATCCAATAGCGGAATCACGCATCGCGCCACAGGTCGCACAGCCAATCACTTACGGGATAATCCATTTGATTGACAGTGGGAGTGAATAAACAGGAATGACACGCTCCCACGCCTCGACTGTGTTGCGATTTCTGACGAAGTAGCACGCGGTTCCAGGAGCTTGGTGGTTGAGAGGAGGTAAGTTGCTTTATTATCAAGTCGCGGTTTAAGTTCTTTTTACGGGAATCCGTTACTACATTTACGGATGCCGATGTAAAGAAGTACAATGGTGTTTTTTGCTTGTTTATAGGTGTTTGGAGTATTTTTGCTTGTGTGGGAGTTTTGATCCGGCCCGTAGGAGTTTGGAGGGAGGTAAGTTGCATTGTACATGCTTTTCATCCTATCAAGCTGTCTTTTATTTGTATGTTATGCCAATTTCTATATTTACTGAATACACTGGCGAGAGGTACAATTGTGTTTTTTGCTTGTTTATAGGTGTTTGGAGTATTTTGGATCTTTGATCTGGCCCTTAGGGGTTTGGAGGGAGGTAAGTTGCATTGTACATGCTTTTCATCCTATCAAGCTGTCTTTTATTTGTATGTTTTGCCAATTTCTATATTTACTGAATACACTGGCGAGAAGTACAATTGTGTTTTTTTTTATGTTTGCCTATAGGTTTGGAGAGTTTTTGGTTGTGGGGCGAGGAGTTTTGTGGAGGGAGGTAAGTTATTTATAATTTTCTGTTTTGTATTATATCTGGATCTCTCTCTCTCTCTCTCTCTCTCTCTCTCTCTCTCTCTCTCTCTCTTTCAATCTCTCTCTCTCTCAATCTCTCTCTCTCTCTCTCTCTAAATATATATATATATATATATATATATATATATATTGAGAGAGAGAGAGAGATTGAGAGATTGAGATTGAGAGATTGAGAGATTGAGATTGAGAGAGAGAGATTGAGAGAGAGGAATTGAGAGAGAGAGAGAGAGAGAGAGGGATTGAGAGAGAGAGAGAGAGATTGAGAGAGAGAGAGAGAGAGAGATTGAGAGAGAGAGAGATTGAGAGAGAGTGAGAGAGATTGAGAGAGAGAGAGAGAGAGAGAGAGAGAGAGATTGAGAGTGAGAGAGAGAGATTGAGAGAGAGAGAATGAGAGAGAGAGAGATTGAGAGATATTGAGAGAGAGAGAGAGATTGAGAGAGAGAGATTGAGTTTGATTTTGAGTTTGAGCTTGATTGAGTTTGATTTTGAGTTTGAGTTTGATTTTGAGTTTGATTCAGTTTGATTTTGAGTTTGAGTTTGATTGAGTTTGATTTTGAGTTTGATTGGGTTTGATTTTGAGTTTGAGTTTTAGTTTGATTGAGTTTGATTTTGAGTTTGATTAAGTTTGATTTTGAGTTTGAGTTTGATTGAGTTTGATTTTGAGTTTGAGTTTGAGTTTGATTTTGAGTTTGATTAAGTTTGATTTTGAGTTTGATTTTGAGTTTGAGTTTGATTGAGTTTGATTTTGAGTTTGATTTTGAGTTTGAGTGATTGAGTTTGATTTTGAGTTTGATTTTGATTTTGAGTTTGATTGAGTTTGATTTTGAGTTTGAGTTTGAGTTTGATTGAGTTTGATTTTGAGTTTGAGTTTGAGTTTGATTGAGTTTGATTTTGAGTTTGATTGAGTTTGAGTTTGAGTTTGATTGAGTTTGAGTTTGATTTTGAGTTTGAGTTTGATTGAGTTTGATTTTGAGTTTGATTGAGTTTGATTTTGAGTTTGAGTTTGAATTTGGGTTTGAGTTTGATTTTGATTTTGAGTTTGATTGAGATTTCTACACATATTTGCAATACACATAGGTGTTCCAAACTGCTTCTTCAATGGGGCTTGACAAGAACTTATTTTCAGCCTAGAACAGCAGGAACATGTAGTTCCTACTACCTCTGGTACAGAAGATGGCTTCAGGATAGGTACCATGCCCAGAGTATAATGCAGATAGGATATTAGTGGCCTCAGACATGGGCCACTCCCCACACATGATTGAAGCACACAGTAAATAGCCGCATACCTTTTATATATGCAAACTGTAACTGACCCTTCCACATTGTTTAGGAAAGTATTGATCTAGCGTGTTTAATCAGCGCCTCTCAGGTCCAGAGTGAGAGGTGCTGTACACCCCTCACACTGCTGTCACAGGCTCTGTCCACTTAAGGTTGATTACTGCAGTTAGTTACAACATTGATATCCAAGCAGAAAATGTGTTAGAGGCAATCAGAATGAGGGACGAGGGTGGAGCAGGCAAACCCACTAAAACATTTCTTTATTTCTCTTTCTTTTCTTTTCAGGTGGTGATGGAGGGAGAGGAGCAGAGGGGAGAGGAGTGGCAGGGAGTCCCGGGGCGTGGAGGTGGGGAAGAGGAGGGGAGAAGTGAGGAGGAGGTACTAGTTGAGGAGGGGGAGGTAGTAGAGGAGGAGGTAGTGGAGGAGGAGGAGGGAGGAGAGGAGGAGGGAGGAGAGGAGGAGGAGGGAGGAGAGGAGGGAGGAGAGGAGGAGGAAGGGAGAGGAAGAGGAAGGAGGGAGGAGAGGAGGAGGGAGGAGAGGAGGAGAAGGAGGGAGGAGAGGAGGAGAAGGAGGGAGGAGAGGAGGGAAGGAGGGAGGAGAGGAGAGGAAGGAGGGAGGAGAGGAGAGGAGGAGGGAGAAGGGAGGAGAGTAGAGGAAGGAGGGAGGAGAGTAGAGGAAGGAGGGAGGAGAGTAGAGGAAGGAGGGAGGAGAAGAGAGGAAGGAAGAAGGAGAGGAGAGGAAGAAGGGAGGAGAGTAGAGGAAGGAGGGAGGAGAGGAGAGTAGGAGGAGGAAGGAGGAGGAGGAGGGAGGAGGAGAGTGGAGAGGGTCCTCATCCCCAGTCTGGAGAGCAAGAGGCTGGCGGCAGGTCCAGGGCCCACAATCATAGCCGGGAGGAGAACAGGGTTCTCCTGGAGGCCATCCGTGCCCGCCCCATCATCACCTCGGGGGGTAGGGAAGTCAAGGCTGCGCCGAGGGCTAATGCTTGGCAGCAGGTGGTGGATCTGGTCAATGGTGTGGCGGTCCGTGGACGGAGTCTGCGGGTCATCAAGCACCGTTTCGACGACATCAGGGCTGTGGTGAGAAAGAAGATGGCGCAGGAGGCCGAGGGGCGGAGGGTCAAGTACCTTGCACATGAAGGGATTGCAAGGGCCATGCTTGCACCCTCCGACGCAGCTGGAGCATCAGGCCCGGTGGAGCAGCAGGACCCAGCCTCCATGGCAGGTGAATATGACATACAGCAACATGCCACCACATGTGCATCACACACACTACAAATGGACATGACACTGACATGTCAGCTCCATGAAATAACAAGGGATAGATGGATGCATCATTAAATTCATTAAGCTGACAAATCACTGTCATTCCTGGTCAACACAACAGTAATCAAGCAATAGAGCAGGTGTGTCCAAACTAGGTCCTGGTGGGCCACACACATGCCTGGATTTGATAACCCTGCTGCGCACAGGTGAGTCAATCGCTTCTTCAGTCATCCTGATTGACTCACCTGTGTACAGAAAGGATATCTTCCAATCCAGGAAAGAGTTTGGACACCCCTGTAATAGAGAGTCCATGTATTGGTGTACCCATTCAGCCTATGCAGTTACAGACAGCAGCCGTAATACAGATAGCGTTGTGAGCTGAGAACCATCAAGAACAGAAACCTAAGAATAGATAACAGCTAGTATAAGATAGCTAATCAGAGAATCATCCATATTCAAGGCAAGATGTCAGATAATTAGAAATGAACGCATATCAATGCGCTAATCAACATACTAATGACATGTACCTTTCTTCTCTATCTCTCAGCATCCAGGAGGAGCTCTGGGTCCTGTGACCAGGGAGAGGAGGCGGGGCCATCAGCCCCGTGCCAGGATCTTCCAGCACAGGGGGAGGAGGAAGTAAGATCGGAGGGCTCTGGGTCAGAGAATGGGCTGGTCATTGACCTTGCAGGGTCACCTACCACAAGCCCTGGGCCTATGCCCATCCTCGAAAGACTTGCTCTGGGGCCCTCCCACGCCCAAGGGACAGCACCTCCTTCCCCACACAGTGTGCTGGCCTGGTCACCAGCAGGCACATTGTCACCACAGGCTCCAGCTGTGGACCTCCCCGCTACACCTCACCACGCCCACCCAGCGGTGTCGTCGCCGCAGAGCCAGGCTGTGCAGGTGGAGATGCTGGCCATCATGAAGGAGCTTCTGGCAAGCACCCAGAGGATCGAGGCCAACCAGCTCCGGATGGAGGCCAGCATCTCTGCCCTCCGGTCACATATGACCCACAGCCTGGCCAGGCTGTCCAGGGAGGTGAGGAGGCACCACATGACATCGGAGCACCTTCAGGTCAGGCTGCTCAGACAGGCGATGGTCCCCTCCCCAACATCAACGGGGATCTCCCAATCCCCCAGCCAAGAGCAGCCTGGCCCCTCCTCTACTCCCATGTGTCCGCCACCACCAAGACCACCGCTGCCTGGCACCGCCCCCACCCCCACCACCATCACCACCAGAGGGGAGACGGAGGATGGGCACAGGTGATGTGGGTCCTGTGCCCAAGCGGAGAAGGACATAGGGCCTCATTCATTTGCAATGTGGCCGATTCCTAAGGGCTCAATTTTAGCACAAAGCATATTTTCTACAGATGTTTGTAGTTAGTGAACTTCTATCCAAAAGCAAGGTCTTCACTAACTACAAACGTCTGTAACTAAATATATGCTCTGTGCTTATATAGAGCCCTTTTCAATCGGCCAAATCGCAATTGAATGGCGCCCATAGGGTCTGCAGACATGTTTTAGCCTTCTCAACAGCACTCCTCAGTGACCATCAATTGGTGACAGGTTAAACAGAACACAAAGGGCCTCATTAAAATGTGATTTTGTCAATTGAATAGGGCTCTATCTAAGCACATAGGATATTTTGTTTAAAGAAGTTTTTAGTTAGTGAAGACCTGGCTTTTGCATAGAAGTTCCCTAACTAAAAACTTGCTTTCAAAAAGATGCTGTGTGCTTATATAGAGCCCTATTCAATTTGTTACATAGCAATTTAATGAGGCTGTTAATTAGTAGTGTGAACAATACATTGTCACTAAGGAGTGCTGTTGAGAAGAGATGCTGCAGGCCCTATGATGTTTTCAGGCCTTATTTCTTAGGTTTTGTCTTTTTTTGCTTTTTTTTTTTTTTTTTTTTAGGTCCATGAAGGCATCTCCTGCATCTGCAAGCATTGTGGAGGAATTATGAGGTGGAGGGTTTTCCCAGTGCCTCTCAGGTAGACATGCCTTCAATGGCAGCCCCCTTAACATGTAGCTCCTACAATCTTACAGCTAATCATATAGCCAGATATCTCCGACATGATTGTTGGTAGCTTAAATGTAGACTAATACCGCTATGGTGGTGGACTTGCAAAGTCTCACAATGGCATGTTAATAACAGCCAGCAGTAATATATGCACTAGTGACGCATGTGATCCTGACCTCAATTGCAGTCTGAGAACAGATCTTTGGGTCTGATGTAAGAAACAGTGAATCTGGCTGCTGACCTTTGTGTCCTCTCCATAATAATGGCTATTTGCCCATATTTCTGATTATCCACAGACCTAGCTAATAGTTAGTAATGCTTGCAGATGGGAATCAGGTAAGTTGGTATATTGGTAAAGTATTTAGAACTGTACTGTACATACATTGTGATTCTAAATTGTTTTGGATCCTCCTCCGCATTTTTTGATTTGAACACTTATTTCAGATTTTTTTTGGTCAACACACTGTATGTGTGAAACTGGATTGGATTACACAGTCCAAAGGTTAAATCATCTGTTTCATTGAGCAGATCTAGTTACAAGTTGTAAGTGCTATGCACATAAATGGTTTCTTCAGTTAAATGGAGAGATTTCTGGTTCCGGTTGCAGCATGTGACCATAGTAGGTGCTATGCATCATGCTTATTCTAGACTATTAGATTGACCCCTGTAGGTTTCCCCTTTTTTCCAGCCTCTTGCTCTTCAAGGACCCGCCCACACCACACCCATGATATTAATGCAGTTTTGACCACTGCTGATTGTGGTCTGTCTATCAAATAAAGCTTTGTTATACTGTTCTGTGAATGCACAATCTTGACCACTGCTGATTGTGGTCTGTCTATCAAATAAAGCTTTCTGTCTATCAAATAAAGCTTTGTTATACTGTTATGTGAATGCACAATCTTGACCACTGCTGATTGTGGTCTGTGTAAAAAATAAAGCTTTGTTAGACCTTTCTGACTGCGTCCATGTGTTATGAATATGTCTGGTTCTGTGAAATCCACATGCATTACATTAGTGTCACATTCCTATAAATGTAAACTGATGAGCCATAGTTAACATGCAATAGATCAATACATGTAAAACTGTTGAGGAGTCAGAATTGCTTTAGATATCATATGATCCCAAATATCATATCTACTACTAATATAGGGTTAATACACATGACAAGTCTGATTAGCGATACTGTGGAGTAGGAACATTCCCTGAGGGCCTACAATGAATAGGACAGGTGACACTGGAGTGCTTTTCCAGTTCATTCTCTAGTTGATTGGGAATAGTCTGACCTCTCTGATAAGACATACCCCCCTACACTAGCCCTATGTAGGATAGCTCACAGCTTCATTGAAGTACACAAACTCCTTCACCCACATCACTTAGCATATGTGTGAATACAGTTAGTTGCCCAATAATGAACATGCATTGGCTAAATATCCTTTGGTTATCATATGTTGTAATGGCCATGCACATGCCAATCTGACAAACCATGCTGCAACATGCATAATATGATTGAAGCCACACTATCCAATTCAATAGCAAGAGTAAAACATGAGTCAGGTCATATGAACCCTTTGCCATGCACATGAGCTCTATTGTGATCCCTTAAATCTCTATCTAATTGCATACACATCTAGCTCATCACATCTACATTAGAGAATACAAATAGTGGCCAAATCAGACCGCCACTTGGCATATATCAAGTACCAGGGGAATATTTAATTATATGTGGTTAAGCTCTTCAGTTGTGTTCGACTCTCCGTGACCCTATGGACTGCAGCACATTCAGCTAGGTCTCTGCCTGTGCTGTTATCCACGGTTTCCAAGCTAAATATACTGGTGTGGTTTGTCAGTTCCTTCTCAAGTGGATTGGACCTTGTCTGATCTCTCTGCTATGATGTGCCCACCTACAGTGGCCCTACATGTTATAGCTCACAGCTTCATTCAGGTACACAAGCCCCTTCACACCACTTAGCAATGCTGAAGGGGACCAGGGGAACATGCACCACACATATCTACTCTGACCCATCAGGAAGGGCTGCAAGCTCTGGGATCGACAGCAAACTCACCGCCATCAGGCATAATCTCTGCTACGCCCATCCTGGTGGGAGCCATGTGCCAGGTGTCTAGTTATTCCCATTTGGTGAACTTCCAAACTGTTCTGCTATTTATCAATTTCCATGGGTGAGGCTTACTAAGTGGTGGTGGTGGTGGTGAAGCAGCTTGTGTACCTGAATGAGCTACTATAGGTGGGCAGGTCATAGCAGAAAGATCAGACAAATCCCAATCCACTAAAGGAGGAACTGACAACCCACTCCAATCTCTTTGGCCTTCAAACTTTGGATGACAGCACAGGCAGAGACCTAGCTGAATGTGCTGCAGTCCATAGGGTCACGGAGAGTCGGACACAACTGAAGAACTTAACCACATATAATTAAATATTCCCCTGGTACTCGATATATGCCAAGTGGCGGTCTGATTTGGCCACTATTTGTATTCTCTAATGTAGATGTGATGAGCGAGATGTGTATTCTATCGTTGATCAACCATATAGCATGCATCGAATGTGCGCTGTCATCTGCTCGCCGACACATGCGTGCATCAACAACAGCAGGCCCGACAGGAGGCTAGCGGATCTAATGATTAGGATTAGGCTGTGGGGTGTAAGGGTTAGGATTAGGCTGCGGCTACAAGGGTTAGAAGGGTTTATGGCATTAGGTCATATCACTTGCGCCCTTTCATCGACGCGCACTAGTCAAAAATATTACAACTGCACAATGATGTGGGACCGCTCATGTCAGCTACATGTTGTCAAAACACATTTGCTGTGCGCGCCAATATTGGGGTGACATATTCTATTATGGGGCTGTTTTAGAGGCTACAATGGAACCTGTATGTGTGCTGACCAATCAAACATATGAGGAATATTAAACTAATTTGAACTATTGTTAATTTGGAGGCTGTAATGCTTGGGCCTCCATTTTAGGGTTACAGGCTTAAACCATGCAGACTGCAAAAACCGTAACAAAATGGATACCTTTAACCTCCAAGCACGTACGGCCTTTAAAAACGAGCTGCGGGCTTGGAGGATAGCCCGCACAGGCTTGAATACGGAGCTACGGGCTTGGTCATTGAAGTCCGTGGGACTTGTACGGATTTTGAAATCAAAGTACAATTTGGCGATGTGCAAGCTTGAGAATGTTTGGCTAGTAATCCTCATGCCCCCCCATTATGTTCCCCATCATTTACAGTGCTTTGCAGTGCTGGATTGAATATATATGTATATACAATGCTTGGTTTGCGGCCCTCCATCTCCGAACCCGTACGGGTTTGAACAAGGTCCAGCCTGCGGAACTACGGGACGTAAAGTAATCCGTACGTAAATAATATATCGGATTTGGGCTGATGTGCAAGCTTGAGAGGGTGTTGCTATTAATCCTCGTGTCCCCCATTATGATGCCTAGCATTTACGGAGCTTTACAGTGCATTCTCGATTTTATATTTGCATTTTCAGTTTTCGGACTTTGCGGCCGGAAAACAAGATTTACGGGCGCTGGGAAAAAGCTTCCGGCCGTTTGCATGATATGCGGCCGGCCGGAAGGGGATATCCTTGCGGCGCCGTATAATTGAATTTCAAGGTAAAGGTAGCTCTACACGGGGCCGTAAGACGGCCGCAAGGAATCGCAGCTTTGCGGCCATTTTACGACCAATAAGAGAATGAGGCCCAAAGTATTGATTCAGGGAGAAATCCGATCGCCAGTTAATGGGGTCAGGAAGGAATTAATTTTTTTCCCTCTTTGATACAATTGGACAAGTTTCAATGGGGGTTTTTTATTGTATGCCTTCGTCTGGATTCAGTGCTAATTTAGTTTAACAAGAGTCTAACAAATATGTTACAAATGATAAAAAGCATGTTATTGTTAAAACAATTTACTTACTCTAGGTTAATATAGTCTGCCGTTAGTGATAAATATGTATTGAAAAGTGTTAGTATTGTTAATAAAATGTTGAACGAATGTTTCATATACAAGTTGCATGTTACAAAGTTTAATGTTTGTGAAATATAGGTTGAAAGTTAAAAAAATAAAAAGTTAAAAAAATTCATGTGTTTTTATTTTTAGAAAAAAAAAAGGGACAAGAGTAGCTGACTCATTTTCTCTCAATTTTTTTTCTCAAATTTCACAACATTTAATTTTTATTGACCGTCATTTTTTGATGGGCAAGTCGCTAGTATATATATAATAACTCTGTTCTTTTTTTGGGGGTGATATATTCAGCTAGAGATAGAATAGTTATTTTCCAATTAGTAGTTGTAAGGGGTAAATGGTCGGCCCCCAGAACCACCACTGCAATAGCACCTTAATCACTAGCATAGCACAGTCAGCAGCACTTACAGCAGGGGGTAAGTGGTGGGTCCCCAGCTCCACCATAATAGTTAGTCAGGGATCATCCCCATTTCTTTAATTGAATTATTCTCAATTTTTCTCAATTTAATATAATTGCAGAAATATGTATTACTTTTCTATCACTTATATTTATAATTATTATAATAATTTTTTTCTAACATATCAATAAAAATTATAAGTCTTAAATGATTGGTTTATGTATCTTATTTAGTAAATAGTGGAGTTTCCTGGATAAAAAGGGTGTCTTTTCTCTTTCCTTTCTTGAATAAAATACATTGAAGAAGACACATGACGGTAAAGGAAGATTGATTATTTTTAAGTGAAAACAAAATGGAAGCATGGGATCAAATCTAATTGCATAGAAAATGAAAACATTAGTGAAGTAACTGTAATAAAAAACAAATACCATGACATAGAAGTTTCAGGCATAGAATGATTGGAGGGCAGCTGACCAATCAGAAGTAACAAGCAGTAATTAGGAAAGTGACTTACCCAGCAGAGCAGAGACAAAAAAGAGTGTTAGTTACAGCAGTGCTCATGCTAAGTCAGTTGTCTAATCCAAATAATTGCTATGCTCTTAAAAACCATAGTGGGGCTATGCTCTTAAGAACCAGAGTGGCGCTTTACAATATAGTGCCAACTATGTACTAGAAGGCATTAACTAAGAAATAATATCCTAGTAAAGTCCAAAAACCATCATAGATGTCTATAGTGATGTAATCAGTAATATTATTTTTCATATTTTATGCAATGTCATCAGTGACATCATAGCTGGTGGTATTAGTCATATCATGTGATGTCAGGAATGAAGTAACCTAATGATATATATGATGTAATGTATGATGTTATCAGAAAAAAAAAATGCAGGTGTGGGACTGAGGTTAGGGCTGCATACAGCAATAACTTTGTAGTTTCCCATGCTTTTCTAGTTGGGCCATTGTACACTGCAACTTTTAGTATAATGCAGTTTTTTGCAAATAACTTTTTAGTGATTTTCCTAAGTTTATCAAAAAAACTAATCAGTTTAATTATCAAACTGAGAATAGGCTACGTGCTGAGCAACGTTGGAATTCGGGCCCGTAAGTCCTTTGATCTGTTCAGCCCGTAACCGCTACTTGTTCAATTCAGCTATTAAATTGCAACAAAGTCACACGCGAGCAAGCCTGTAACACGCAAATGAAGACCAAAGCCCAACGTGTGCTTGAGAGCACCCGCACAGGGGGGTAGAGTCCAATACTTAGCACTTGTAATGCAAATAAAAACACACTACTGTAGACTTATTAAAAGGGAAAGTGATGTTAGGTCTTAGCATTATTAGCACAACACTCTCAAGCCCGCAAATCCGCCAGAAAAATATTTTAATTCAAGTGTATATTTCGTATTATATCGATCCCTGCAATCAATGTGTTAATATATATACTGTAACTCGCATGTAGTAGAATATCATATTTACTTCTTTATTAATATTGGATTAATCTGGAATGTGTGTCCGTAATTTAAGCACGTAGGACTTTGAAATCTACCCTCCCCTTTTTCAGTGACGTAATGCTTCCTGGGTAGTAGGAGATCCCTCACTGAGACCCCTAAGCCTATCTACCTTAGATTTGTGGTTGCCCATTCTGGTTGGAACCCATCAGGACACTCTATCTCCAGTGCTCATTCTAGCGTGTCAACACTTGCTTTGCCAAGGTCCTGACCGGAGATAGTTAATAGCTGTGGCCATAGACTCCTCTGCAACTTGCTGGGTAATTAGACAATCTGCACAGTGGCCTTTGCATATTGGGACAAAAATTGTATAAAAAGTGTACAAAAAAATAAAGTTGTGCTCTGCTTGGGACATATATGCATGGAGTGTTTCATTTAAAGTGAATTACATTATTATTATTTTATTTTTTACTTTGCAATTAATTTCTGCAACTTTTCCTGAGACTGCAAATCGACCTACAAAATGCAACTTGGTCTGAAAAACTGGCAACTTGTCCAAGCCTCATGTTAAGCTATACTGTGTGTGGGGATAAGGGACCTGTACAAGCTGCTGGTAGGATTGGTCTTATCGATCTTTTCAAGTCCAACAAAGAGTGGGTTGTGGCAGGTGTCATCCACCCTCTCAAAACTCTACATATAGTCAGATGTTACATGTATGGCATTTAAACAGTGACACGGCTGAAGGGAAGTTGGTTGTGAAGACAAAACATGTAGGCAATCATCTAGAATGTTTATGGAAAGGACAGCTTTAGGATACTATTGAATTACTTTAGTACACTAAGTATGACAAAATATATTGAAATCACGTTACCTATGTTGAGGCACATAGTATATTTTTATGTAACACCTCTGTTGGTGGTTGGGAATAAACTTCTGATGCAAAGTGAAGCTGTTTGAATACACAGCTTTTAATGCTTGGCAAAAAAAACTTTTGAATGAGCAACTTCTGTTTAATTGTCTCATGTAAATACTGGTAAATATCCTGACTGTATGGACTTCTAGATTAGAAATATTGAAAATCGAGTATGAATAACTGTGTACAGAACTATGGAGGTTTAACAGTGATCCCATTAATGGAAGATAGACATAATTGGCCATCTGAGTATTGGTGATTATATATATACATATACAGTATATATATATATATATATATATATATATATATATATATATATATATATATATATATATATATATATAATATATATATCCCCTTCTGTATCGCTTTATTTATCCCTTTCTTTGCTTGCATACCTCAATGAATCTGTGAGCTATACCATGTTTGGTCATCCAAGCATCCCAGGTCATCAGGTCATAGCAGAGAGGTCCCTGGAGAAGGAACTGGCAAACCACAACCATACAGACAAGCACAACCAGAAACACAGACAGATATGCCTGGCATGCTGCATCCATTTGGACACCTAGAGTTGGACACAACTGGGTTTCTCTGATGCTGCACAAGTCTCTCTCACTCGGGCTATGACATTCTGTGAGGCCTTGTCCGTTTTTGCCCTGTAACTGTCAATTTGTGAATGTCCCTGTTTCTTTTTCTTTTACTCTATTGCCTGTCTTTAACTCAAGCTTTCTTTCTCTGTGCTTCTTTCTGATTTTTTATCTCCACCTTAGGGATGTGGGTACTGACCAGGCAATGTTTGTTTAACTCTTTCTGTGCCAGGATTTCAGGAAATTTTCCATAACTAGCAGCCCTATTAAATTTCCTCAACATGCAAAAACGTAGCCCGTAATGTAGCCCGCAAGACTTACAGCTATTAAATTGGCCACGTAAAGCCCCATGCTAATGACTTGCGGGTTAAGTGAGAAAAAAACCTACAGGATGTTGAAATCTCAACTCTGTTCTACACCTTTGGGATGTGGGTACTGACCAGGCAATGTTTGTTTAACTCTTTCTGTGCCAGGATTTCAGGAAATTTTCCATAACTAGCAGCCCTATTAAATTCCCTCAACATGCAAAAACGTAGCCCGTAATGTAGCCCGCAAGACTTACAGCTATTAAATTGGCCACGTAAAGCCCCATGCTAATGACTTGCGGGTTAAGTGAGAAAAAAACCTACAGGATGTTGAAATCTCAACTCTGCGACTGCAAATCTTTTGATCTGTTAAGCCTGTAACTGTTACGTTGGAAAATCGCTATTAAATTGCTACAAATACACTGGCGTTCAACTCAGTAACCTGGAAATGGAGCCAAAAAGCCAACGGGTACTAGAGAGGACCAGCAAGGGGGTTAAAGTCCTATCCGTTGCACTGTAAATGCAAATATAAACACACTACTGTACTCATAATTAAAGGGAAAGTGATGTTAGGTATAATTAAAGGGAAAGTGATGTTAGGTATTAAAATGAATAGCATGATATTCTCAAGCTCACAAATCTGCAATATAAAATACTTACATTTTGGTTTAATTTCCGTGTTATATTGATCCCGGCAATCAATGTATTAATACATATAATGAAACTTGCATGGACTAGAATATCATATTTACTGATTTATTAATATTGCATTATTTCTCGAATGCGGTGCCGATCGAAACACGTAATTGAAACCCGTAAGGCTTAGAAAACGAACCTCCTTTTTTCAGTGACGTAATGTTGATGATCTCATTTGTCATTGGCTCCGTCTAAACCCGTAACTACGGGTTTACGTAATTGATGATGTTCACGGCGGCAGATCCAACCAGTGCAAGAATGGTTTACGGGTTTGCGTCTATGGCCCATAACTCGCAGCATGGTGGAATTTAATAGCTCTGTAACGCAGCTGAATTTTAAACATGCAGCCTTTCCAGGCCTGCCCATGCCGTTACAGGCTTCAAATTTAATGTGGCTGTAGGAGACATATAAATTTGCTATGTATCTTCTTAAATATGATTTCTGACAGCTTGTTTTCTTATTATTTTTTTACATAAGATATATATTGTTTTTATATTAGGGGTACAGATTTCTACTGGTATATTTTTATATTGTTAGTATGGAAATGAAAATATAATGAAGCTGATAATTAAATTAAAAAAATCTTTAAATTAATTCTTTATATTTTTACTAAAATCTATACGATCGCTGAAAGTTTAGATGATTATTAAAGTTCTGAATCTCCTGGGTATAAATAACCAGGTGTTAACCTGCAAGTTGTGGGAGGGAACTTCTCTCCTCCCCTATATAAACCCCTCCCTTAACCTACATCCTCACCTGAAAATATTCACTCTTCAGGTTGCACGCCGTCCGTTTGCAACCGCCGGCTCCCCTGCTGTTCCTCTGCTTCTCGCAGGTTCGTCCCATGCCTGCCGTTTCTCCCTTCCCTTTTTGGGCTCCCCCGTCTCCCCGGCTGGCCTCCTTCCATGCTGCTTCCCTAGCGGTTCGTGAACTCTACTGCATCTCCTGTTCCTCCTCACTCCTGCCCTGCTGCCCGTTTCTCCCCTCCTCCTAGCCCCTGCCCCGTCTTACCTCTGCGCTCCGATGGCCCCCTCCCGTTGCTCCACCATCTCCGGTCTCATCCTGCGTCCCGCCGCGCTGTTTTCGGGCGTCCCGGCGCGCCCCTCTCCCGGCCCGGCTCCTCCTCCTTGCTCCGCCGCTTCCCATGCCTCCTCCGCTGCTGCCCGGCTCCCCTCCTCCAGACACCTCCGCCGCAGCTCGCGGCACGCCCCTCTTTCGGCGGCACGCCCTTCTTTCGGCAGCACCGCCTCTCTTTGTCCAGGTTCGCTGCCCGCGCTTGCGCTGCGCCCCTCCTTCGGCGGCCCCGCCCTTCTTTGTTCCGTCTCTCCTCCGTCCCATGCCGCGGCTCCTTTTTTCCTTCTACCCTTCCTGCCCTCCCCTGGCCTGGCTCCTTTGCCTTGGGCGCCCTGCTGGCGCTCGTGCCTTGCCCCCCTCTCGTCGACTCCGCCTCCTCCTGCCTCCTTCCCTGGCTTGGCTCTTTTTGCCCCGGTGCCCCGGTGGTGCTTGCGGTTCGCCCTTCTCTTGCCAGCTCCGCCTTCTCCTGCGCTCTCCCTCGGCGGCGCTCATGCCACGCCCCTCTTCCGGCAGCCCTGCCTCCTTTTCGTTGTACCTTCCCTCGCTCTGCGCTTATTTTTCTCTTGCGCCCCCCTGTTCACCCAGCGCGCCTTGCTTCGCCTCTCTTGGCCAGTTGTTCCCCCTATCATTGCCTTTTTTTGGCCTCTACTCTATTCTCACACTCGGATCACGCTAGCACCAAACGCTGCCATGTTCTCGTGCTGGCAGACTCAAATCAATCCTTTTAGTTACCAGCCATACACCTATCGCATCACTAAACGTACACCATACACCATTCAGTAATTAAAATCTACATGTGCAAATCAGACCTGCCAGAGCATACCTCCTTCATGCACCCGTCTCAGTCAGTCCAATTCACCCCCCTTTTCCCTGAGACCAACTCTCTAGCTGAATCTAATCACAGGCTTACCTTCATATAGCATTACAATCTAGAAAATACATAACTACTATACTTCACAAACAACTTTTTCGTTTACCATGCACCTACAGTTACGCTTCGAACAGTCGCTTCCCTACGTCATACGCATCATTGCCATCATGCATTCGGCTTAGTACCATACACCCAAATGGACTTTGCTCTAACCTCGTCCCCTCATCGAAACCATTAATTTCAAACCCTACACGTACGCCATGCCATATACCAGTCGCTCACCTCAAACTGCTTCTTTCTTTCACTAGACTCTAATGATAGCCATGGCCGACCAAGCCATCTCGGACGCTAAGAGCTCTCCCTCACAGGCCGACTCATCTCCACCAAGATCACCATCCATACCAGGCAGCCATGCTTCACACCGTAATTGGACCGTCCCTCGGATAATCCAGGAACTCATAGACAGAGGCATACCATATCCTGCCACCGCCAGGAAAGCAGAACTCTACTCACTCCTAAAGAATTTCATACTCAAAAGCCTCCCAACTTACCACCATCGGACCCCATCGCCCAGATGCAACACATGATGTCGGACATCGCGGCATCCATAAACTCTCTGGAAGCACGCATGACCAGACTAGAAGACCCACGAACCCTAGGACCAAAACCAGGCCCCACAACTTATGCTGACAGACCAGGTGAGACTTCAAACATCCCTCCTGCCATTATGCCATCCCATTTCGTTTCCCCTCAAATCAGGAGAGATATATTAGATGGCAACCTCATGCTATTACTTATTCCAACCCAAGAAGGTTCAGAGAATAAAACCATGACACAGGGGGATGTATCCATTACGATCCCTGCCAAAGATCCTCGTCTGAATCGAAAACTGACGGTTACCGAATTCGTGATCGCTTTTAGCTTCTATAGAGACGTGGTATGCTCCGCTTATCCAAACAGACGACAAGAACTGGATGACTGCCTCTACCTCATCATTGATCTATGGCACAAATATGGCGGATACCACTACTACGATTATTACAAGTCATTCTCCGCCAAGGCGGGCAGCAGCGCTCTCCCAGTTCCACTACACCTTTAACTGGGCACATCTGGACCACGAGCTGTTCTGTCGACACTTTGCCGGAGTCAAGGCAGCTCTCTGCAACCATTGCCAGTCACCATTACATAACACTATTTTTTATCCCAACACACCCACTCCAAGCACCTCAACCAACCCGCCGCCACTTCTGCCCTTGCCTACTGCACCACGCACTCAGAAAGACAGACAAGGTCGACAGGTGCACTACTTGGGCTCTAGCGCTATATGCAACAACTTCAACACCAAGGGTTGCAATTTTAACGCATGCAGACTACTTCACGTATGTTTAGTATGCCACAAGGCTCACGCTAAAAATCATAGGTTCCCAAATAGTGCACACCTCATGACTAGGACATCTGAACATACCACTACTAGCGCACTACCTAAAACACCACCCATCACGTCCCTTCACTTCTTACCTCCTAACAGGTTTCACACACAGGGGTCACTGCGTTACCTCAGGTTTCCTTCGCTAGCGATTATTTAATCTCAGCTACAAAGGAACCTGAGGTAGTGGACCAACTCCTCAACACCAAAATCGCTAACGGCTACCTCCTGGGTCCTTTCACAACACCGCCGTTCCCCATCTGGAGAATCAATCAAATCGGTATACTCACAAAAAACGCCTAGTTGTAGACCTATCTTCCCCTCACTTCTCCACCGCACCGAGCATCAACTCACTCATCCCGTCCGACAAATATTCACTCCAATACGCACGAGTAGACGACGCTATCACTCACATAGTAAGATTAGGCCCAGGATGCTGGCTGTCAAAAACAGATATAAAAGACGCCTTCAAACAGATCCCCCTCGATCCATCTCTCTGGCACATACACGGCATCAAATGGAAGGATAAATTATACTTCTCTAACAAGCTGACGTTCGGGTCCAAGAGTAGTCCAAAAATATTTGACTACTTCGCCCAAGGATTGCAGTTGATCCTGACACACGTCAAACGATGCCCTATAGTAATCCACTACTTGGACGACTTCCTATATATAGAACCAGCTACCTCCAAACCATCAAGCCTGGAAAAGTCTGTAACTCTATTTACCAATCTGCGCATACCATTTGCGCCAGACAAAAATGTTGGCCCTACGCACAAACTCGAATTTCTCGGCATCAATTTACATACCCTACTAATGGAGGCTAGTCTACCAGATATCAAATTAGATTGAGTCCAAACACTCCTGGCAAACTTCAAAAAATCTAAAAGATGCACAACAAAGGAACTACAATCGCTCCTGGGCCATCTGACTTACCTCAAGCCAGACCATTCACGAGAAACCTTTTCACTCAATTATCAAACCATCCCAATCCGTCGCTACCTTTCACTCTTAACGACCAATCCTCAGAAGACATCTACCTTTGGTCTAGATTCCTTCAACAGTGGAACAGGAAGTCTTTTTTTCTAGCCAACCCCACAAAATCATCACCGGCGCTCTACCTATAAACATTTACTACCCATTTCAAGATATTACACGCTACAGAAATCATCACTTCCATCTGGCCTCGGCCACACACAGCGCCAAACGCCGCCACTAACGTAATTCCAGCCCTCTACGCCACAGTCGCTTGGGGCAAACAGTGGACAGGCCAAACCGTTCTCCTGCTCACGAATCACGTGCCAGCTCACCGCACATTATCCAAACTCAAAACAGACGACATCGCATCCATGTCGCTAACACGAGAGTTGGCTTACATCTGCCTCATAAACCAATGTCACATATATTCCAAGCTCATCACAGCTCACCTTACCATACCCGTTTTTTCTCTGCAGGATATCCAATCAGTGCCACACCACTACAAGAGCATCCAACCACCTCAAGTTCCACGCAACCTGGCTTGACGACACTGATCCGAGCCCCCCAAGATACCATGCGTCAAGGACTGTCGTCCAATACACAAAGGACATATGCTAGAGCATGGCACTTATTTACTATATTCACTGCCCATTACCGAATAAAACCTCCATATACCTCCACCACCATAACCGCCTTTGCCTCCCATTGCGATTGTCGTCTCCACCAACACCCGCACACCATCAAAACGTATCTAGCGGGCGTGCAGTTTCACCTCACCGCACTATTTCAAACGAACAAATCAATCATATCATCGCCTGAAATGAAATAATTTCTCCGAGGCCTACAGCACAGAGCACCCCCCTCCAAACTACAACGTCATCCCATAGATGGCGCACTTTTTAAAAGGTTGACCACCCTGCTTTCCACGAACCCATTCGGCCCCGACACATTCAGGACGATCCGAGGGGCCATCCTGCTTGCTTTCTACGGCTTCCTGCGTCCAGGTGAGTTTACCACTTCACAAAACAACCCTCACTATCTCACCAAGCAGGACATAACTTTACATCCAGATCACTTCACGCTCACACTCCAGCGCACTAAAACAAGTCGCAAACCCATACTCATAACATACTACCCATCACACAACGACTGGTGTCCAGTCTCCACTATTAAATCCCATTTAAATTCACTATCTTCCAAATGAACCACTCACCCTCTCCTGAGCTTATCAAGCCAACCCTTGTCCACCACCTCCTTCATACACTACATTAGACTGCTGCTACTCAAACTCGGCCTAGACCCTTACAGCTATTCAGGACACTCTTTTCGCATTGGAGCCGCCTCTTCAGCCTCCAAAGCCAACATTCCCACACACATTATTCAATCCATGGGTCGATGGAAGTCAAATTGCTACACCCGCTACATATCTTTTCCCATTGCAGAAACTAAACAGGCTTTTCAAACCATCACTCATTAACCTTCTCCCTAAAATTCTGCTCACTTGTTGGCCTCTAAGCAGACTAAAATGGGTCTAGTAGCAATTGCCACACACCAGATACTACCCAAGAGAAGGTCACGACCACAAATAACCAGGTGTTAACCTGGGAGTTGTGGGAGGGAACTTCTCTCCTCCCCTATATAAACCCCTCCCTTAACCTACATCCTCACCTGAAAATATTCACTTTTCCCTCCCACCTCACCCCAATTTAGGCCTTCTCCTCTACCCCTAAGCCCTCTAAGCAGACTAAAATGGGTCTAGTAGCAATTGCCACACACCAGCTACTATCCAAGAGAAGGTCACGACCACAATTATAATACAGCTGTATACATTTATTTCTGACCAATGACATATCATTAAAGGTCCAGCACATGTGATTTTCATGTTAAACCTTTTTGTTAGTTCACCATTGATTAATATTAAAAATACATGTGCAAATGGCAGCAAAGCAAATCTTTAGCCAGAAATATATTTTAAAACACCTCATCCTGCAGCACCCCTCTGCAATAACGTTGATCAGCCTGTGTTGGTAAGACTTGAATAAGGCTCTTTAAATAAAAAAAAAACAAAGGTGATTTTATTTGACTTGATAAGCACAATATACACACTGTTCATTCACTCCATTATTTAACAAAAGTATATACTATCCACAACTGCACGTAATACAGTATATACCCAATATGTTTCATTCCCTAATAACATACACTAGTTTTTGTTAAAAGTCAAAAATGTTATTAATCTACTAAAACATTAGAGGAATTTATAAATTTGCAAGCAAAAATCTTAAACAAGTTATTTTTAAGATACATATAAAATACTATTTATCTAATGAGCTAATATATATGACCACATATTTTCCTTACAAAGATACCATAAGTGTTAAATCCCTTAGGTGATCTTCACATTCTGAGTTCCCCTATATTCTAATCTCTGATACCCTCTCCTCATACCTCTTTTCCTTCCACCTTTATATTTCCCACTCCACTCTTTCCCTCATTAATTATGCCTGTCTTTTTCTCCATGGCCCTCTCATCCCCTCTCAATGCCCCATCCACCCTGATATATCCCCATCTCATCCATTAATTTTCTCTTCATTACTCCCATTCAATGCAAAATCTCTCTCCCTTTTAGCTCCCAATCCTCTATACCTCATCCTTTGCTCTCCCTCTCAACTCCCAATTCAATCACCTTTCCTTTCTCCCAGTGCCGCCTTGTCTCACCACTCACTCACTCTCTCTCCCTCCGGATCCCAGTCATCACCCGCACCACACCCCCACATCACAGGAAACAAGGGCAAACAGAACAGAAAGTATAAATGCAATCACTGAATGACCAAAGATACTGGAATCACCAAGGTCTCCCCCAGAAAGTTTCCCAAAGACCCCCAAAAGAGGTGTAAGCAATTAATGGTAACCAGGATGAGGGTAAATGGAGGGATAAATGAGTGGGTATCGAGAAAGGAGAGCAAGGGGATGATGAGAGGGGGTCAGTGGAAGTGGAAGAGAGAATGAGGGAGTGATGATAGTAGATCAGAGAGGGAGCAGAAGTGTGATGAAAGGGAATCAGGGCAGAAAGACACATACTAAAGAAAATATATTTTATTTTTTATGCAAAAAATGAAGGGAGATAGGAGTATCCTTTCCCCCAAAATCAATACTGATCAAGCACCTCAGTATTATAGTAGGATTAATTAAACTTGCTCGGACCTTGAAGCCTAGACACGCTAGAGGTTAAGTTTAAATATAATAAGTGGAGAAGAATCACCACACACTTCACTTGCTACTAATTCTAATTGAGAGATTATGCAATATTGAATATACGCATATATTGGCATTTAAAATAAATTTATGTACTTTGTCTATGTATGCTCTTTCACAGCAATTTTTTAGTTTTTTTACATTTTTATAAGCAGTATTCATATTTCTATGTCTTTGATGGCTGTGGCAAAATAGATAGTATCCCCATCGAATATGTCATTGCTCATTTTGCTTTCTGCCACTTCAATGCATTTAACAGTGAACCCAGCTTCTCTTAGAACCTTTCTCAAAAACCCCTCATTGTATTTCAGTGTGTGGAACTTGTGATCATCAATCATATAAAAAGAGGCATTAAAGGTACCAAACAATAGAAAATGTGCACCTAACTTTAACATTGTTGAGATTTTTTTTATGTCGGTGCAGAATCCATCATGATCCACACTTAAAACAATTAACCCCCATACACAGACCAAACAGTCAGCTTTTGGAAGCTCAATCGGGTCCGTAGGATTTTCTTTGGAAAAATCAAATTTCAGAATCTGTTTCACCTTGCTTCTTAATTGTTCTTCTTTCTCCTGCCACTGATCACTAAAACTAATACATTGTGTGTGGTTACATGAATATATGGATATTGCTTGAAGGTTGTATTTATGGGATAATATGTACTAACATTTTTCATCACAAACTGCAAAGACTTCCACAGAAGTTCACCACAACTGTGTAACCAATTAAAGTACTGAAAAAACTCACTAGTAACCCTACAAGCAAGATAAAATAAAAGTTACCATAACCCCTCCATATTTAATATATAAATATTTAAAGCCCCTCCCCAAGAAATTTCCATTCTGACTTTGTTGATGTGGTCTTAAATGTAAATGTTGGTGTCTGCTGATACCAGCATTTCCCTTAATTTTTAATTATTGTAGCCAATTACTGAAAGGATGATGGTCATTTTAAATTCCCACACTCTGAATGGGTCAAGCCAGAATGACACCATGTGAGTGTTAGGAGTCTTGCAAAGTAATATTTTATTGGTTGTTAGTCTTATTTATTGATATAGCATGTTAGGAGATCTCTTACTGGGCGGTATAATGTAAAGCAAACTTATGGAAAGGGTATCCTTAAAATGTGTTTTTCTTTTGTAAGCCTAAAGTTACAGCCAACAGATGCGTTAAATCATACTCTCCATATTTGTTGCAGTATGATAACACAATGTGAAAGTTAACTCCAAAAACTTAAAAGGAAAAGACTAAAGTTGTTTAATTGATTCAGTAACAAAAGTTCAAAACAAAGTTATTTTTTAACTAATCTGTAACAAAATGTTCTAATTATAGAACATAAACGTTTCCAACAATAAAACTCCCTTTGTAAACACACATGTGCAATGGTTATTATAAGTAACTAGCGACTTGCCCGTCAAAAAATGACGGCAATGTGATGTATATGTTTGTCAAGTTGTTTAGTTATTAACATATATTTTTGACACTTGTAAGTATTTTAATATGAACGTGTATTTTTGTAAAATGTTGATGTAATGGTTTTTTAAAATGTAATTTGTATCTGAAGAATTGTTAACTTTAATATACATTGAATGAATAGGAAAGCAAAAAGTAAAAAGCCTTCTTGAAACGTCCCGAATTTTAACATGAAGTTTAAAATATATGTAAGCAATAACCTTCAAAGTATATCTTTTTAAACTTGAACTTTATTTTTTATGTAAGTTTAGAAGTTGACAAAACATTGGTATAATTTTGTACATTATAAACAGGAACATAGTGAATACATTTTGTAACCTAATTTTTTATTAAAAGTATTAACATTTGAATGTAAAAACAGTTGACCTTTAAATTAATCAGTATTAACATGCAATTTCTATCACAATAATTGTTAACTTGAATATACATTGAATGTAGAGGAAGGCATACTGTAAAAACTCTCCTTAAAACGTACGTAATTAAAGTAATTCATTACTGACCACATAAACTGGCGATAAACATTAATCTAGGTAGTAATCTTAAGATAACAGACAATATTTACATTGTGACTTAAAAGGTGCTTGACCTCTTAACATCCACTTTGTAATCTGTTGAATAAAATAACTTGAAAATATATTTTTTAAACTTGTAACATTAGAAACATTAACATAGTTCCTTCACATTTGAACATAATTTTTACTAACAATGCAAGGCAAGTATTTTGTGAGGCGAATCATTCATAAACAGTACTTTCATTAATTATGACTGAATTAAACAACCAATTGTTATGTATTTTGGAATGCTTTTAAAAAATGTTGGCATCTTTAATTTGTATCCTGCAAAGTTATAGTACTTCATAGTAGACAATGTTTTTAGTAAAAATACGTCCATCTTCTAATAAATCACCTTGACTTTCATTGTTTTCAATGTAAACTTTAATAGCCTGTGGATTTTTGCACCGTGACAACGCAACGTACAATTGACCATGTGCAAATACTGGTTCTTCCAAGAAAATACCCACAGATTTGAAAGTTTGACCTTGTGATTTATTAATGGTCATGGCAAATGCCATAATAATGGGAAATTGTCTTCTTTGAAGTATAAAAGGGAGACTACTTTCACTTGGTGCTAAATCTATTCTTGGTATGAAAACTCTCTCTCCTTTATGGGTCCCAGTTAAAATTTCAGCATCTATAAAATGGTCCTTTAATTGTTGAACAATTAATCTTGTGCCATTGCATAGGCCTTTTTTGGGGTTCATATTTCGCAGTAACATGATAATTGCACCTTTCTTTAGCTGCAAAATATGTGGTGGCATTCCAGAAGGAGTTAGAGAGTTTATGAATTCAGTTGAAAAGTTTGCCTGACTTTCATTGTCATCAGCAAGTACAGAATCAGCACTGTGATAATTTCTTTGTGGTGCATTAATTTTTTTAAAGATTTCATTATTGAGTATTAATGCATCTTTATTTTTACACGTCAGTATAACTTGGTTGGCAAGCTCGGAATATTCTTCGTTATTTATGCTCCCTTCAAATATAGCCGATGTAATATCTTGTTGACAAATCATATGAGGTGGGATCTCTACAGTGTCGTCAGGTAAATGTAGTATTTTTTCTGTTCTGCCTTCTCCAATTTTAATAAGCCAATCATTGAAATCAGTTTGGCCTTCTGATCTCATATTTGGTTTCAGTTGAAGATGGGTAAAATGTTTCCATACTGTGCTTGACTTGATACAGGTTTCGATAATGTCAGTTCGATTTCCATGTACAACGACAGGTAATGTTTGTCTAAAATCGCCACCCAACAACATTACCTTTCCACCAAATGGAAAAATATTATCCATGACTTCACGAAGCAAACGGTCAATACGTTGGAGGGCATAGCATGACATCATTGTGGCCTCATCTATTATAATTAATTTACATTTCTTCAATTTCTTTGCTTGTAAGGATGTCATGCGAATATCTGACACAGAATTTTCTAAAATAGTCACTGGCAGTTTAAATCCACTATGAACAGTTCTTCTACCTTCTAATAAAAGTGCAGCAATTCCAGTAGTGGCAAACGCCATTGCTATTTGGCCTTCTGCTCGTACTGAACTCATTAATAAATTGTACAAATAGGTTTTTCCTGATCCGCCAGGTCCATCAAGATAGAAATAACGCTCTGTCACCATGTCATCATCTATTGCATTTTTAATGGCATGAAATGCTTGCAATTGTAGTGTATTTAAAGTTGCAAGTCTTTCTTCTGTTCTTTCTGCTTGTAGTTGAATGTCATAGTCTTCAAAGTTTATGTCATCTATAAGACCTGGATCAGGCAAATTAAAACTTGCACAACTTAATCCATGAGTTAAAAAGACTTCTTGGATTTCCATTAACGCTTTTAAGTGTGCAATGGGTTCATTGTATCGTCGCATAAAGTCTTCAGCCATATTACTTTTAAAAGTCTCCCACAAAGCTAATGCATTTGGAGCATTTGAGAAGATACAAATAAAAGCAAATTGTTCTCTCATCTGTCGTGGCATTTGACATTGTGCTGCTTCTTCTAAACATCTTAATTGTTCAAAACTTTGTGCTCCTGGAACATTTAAAAGTAATATCCGTAAGCAAAAACGTTCAACATCTCTTGGACTGACTGTGTAAATTCTTGGAATAATTTTATTGCCTCTGGTTTTTCTTGGTCTCCATAATCCATTCACAAAAACATAGTGATATGGAATTTCAATATATACAGTAAGTATTGTGTTGCTTCAGCATCAGTGGAATTTAATGCAAACCATGCAGTTAGTGTAGTGTGACGATCTTCACTTTGGGCCAATGCATTCATTTCATTTCCAGCATGGAAATAGACTAAATGTCGTTGTGGCAAATGTACTGCTAACCTATATACTGCATGTGATCTATCATGCATTTCAAATTTTAAAAGCCGCCACATAGCTTCTGGCGCACTGGCAAAGCGAGCATCTACATGAGATGCAAGTTCATCATGTACTAACTCACTACTTTCAGGGTTGTCTGCACTTTTGACGACTACAGTAGCTGCATCGTAACCTTTGTAAATATATTTGTAGACATATTTAATGGATTTGATGGAAGTGCAGGCTTCTACGTTGATGTGGGCGTTGTACTTCATGAGTAAATGTGGATTGTAGGGTACTACATATCTATTGTCCACTTTTTTTCCACGAATAATGGCACTATCTCCTTCTCTTCTTTTATAAAGTGGATATCCATCACAATTGGCATATGTTTTGTCTCTATAATCTTTTGTAAATTCTTTGGAACATTTCTTATTTTCCATACATGGTGATTGTGGATTAAGGTCACCACAGGGTCCATGAATCATGCGATGAGTAACAATCTCATATAGTCTACCATATAGTTCTGGATCTGGTAGTTCAGCAACAATGACTGCATCCACTTTGTCCGAAGTATCTAATTTATCTTTTTCTTGAAGTATTATTAGAAGATGTGCATGTGGAAGGCCTCTTTTTTGAAATTCAATGGTATATACATAAGCAAGACATTTGCCAAATAACTGATTTATAGTGAAGTCACGTATTAATTCATTTAATTTAATCTTAAAAACTCTGGCTATTAAATCTGGTCGATCTGAAGCAGTTTGTCCAAGAAGTAGATTTTGTGTAATTTCTGGCCATTGTGGATTACATGTAAATGTCACAAATAAATCGGGTTTGCCAAATTTAGTGACAATAGCCATAGCATCATTGTATCTTTCTCTCATATTCCGAGGAGATACTTGAAAGGAAGATGGTAAAATGATGGCTTTGCCAGCTGTCATGTCTCTGCTTGTAGCCACGTCAGCAACATAGTCCATTAATCCAGAATATTGTTCTACACAGAGTTTATCTTGTTGATATTTGATAAAGTTTAAATTATTTGCCTCAACTTGCAAATATGAATCAATAATCCATTGTTGTGTTAGTTTCCCACCACATAAAATTGGATTAAATACATTGCGAATGGCAATTTGAGCTACTTTAAATTCAAGCATAAAAACATTATTTCGGATTCTGGCTTTAGCATTTGGGTAACTGGGAAGAGTTAATTTTGGTTGCCAACCTGCTTTTCTGTGTGGGAAAGAGATGGGATATGTCATTGGATCTAAATTTGGACTTAAGATACTCATATTAATAAACGGTTGCTCCTTATTTCTGGGATATATTCGAATGTCTCTTTGAAATGGTGGTTCTCCTTCATCATTCTGAAACACCATTGCAACCTCATTTGATGTTGGCAAGTTATAACGACGTTTATCAGTATGTCTGTCTCTTTTAAGCACCATATTAACCTTCGGCATTGGTAATTGATGTCTTTGTGCATGAAGTAGTTGTTCATTTTCTACTTCTGCCAATTTTTTATAAGCTTTACTGTAGGGATTGTTGTCCATAATGTTATTTAGCTCTATAAAAACACTGTGTAAGCATTTTTTATTTTCTTCCATCTGCATACGTTGGTCAACAGCTTCCATTGTATCTAGGACATATAGTTGAGCGAATTTTCTTTGATTTCCTTCCTCTGGATGTAAATGGGTGATGATAAATTTGTCCTTGTACTTTAAAACAGTAAGGACCATGTCCTGGTACATTAGCAGCTAATGTTGCCCCCATGGATGCAAAGGATATGGCACTATTGTAGGATCTTATGTTTGTTTTAAAAAATTTGTAGTTTGGAAAAGTAGGTTCAGTCATAATGTTTTGTAAATAGAGAGGAAATTGTTTCCTTTCTGGAAGTTTGAACTTGCCTTTTTGACAGCAACTAATAAATTGGCCATCTCTGGGTCTCTCCTGTTTAAAATAATAAGCCTCACAAAACTGACAATGAGTAGTCATGTCCCCACAACTATGAACCTCTACTGCTAAAGACTTGAGTAGAGGACAATTTGCAAAGCATATAGGATTTTGACTTTCATATTCATCAGGTGAAATGTCATATAATGTTTCAACAACAGGTTCTAAATGCTTTGTTTTTTTCGTGGCTTTTCTTGGTATATGTTGTATTGTTTGAGGTAAACTGTCATGTAATGTTTCATGAAACGGTTCTAAATGCTTTGTTTTTTTTGTTGCTTTTTTGGTATCTGTTGTATTTTTTCAGGTAAAATGTCATCTGATGTTTGAGCAACAGGTTGTAAATGCTTTATTTTATTTGTTGCTTTTTTTGACATATCTTTAATTTCTGCAGGTGACAGTGTTTTGCTTGCAATTCTTTTGCGTTCTTTTTCTCGTTTGATTTTCTTTCTTCTCCGGTGTCTGCTGGCTGTCTGCTCTCTGTCGTCATTCTCTAGCTTGGCGTCTTTTCTTTTCTTGTTTGCTCTCGTTATCAGCCATGTTAATCTGTAAAAATAAAATAATGTATCATTAGTTTATTTTGAGATGTTAAGTTGTTTTTCATGACAAATTGTTATCAACAGTGTTTTTACATTTTATACTTAATCAATTCCAATGCGGTCAATTGAATAGAGGTCTAAATAAGGCAATCAGATCATTATTTATAGAAGTTTTTATTTATTAAACATGTATCCAAAAGCAAGTGTTTCAGTAACTAAAAAGGTATTTTCAAAAAGATGTTATGTCCTTATTTACAGCACTATTCAATTTGTCAAATGGCAATTAAATTAGGGTTTAGGACTGGAATGTTACAATGACAAATTGTATAGATTCTGTGTTTTTAGACTTTTTTGGACTATGCAATTTTTTTTTTAAGGTTACATTGAAGTTTGTATTTACTGTTAAAGATTATTGGCACTAAAAGACAAATAAGAGATAGATGAAAAATGTGTTAGTTATATTTTTTCAACAGTTATAGTTACCGGTGGTTTATTTTAAATTTTATTTTCTGTTGACATCGATGCAAAGCTAAGATCTTTATTTTTTTTTTCTCTTTTTTTACTTGTTATACTGTACCTTGGTTGAAGTTTGATTTCAAGCAAATTTTTTTGTTGGTCCTGTGTTGAAAGCCTTCGTCCCATGGTCTGGTCCTGTGTTGAAAGTCCTTGTCCGATGGTGTAGTCCTCTGTTGAAAGTCCTCGTCCGCTGGTCTGGTCCTCAGTTGAAACTCCTGTTCCGATGTTCTTGACGCAGTATCTGTTATAAAATAAAAATGAAAATGTTATGTTATTTGAATGTCTTTGTATTAATGAAAAAAATGCCATTATTTCTGTGTTTTTCTACAATCCTTTTTGGTGCGCCCCACTTTTGGTATGCTTCTTTAGGCTTTTTTCTAAGGCTTATAGGTGGTTAAACATTAAAGAAGAATATTAATTAATTTTTCTCTTTTTTTACTTGTTATACTGTACCTTGGTTGAAGTTTGATTTCAAGCAGAATCTTTGTTGGTCCTGTGTTGAAAGCCTTCGTCTGATGGTCTGGTCCTGTGTTGAAAGTCCTCGTCCAATCGTCTGGTCCTCTGTTGAAAGTCCTCGTCCGATGGTGTAGTCCTCTGTTGAAACTCCTGGTCCGATGTTCTTGACGCAGTATCTGTTATAAAAAAGTATCTGTAAATAAAAATGAAAATGTTATTTTATTTGAATGTATTTGTATTAACTAAAAAATGAAATTTTTTCTGTGTTTTTCTACAATCCTGTTTGGTGCGCACCACTTTTGGAATGCTTATTTAGGCTTTTTTCTAAGGCTTATAGGTTGTTAAACATTAAATAAGAATATAAATGTAGTTTGGTATGTGTTTGTGTGAGTTTTCGTATAATCCTGTTTGGTGCGCACCACTTTTGGTATGCTTATGTAGGCTTTTTTGTACGTCTTATAGGTTGTTAAACATTGCAAAAGAATATTAATTTAGTTTCCTATGTGTTTGTGTGAGTTTTCGTACAATCCGGTTTGGTGTGCACCACTTTTGGTATGCTTATTTAGGCTTTTTTCTAGTGCTTATAGGTTGTTAAACATTGAAAAAGAATATAAATGTAGCTTGCTCTGTGTTTGTGTGAGTTTTCGTACAATCCTGTTTGGTGCGCACAGATTTAGTTATGCTTATTTATGCTTTTTTGTAAGGCTTATAGGTTGTTAAACATTAAATAAGAATCTAAATGTAGTTTGCTATGTGTTTGTGTGAGTTTTCATACAATCCTGTTTGGTGCACACCACCGTTGGTATTCTTATTTATGTTTTTTTGTAAAGCTTATAGGTTGTTAAACATTAAATAAGAATATAAATGTAGTTTGCTATGTGTTTGTGTGAGTTTTCGTACAATCCTGTTTGGTGCGCACCACTGTTGGTATGCTTATTTAGGCTTTTTTCAAATGCTTATAGGTTGTTAAACATTAAAGAAGAATATTAATTTAGTTTGCTATGTGTTTATGTGAGTTTTCGTACAATCCTGTTTGGTGGGCACCAATTTAGTTATGCTTATTTATGTTTTTTTGTAAGGCTTATAGGTTGTTAAACATTAAATAAGAATCTAAATGTAGTTTGCCATGTGTTTGTGTGAGTTTTCATACAATCCTTTTGGTGCGCACCACTGTTGGTATGCTTATTTATGGTTTTTTTTAATGCTTATAGGTTGTTAAACATTAAATAAGAATCTAAATGTAGTTTGCCATGTGTTTGTGTGAGTTTTCATACAATCCTGTTTGGTGCGCACCACTGTTGGTATGCTTATTTATGTTATTTTGTAATGCTTATAGGTTGTTAAACATTAAATAAGAATATAAATGTAGTTTGCTATGTGTTTGTGTGAGTTTTCGTACAATCCTGTTTGGTGCGCACCAATGTTGGTATGCTTATTTAGGCTTCTTTCTAAGCCTTATAGGTTGTTAAACATTAAATAAGAATATAAATGTAGTTTGCTATGTGTTTGTGTGAGTTTTCGTACAATCCTGTTTGGTGCGCACCAATGTTGGTATGCTTATTTAGGCTTCTTTCTAAGCCTTATAGGTTGTTAAACATTAAATAAGAATATAAATGTAGTTTGCTATGTGTTTGTGTGAGTTTTCGTACAATCCTGATTGATGGGCACCACTTTTGTTATACTTATGTAGTGTTTTTTCTAATGCTTATAGGTTGTTAAACATTGAAAGAGAATATGAATTTAGTTTGCTATGTGTTTGTTACAATCCTGTTTTGTGTGTACCACTTTGTGTGTACCATATGTTGCATAATTTGGCCCTCATTCAATTGCAGTTTGGCCAATTCAATAGGGTTCTAAATGTGCTTATTTCGAGCCCTATTGAATTGTCCAAAATATCAATTTAATGAGGGCCTTTGGTTGCTGGATTTGTTATATTGTGAGGGCCTCATTGAATTTCGTTTTTCGCAATGGAATTGGGCTCAATATGAGCACAGAGCATCTTTTTTTACAGAAGTTTTTAGTTAGTGAACTTGTATCCAAAAGCAAGGTCTTCACTAACTAAAAACTTCTGTAAAAAAATATGCTCTGTGCTTATATAGAGCCCTATTGAAATAGGCAAATCACATTTGAATTAGGCCCTCGGCCATTAAACATATTTAGGTCCTGAATCAATTGCGTTTTGTCCAATTGAATAGGGCTCTATATAAGCACATAACATATTTTTTGACAGAAGTTTTTAGTTAGTGAAGACCTTGATTGTGGTTAGAAGTTCAGTAACTAAAAATGTCTGTCTAAAAAATCTGTTATGTGCTTATATAGAGCCCTATTCAATTGGCCAACTCGCAATTGAATGAGGCTCATGGTTCGGTTCTTTTTTATACTTAATACTTTACCTTGATTGAAGTGTCGAATGACAGAGGGTCCCCTCCTGGCAATCTTAATCCGCCGGTCTTCTTGTAGTGTCTATTTGAAAAAGAAAGTGAAATATTGAATTTAAAAAAAAAAAAAATGTATTTAGCAAAGCATGGCCTTTTCAGCATTTAATGTATTTTTGTATCTTACCTCTTCTTCTTTGTTGTTGTTCTTTAAAAGGGATTGTGCTTCACAATGCACAGTGCAAATTGTTGAGTGACGCTGTTGATGCAGAGTCTGTTTGAATATTAAAAAAAGTAGAAAGATTAAGCTTTAGGTGATCTATTGAATTGCAGTAAATTAATGTCATTTAAATATACTTCTGTAATTATTTTCAATTAACATTATTTTTTGGTGGTGGCTACACACATATGTCACATACATAAAGCACATTTCCATAGTTGAAAGTAATTTTTTTGTGTGCGTGTGACATATCACTATACATGAATCATATTTTAATTGTTAAATGAACCTTATTTTTTTTTTTGGCCTACATACATAAATGTGTGTGTGACATGTGACTATAGATGATACACATATATGTGCGTGTCACATATCAGTATACATGACTCATATTTTAATATTCCCAACTTATTTTTTTCTAATGTCATTTAAATGTAGTTGTTTAATTAGTTTGTTTTAAGATAATTTTGTTGCAGGGGCAATACACATAAATGTGCGTGTCACATGTCAGTATACATAAACCTCTTTTTGATTTTTATATGTTTGGGACATGTGAGTATACATGATAGACATAAATGTGCGTGTCACATGTCACTACATAAATCTCATTTTCCTATTTAATTTTTTTTTTTGATGTCCTGTCTTGATAATAAAATGTAATATATTATAGCTTACCTCTCAGTTGTAATTTGCACAATGTAAAGTATTAAATTAGGAAAGAATTGTCTTCTCAAGTTTTAGCAGCAGTTATGTCTGAAGTCACTCTGTTCATCACCTGAGTAGAAATGTATTTTTCTCTGTCAAATAGGCAGTATTTATAAACTTGTAGAACTTTCTGGAAAGTTAGACCGTTAAAACGCAATACGCATGCGCTATTTGCATTACAGCTTACAATTTGCGTTCCATCCGCCATTTTGTGCGTAGTAGTGGTTAAAATGGTGTTTAATATGAGTGTGATCCGTTCCGCATAGTATGTGTTTCATTATTGCGAGTAAGTGTAGTGTAGTTGCGTATGAAGCCTCGTTTTCGTTTTGTTCGGCGGCCATTTTTTCTCTCGCTTAGCCGATTTTCGGCAGTTTAAACTCTTTGTTTTGGACTTAAATAGACGTGTAAATTAACTTTTGGAGGTGCCGGATGCCCCCCCCCCGTGCTGTAAGTAAGCTTTTTATGTGTTCGTTGTTTTTATTTCTTGTGTTTGTGATGTTTTGATGCGCGGCGGTTGGAATGGGTCTTTCGCGGCCGTTTTTTTTTCCGATGCGGCCGTATGTTGTTGCGATGCTGTCGTATTTTTTTGCGATAGACGCGGTTAGCTTTTACGTGTACGACGCAGTGTCTTTGTTTCTAAGTCGTGCGTATGTGTGTTAAGAGCGTGTGAGGGGCCTTTTTTACTGTTTTTTTGTTAAGTCTTGCGTCTGTGTGTCTGGGTGTAAGCGGGTGTGAGGTGACTTTAAGTTTTTTTTTGTTATAAAGTTGTGTGTGTGTGTATGTGTGTGTTAACACAGCCGATGTTGGGATGCTCCCACCACCGCAAATGCGGACCCTCGCTTCGCGATGATCCGCATTTGCGGGGACGTTGTTGGGTTTTTGTTGGCTGGGAGGTTGGGTTTATTTTGTTAAAAAGTCGTGTGTGTGTATGTGTGTGTTAACACAGCCGACGTTGAGCCTCCACCTCCGCAAATGCGGACCCTCGCTTCGCGAGGATCCGCATTTGCGGGGACGTTGGGATGCTCCATCACTGCAAATGCAGGCCCTCGCTTCGCGAGGACCGGCATTTGCGGGGAACTGCGTCACTCGCTTCGCGAGGGACGCAGTTCTTGCGGGCTCGCTGCGCGAGCCCGCAAGCGTGAGCAACGGCCCGTACGCTCACAACTATATATGTGATATTGATTGATGTGTTCTACGATTTCAAGATTTAAACAGTGCAGAAAAATATATTTTTAAACTTTGGACATATATTTTACATTTTTAATATAGTTGCTGCATGAGACCAATCAAAGGCATCTGGATCATTGTTCAGCCACATTTCCAATTCCTCAATGTAGGGATCTGTGTGCTCTAGAATTGTTATTTCTTTGAAAAAGTCACATATTGGAAAGAGGTGAGAAATGTTCGGGCCAGCACTAATATCAGTTAGACTGTCCCTTTTAATTTGTCCTGCAGCATGATGTGAAATAAATAAATAACCAAAATGGAATATATTTATGCAGAATTGTTACATCTGTAATTGTTCATATTGCTCCGGAAAAGTATTACATTTATAAAAAAAAATCAGATATGATCCCTAAAAGAGTAGTATGGTAAAGTTCAATGTTCAAGAATGAAAAAAGTAATTTGACTGTAGTAGATTTTTTTATTTTTTTTTATTTTGCTTACTCCTTAGTATATACAACTGAAAGCATTGGTTATACTAGTTTTAACTTGTCAAAAAAATTCTATACAAAATCAGCCCTTTCACCTTCGATTCATGTACTTTTACTTCCCAGTTGTATTTTAGGATATACTAGGTTATATCTTTACTTGTCTATGAAAATTTTTCGGTTGATCTGCAAATGTTTACATTTAAAAAAACAAACATCATATAACTTTTGAAATAGCATTTTTATTAATACATGTTTATTATTTAAATTATGGTATGGTTAATAGAGAAATGAGGATTGCAACATAACTTATCATACCTTTAGCTAACTCCTTATGCAGTTGTTTCATAGGGAAAAGCATTGTATCTTCTATAATGAATCTGTCTGTATTAGGAGATCCATAACATGCGGTTTATTGTGTTTATGAGTCCTGGGATCCATCTCTGCAATCAAGGTGTTGATGATACCTGTAACAAACCCTGACTGAAGAGATTAATTTATTCTGACAGTGAAATAATCTTAAACACTGAATAAATATAATGGTGTTTAACTTATCAAATAGTCAAAAATATATTAAATAATTTACTACAAACACAATGGATGCTGTTATTAAGTCACAAGGAAAGAGTCTATCATGTGGTTGACTTACTAAACACATATCCTGCTTGCATTATCAAGAGAAGATTACAAAAAAAAGCTGGGTCACCCTTCTCAAAAAACAGAGTCCACATTCTATTTAATTCTTCTAGCCTCCAAAACACCAAGATGAATACAGTGGCAAAACAGAAATATAGAGCAAAAACAAATTAAAATTATGTATTGACACATAAAATACTACTTACAAAAGTACAATGATAACACATAGTTGCAACAAAGCCCAAAGTGTTTCACCAAAAATACATTCTCAGAGATATCACTAATATAGTTTCCGTATGTGTGTAATGCTGGTTGCGCATGCACACATATGGAAACTATATGAGGGCACAGAAGAGGGCATAGAACGCTATGTATTCGTGAGTGTGAAACTTTGCCAAAAGGTCTATGTATTCATGCGTGCATGCACAGCAAATACGTGCATGCACAGTACAGAAAAGAAAATCTGGAAAAGGTGGGGAAGCAGGGAGATGTGTCGCAAGGGGTGGGGGGGGGGGGGGGGAGGAGCAGTGGAAGAGACAGGGGAGGGAAAGGGTGGGAGAGTGAGAGAAACATGGAGGGATAGACACAGGGTGGGAGGGACACAGTATGGGGTGGTAGAGGCACATGGGGCAGAGAGAGATAAGGGGGTGAAAAAGGGGAGATGGTGGGAGAGAGACAGAGTAGAGGGTGGGAGAGAAACATGGGAAGGATAGATAGGGGAGAGACATTGGGGGAGAGAGACATGAGGGAAAGAGAGACATGGGGGAGAAAGAAGAAGGGGTCAAAGAAAGAGGGGAGGGTGGAAGAGAGAAGAAGAAGAAGAAGGGGAAGAGAGAAGGAGGGGAGAGAGAAGCAGGAGGGGGAGAGAGTAGGAGGGATGGAGAGACAAAAAGCCAGAGAGAAGGAGGGAGAGACATAAGGAGGGAGACACAGAATGAGGGGGGAGAATGGAAGATAGGTAGAAGGAGCGAGAGAGAGAGAAAGAGTGAGAGGGAGAGAGAGAGAGAGAGAGGAGGGAGAGAGAGATAGGGCACATAGAGTGAGAAGGCATAAAGACAGAGAGATGGCGCACAAGTAGAGAGAGATAGTTCACAGAGAGAGAGTGTGACAGAGAAAGAGAGAAGGTGCACAGAGACAGAGGGAGTGGGTGCACAGAGAGACAGGGAGAGAGCGCTCAAGGAGAGAGAATGCACAGATAGAGAGATACAGAGTAGATCATACTTTATACCATGATTTTTGATGGGCAAACAACTAGTATTATTATGGAATGCAACAGGAATATATATGGGCACTCTATTGAAGAAGAAGACACATGATTGTATAGTAAGGTCCATGCTCCTGGTGAATATCAGAACCAATCATTTCACTTGTTCTACAATCAGATACATGGATCTTTCCAGTCATCTGTCTTCCCAACAGAGCAGAGACAGTGGGTATGAGGAACAGTAGATGTAACATACAAGAAGTAGGATAGGTCATGCAAAAGTTTCAAACTACACCATACCAAAAAGACTCTGTGTTTCAATTTTCAATTTTAACTTTTAATAAAGATCAGTAAAAATGAAAAATTGCACACTCAGAGAAAAATGTAAATACTAAAAAATATATATTATTATTTATAGTGGAGTTAGGAAAATTTCTAATGACTTCCACAGACAAGCTATTAGTTCTATAGCACTTTGTCAATCTGGCACTGATTTGTTACAAGCATTTGAAACAGTATCTTTCTTTCAAGTCTGTGCTTGTGCACTGAGCACAGACTGTATGCCCGAAAACATTTGAAAGCGGCCAAAAAAGAACTGCTCTGGGTTACTAGCCCTTAAGACCCTAAAATAGACTTATCTGGCCCCCTCAGCAGGCCGGATGTCCGGTAGCAACAGGCCCGCATCTCACACTACTACTTTTGGATACTTTTTCTCTACTTTGACGTAAGAGAGGGACCCGACCACAAATGATCATTTACACATTTTTAAAGCTTATAGAGTACAAGAGACTTGCCCGTCAAAAAATGATGGCAATAAGATTGTAAGGCAGGTAATGGTGTTTGGTTGAGACATTAATTTTGTTGGTGTTCATCACGTGGCTCGCCTTCAGCGCTCGTTGCGAGCCTATTGGTTGTTTGTGTGCTATGAGCATCGTTGGCGGTCGTTTTTTTTTGTGTGCTTATAAAATAATTAATAAATTAATAAATGAATTTAATTTACCAATTTTTAAGTAATATATGCAGGAAGCATTGTGTTGAAGTGCTGACAATCTGTTTTGATGTTGCTACAGCATACAAAGTCGGTTTTCACTGTTGTGGAGCTGCTGTGTAAGTGTCAGCAATGTGTGCAGTGTGTAGTGTAAATAGTGTGCGTGCGCGAGGAAAATCCGTTAGGGTAGCTGTGTACTTCCGCATTGTGTAAGTTAGTGTTGTAAAATGGTGCCTAATGTGTGGTACGTGGCTGTGGCTGATTTTGTGTCCTTGTTGTTGGACCTCGTAAGGCTTTTTCGGAAAATCCGTGTTTCGTGGTGTTATTTAGGGTCCTGTAGCCTCGTTTTCGTTTTTTTCGGCGGCCATTTTTTCTCTCGCTTAGGGGATTTTCGGGTGTCTAAACTCTTTAATTTCTACTTAAATTAAGGTGTAACTGCACTTTCAGAGGTCCTGGGTGCCCCCCCTAACTTGCTTTGGTTAAGCTTTTTATGTGTTTGTTGTGTGTATTTATTGTGTTTTTAATGTTTTCATGTGTGTGCTTTTCTGGCGCTAAGGTCGTATTGATTTTATTTCGAAGTCCTGTGGCTCATATTTGTAGATGCTAAGGGCCTCATTAAATTCCAGCCTCGTAAATAAGAGGCTTCTACTTAAGCCCTACGTACTGCAAAGTTTCTCCAACTTACAATGCTATTAAATTAGCCCTGCTGCGAGTAACGTATGAGCTACGCAGCAGGGCCGTATATGATATCGCAGGCTCCCACTCCTCATCAATTGCTGCGGGGGTCCTAAAAGGGACCTCCGCGGCAGTCCCCCACATAAGCCCTGCCGTGGGGGGTACTCCAAACCCCCCCCCCGGCACCTAAAATTAACCCCCCCTCAATGCGGGGGTCCCTGTCGGGACCCCCGAAGTGTCCTAACATGAACACCTTGCTGCAGGGGTCCATAGGAACCCCCGCAGACCCCACACATTAATCCCTTGCAGCGGGGGTCCCCGATCGGCAACGATCAGGCCCCCGCTGCATTTCAAACTTTTAAATTCCCCGCCGCGCCTCCTTAAAGGGCCCGCGGCACACTATTACCCAATCCCGGCCGCGGCACTTAAAATCAACCCCCCTCTATGCTGGGGGTCCCCATCGGGACCCCGAAGTGTCCCCATATGAACCCATTGCAGGGGGGGTCCCCGATCTGCATAGATCAGGCCCCCCGCTGCATTTCAAACTTTTAAATTCCCCGCCGCGGCTCCTTAAAGGGCCCGCGGCACACTATTACCCAATCCCGGCCGCGGCACTTAAAATTAACCCCCCTCTATGCTGGGGGTCCCCGTCGGGACCCCCGAAGTGTCCCCACATAAACCCCCTGCAGCGGGGGGCCCCGATCGGCACCGATCGTGACCCTGCTGCAATTCAATTTTAAATTTCTCGCCTCGCGGGTCCATTAACTCATGGTGGTCAATACAGGCCACCATAAGGCCTAAATTAACCCATTAACTCATGATGGTCAATACAGACCACCATAAGGCCTAAATTAACCCATTAACTCATGATGGTCAATACAGACCACCATAAGGCATAAATTAACCCATTAACTCATGATGGTCAATACAGACCACCATAAGGCCTAAATTAACCCATGAACTCATGATGGTCGATACAGACCAGCATAAGGCCTAAATTAACCCATTAACTCATGATGGTCAATACAGAACACCATAAGGCCTAAATTAACCCATTAACTCATTCTATTTAACCCGATCAGTCCCATAAGGGTATATTATTACCATTATGGGCCTGTTACAACCCAACATTAACCACAAAAGTGCCTTGATGGTCCTCAAGGACCATCATTACACTAACTACAAACACTACACTATAACCCCCAATAAACCATTTAATCTAAACTAACCCCCCTCTACACTAATCTATTAACACTTACACTACCTACCTACACTACCTACCCCCTAATAAACCTCCCCAACACTCTAATTACAAAAAAAGAAAACCCACAGTACAGAAAACAAAAAAAATTACAACCCCACCCCCCACTACAGAAAACAAAAAAATACATTACAACCCCACCCCCCACTACAGAAAATAAAAAAATACATTACAACCCCACCCCCACTACAGAAAATAAAAAAATAACACACCTGAAAAGGAAAGACAGATAAACACAATACAATACATACATATAATACATTACATACATTACATACAATACATGACATTACATATAATATATTAAATATAATATATTAAATATAATACATTACATACATTACATACAATACATGACATTACATATAATATTCTAAATATAATATATTAAATATAATATATTACATATAATACATTACATACAATACATGACATTACATATAATATATTAAATATAATATATTAAATATAATATATTTAATATAATACATTACATACATTACATACAATACATGACATTACATAAAATATATTAAATATAATATATTAAATATATTACATATAATATATTACATATAGTCCAAATCAAATACCCCCTATCTATCTAACATACAATCTAAAAAAAAAAAAAAACTAACGGAGGTGATATAGGCTGAAGGCATCTGAGCCTTGTGATTGGTTCCCAGAAAGATAGACAAGTGTTTTAGCCAATCAGGGTGGGATATTGGGGTGTATCCCATCCTGATTGGCTCACACATTGATGCCTTTTGATTGGCTGAAATTGATAGACAGCTTTTTCAGCCAATCACAAGCCGCCAATGCCAATTGACTCTGGGAGGTTCATTAGCGTCGAGGAGGTCTGCCAGTGCAGACCTTCGTTAGTTTTTTTTTTTTTTTTTTTTAGAGCGCGGATGGTTCCGCGGCCCAGCCGGAGGGGTTGATTTTAAGTGCCGCGGCCGGGATTGGGTAATAGTGTGCCGCGGACCCTTTAAGGAGCCGCGGCGGGGAATTTAAAAGTTTTAAACGCAGCGGGGGGCCTTATCTATGCAGATCGGGGACCCCCCCTGCAATGGGTTCATGTGGGGACACTTCGGGGGTCCCGATGGGGACCCCCAGCATAGAGGGGGGTTAATTTTAAGTGCCGCGGCCAGGATTGGGTAATAGTGTGCCGCGGCCCCTTTAAGGAGCCACGGCGGGGAATTTAAAAGTTTTAAATGCAGCGGGGGGCCTGATCTATGCAGATCGGGGACCCCCGCTGCAAGGGGTTAATGTGGGGGTGCTGCAGGGGTCCTGATAGAGACCCCTGCAGCATGGGGATGTGTATAGGGTGCAGGGGGGAGCCTCAGACGGCTGTCTCGGGCTGTTCCGAGGCAGCACGTAGAGGCTTTCGGATCCCTTGCGTGGACTTTTTTTCCACGTAGGGATTCTTAAGATATGCGAGACTCATGCATAGATTTAAGGCTACGTAGCTCTCTCGGAGCCTATTCTCAGCCATTTTCTCGCAGTCATATCGCAAAGCAGGCTGCGAGAGATTTGGTACTCGCAAACAGCAGGAAAACTGCCTTTGCGAGATACGATTTCATCCGCAGCTCGAATTTAATAGGGCCCTAAGTCTGTAAATGTTGCGGTCGAGGTGGGAGCCTCCCCCTCCACAAATGCGGCACCTCGCTTCGCGAGGGTCCGCGTTTGCGGGCCTAAAGTCTGCAGTTGCTGGCAAGGAGCGCCCTGTTTGATGACATCAGATATTTATGGCCCAGGAAGTCAAATGACATGTAATTATAAAGACAATTGCTAACAGTAATATAAACTGAAAAGCGTAGTAAAATAACTATAAGAAAATAACAAATACCATGACATAGAAGGATTCTAAAGTATACCACTAATTTCAGGCATACAATGATTGGAGTACATCTGACTAATCAGAGGAAATAAGCAGTCATTAGGCATGGAAGCGACTTACCCGATCATGGAGAAAGAGTATGCGTTACAATGCAGCTCATATAAAAAAAAGCTGCCTAATCAAAATAATTGCTGTGCCCTTTAGAACCCTAAGAAAAACACAGTTAAGAGAGTATAAAAGCACAGAGCACATTTTTTTACAGAAGTTTTTAGTTAGTGAAGACCTTGCTTTTGGATAGAAGTTCACTAACTATAAACTTCTGTAAAAAAAAAAATATGCTCTGCGCTTATATAGTGCCCTATTCAATTGGCCAAAACACAATTGAATGAGACCCCAAGACTGTCTGACAATCTGTGCTAAAAAATAATAAGGTACTCTGCAGAGGTACCTAGTAGTAACTTATATAAGTAATGAGCTGGTGGTGCTTGGCAACATTGCCATCTATGCACTAAGAGGCATTAACTGAGAAATAATATTCTAAAAATAGTAAGGGAATAGAAATAAATATAGGTATTTTTTGCAATCAATGCTTCACTAAACAAATCTATAATGGTACCTGTAGGATGACAAAGTCAGATTATAATGTCCTGCTGGATTACATATTTGTTCTGTGCTATAAAGTTCAATGCTGTGAACAGTAAATATTACAGCATAAAAGATGTTACAGAAATATGTAGAGAGGAAATATGGCTACAAGACTTATATATGGATATGAACTCTAATAAGAGTATAATGCAGAGATAAAGGATCTAGTGCTGTAAAGAATGCAAAGACAAGACCTAAATGTTGATGTGTCAATGTCAAAAAAGACCAATTTCACCTGCTCCCTTTCAGACTAGCAATGGCTCTTTGAATGTCCACAAAAATGATAGTAAGTCAGAGTGGTTTTGATAAGGAGAAGTGGAATATGTCTCATACCATAACTAGATTACTGGCTAATAGTGGGATCATCACAGCTAGACATCATAAACAAGACAGAACACACAATTTAGAAATTTTCATTACTGTTTTCTAAAAGAAAAACTGAACATTATAAAAATAAGTGCAACATCTCTGAAAACATCCAGTGACACTAATTCCCAAATCTATGAATGTATTGGGCTTGATGACTGGATAAATCCCAGCAGTAAAACGTGAGATCAAACCAGCAATACATCTTGAGCAAATAAAATCCAGAAAACTCTGGTAAGTAGTTACCTAAAGCAAAGATGTCTGTAGTAATTTCCTATGGCACTAACAATTATGATGGACACCAGAAAGAAGGGCTGAAGATAAAACACCAGTCAGTAAACCAGATAAAACATGCTGAAGACAAAAGTAGAATGGCTAGCTGCCAAGATCTGTTAGGCATGCATTGACAGAAGTTCAGTCCAAACTGAGCTAGACAATGCCACCGTAATGGCCTTCCTCATTCATAATTAAGGCAAAAAAAATCAACAACTACAGAAAATTTTAGGAGTGATGATGAAATAGGCAGAAAAATCTGGTGGATTTATCAGTAATTCATAAAAACATTTTCAGATGACTTTTGAAGCAGAAAACAGTTTCTCCCAGTTCAGTGGGAGCTCAATCAGCAAGTTTTCTAACAAACAATGGACAGAAAGTAGATAACGCTAATGGCTATTCATACCATCAAAAAAGTTCAGAAATGCATGTCACCACACAGAAATAAATAGCCACAGGCACAAGATGCACTAGGACAAGCATGGAATTTTGAGTTGACAAATGTATTTCCTACAGTTTTAATCATACTGAAAACAGCAGAAATTATAAAATAAAATAAATAAACATAAAATGTATTTCCCTTTTTACTATGCAAGACTCGCAAATGACTTGAACCCATACTTTTTGGATGCAGTTTTTATTATTATTATAAAAGTTTAGATGTATTCTATTGCCTCAAGCCCGCTACCTAGGTCTTTCAGCCTCCACACATAAACCTTGCCTTTTTAAGTCTGTTTTCAGGGGCATGATCATATGATCTGACAATATTTCAGCTAGCCCGTAATTTACCTCTTAGACACAACTAATAGTAAATGAGACAGTCATCATGATGTCAGTAAAACGTGGAAGTTACACGTAATTTTCAATCAGAGGCTTAGAATTACTGTATATACTCGAGTATAAGCCGACCCGAGTATAAGCCGAGGCACCTATTTTACCACAAAATACTGGGTAAAATGAGTGACTCGAGTAAAAGCAGAGGGTGGGAAATGTGCTGCCTCCTGTGTCCCTCTTGTGCCCCCCTCTCTCTCCAGTGTCTCTTCTCCCCTCTCCCTTCCCTGTGTCTCTTCCCTCCTCAAGCCCCCTCCTCATTCTCAACCTCCCTCCTCAACCCCACTCCTCATCCTCAACCTCCCTCCTCATCCTCAACCTCCCTCCTCAACCCCACTCCTCATCCTCAACCTCCCTCCTCATCCTCAACCTCCCTCCTCATCCTCAACCTCCCTCCTAAACCCCCTCATCCTCAACCCCCTCCTCAACCTCCACCTCCCTCCATAACCTCAACCTCCCTCCTCATCCTCAACCTCCCTCCTCCTCCTCAACCTCCTTACTCAACCTCCCTCCTCATCCTCAACCCCTCCTAAACCCCACTCCTCATCCTCAACCTCCCTCCTCATCCTCAACCTCCCTCCTCATCCTCAACCTCCCTCCTCATCCTCAACTGCCCTCCTCATCCTCCCTCCTCAACCCCCCCATCCTCAACCCCCTCCACCTCACTCCTCAACCCCCTCCACCTCACTCCTCAACCCCCATACTCATCCTCCCCCCTCAACCCCCATCCTCATCCTTAACCCCCCCATTCTCATCCTCAACCCCCAATCCTCAACCCCCCATCCTCAACCCCCTCCTCACCCCCCCATCCTCAACCTCCTCCTCACCCCCCCAACCTCAACCCCCCTCCTCAACCTCCCTCCTCCTCATCAAACCCTCCTCAACCCCCCCTCAACCTCAACCCCCCTCCTCAACCTCCCTCAACCTTATCAACCCCCTCCTCAACCCCCCCTCCCCAACACTGCATCCTCATCCTCAACCCCCCATCCTTGACCTCAACCCCCCTATTCTCAACCCCCTCCTCACCCCCCCAACCTCAACCCACTCCTCAACCTCCCTCCTCCTCATCAACCCCCTCCTCACCCCCCCTCATCAACCCCCTCCTCAACCCCCCATCCTCATTCTCCCTCCTCAACCACCCATCCTCATCCTCAACCCCCATCCTGAACCCCCCATCCTCATCCTCAACCCCCTGCTTACCCCCCCTCAACCTCAACCTCAACCTCCCTCCTCCTCATCAAACCCCTCCTCACCCCCCTCAACCTCAACCCCCCTCCTCAACCTCCCTCCTCCTCCTCATCAACCCCCCTCCTCATTCTAAACCCCCCTAAATACATCCCCATCTACCTTCCCCTCACTTACCTGCTTCTTCTCCGGCCTCTGCTCCTTCCGTCTTGACCCCGGCGCGCATGTGACGTCACATGCACGACGCGTCTTTAGCATATACCGGGTGCCGGCACCTGGTATATGCTAATGACGTGACGTCACATGCGTGCCGCGTCATTAGCATATACCGGGTGCCGTATAGTACAGTGTATTTCTTCCCTCAAATACTCATTTCACTCCTTGACCTGCAAATCAATGATAACTATTTGACATGTGTTTTTCCTGTTTTTTGTTGTTGTTGTTATTCTGTCTCCCACTGTTAAAATACACCTATCATTAAAATTATAGACTGATCATTATTTTTTAGTGGACAAACGTTCAAAATCAGCAGGGGATCAAAAACTTTTTTCCCTCACTGTAACACGGAAATTAAACATGAAATTAAGTATTTTATTGGGCCGATTTGCGAGCTTGATAATGGTGTGCTATTAATTCTAAGACCTAAGATCACTTTCTCTTTTAATAAAAGTATAGTAGTGTGTGAATATGTGCATTTACAGTGTTCTGGACAAGTCATTAAGCCTTTTGCGAGTCCTCCTTGGTACCTGTGACATGTGGTTTGACTTTTGTCATTTGCGGGCTTGACGGCTTGCTTTGTGAGGGGGAATCAGAGCAATTGAATAGCGATTTGCGATTTTAGCATTCGCAACTCCTGCGGCTCATGCTTGGAGAAGCATTCATTTGCGATGTGAACCATCACAATAAATCGGAGGCCAGAGCCTGTAACCCGATCGGAGCAAGTAAAAAGATGACAATTGAATAGCAAAATAACTTGTAGCTACATTTACAAAGCCCAGATATCCTGAGAGCTCAATTAAATGAGGCTCCTTGAGGCCGCAAGTTATGCAGTATAGGCCGTATGTCTGCGGGCCTCCTGCGTGCCTGCAGCGTCCTCAACTGATGGTGCTATTCAATTGGCCATGCCCGGAAGTCCCGGACCGATAGTGGTTCTTGAACATGATCGATTTAGCAAGGCAATAACTTCCAGTTGGAAAACAGCCAATGGAATGTGGGTCCGATCATTACTCGTGGGTTAAGCCCATAGGACTTTGAAATCCAACCCAATTTTTCATTGAAGTAATGATGATGATCTCTAAGTCCTGCACACTTGGATTGCAGGTTGCAATAGGATCCACATTCCACATGTAATGCAATATTGTTAAAGCCATAAATATGATATTCTATTACATGCGAGTTCCATTATATGTATTAACACATTGATTGACAGGATCGATATAACACAGAAATTAAACATGAAATCAAGTATTTTTTTGGCCAGTTTATGAGCTTGAGAATGTTGTGCTATTAATTCTAAGACCTAACATCACTTTCCCTTTTGATAAAAGTACAGTAGTGTGTGTATATGTGCATTTAAAGTGCTACGGACATGTCATTAAGCACTTTGCAAGTCCTCCTTAGTACCCATGACTTGAGGTTTAACTTTTGCAATTTGCAGGCTCGACAGCTTTCTTTGCAAGGGGGAATCAAAGCAATTGAATAGCAATTTGAGATTTTAGCATTCGCGCTGAGAATGATCAAAGGCTTGGAGGAGCATTAACTAGCGATGTGAACCATTGCAGTCAGAGGCCCTAGCCTGTAATCCAATTGGAGCCTGCAAAAATACGTCAATTGAATAGCATAATAACCTGTGGGCTACATTTGCGAAGCCCGGATCACCCGAAAGCTCAATTAAATGAGGATCATTTTTTTACTTAGTTTGTCTTTACTTAATTTCTGAGCTTGCCTTTTACCCTTTATGAGGGTTTCCCCGGGATCATAGTGGTAACAGGGTCTACCTTGGGAAGGGGTATTATGTATTAAGAGGGGACGGTGGTTGGGAAGGGGATTTTGAGTCTTCCGCTTCCTAGTGACATTTGATTCTCCAAATCACTAGTGTGCATTCAGGCTAATTAAGGTCTACTTCTCAGTTATTTCTTTCTCATGCCAACAGAAATGTGAAATTTCCATACAAATCAAAGATTATGCCTGTTATTGTTACGTCTTTCATCATTTGTATAAATTGTAGTATTATGACTAGTATTGTTTAAAGAACCAAATCACATATATAGTTATCAGCAGCTCGGTCTTGCCAAAAAAATGTTGGTAACACAATGTTAACACTGCGGGCATGCAGTTACGGCTAGGCAATGAGCGATGAAGGTGCTCACTGCGCTGCTGGAGATGAGCGTCATAGGCGCTAGTCCCTACTACCCCGTATGACTTAGGCAGTGAGTGCTAAAGGCGCTCACTGCGCTGTTTGAGATGAGCACTGTCTATGACCCGCAGAACTACACATCAACAGAAATCTCAAGTACACAATTCACAATGCGACACCCGTAGCACTTTAAAAAAATCCAGTCTAAAAATTACGGCCTGTAACACTGCAAAAAAAAGAATACGACTCGCAGCACTTACGAGGTCAAAAAAAATATGAAGTTAACAGCCGAACCGCGCACATACAAAAACAACAAAAACACAAAGAAACTAAAAAAATATGTAAATAAAACATCACACACACCACAGAGGGACAGCCAGGATGTCTGGGCGTGAGGTTGCATGACAATTTAAACACAATTCGGTGAGTTTTAGCACTCGAAAATCGCCCCCAAAAAGCGACAAAAATATGGCGGACATAAAAAAAATGAAAATGAGGCTACACGACCCCTAACCAGGCAAAACACTGCTAGGCACATAAGACTTTTACCCAGGAACGTACGAAGTGGAAAATACACTATTAGGAAACACGGAAAATGCTCTAAACCCGCATACACAATTGCAGCCATTACAACACTAACTTACAACTAATAACATTACCATTCTAAAATGGCGCTTTACACCGCTAAACAAACTGTTTGCCCTCACGCATGCAGCCAAAGGCGCTCAGCGTGTGGCTCACAAGGAGCATCAAGGTGATCAAAGGAGCAAAAGTAAACAAGGGGAGAGGCTCTCAATGAGCGCCGAAGGCGCTCATCATGGGGCTTGCAATTAGCGCCAAAGGTGCTCAGATGACCAAAAGTACATGAGGGGAGAGGCTCGCAATGAGCGCCAACATTGCAATGGCTTCACATATTATTGCCGTCATTTTTTGATGGGCAATTCCCTAGTATATATATATTTGAAAACTTTGTGCATGCAGTGTGCTATTTATTTACTATATATATATATATATATATATATATATATATATATATATATATATATATATTGTATATATATATATATATATACATACATACATATTTATAATATAACTTATTTTATACATATACTGTGGGGACACTCCAGCACCTCTTCATCCCCCCCTCTGCGCCTCTTGATCCCCTCTCCTTATCCCCTCCTGATCCCCCCTCTTGATTCCCCTCTGGGCCCTTCCTACCTCACCAGCAGCACACCACCACATTGCGGCCTTTCCTTGCACTGTATCCTTCCGTTGTGGCACGTCTGCTCTCAGGCAGAGAATACCAATGACGTCACACACTAGTTATTTAATGCCTGAGAGCAGACGCGCCGCAAGCAAAGGATACCGTGTGGTAGTATGCTGCTGGATAGGTAGGACGGGGCAGGCCAAGGGGGGATCAGCAGGAGGATCAAGAGGGGCCAGGGGGGATCAAGAAGGGCTGTGATAAATCAAGAGATTGGATCAAGGGGGGTATCTAGAGGAAGGCATCAAGAAGATACTGACGGGAGGATTGGGAGGGTGATCAGGAGGTGCCAAGGGGAGGAACTTTCCCCTTTCTTAAATATAACTTGGGAAAAATGGGGATTAAAATTTCTAAGGGATTTATTTAATCCACCATTTCTGCAGATTGAGACAACTTCAGGGCTTGCCCTAGATGAGACGTGTACCGAGGGTCCCTGGGTCTGCCTGGAGCTGGGAGCCAGAGGCCACCCGGTGCCAATATGGATATAAAATGTCATGTAGCTCCCGCTGGACTCTGGCCTTAACAACTACATTTTCTGGAATGGTCTACTTAGGGCTAAACAAGTGACTTTATGCAAAGACTATGTTTAGCATTGCAGCCTCACCGGACTAGCGTTGTTTTCCGCTGCTAAAAATGTATGAACATCTCCCTTTTACTGTTGGCTGGCCTAGCACGCTCTACCAATGCCTGCCAATGAGGTGCACAATTTTCTCTGACCTCGTAATGCTAGAATAGCCCCGGCCTAATAGTTTGTTTTCCACTGCTTTTGCATGCAGGGGCCTTGGTTTCATGTTATTTCATTTTATCTTATGATTGAAAGTTAATAATTACAATTTTGATGTTAATGTAAGAAGGCTAATTGATAGCCCAGATTTTGCAGTTTATAAGATAACATCTTTCTTTTACTGTTGGCTGGCCTAGAGCGCTCTACCAATGCCAGCCTTCTAAGTGTACAGTTTTCTCTGACCTCAGAGGTCATAATGCTAGACTAGCCCAAAGACAGGTTATAAGATAGCCCAAGAGTCAGAGCTAGAAGAAGTAAGATTAGCTACCAATTTATATTCTTGACAAAGTGACGTATATGGTAAATTTAGGTGTAATTTCCTTGTTAGTAGCAACAGTTTGCTACAAGTGTATGTTATTTTTTTTTAAATGTATCCTTTCTTATCCCCCATATTGGGGTTGGAGCCCCCAGGTTTTGATATGCCTAAAGTTGTTGGGGGAGGGTGCAGGACTGAGCTAACTTCTAATGTATTAAGGTGGTTTATATATCTCTTCTTTGTCCTGGATATCTTTCCTCACAGCCTAAGAGGCAGTCCACCCTTGCAGAACTACAGATTCAATGCATCCCGATTGGTTGTCCGATCGAGGAAGCCCTGGCTCTTGATACTGCCTCCCAGCTGCAGAGGTCTGTTTTTTTGGTCTCATCTCAAACTGCAATGACTGACACACATGACTGACAGGGTTATCACACTAATAACTCATAATGTCAGAGGGTTAGACTCACAATTTAAGAGGCGAAAGGCCTTTTACACTTACAATCCATTTCGCCCTTGACATTTTGTGCATAACAAGCTCCTCTCTAAATTCTGCCCCACCTACTTCGCAACCAGCCACTATACTAAAAGAGCGGTGACGGCTATTTTGCTTCACAAAGATCTCCCCTTTTACTAGAACAAAAAAAAAATAGACCCGGAAGGCCACTATGTGATTCTGACGGGGTCCCTATTTGGGCAAAAGGTGTCCATAATCTCGATTTATGCACCAACACACATACTGCATTAAGTCTTGCTCAAACTGCTAATCTACATAAAATCCCATGATCTGGGGAGGGTGATTCTGGGTAGGGACCTGAACCTCATTTTTTTATCATTAGACAGACCTAGTTTGGGGCAGGGCTTTAGACCCACAAAAAAAAACGGCAAATTATTTCCCTGTTGGATGAGCTCCACCTGGTTGCTGCCTGGAGAAGTTCTCATGGTACAGAGCAGGAATATACATGCTATTCGGCAGTCCATAAAATGTACTCTAGAATAGACACTGTTATTATTGACTTTGCACTATCAGATAATGTGGTCGAAACGAGGATCCATCTGTGCTCTTGGTCGAACCACTCCTTTGTTAGCTGCACCCTAGACTTAAGCAAAGCTTTTAGACCTCTGTAATCTTGGCGGTTTAATGATATGCTTTTATTAACTCCCCAAATTGCCAAAGAGATAGAATTATATTTCTCGACAAATGTTGAACCGGACTCAGATGCAGGCTGGGTTTGGGTAGCTTATAAGGCGTTTGTTCTAGTCACATGTATTAAATTTGCCTCAGTATACAAAAGAGCTTGTAAAGCTAAAGAATCCCTCTTGCAAAAGGAACTCAGGGTCCTAGAGCTAGAGAATCAGAAATCCCACTCAATGACCAGCAAAAAAAGATAGAATCAGCTAGGCTTGAGCTTGATCTAATTCTCTCTGATCAGACGGAGAAGGCCATGAGGTGGACTAATCAACTCTACTACTTGAAGGCCAATAAGCCAGATGCGCTGTCCCATATTCAGAAAGTCTTCACGGATTTCTTTCAACAGCTATATTCATCTCCCCACAAGGTTCATGGTAGTCAATTGGCAACCTTTTTTGGACTCCTGTGACCTGCCCACCCTCACACCACAAGCGGCAGATACAGTGAAGGCTCCCATCACTAATGTAGAGGTGTTAGAGACTATAGGTGCCTTGAACAGGGGTAAGGCCCGTGGCCAGATGGATTTTCAAATCTGTACTACAAAAACTATGTAGAGTTATTAGTGGCAAACTTACTTTAATAACATGCTCCAGGGCCGTGAAGCCCCTCCCGAACTTAATCAAGCAAACCTGGTTTTCTTCCCTAAAGATGGGAAGGATCCTTTAAATGTGTGGAACTACAGGACGATCTCACTCCTTAACAGCGACGTTAAACTGCTGGTGAAATTATGTCAAATAGAGTCAATACTTTCCTCTTGAGACTTATTTATAAAGATTAGGTGGGGTTCATCCCGAACAGGCAAGCATTAGACAATGTGAGGAGGGTCCTCAAAATACTGCATCTCATTAAGCAGAACAATACCCCCCAAAGCCTTATTTCTCTTGATATTGAGAAAGCTTTTGACTCTATGGATTGGTCATATCTGTGGGCGATACTTAGAAAGTTTGGTTTTCCAAATCAGTTACTAAATCTCCTACACTGATATTATAAAGACCCCAAAGCCTGGATTTGGCTTCCTGGAGAGTTGCCGCCTTCCATTAGCATCAATAATTGTACTAGGCAGGGCTGTCCCCTCTCCCCCTTATTGTTTGCACTTGCAATAGAGCCACTAGCACAGACGCTAAGGGCTGATCCTGACATGAAGGGTGTGGTGGTAGGGCATTACCACTTGAAGTGTTGCTTCTTTGCCGATGACCTGTTATGTAGGTTGGCCAATCCTATGGTGTCTGTCCCAGCTCTACTGCGGGCACTGGAAAGCTTCAGTTCCGCCTCAGGGCTGAGGTTGAATCTGCATAAGTTGGAGGCCTTACGGAATGATAACTGGCATCTCAGACAAAATTATCAATTTAAATGCCAAACTCACACATTAGATATCTGGGTGTAAATATCACTAATTCAATGCCGAGCATTAATAAGGCAAACTATCCCCCTTTATTTAAAGACATTTACAAAGATATGCAGACCTGGATGAAAGGTAGAATTTCATGGCTAGGCCGCATAAACGTGGTTAAAATGAGTATCTTGCCCCGCTTACTCTATTTATTCTGCATGCTTCCCATTTTAGTGCTGCCTTAACAACTGGAATCATGCCAGAAACAGATTCTTAAATCTGTTTAGAGCCCCATGAGTTATAGGTCATGGGTTAATTAAGGGCTTTAGGCCGTTCAGTATTTACCCCTATGAGTGACAGGGTTAATTATGGGCTTATGGGGATCTTTATTGACCCCTATTAGTGACACGGTTAATTAAGGGCTCATGAGCTCTGTATAGAGCTCCATGAGAAATGGGGTTAATTTTAGCTGCCTGGGGGCGGTACATATAGTATCCCCATGGCAGGGGTTAATATTATTTTTGCGCTTGTCCTTTCCGGACCTTTACAGTCCTTTAAGGACCTGCGGGGCGAAAAATTAGAATTTTTGAATGCAGCGTAGTCAGGATTGAGATCTCCGCGACACTTTGGGGGTCCTGTTAGGTGCCGCACGGGGTACTTACAGTACCACCACGGCCAGGATTGGCTAATGGTGTGCCGCTGCTTTTTTAAGGACCAGCGTAGATTTTTTTAAATGCAGCAGGGGCATATAATTAAACATGAAGAAACAATCACTTTACTCATAGAGGATTGAACAAGAAATCTTCAATGCATTAAAACAATAATTGAAACCTTTTATTTTTTTTGGTTGATGTGTCCTTCCCTTAATTTTATATCTAAATATTTGTATATTTGCACTGCATGGAAATGTATTGTAACTTTGAAATATGTATATCTTATACTGTACTGTATACAAAAAAAATAATAAACACAAGCTTAAAAAAAGATTAGTATCATCTGCATATCTGTGTTACTATGTTACTATACTGGCACTTTATAATGTAAATAAAAGTAATATTACTAATATCTATGCATTGCCAAAAGGGTCACCTAGTTTGAATAGTCCCATATTATTCTGGTCTGCACTTGATGGGGAAATAAGAAGATAAAGAAAACCAAAAACTCACAATATCTGCAATATGTGCAATATCTAGTTACATTTGAGTCTCCTAGTCATTAGTTTGCATTCAAGACAATTAATGTCTACTTCTCAGCCATTCCTTTTCCCTCTAAACACAAACTTTATTTCTATACAAATCCAATATAATGCCAGTTAATGTTGTATATTTTATATGTTGTCTAAATTGTAGTGTTATGACTAGTTTTATTTAAACTTTGAAAACCTTGAGCATATTTAGGCAAAGAAAAAATTATAAACCTAGTTTTGAATTGAAAACAATAATTTCCCCTGCTGGATGCTGTGGCATCCATGATACTTTGGTAGAATTTTTTTGGAGTATCTGGGCCTGTGAAGGCAAAATGTGTGGTGTCAATTTAAATTGGATAAAATTATCTGACAAATACTCCTAACTTCTTCCTCTTCCTTCCTTCCTCACTGCTCCCACCACTGATAATAAAAAAAACACACCTTTAATAATCAAGCTTTGCAGAAGTGGAGCAACAAAGAGAGTGTATGGAATTCTCTATTCATAAACAGAGTCTTTAAAAATTCTGATATTCTCTGAAATTATTTTTGCTCTAAGCTACTAAAGTTGTTAGTTTGCTACTTCACAACTTCAATGGCCTGTTAGAACATATTTTACAAAATTATAGTAATACTATTGTTCATAATAATAATAATTACATGTCTGCATAGACAATGGCAGTTTATCAGCTTTATTACTTCTAATAAAGGCTGATAAATGAGTTACCTTAGACATAACTATATCAGCACTGATTTTGCCAAGTTTTTGCTGCAGAAGAAGCCAGAATCTGTAAATATCATGTGATGACAAATGCTCAAAAATATGTTTTAACATGTCATAATACAGTATATCTTGTGAAATGTTAATTCAAACCTTATGCCAGTGGATCTTGTTTGGTTTGCGTACCTCACTAAAAATGAAATAATAATTTCATAATTCTATAAAATATTTTAAATGAAAACATTATTAAATATTTTAATTGTTTTCACCAATATATTTTCTACATTAACATAAATCCTCAGCTTGCTCCAAACAGCTATAGCTGTAAAACTGAAGAAATGAAAATTATAAACACATAAAACTAAATTTATTATATTTATAAAACTAGTCACTGTTTTTTAAGAGTATATATTAAACCTAGGATAATAAAAGCCATTTGAAGACAATTATATAAAGCTATGTAGTATTACTATGTATTACTACTATGTATGTTAATAACTCTAAATAGCAAATGTAGGAGAAAATCTTACGAGTACCATATAGGACTCGCAAAGGGAGTTTAATACTGCACTGTAAATTATGGGGAAAGCAATAAAAAATACATTATAATTAATTGTACAACAATCTAAAGTTTGCAAATCGGCAATACATTTTTTATTTATTTATGTTTCATTTCGGGGTTTTATCGATCTTGGGAATCAATGAGTTAATACATATCAGGCCACCCACATGGACTAAAACAGTATCGCCATTTATTTTTATAATTTTGTACATTGCCAAATTGTGAGTATGATCGCATATCGGGCCTCTAAATGCTTATTGATTGACATGTAACTTCCATGTTTTACTGATGTAATGATGACGGTTTCATTTTCTATTGGCTGATTCCTAATGGGTAGTTAAGGCCTTTCTTACTTGATCCTGTATCCACCTGAAAATGCTACATATGAGTGCATGGTTTATGCTTTTGGCTTTCGGACCCTAACTTGCGGGCTGGTTCAATTGAAAATGTTTGACAATGGGGAACTCAATCTTCTGTTGTTAGTATTTTGGTATAGCTGCACTGCTAGGAGGCACCGTGTAGCACAGCCACTGACAGCTGGTTATAGGACTGATATTAGAAACTATGTTTCATTAGGTACAGGGGCATGGAAAAACAGGTTCGGGTTAGCACATAGATGGTCAGGCAAGGATCTCTGGTAGAAGGGAACCTCTATGACATGAATTATAAATAGAAGCACTAGAAAATGCAAGTGTAAAATGGACTGGAAGTATATTATATACAGAATTAAAAGGTTAAACTTGCCTGGGTAGAATATTTATATTTTACCACTACCTTGTTGAATTTTACAAGTTACTTTAAATGGGAGTTTATTTTACACTTAGCACAGAGTAGTATGACAAAACAAAACATTTAATTAACTGCATAATCTTAGACTGATTTAGTGTATTTTATTGCTCATTTAGCACTAAACTGAAGGAAAAACGGTTGGCAAAAGGGTAGTTGAGTAAATGGAATAAGTGAAATCTGAGGTAGTAGATAACCAAATTTAAATCAACACAATGGGTTATGAAGAGATTATAAACCTGAAGAACGAAGAGAGCACCTATTCAGAGCATATTATTTTTATAAAGGTGAGCCAACCACTTCTTTAATAATTTTATTTACATTTATGTGCTCACAAAGGAGAAACCTCAAAACATGGCCTGGTATTGTCCTTCAAGGAATAAAAATGAACAAGACTGTTACAAGATGTTTTATTTTTTTTGCCTGCTTGGTAAATTAATTAATAAATAACAATTCAATAATTACAAGGACCATAGGAGATGTAAAAGTTGGACTTGATGTTTTCTTTTCATAATCAATAACTATGTTACTATGTTGGCACTTTAAAATGTACATAAAATATTTTAATTATAATAACTGTAAAGTAATATTCAAGTGAAAGTATGGTGCTTAACACCCAATTGGATTTCAACACAATCTGTAGGACATATAAACTTTATTGACTCAATAAAACGCTGTATTAAAAAACAGAAAAACCCAGGTGACCTGGTACACAATACTATAGGGATCAATATTTGGAGTTCAATGATATGTGGTTTAGTAATAACTTGTCAATTTCATTAAATTGATAATAATAGGGCCTCTCAATGTAGAAAAAAATATACATTATTAAACAATGGAGAAGACCCCTTAATCCAGCATGATAACAAATGTCAGTTGTAGTAGTATATAGCTAACAGTAATAGATCGAGAGAGAGAACCCTTTGAGAGAACCAAGGGCTTAAAGTCACATAAATGCCATAAATAACCAAGCTTACAACAAAGACACTTACTTAAAGCCCAATGGCTCGTTTCCCAGCTTCAGCTGCTTTGTCAAAGGCTGGTGGTTCTCTCAGAGGCAGATTTTTTTCCTGAAAATGTTTTTGAACTCAGCTGCTAAAGTTGTCAGTTCATTACTTCGCAAACTGGTGTGTTTTTTCTTGTTCCTCAGTGGTCTTTTAGGACACATTTAAAAAAAAAAAACATAATAATAATAATAATAATAATAATAATAATAATATTAATAATAATAATATTATATTTACATAAAGCTTCTCTACCAAAAGGTAAAAAGGTGTCAGTTTATCAGCTTCATTACTTATAAAAGATTTATAGGCTGATAAATGAGATCTCAGATATGACTGTATCAACAATGATTTTCGTAAGCTTTTGATTCAGAAGTGGCCACAAGGTCTTCTGTAAATATCATGTAATGACAAATGCTTATACTAATGAATCATTTATTTGCTTATGTATTGACAAATGTCATGATTTATCTTGTGAAAGGTAAATTCAAACTTTTTGTCAGGATCTTAGTTTGCGTAACTCAATAAATACAGTATATCATCATTCTATATTTGAAAATAAAACATTATTACAAAAATGCTTTGTTTTTATCAATATTGTTTTCTGCATAAACATAAATCCAAAGCTTTTTCCAAACAGCCACAGTTGAAAAATTGAAGAAATTAACATTATAAACACATAAATGAAACAAGTTTCTGACATTCATTATTGTCCTTTAAAAGTATACATTGCACTTAAGACAATGAAAGCCTTTTTAAAGCAATTATATTGCCAGAATTTGGGTTCAGGAAGGATTTTTTCCCTTTATGACATAATTGACAGTGTATCAATGGTGTTTTTTTTCATTCCTCAATTAATAATTATCAATTCACTAATTAGGAGAACATTTTGGACATGAAGGATTACAAGTCTTTTCCCTATACCATATCAAATAGACTGTTATTTCTTGAAGGGCCATTTGTACCAATTGCCATTTGTAACAGTTGCATGCCTGACTGGACTAAAGACGAGCAACGACCATCATTTTGTCTCTAATATCCATAATCACTAAAAAGTGTATGTAGACCCCCAAGGTAACTTAAATTTAACCACTAAAGTGCCATGGGGGTAGTCAAGTATAAAACACATCACAATACTAAATTAAAGCCCTCCAATAACTCACATAAAATTAGAAAAAATAAATACCTTAAAATTAAAAGAATGTATCAATTTAAATAGCGTGTTGATGATTAATAACAATCATAAATTATTTCAACAGTAGAAAAATAAAAAGCTTTATTTAACATCCACATAAATTGTTGGGAATAAAGGTAATCAAAAAAGTGTAGAAGAAGAAGACAATATATGTGACTAGGAGTGGTGAAGCTTGTCAATGAAGGGCCCCGGTGAACACACGCATATACTATATATATATATATATATATATATATATATATATATATATATGTATATATATATATATATATATATATATATAGTGCCTTGCAAAAGGATTCGCCCCCCTTGACTTTTTGCCTATTTTGTTACATTACAACCTTAAGTTCAATGTTTTGTTAAACTTAATTTTATGTGATGGATCAGAACACAATAGTCTAAGTTGGTGAAGTGAAATGAGAAAAATATATACATAAAACTATTTTTTAGAAATAGAAAACAGAACATTGGCATGTGCGTATGTATTCACCCTCTTTGTTATGAAGCTCATAAAAAGCTCTGGTGCAACCAATTACCTTCAGAAGTCAAATACTTAGTGAAATGATACCCACCTGTGTGCAATCTAAGTGTCACATAATCTGTCATTACATATACACATCTTTTTTGAAAGGCATCAGAGGCTGCAATACCTAAGCAAGAGGCACCACTAACCAAACACTGCCATGAAGACCAAGAAACTATCCAAACAAGTAAGGGACGATGTTGCTGAGAACTACAAGTCAGGGGTAGGTTAAAAAAAAAATCCAACTATTTGATGATCCCCAGGAGCACTATCAAATCTATCATAACCAAATGGACACATGGCACAAAATCAAACCTGCCAAGAGACGGCCGCCCACCAAAACTCACAGACCAGGTAAGGAGGGCATTAATCAGAGAGGCAACACAGAGACCTAAAGTAACCCTGGAGGAGCTGCAGAGTTCCACAGCAGAGACTGGAGTATATGAACATAGGACGACAATAAGCCGTACGCTCCATAGAGTTGGGCTTATGGCAGAGTGGTCAGAAGAAAGATATTACTTTCATCAAAAAAAAATATGGCACGTTTTGAGTCTGCGATAAAGGCTTGTGGAAGACTCCAAAAATGTATGGGGGAAGGTGCTCCGGTCTGATGAGACTAAAATTGAACTCTTCGGCCATCAAAGAAAAAGCTATGTCTGTCGTAAACCCAAAACATCACCCAAAGAACACCATCTTTAGAGTGAAACATGGTGGTGGCAGCATCATGCTGGGGGGATGTTTTTTTAGCAGCGAGGACTCGGAAACTGGTCAGAGTTGAGGGAAAGATGGATGGTGCTAAATACAGGGATATTCTTGAGCAAAACCTGTACAACTCTGTGCGTGATTTGAGGATAGGACAGAGGTTCACCTTCCAGCAGGACAATGACCCCAAACACACTGCTAAAGCAACACTTGAGTGGTTTAAAGGGAAATGTGTAAATGTGTTGGAATGGCCTAGTCAAAGCCCAGACTTCAATTCAATAGAAAATCTGTGGTCAGACTTAAAGATTTCTGTTCACAAGCGCAAACCATCCAACTTGAAGGAGCTGGAGCAGTTTTGCAAGGAGGAATGGGCAAAAATCCCAGTGGTAAGATGTGGCAAGCTCACAGAGACTTATCCAAAGTGACTTGCAAGTGTGATTGCCACAAAAGGTGGCTCTACAAAGTATTGACTTTTTGGGGGTGAATAGTTATGCACATTTACTTTTTCTGTTATTTTGTCCTATATGTTGTTTGCTTCACAATGAAAAAAAAACACATCTTCAAAGTTGTGGGCTTGCTCTGTAAATTAAATGATGCAAATCTTCAAACAACCCATTTTAATTCCATGTTGTGAGGCAAGAAAACACGGGGGGTGAATACTTTTGCAAGGCACTGTATATAGATATATATATATATATATATATATATATATACAGTATATATATTTTATATATATATACATATATATATATATATATATATATATATATATAAACATATTTTATACATATACAGTTAAGGAAACTCTGGCACCTACTGATCCCCCCTCTACCCCTCTTGATCACCTCTCCTTATCCCCTCCTGATCCACCTGCCCTCTTGATCCCCCCTCTTGATTCCCACCACTGGCCCCTCTGGATCCCCCCTGCTAATCCCCCTTGGACCTTTGTTCCTCACCAGCAGCACATCACCGCACTGCAGCCTTCCCTTGCACTGTATCCTTCCTTTGCAGCGAATCTGCTCTTAGGCAGGGAATCCCAATGATGTCACACACTAGTTATTCAATGCCTGAGAGCAGACGCGCCGTAAAGGAAGAATACACTGTGGTGGTGTGCTGCTGGAGTGGTAGGAAGGGCCAAGGGGGGATCAGCAGGGGGGATCAAGAGGGGCAGAGGGGAAATCAGGAAAATGGATCAAGGGGGGGGGTGCTATCAAGAGGGAGGGATCAAGAGGATACCGAGGGGGGGGATCGGGAGGGTGGATCAGGAGGTGCCAAGGGGTGGATCAGAGATGGGGGGTTGAGAGCTCCAGGGGACCTCTCCAGGTGTGGGGCCTTGGTGCATTGCACCACATGAACTGCATGCACTGGCCGTAGCTCCGCCATTGGTGACTAGATATAGCCATTAATCCTGGAGTATATATAAACAATAGGGAGAGGCAAATCTGAATCAACGTGCATTCACAAATGTACCAATCGTCATTTAATATCCAAATAGCCACTAGAAGGGGTAGAGATAAACCCTGTGATCTTAATTGATCCTCCTAAATGAGGGACCAACCTATGTTAGTGTCCTAGCTATATGCCCTGTATCTGACAACAAAAGCCTAGGAATGGAATGTAACATGAACAATTTCTGATCTGACTGCTGCACGCACCAATTATACCCAGAAATACTAGTCTGGCTCCCATTAGAAATATATATTACAAAGGAAAATGAAAGACCGATATTGTGGGATGGTAGTAGCCCCAGAAGAATATACAGACAATCAAAAGGACAATATGCCATTCCAGTTTGTATTCAACTAAATGCTAAAAATATAAAACTGATGTCATGGACCCTCACAATACCCAAAAGTGTGATGTGGACTTGGGACAAGAAATTGAAAACACACTAGCAGCCCATCGACTTGTTTCATCACTGTTATGGAACTTTCTCAAAGGTAATGGAGTCAAAGATGAGTAATAGTTAACAAATTACAAGGACCATAGGATATTTAAAAAGTTTGCACTTGATGGACCAACTGTCTTTTTCTTTTAACCTCCATAACTTTGTTGTTGTTCAGCCCTGTCCAACTCTCCCTGACTCTCTGGACCACAGCATGCCAGGCACATCTTTTGGCCACTGCCCCACTAAATTTGATCAAGCTCATGTTCATTGCTCCAATGACCTCATCTATCCATATCCATCTCTACCGTCCCCTTCTTTGTGTGCCTTCGATCTTTCCCAGCATCATAGTCTTCTCTACGAAATTCTGTCTTCTCATGATATGGTCAAAATATTTGAACTTCAGCCTCATTATTAAACCTTCCAGTGAACAGTTTGTCTTGATTTCTTAAATAACTGATTTATTGGATCTTCTTACAGTCCAAGAGACTCTAAGGAGTTTCACAATTTAAACAAGAGAAAAAGGGCAAGGGGAGAAGGGAGAGAAGCACACAACTTCCTAGTGCCGTTAATCAAATGTGGAAATACAGGAATATATAAAAATGTATATCAACTCACACTTTTCTACCTTCATATATGAGGTATTTTCAGGCTCGTCACAGGAGATAAATGGTCCTTTCTTTGATGTTGCGGTCCAAGCAAATATATATATATAGTGTAAGTATAAATAGATATCATTTTAGATATAACAGTTATTATAACACTAATTATTTTTTTGACTAATTCATTTTTGACGGGCATGAAATTAATTTGATAAATTATGTGTGTGTCCCCTCTCCTGTATCTCCTCTTCCTTCCCTGTGTCTCTCACCCCATGTTTCTTCCCCTCCTCTCCCTCCCCTTTGTCTACCCCCTCTCTCCCTCCCCCTCTCCCTCCCATGTGCCTCCTTTCCCCCTCTCCCCTTTGCACCCTCTCCCTCTCCTGTGTCTCATTTCCCCCATCTTCATTTGCTTTGTCTTCTCCCCCCACTCTCCCATTCCTGTGCCTCCTTTCCCCCCCTCTTCATCCCCTGTGGCTCCTTTCCCCCCTCTGCCTCCAGTGTGTCTCCCCCTCTGTGTCCCCTTTCCCCCTCGTCTCCCTCTCTTGTGTCTCATTTCCCAGTCCTCTCTCTCCCTTGTTTCTCCTTTTCCCCCTCCTATCCCTCCCTTGTGTCTGCTCCCCCCTCCTCTCTTTCCCTTGTGTATCCTCCCCATCCCTCCCTCCTTGTGTCTTCTTTCCCCCCTCATCTCTCTCCCTTGTGTCTCCTTTGCCCCCTCGTCTCTCTCCCTTGTGTCTCATTTCCCCCTTCTTTCTCTCCCTTCTGTCTAATTTCCCCCTGCTATCTCTTCCTTGTATTTCCTTTGCCCATCCTGTCTCCCTTGTGTCTTCTCTCCCCTCCTCTCCCTCCATTCTCCCTCTCCTGTGCCTCCTTTCCCCCCTCCCTCCACTGTGGCTCCTTTCCCTTCTTTCCCTCCCCTGTGTCTACTTCCCCCTCTCTCCCTCCCCTTTGTCTACCACCCGTGTCTCCTTCCCCCCTCGTCTCCCTCCCTTGATTCTACTTTTCCCCCTCCTAGCCCTCCCTTGTGTCCTGTGGGGAGCAGGATGACACAAAGTGTTGAGAAGGTTGACACAGAGTGGGGAGCAGGGTGACACAAAGCGGGGAGCAGGGTGACACAAAGTGGGGAGCAAGGTAGCACAAAGTATGGTGAAATAGTTGGAGCAGGGTGACACAGAGTGGGGAGTGAGGGGCAGTGTAATAGAGAGAGGGGAGCAGGGTGACACAGTATAAGGAGTAGGGTGACAGGGAGTGGGGAGCAGTGTAATAAAGAGTGGGAAGCAGGGTGACCTTATCTTTCAGTAGCAGCTTTTTCCCAGCACTCTCAGGTGCACAGTTTTGGTGTCTCTCATATGAGTGCATTCCCCTTTTCTGTCCCATGCTGTCTCTCTCTTGGTGCTATCCCCTCCTATCTCTCTGCCCTCATTCCAACTTGTATCTGACTTTTCTTGCTGTCTCTCCCCTTGCACTTTCTCTTCTACACTCTCTCTGTCACTCTCCTGCTTTGTCATGTTTCCTTTGCACTCTCCTTGTGCCCCTGTCTCTTCTATTCTTTCCTCCTGTGTGTATGTCTCAACCCAATCACTTCCTCTCTCAGTCTCTACTCTGCAGGGTCACTCTCCAGTCACTCGCCAAGAGCTGCAGTGTGCTTTGGCGAGGAGAGCCAGGAGGACAGGCTGGAGCAGTGCCGGGGGGAAGGAAGGCCCTAGGGGCCTCGCAATGAGCAGCTTTGTGAAGCGTGGGACGCAGTTGCGGGTGTGGAGGCCACAGGCACTCAGCGAGAGGCACGCGGGACTCATTGCACGTCGCAATTGAGGCCCTCACGAAGCGAGTGACGCAATTGCGGGGGTAAAGGCCCACGGGACACTCATTGTAGTGGTGGAGGTAAGCGCCGCAGGTGCTCATCATGAGGCCCGCGGGACTTAGCTGCAATGATCACCGTAGGCCATCGTGAGCCCCGTAGGACGCAAAAATTATTGACCTCGCAAAAATTACAAATTTAACGGCTGAATCACAAAAATGTAAAAAAACAACCAAAAAACACAAATATGCTTCAAATTAACTTACACACAACATATATTTGCAGAATAAACGTAACACGATGAAAACGAGGCCAAAGGCAGTTAAATAGAGCCTAAAGCCAGTAACACTTACACAACTCAGTAACATTTAACTGAAGGCAGTACCACTCATTTTGAGGCCCCTAAACTACACGGGGGAGGGGGGGGGGGAACTCACAATAAGCGCCAAAGGCGCTCATTGCGGGGCTTGCGATGAACGCTGAAGGTGCTTGGAGGGGGCAGAGCCTTGCATTGTGTGGCAAACAGCATTGCCATGACTTAAAATTTTATTGCCATCTTTTTTTGACGGGCACATTGCTAGTACTGTTATATTACACAAAGGCTATAAAACAATGCTTAAAATGGAACACTAAAAGCAAATTAAATCGCTCTAGCATTAAATGATAAAGGGCACACCAAACGTGTTTCGTTATAAAAAATATGGCTTCATTAGAGATAAAAGGCTTCAAAATATGTGGTAAAATTCATTGGTGCTATTTAAACTCTATTTTGGTGCTAAATTGCAGCAAACAAACAATAAAATCAATAAATAAAAGAAAACAATTTAATATTCTCAGTCACTGTTGCTATAGACGCTTGGATACATTAGTACAGAGTATAAACTCATCAATGCATGAAAGCATAATACATTTTTTACATTACAAACTCAAAAGTGAAAACTAAATATAAAATCAAAAATTACATAGGGGCATCAAAGTATAAAGACCATCCATATATACTCAAAGTATGATAATAATACTAGTAATAGATACATGTAATAATAAAAAGGAAAAAAAAAAAAAAACTTTAATCAGTCACTATTGCTATGGATGCCCGGATGTCTTAGTACAGAGTATAAATAAAAAGTATCAATGCATGAAATTATAATACATTTCACATAAAAAATGTAATATTAAATCAACAATTACATAGAGTCACCAAAGTATAAAAGTATCAAGTATAAAAGACATCCAAGTATACCCAAAATATGATAATAATAATAATAATAATAATAGTAGTAGTAATGGATACATGTAACAAAAAAACACACTATAAAGCTACAAAATAATACTATTAGAGAATTATCTTGTAATCTTGTATATAATAATATATATAGAAAACCAATTGGCCTGAAAAGATATATTATTAATAATAATAATAATAATAATAATAATGATGACCATGCCAATACTGGTGGTAATACTAATCATATTTGATATTATCAGTTGCTATATATAGACACCAGGGGCCTCATTCTATTAGGGCTCGCAAAATGGTCCCAAATTCCTGAGTCCCTACGTTTTGCCTACATGCTCTAGTAGCACTACGTTTGCGCTCCTATTCAATTGACTGCGGTCACAACTCAGTCCCCCTGGCCGCTGCTCGCAATAATCATTGGTGACTTATCAGAACACTGTAAAGGCAAATATATATTCAACCAAGCACTGTAAAGTGCTGTAAATTATGGGGAACACAATGGCGGACATTACAATTGTCAAGCTGACATATCGCTCATAAGCAATACTGTCATTTCTGGACAAAGTCTGACGTCTTGAAGAACGATTTACTGTCTTGGAGGTCATTAAAGCCGGTAGGACCTCCACGTCAGACTTTCTCCAGAAATGACAGTATTGCCTATAAGCGATATGCCAGCTTGACAATTGTAATGTCTGCCTTTGTGTTCCCCATGATTTACAGCACTTTACAGTGCTGTCATGAATATATATTAACCTACCTCCAAGCCTGTGACTTGTATGGGCTTGGAGGTTTAAATTCTCCGGTGCAGATCCTTAAAGGGCCCGCGGGCTATTAATGGTTACCCCTATTCCGCAGGGGTACAGTAAGTACCCACTTGGCAAATAACATTAGCCCCCACATGCTGTGGGGCCCCCCCTTGGACCCCCGGAAGGCACCCAAATATACCCTTGCAGCCGGAGTCCCGCTGCATTTAAAATTCAATATTCCCTCCTCGCATCTAGTCCTATTTAACCCCATCTTGCCCTATTAAACCCTATCTTGGCCTATTAAACCCCATCTACTTCTATTTAACTTCATCTCTTATGGGGGTCTATACATAAGTCTCTGTAAGGGACTATGGAGACCCTTAAGGGACAATAGGAACCCTAACATTACCCCATAAGTGCCATGAGGGTCCTCCAGGACCATCATGACACTAAGTACAAACACGACACTACACTATCCCTCCCAAAATAAATAATACATATAAACCAACCCCCCTCTAAATAATGAACCACCTCCTCCCTATCCTATTAACACTCCTACCTACCTAACACCTAACCTATTAATACCTACACTACCTACCTAACACCCTAGTAAATCCCCAAGACAACAATCCGCTAATTATAAAAATAAAAAAGCCTAAGTTACAGAAAATAAAAAAGCACCATTATAAAAAATAATAAAACCTAAATTACACAGAATAAACAAGAGCACCATTAGAAAAAAAAGAACATTACACAAAATAAAAAAAAGCACCACTACAGAAATAAAATAAAATACAAGAACAAATAAACACATCCCATTACAATAAAACAAAACCCACACCCAGTAATACAATACAGTTAAAATATAAAATATACCCCTAACTACATACATTAATACCCTAACTACATATATCAATACCCTAACTACATATATTAATACCCTAACTACATACAGTAAAAAAAACTAAATCTCACCTAAAATAGGATAAATACAGTAAGCCCACTTACCTTGCCCAAATGCAACAACTGTTTTCTGGCCTTCTACCCTAGCATAAGGGCCCATCCTTCATTGCCGCAGGTCAAGCACCACTAAGGATAAAAAGAAACATTACAATTAATAACAAAATTAAACGCAACATAAAAAACAAGACAGATAAATAATACACTTACCTTTCTGCAATGCCCCTATCCTTCTTCTAGTCTTCTCCAGCAGGGAACATGGGAAAAAAAAACTGAAAAATATATATGATTGGCTGAAGGCATTATTGCCTTCTGATTGGCTGCAATCTGATTGACAGTTACATCAGCCAATCAATGGATGCAGATGCTTAGGGCCCGGGGGGGGGGGGGGGGGGTGTAATTAGAGATTTTCTTTAGACTTTGGTTTCTTATATCCAATTATATTTATCTATTATATATCCATTCCAATATTACTTTGTGCATTATATGTTTTCATGGTTCCTACTAATTATGTGATCCTCATGTTTAAATGGTTTTGTCTATACACCAGTATATATTATCTTACAAATAATTTATTCTGCATTTTTACAAGATGTTATTTTTCCTAAATTAAAGTTTATAAGTTATAAAGAAAATGTATTGCGCATCAGGATATACAGTGCCTTGCAAAAGTATACACCCCCCTTGGCATTTTTCGTGTTTTCTTGCCTCACAACCTGCAATTAACATGGATTGTTTGAGGATTTGCATATTTTAATTTACAGAACATGCCCACAACTTTGAAGATGTTTTTTTTTTATTGTGAAGCAAGCAAAAAATAGGACAAAATAACAGAAAAAGTCAATGTGCATAACTATTCACTCCCCTAAAGTCAATACTTTGTAGAGTCACCTTTTGCGGCAATCACAGTTTCAAGTCACTTTGGATAAGTCTCTATGAGCTTGCCACATCTTACCACTGAGATTTTGCCCATTCCTCCTTGCAAAACTGCTCCAGCTCCTTCAAGCTCGATGGTTTGCACTTGTGAAAAGCAATCTTTAAGTCTGACCACAGATTTTCTATTGGATTGAGGTCTGGGCTTTGACTAGGCCATTCCAACACATTTACATGTTTCCCCTTAAACCACTCAAGTGTTGCTTTAGCAGTGTGTTTGGGGTCATTGTCCTGCTGGAAGGTGAACCTCCATCCTAGCCTCAAATCACGCACAGAGTGGTACAGGTTTTGCTCCAGAATATCCCTGTATTTAGCACCATCCATCCTTCCCTCAACTCTGACCAGTTTCCCAGTCCTGGCTGGTGAAAAACATCCCCACAGCATGATGCTGCCACCATCATGGTTCACTGTGGGTGTTATTTGAGTGATGTGATGTGTTGGGTTTGCGCCAGACATAGCATTTACTTTGATGGCTGAAAAGTTCAATTTTAGTCTCATCAGACCAGAGCACCTTCCTCCATACATTTTGGGAGTATCCCACATGCCTTTACACAAACAAAAAACATACCATTTAGTTTTTTGCTGAAAGTAATGTTTTTTTTTCTGGCCACTCTGCCATAAAGCCTAACTCTATGGAGCGTATGGCTTATTGTCATCCTATGTACAGATACTCCAATCTCTGCTGTGGAACTCTGCATCTCCTTCAGGGTTACTTTAGGTCTCTGTGCTGCCTCTCCGATTAATGCCCTCCTTGCCCAGTCTGTGAATTTTGGTGGGCTGCCATCTCTTGGCAGGTTTGCTGTTGTGCCATGTTCTTTGCTTATAATAGATTTGATGGTCCTCCTGGGGATCATCAAAGATTTGGATATTTTTTTAGAACATAACCCTAACTTGTACTTCTCAACAACATTGTCCCTTACTTGTTTGGAGAGTTCCTTGGTCTTCATGGCAGTGTTTGGTTAGTGGTGCCTCTTGCTTAGGTGTTGCTGCGGGCCTTTCAAAAAAGGTGTGTATATGTAATTACAGATCATGTGACACTTAGTTTGCACAAAGGACATCATTTCACTAATTATGTGACTTCTGAAGGTAATTGGTTGCACCAGAGCTTTTTATGGGCTTCATAACAAAGAGGGTGAATACATACGCACATGCTAATTTTCTGTTTTTTATTTCTAAACAATAGTTGTATGTATATATTTTTCTCATTTCACTTCATTAACTTAGACTATTGTGTTCTGATCCATCACATAAAATTCAGATTAACAAAACATTGAACTTAAGGCTGTAATGTAACAAAATAGGTAAAAATACTTTTGCAAGGCATTGTATGTATGATCACATTTAATTTACTACTGGGAATACCATAGTTTTAACTATGCAGACCTTTGTTGATAGTTTACTATCTTTACTTTTAATAGCTTGTCTAAAACTTTCCACCCAAGAAATAGACTTATTTTACTTTTATGGCTACAGTCACCATCTGATGAGATATTTTTATCCCAGGAAAATAAAATCTCTCACTGCCTCCACTTTTTCCCCATCTATTTGCCATGATCTTGGTCTTCTTAATGTTGAGCAACAGGCTATCTTTTGCACTCTCTTCTTTAACATTCCTCAGTAGCTCCTTTAGTCCCTACTCACTTCAGTCATCAGATTAGTATCACATGCATATCTGTGTTACTATGCTGTAAATAAAAGTAATATTACTAATATCTATACATTGCTAAATTCGGTCATCTAGTTTAAATAGTCCCATATTATTCTCGTCTTTGCTTGATGGGGAAAATAAAGACATAAAGAAAACCAAAAACTTATAATATCGCAATATTCATTCATATTTGGTTCTCCCAATCATTAGTTTGCATTCAAGACAAATAATGTCTACTCAGCCATTCCTTTTCCCTCTAAACACAAACTTGTAATCTCTATACAAATCAAATATTATGTCTGTTAATGTTGTGTATTTTATATTGTGTCTAAATTGTTGTGTTATGACAAGTTTTATTTAAACTTTAAAAAACTTGAGCATATTTAGGTAAAGAAAAAATTATAAAGCTAGTTTAAAATTAAAAACAATAATTTCCTTTGCTGTGGCATCCATGATACTTTGGTAGAATTTTTTATGTGTGCCTGGGCCTGTGAAGGGAAAACTTGTGGTGTCAATTTAAATTGGATCCAATTATCTGACACATACTCCTAACTTCTTCCTTTTTCCTCCTTCCTCACTCCTCCTCCACCAAAAAAAAACACACCTTTAATAATCAAGCTTTGCAGAAATGAAGCAACAAAGAGAGTGTATGGAATTCTCTATTCATCAACAGTCTTCAGAAATTCTGATATTCTCTGAAATAGTTTTTGCTCTAAGCTACTAAAGTTGTTAGTTTGCTACTTCACAACCTCAATTGCCTTTTAGAAGATATTTTACAAAATTATAGTAATACTATTGTTCATAATAATAATATTAATGATAATAATAATAATACTAATAACATATGTGCATAGACTTTCTCTACCAAAAGTAAAGTAAAGTAAAGCTTTATTATTTCTAGTGAAGGCTGATAAATGAGTTCTCAGAAATTACCATATCAGCACTGATTTGACCAAGTTTTTGCTGCAAAAGAAGCCAGAATGTGTATATATCATGTGATGACAATTGCTCATACTAATACATCAATTATTTGATTATGTTTTAACATGTCATAATATATCTTGTGAAATGTAAATTCAAACTTTATATCGGGGGATCTTGCTTGGTTTGCGTACCTCATTAAAAATGAAATAATAATTTCAGCATTCTATAAAATATTTTAAATTAAAACATTATTAAATAAATTGTTTGTTTTCACCAACACATTTTATCTACATTAACATAAATCCTCATCGTAATCCAAACAGCTATAGCTGTAAAACTGAAGAAATGAAAATTACAAACACATAAAACAAAGTTTATTACGTTTATAATACAAGTCACTGTTTTTTTAAAATATATATTACACGTAGGATAATAGACGCCATTTGAAGACAATTATATAAAATTATGTAGTATTTCTATGTTTTACTACTATGTATGTTAAAAACTCTCTGCCTATTTCTAGGAGGTGTCCATGTTTTCCTCTTAACCTTTTTGCATCCCTTATTGTATTGATTGTTTGAGGTGTGCAGGTGACTATTATGTTCTATATTGTATCTCCTAATGCAAACACAGCACAACCAGCAACTTATTATTTGTCCACTGGATAAGATGGTGCTCCAGGGGTCAATAAAAAAATCACCTTTCCATAAAAATTATGATCTGCCAATGTCACTGTAACGGATCTACTGGCACCCCGACCGGGTACCTCCGTTGATAGACGCGTCCTAGTTTGCGTCGAGGCCTACAAGCACTGCACCGGACACCACAACCACCACAGACTCGTTAGAGCTCAAGGGAGTATGCAAAAGCATAGCAATCCCCAGTAGCATATAGCGATCCCCTCCAATAACGAGACGAGGCTACGTTTTGAAGAGTCAAGTAGAACTGAACTTTATTTTGTTGTGCAGAAATATTTATACACATCTCTTCCCACAGGCAATACACATGCCCATATTTGGCCACACAATACACATAAAGAGAACAATAGGTGTGGTCACACCTCCCAGAGGCTACCTGGCAACTTTGATACAATCAGACATTGATTCAATTACACTTCTTTGTTCTTATCTGAGAATGAAAACACTGTATACAATAGACTTCCTTTATCTTATGCGGAGTCTCTGTAACAGGATTATCTCCCATGCCAAGTAGCTGCAATAGTCTGGGACAATATTCTGCAGAGCATAAACCAACATACATGCAGTATAATAGTAGGATCATATTTTAACTATAATAATCATAAAACAGGGTAAAACAGTGATGGGTTCCGTTACACACCTCCCCCGTGACCATAAGCCGGCATACACGGTCTGATCCAACGGATCGGCCTGGGGATGTCCGGACAAAAGTATTTGTTGGTCAATTCTCTAGTTTGACAACCCATCAGCATTACTGCAATTCACATTTACTCACATTTCACATATCCCCAGATAGCTGGGATCTGAGCGCACAAAACTACCGAATAGCGCTCAGATCCTCTTCACACAGTTCAATTGCCATGTAGCTAAAGTCTTTCCCATAGTCTTTCATTATATGAATGGACTCCATGGCATAGTTATCTGGGGTATCACCGCTCCCACAGGGCAAGTACCGAATGACCCCCCTGTATGTAAAGGGCCAGAATGAGTGACATACACTCTGGTATGGCCGAATACTGTGTTTAAAGGGCAATATGTCCCAGGGCCATAGTCGCAGGGCAGGAGGCTGGCAAACAGTCCTCTCCAAGACAAAGTGGCGAAGGGCACTTCGTCACACATCTCCCCTTTGGGGGAAATCTAACCGGGCACCTGACCTTCTGCCGGTCAGTGCCTCCGTTAGACGATCCACCAACCCACAATAAACCAGTGCTAGAGCAGCCACCCCACAACAACAAAGTGCAAGAGCAGCCCACCCACAACAAACCGTTACTGCAACTGGATATTTTGCTGTGGTGATGGGGCAACACGCTGAGGGGATTTGAGGGGCCTAGGCCAGCGGCACTCTGCCCTGATGCCAGCTCTTCTGCTGGTATAACCTGCAGGACATCCTGCTCTGTACAAGGAACAAAGGGAGGGCAGAGGCCGACTGCACTCTGCCCCGCTGTCAGCTCTTCTGCTGGGGTACTTGGGACATATTCCGGCTCAATAGCCAGGGAAACGTGGGGGTCAGTGGGGGTTAACATTTCCTATGTTAACCCTGGGGCCACATTAGAAGTTAGCTGGGGAAGGGAATTTGTACTTACCCCCTCCTCCGGTTGTCCCAGTGAGGGTAGTTGGGGATCTGGACAGGCTGTGGGCGCAGAGACCACGGTCCCATCTGCGCCGTCTGGGAGATTGGTGTCTCCCCTTGTCATGGTAAACTGTCGCTGGGGCAAAAGGACGACACCTTCTGCCCCCTGTGGTTCACACTGCCACTGGGGGGGAAGGACGACACCTTCTGCCCCCTGGGGTTCACACTGCCGCTGGGGGGGAAGGACGACACCTTCTGCTCCCTGGGGTTCACACTGCCGCTGGGGGGGGGGAGGACGACATCTTCTGCCCCCTGGGGTTCACACTGCCGCTGGGGGGGAAGGACGACACCTTCTGCCCCCTGGGGTTCACACTGCCGCTGGGGGGGAAGGACGACACCTTCTGCCCCCTGTGGTTCACACTGCCGCTGGGGGGGAAGGATGACACCCTCTGCCCCCTGGGGTTCACACTGCCGCTGGGGGGGAAGGACAACACCTTTTGCCCCCTGTGGTTCACACTGCCGCTGGGGGGGAAGGACGACACCTTCTGCCCCCTGAGGTTCGCACTGCTGCTGGGGGGAAGGACGACACCTTCTGCCCCCTGGGTTCACACTGCCGCTGGGGGGGAAGGACGACACCTTCTGCCCCCTGGGGTTCACACTGCCGCTGGGGGGGAAGGATGACACCTTCTGCCCCCTGGGGTTCACACTGCCGCTGGGGGGGAAGGATGACACCTTCTACCCCCTGGGGTTCACACTGCCGCTGGGGGAGAAGGACGACACCTTCTGCCCCCTGGGGTTCACACTGCCGCTGGGGGGGAAGGACGACACCTTCTGCCCCCTGGGGTTCACACTGCCTCTAGGGGGGAAGGACGACACCTTCTGCCCCCTGTAGGGCCGGTAGAGAGACCTCGGTCCCATCTCTACCTGCCATCTGGAGGTCATCCCAGGACCAGTCAATGAAGTCTGGTTCTGCTTGTCAAGTAGGTTGGGGCTGCACGAAGCTGAGCAGGTGTTGGTAGTCCTGCTCCAGCTCCCACTCTCTCGTTACCAGGTGGGTCATGTCTTTGCTCACCTCGCCTTCGTCATCCCAGACATACATGCCCATCCGGTAATCGTAGATGTCCCAAAACCTAGACCCCTCCGTGCTGCCAAGATCAATGTCGTCCTCCAAGGCATCCCATAATAATCATGGGCCATCATAATCATTCCCCTCCGGTAAGTCGTGTTCAGACGTCCAGGGGGTAAGTCGAACGCTATGCCACCAGAGGGCCTGGTATGCGTTGTCTAGCCAGAGCTCTCGCCATACCAGGGTCTCTAGTCTTGTCACCCACTCATCCAGGGGCTGCTCTCCCAATAGATACATCCGCATCACCACACGCTTCTGTAGCCGCTGCTCATCACTGGGGAGACTCTCACCTCGCCGCCATTGGGCATCTTCCAGGGCATCATACCAGAGTTCCTTTCTGTCTGCATCCCTGTAGTCCGCGGCCGCCTCCTCGTCCTCATCATTGAACGCTGTCTGAAAACTAGCCGGTTCCATCCTGCTGTAGCCAGGGGCGCTGTACGGATACTAACGTTGCCCTCAATTTGTAACTCCAAACGTTACCGGTGTCTCCGCGCTGATTTTCCTCTTACTAGGATGCCATCCCACCACTGCCACCAATGTAACGGATCTACTGGTACCCCGACCGGGAACCTCCGTTGATGGACGCGTCCTAGTTTGCGTCGAGGCCTACAAGCACCGCACCGGACACCACAACCACCACAGACTCGTTACAGCTCAAGGGAGTATGCAAAAGCATAGCAATCCCCAGTAGGATATAGCGATCCCCTCCAATAACGAGACGAGGCTACGTTTTGAAGGGTCAAGTAGAACTGAACTTTATTTTGTTGTGCAGAAATATTTATACACATCTCTTCCCACAGGCAATACACATGCCCATATTTGGCCACACAATACACATAAAGAGAACAATAGGTGTGGTCACACCTCCCCGAGGCTACCTGGCAATTTTGATACAATCTGACATTGATTCAATTACACTTCTTTGTTCTTATCTGAGAATGAAAACACTGTATACAATAGACTTCCTTTATCTTATGAAGAGTCCCTGTAATAGGATTATCTCCCATGCCAAGTAGCTGCAATAGTCTGGGACAATATTCTGCAGAGCATAAACCAACATACATGCAGTATAATAGTAGGATCATATTTTAACTATAATAGTCATAAAACAGGGTAAAACAGTGATGGGTTCCGTTACAGTCACCTAATAAATTAAGAGATCCCCTTTACCAAGGCTGTTGTAAGTAGCAGCTGTTACCTACACTATAGAGATCCCTGTTGCTTTGTACCTGCTACAACTGTTGTAGCTCTGCCACTGCACAATACTGAGTGAAAAAATAGAAAGCTGCTGACTTTGAGCCCGATTTAATTGAGCAATTGTAACTTACAGCAGCCCGTAATGGAGGACATAAGTTATTTTACTATTCAATTGGCTTCTTTTTGCGGGCTACAAACGGGTAGTAGATGGCAAATGTAGGAGAAAAACCTACGGTTACCAGATAAGACTCGCAAGGGAGTTTAACCCATGTCCGTAGCACTAAATTCAAATAGAAAATCAATACAGCACTGTAAATATGGGAAAAGCAATGAAAGGCATTATAATTAATTGCACAATTTCAAGCTCGGGAATCGGCAATTTTTTAAAAACTTTATTATGTTTCATTTTGGGGTTGTATCGATTTTAGAAATCAATGAGTTAATACATATCAGGACACCCACATGGACTAAAACACTATAGCCATTCATTTTTGTTATTTTGTACACTGCCCAATTGCGAGTAGGATCGCATATCGGACCTCTAAAAGCTAATTGATTGACATGTAACCTCCATGTTTTAACGTAATGATGATGGTCTCATTTTCAATTGACTGTTTCTAAATGGGTATTTAAGGCATTGCTTAATTGATCCTGTTTCCGCCCTGAAATGCTACATACAAGTGCATGGTTTACGTTTTCGGTTTTTGGCCCCTAACTTGCAGGCTTGTTCAATTGAATAATACCGGAATTGTAGCAGAGTTCAAGCCCGCAGACATACAACCTGTATACCATAAAATGTGTTCTTATAATTGAATGAGCCTCTTTGTTATGTTTGCATTAGAAGAAGAGGAGATTGATTGTGCTACTTTTAAAAGGCCTTGATGTATATGTTTTCACTTCATTGTTCTTTTATTTAAACAATTTTATTTGGAAGGCAAAGGTACAAAGGTTAAAATAATGTTATTAAGAGAACAAGTGTTAAGACATAATTCAAAACATTAAAGCTTTGTTTCATAAACTTACCCAGTGTAATAAGCCAAAGAATTGTCAGAAGGCCAGGTCCGGGACAGGCAATGAAGGTTAAAACTCATACATGCAAAGAGTTTGAAAATGGCGAGCTCAATCTTGAAAGGCAACAAGGATATATCAACAATTCAGAAAAAGTGTCAAAAGTTGGAACATATAGTAAATCAGGCACTGACAAATGGTATTGTAGCACTGATAGGGGCCACTCAGGAATGCAGGCACTGTATTCTAGTGTAGATGCACTGCTAGGAGGCACCATGTATCACAGGCACTGACAGCTGGTTATAGGACTGGTATTAGAAACTATGTTTCATTAGGTACAGAGGCATGGAAAAACAGGTTTGGGTTGGCACATAGATAGTCAGGCAAGGATCTCTGGTAGTAGGGAACCTCAAGGACATGAACCATAAATAGAAGCAATAGAACAGGCAAGTATAACATAGACTTAAAGTATGTTATATACAGAATTAAGAGGTTGAACTTGCCAGGGTAGAATATTCATATTTTACCACTGCCTCATTGAATATCAAAAGTTACTGTAAATGGGCGTTTATTTTACGCTTAGCACAGAGTAGTATGACAAAACAAAACTTATTTAACTAACTACATAATCTAAGACTGATTTAGTGCATTTTATTGCTTATTTACTACTAAACTGAAGGTAAAACGGTTGGAAAAAGGGTAGTTGAGTATATGGAAAAAGTGAAATCTGAGGTAGTAGATAACCAAATTTAAATCAACACAATAGTTTATGAAGAGATCATGAACCTGAAGAAGGAAGGGAGCACCTAGTCAGAGTATTTTCTTTTTATAAAGGTGAATCAACCACTGCTTTAACAATTTTATTTAAACTTATGTGCTAACAAAGGAGAAACCTTAAAACATGGCCTGGTATTGTCCATCAAGGAATAAAATTGAACAAGACTGTTACAGGATGTTTGTTTGTTTTTTGCCTGCTGGATAAATCAATAATTAACGATTCACTAATTACAAGGATATAGGACATAGGGGATGTAAACATTTGGACATGATGGATTTTTTCATAATCAATAACTATGTTTGCACTTTATAATGTACATAAAATATTTTAATAATACTAACTGTAAAATAATATTCAAGCGAAAGTATGGTGCTTAATGCCCAATTGTATTTTAACACAATTTATAGGACATATACACTTATTAAAAACTATAAAAACCCAGGAGACCTGGTACACAATATTATAAGGATCAATATTTGGAGTTCAGTGATATGTGGTATAGTGCAAACTTTGCAATTTCTTGTCAATGGTAATAATAGGGTCTCTCAATGTAGAGAACAATGTCAATTATTAAACATTGGAGAAGAGCCTTTAATCCAGTATGATAACAAAGGTCAGTTGTAGTAGTTTATAGCTTACAGTAATAGATGTAGAGAGAGAACCCTTTGATCGTCACGGATCCTCCTATCTGAGGGCAAACCTATGTCAATGCCCTATTTCTGACTTATAGCCCTGCAGCTAAATCACAAAAAAAGACCTAAATTGCAAACAGGAGAAAATGATTGACCACAAGAAACAACAGTGATATCCTACAAAAAAGTGCTCTAACGCATTATTTCCCATTTATTTCCCAGGGGTAGATTTATCTAGGGGTAGATAAAAACAAACATTCTAAAAACAGTATAGACTCATTATTGTGAGACAGCATAGGCTTGCATATCAATTAACTAGCAAGGTAACTAAATTATCCAATCTCATTATTTGGAGATAATAGAACTGCCTTTGAGAGAACCAGAGGCTTAAAGTCACATAAATGCAATAAATAACCAAGCTTACAACAAAGACCCTTACTTAAAGCCCAACGGCTCGTTTCACAGCTTTAGCTGCTTTGCCAAAGGCTGGTGGTTCTTTCAGAGGCAGATTTTTTCTGAAAATGTTTTTTGAACTCAGTTCCTAAAGTTGTCAGTTCATTACTTCACAAACTGGTGTGTTTTTTCTTGAACCTCAGTGTTTTTTTTAGGACACATTTTACAAAATAATAATAATAATAATAATTATAATAATAATAATAATATATTTACATAAATCTTCTCTTCCATAAGGTAAATAGGTGTCATTTTATCAACTTTATTACTTATAAAAGATTTACAAGCTGATAAATGAGTTCTTAGGCATGACTGTATCAACATTGATTTTCGTAAGCTTGTGCTTAAGAAGTGGCCACAAGGTCTTCTGTAAATATTGTGTAAAGACAAATGCTTATACTAATGAATCATTTATTTGCTTATGTATTGACAAATGTCATGATTTATCTTGTGAAAGGTAAATTCAAACTTTATGTCAGGATCTTAGTTTGCGTACCTCAATAAGTATGAAATGAGTAAAAATCATCATTCTATTTTTGAAAATAAAACATTATTACAAAAATTGTTTGTTTTTGTCAATATTGTTTTTTGCATTAACAAAAATCCAAAGCTTTCTCTAAACAACTATAGTTGAAAAATTGAAGAAATTAAAATTATAAACACATAAATGAAACAAGTTTATTACATTAGTCATTGTCCTTTAAAATTATACTTTGCACTTAAGTTAATGAAAGCAATTATATTGCCAGAATTTGGGGTCAGGAAGGATTTCTTTCCCTTTATAAAATAATTGGCAGTGTAGCAATGGAGTTTTTTTCCATTCCTCTGGATCAATTAATAATAAATAATTAATAATTATCAATTCACTAATTAGGAGAAAAGACAAAAAAGTGCTCTAACGCATTATTTCCCATTTATTTCCCAGGGGTAGATTTATCTAGGGGTAGATAAAAAACATTCTAAAAACAGTATAGACTCATTATTGTGAGACAGCATAGGCTTGCATATCAATTAACTAGCAAGGTAACTAAATTATCCAATCTCATTAGTTGGAGATAATAGAACTGCCTTTGAGAAAACCAGAGGCTTAAAGTCACATAAATGCAATAAATAACCAAGCTTATAACAAAGACCCTTACTTAAAGCCCAACGGCTCGTTTCACAGCTTTAGCTGCTTTGCCAAAGGCTGGTGGTTCTCTCAGAGGCAGATCTTTTCTGAAAATGTTTTTTAAACTCAGTTCCTAAAGTTGTCAGTTCATTACTTCACAAACTGGTGTGTTTTTTCTTGAACCTCAGTGTTTTTTTTAGGACACATTTTACAAAATAATAATAATAATAATAATTATAATAATAATAATAATAATATATTTACATAAATCTTCTCTTCCATAAGGTAAATAGGTGTCATTTTATAAACTTTATTACTTATAAAAGATTTACAAGCTGATAAATGAGTTCTTAGGCATGACTGTATCAACATTGATTTTCGTAAGCTTTTGCTTAAGAAGTGGCCACAAGGTCTTCTGTAAATATTGTGTAATGACAAATGCTTATACTAATGAATCATTTATTTGCTTATGTATTGACAAATGTCATGATTTATCTTGTGAAAGGTAAATTCAAACTTTATGTCAGGATCTTAGTTTGCGTACCTCAATAAGTATGAAATGAGTAAAAATCATCATTCTATATTTGAAAATAAAACATTATTACAAAAATTGTTTGTTTTTGTCAATATTGTTTTCTGCATTAACAAAAATCCAAAGCTTTCTCTAAACAACTATAGTTGAAAAATTGAAGAAATTAAAATTATAAACACATAAATGAAACAAGTTTATTACATTAGTCATTGTCCTTTAAAATTATACATTGCACTTAAGTTAATGAAAGCAATTATATTGCCAGAATTTGGGGTCAAGAAGGATTTCTTTCCCTTTATAAAATAATTGGCAGTGTAGCAATGGAGTTTTTTTCCATTCCTCTGGATCAATTAATAATAAATAATTAATAATTATCAATTCACTAATTAGGAGAAAAGTTTGGTCATGAAGGACTACAAGTCTTTTTCCCATACCATATAAAATAGACTGTTTTTTCTTGAAGTGCCATTTGTACCAAGTGCCATTTGTACAAAGTGCATGCCTGACTGGACTAAAGATGAGCAACCATCATCATTTTGTCTCTAATATCCATAATCACTAAAACGTATATGTAGACCCCCACAGTAACCTAAATGTAACCCCTAAAGTGCCATGGAGGTCCTCAAGTATAAAACACTTCACAATACTAAATTAAAATAAATAAAAAAAACATTACAGCTCTCCAATAACTCACATAAAATCAAAAAAATAAAATTATCGAAAATAAAAAAATAATATTATAAAAAAATATTAAACCTATAACTGCAAAAAATAAAAAATAATGGCCTTAAAGTAAATTATTTATCAAATTAAATAGCGTGAGATGATTAGCACCCAATCGTAAAGTATTTCAACAATAGAAAAATAAAAAAGCTTTATTTAATTTCCACAAAAAAAACACAGCAATTAAAACCAAGGATGAAATATGCCAGAAATTGTTGAGAATAAAGGTAATCAAAAAAGTGTAGCAGTCATTTATTGTACTGCAACATATTCATGACAGATGGTATATTAGGATTTTAGGCATTAGGATTTTTTTATTCACACCAACAGAGAGGTATGATAGTATATAACAGAAGGAGGGTCAATCTGTATGCAACATTATGCTAAAGGATAGTTAAATAAGTGTTCATAATAAATTAAGACAATAAATGTCATTAGCAGTGGCAGAGCTAGTCAATGGAGGACGCTGGTGCAAAAGAAAATTTTGGGCCCCCCTCTGATGTCGACTCATATATACATACATTATATATGTATATATATATATATATATATATATATATATATAATGTAAATTTTTAATTTCATTTTTGGCGATTTTTACTGTTCAGCGGCTCGGCCATTAAAGTTGTATCTTTGTGCTTCGGGTACTAAGTAGTACGGTCTGGATTTTGGGTCCGTCCAGCGGGTCTTGAAATGAGCGCAAGGAGGTCATTGCCTAAGTCGTGCGTGACGTTAGGGATGAGCCCCTGCGGCGCTTATCTCCACCAGCTCAGTGCTCATTGCCTAAGTCCCACGGGTCATAGGGATGAGCACCGGTGGCGCTCATCTCCACCAGTGCAATGAGCGCCTTCAGCACACACTGCAGGGCCGCAACTTTAACATTGCGTTACCAAAAAATTTTGGCAAGCCCACAATTATGACAATTATATATATATTATATATATACACACACATATAAATACACATCTCAATATATATATATATATATATATATATATATATATATATATATATATATATATATCAATTGTTTCACATATGGTGGGCTAAGAGTGATAGAAGCCCTCCACCGTAAAAAGTACAGTAGTACAAATAAGGAATAGTTTGTGTGGTAATCGTTGTAGAGAGTACAGGCACTCACACCATACTGAGGATCGGCAGTAACGGTGAAATAGTACTGTATGTGGTTAAGTGACCTGGTTTGTGAAAAATCCATCCGTTGCTATGTCTAAAACTGTGAAATACAGTAAGCATATGCGTAAAAGGAGCCATGTTTAAAATGGTTTGGATTGACAGAGTGATGGTGCATTATGTGGCCTCATTTGCATGCCCCGCCCAGTTTTCCCAGACTGCAGTGCATATACTGTATTTCTGAGAAATTTGAGCAGGAAATAAGTTTTCATCAACTTATTTTTAAAAATTCAAATGGAATCACTAATGTACTATTCCTTATTTGTACTACTGTACTTTTTACGGTGGAGGGCTTCTATCACTCTTAGCCCACCATATGAGAAACAATTGCTGTATAGAACTACTCTCTACAACGATTACCACACAAACCAGGCACTAACACCATACTGAGGATCGGCAGTAACCGTGAAACAGTACTGTATGTGGTTAAGTGACCTGGTTTGTGAAAAATCCACCCGTTGCTATGTCTAAAACTGTGAAATACAGTAAGCATATGCGTAAAAGGAGCCATGTTTAAAATGGTTTGGATTGACAGAGTGATGGTGTATTATGTGGCCTCATTTGCATGCCCCGCCCAGTTTTCCCAGACTGCAGTGCATATACTGTATTTCTGAGAAATTTGAGCAGGAAATAAGTTTTCATCAACTTATTTTTAAAAATTCAAATGGAATCACTAATGTACTATTCCTTATTTATATATATATATATATATATATATATATATATATATATATATATATAAACATATATATATATATATATACACACATCTAAATATCAATAGATATATATATATATTATACATATATATATTTTCTGCACATTGCAGGCCCCGCGCTGAGCACCTTTGGCGCTCATTGCGAGCCTCTCCCCTTGTGTACTTTTGCTCCTCTGAGCACCCTCGGCGCTCATTGTTTGCTCCGCACTGAGCGCCCTTTACTTTACCTATTTGTAATGAATATATCCAGCAATCAATATGCTAAATTGCTAACAATCGCTGTTGTTTCTCCTGCAGCATACCATGGGCCTCATTCTATTATCGGCCGTAAACCGGCCGTAAGGCTGCGATTCCTTGCGGGGGTCCCGTTACCTCGCAATTCAATTAAACGGCCCCGCAAGGATCTCCTCTTACGGCCGGCCGTAAATCTTGCAACCGGCCGTAAGCTCTGAAATCTAAAAAGTCAAAAATAAATTCAAGACAGCTCTGTAAAGCTCTGTAAATGCTAGGGATAATATTGGGGGACATGAGGATTAAAAGTAACCCACTCTCAAGCTTGCACATCAGCCCAAACCCGAGTTCAAATTAACTGTTTATTTTCCGGCTGCGGCGTGGGCGGGTCTGAGGTGCTCCAAGCCCTATGGACTTTTTACATGGATATTTGACGTATATTAAAAAATATATATTTTACGGATTTGAGTATAGTGGAAATTTGTGCTATTTTTGCTAACACCAAAAAACACTTTATAGTCTTCTCAAAGTGCAGGATGGCTTTATTTGGGCTATATTTCGTGCTTAATTGGTGCTAGCGGGACCTCTTTCCTGCAAGTAAGCTGCGGCTCGGTTTTAGCCTTGCAGAGAGGGTTCCCGGAGCAATTGAATTGCAAATAGGATTTTCTTACGGCCGATTTCCTTGCGGCCGTTTTAGATGAAAGGATTTCCTCCGGCGCGAGTGGTCGCAAGAGATAGCAAGGCACCGGCCGCAAGCCTGCCGGAATCCCCGGCCGGAGGGGAATAGAATAGCAGAATAGCTTGCGGCCGGTCCTTGCGGCCCCGCAACGGCTGCAGCAGATAATAGAATGAGGCCCCATGTACATTTGGACTGTTGGTGATCTGAGGAGAAAGTGTCAGCAATGTTGCAAGTGTGCAGTGTAAATAGGCGGCGTGCCCGCGGCAAAACCATTTGTTTAGTTGTATAATGCGTTATTTTAGAACGGTAATGTTATTAGTTTTAAGGTAGTGTTGTAAAATGGCGACAAGTGTGAATGTGTTACTCGGGTCTCGAGCATTTTCAGTCCTTCCTAATAGTTTATTTTGTACCTCGTACGTGCCTGTGAATAATAATTGTGTGCTTGGTGGTGTTATGCGTGTTTAGGGGTCGTGTAGCCACTTTTTTTTTTTTTTTTGGCCACCGTTTTTTTTTCGATTAGGCAATTTTCGTGTTAAAACTCAGCAAATTGTGGTTAAATTGTCGTGCAACCTGACTCCCAGACGTTGTGACTGTCCCGCCGTGCTGTGAGTGTTTTTTTGTTGTATCTCCACCAGCGCAGTGAGCGCCTTTGACGCTCCCTGCCTTAGTCGTACTGGGTCTTAGGGATGAGCGCCTACAGCTCTTATCTCCACCAGCGCAATGAGCACCTACGGCACTCCTTGCCTGGCCGCAACTGCGGCCTTCGCTTCATGAGGCCTGTGGTTGCAGCCAGCAACTGCGGCCCTTGCTTCGCGAGGCAGGCCGTTAACTCGAAGCACTTGCCGTTAACTCGAAGCACTTAGGCGATGAGCAAGAAAACAATGGCGTCAGAAAAATATGAAACGTGGCTGCGTGACACCAAACCGCGCAAAACACAGGCAGCGATGCAGGCGGTAGAAAAATACCAATACGAAGGATGCAAAATGCTTGTGAAATGCTTGAAACATAACTAACGACGCCATTTTACAACACTAACTTGCTTAATAAAAAATTAAAATAGGTAAAGTATATTAATAATCATTAGTAAATAATGAATAAATAAATTATTCTTAAAAAAATAAATGTATTATTAGTTTAAAAAATTGAGCAACAAAGTTATAATTTACCCTTGCTTTAGTTTAGCAATACTTTCATGCTTAGCTGTTTGTAATATAAGAATTAATTGAATAATTAATTACTAATGTATATTAATTTATTAATTATTAATTAGTAATCATTATGAAAAAAAAATCATAAAGTTTTAAACTGCGTAAAGTGTATTAATACATTAATGCTTAACTCTTTCTAATATATTTAGACATTGATTGATTAGTTATTGTTTTATTAAATAATTATTCGTATTTATTATGAACAACAAATATTCTATATTTTACAATGCGTTTAGTTTATTAATATACTAGCGACTTGACCATCAAAAAATGACAGTCAATAAAATTTGAAGCCATGGGAATGCTGTTGTTAATTGAAACCATTTTCTACTGTAGGACATCCGGCGCTCATTGCGAGTCTCAGGACTTTCGGCGCTCATTGGTGGCTTGGGCTGAGCGCCTTCGTTGTTCATCGCATGCCTCACAATGAGAGCCTTTGGCGCTCATTGTGAGCCTCTCCTGTCATGTACTTTTGGTCCTCTGAGAGAGATATATATTTCTATGTACTGTATATGTAGTTAAGTAATAATTAATGATTTATTCAATAAATTAATTAAGTAATAATTAATGATTTATTCAATAAATTAATATACTTAAATTGTTTATATTTGATATATATAGCGAGCAATAGGCTGAAGAGCTAACAATCTGTTTGTATTTTGCGTCTGCATAGAATATACATTTTGAGTGTTAGTGCCCTGCTTATAAAGTGTAATGAATGTTTGAACTGTGGATTCTAAATAGGCTTTGTGCACGAGGTAACGCCGTTGGATTATTGTGTAAAGTGGCATTGTATAGTCATAATGTTATTAATGTGTTACGCGTCTTGTGAGCATTTTCCAGCTTTTGTAATAGTGTATTTTGTAGGTCGTAGTGTGATGTGTTTTGCAGTGTTTTGCACGGCCCAGGATCGTGTAGCCTCGTTTTAATTTTTTTCAACGCCCATTTTTTTCCTTCCTTAGGCAATTTTCATGTGGCGAAAATCATCTAAATCAAGTTAAATTCACATTCCAGCTCGCTCACAAACGTCCTGGCTGTTGCCCCATGCTGTCTGTGATGTTTTTGTAATTTTTTTAGGTGTAGTTTTTTTTTTTCCGGGATTTTGGTTCGGCCACTAATCTCATCATTTTTTGCGTCTCGTATCTTTTTTTTTCTAAGTCCTGTGTCTCGTATTTTTTTCGTCTCATATTTTTTTTTTTGCTAAGTCCCGCTGTGCTCCGAGTTTATAGCACCTTCGGCGCTCATTGCCTAAGTGCTCCGAGTTTAATGGCTCGCCTCTTTATGCAAGGCTCGCCGGCGATGAGCGCCTGTGGCGCTCATCGCTAAGTCATATGCACCTCGCAGAGCGTGATGACATCTCACAGTTTGACCACTATTATATCTGATTAATGCTTAGCTCTTTAGAATACATTTAGCCATTAATTAATTGATTATTAATGTACATTATTTTTTTAAATATTACTTAGTAATATTATCACAAAAAAAAGGACCACGAACAATATGTATATTTTATTATGCACTGATATATCCGTGTTGCTGATGATTGCTTGATAGGGATGAATCCAAATATTACATCGTCTCTGCAGCTGACTCAACACAGAGAGAGACGTTTGCAGCCTTTGAACAGCATAAAGATCACCTTTACAGGTATATCATTTAATTATGTTCTTATGAAACAGAAGACGATTAAGTCTTTTTATTTTAAATTGCTGACAGTTATTGATTAATGAATGTATATTAATATATTAATTCATTAGTAATTAGTAATCATTACCAAAATAATCCTTTTATTTTTGAATATATTGATGATTAGGCATTTATGTTTTGCATTGATGCCAATATATCTGTGTTGCTGCTGATAGCCTGATAGGGATGAATCCAAATATTACAAATGCTTTCCATCTTATTTGACAGTTTCATCATCTCTGCAGCTGACTGAACACAGATAGTGACGTTTGCAGAATTTGGACAGAATAAAGGTATATCATTTAATTGTGTTCTTATGGAACAAAAAAGCATTAAGTCTTTTGTTTTTAATTGATGACAGTTATTGATTAATTAACATATATTAATATTTAAATTAATTAATAATTAGTAATCATTACAATTTTTTTCCATTTTATACTGCAATAAAAGTGATAAAATGTTTTAACCTACACTTATATATCTGCCTTACTGCTCATTGATGTACATTGCTTTTGGAACTATTAATTAATAATACAAAAAAAACATATCTGGAGTGCTTATAATTGGCTGACAGGGATAGGACCTTCAAAGCACTTAAATATTTAAAGCACTTTCTTACATTATGACATGTGCTACATTTACAATTTTATAATAATTGTATTCAATAATATATTGATGATTATGCGTTTATGTTTTGCATCTATGCCAATTCAACATTCTAGTTTCATTCACTCATGAATTAATTGAATACAAACATTAAAAAAAATGTTCATGTCATTTCACAGATTACTCATCTCTGCACCTGACTGAAGACAGACGGTGAATACTCAGAGATTTTTTCTCAAATAACATCAATTTCACAGGTATAGGATTTCATGATGCCATTATTGTTTTGTATTGATGACAGTTTATGATTAATTAATTAACCTATATTTATGTAGGGCCTCATTCAATTGCAATTTTCTAAATTGAATAGGGCTCTATATAACGAAATAGCATATTATTTTGACATACATTTTTAGTTAATAACTTCTATCCAAAACTAAGGTTTTCACCAAATAAAAAAAAAATAAAAAAAATGCTTTCTGCTTATATAGTGCCCTATTGCATTGCACACCTTGCAAATGAATTAGCCCCTTAGTATTTAATTATTCATTCATAATAACCACAAAAAAAAATATTCATACATATATGCTTACCTAATTAACTTTTAAAAAACGTAAATTAGACCTCATTAGTAAATGGATTTCATTATTACGAAAATTACAAAATTGGACATTATTTTAATTTTAAAAACATAATTAACTCTTTAGGTTTACCATTGATGTCAGTTATTGATTAATTCATTAACGTATATTCATTTATTAATGACTTAATAATTAATTAGTCCAAAAAAAAGAAGACTAAGCAATATATATATACAGTACAGTGCTTTGCTTTTTAATGTATGCAATTGAGAAAATAATTTCATTTATTTCATGGAAAAATTCTAAATGCTTTTCAAATCATTGCATTCTTTAATTAATGCTATTTAGCTTTGAATTGAGAGCAGCTACAAACAATATGTACAGTACAAAAAAATATTACATTTTACACCTGTATTTACAATTAGAGATTACAATGGCGGACAACGAAGAAGACAGGATTGAACGCAAAAGAAAAGCGGCAAGGGAAAGGAAGCAAAGGTGGAGAAATGCACAGTCACCCAAAATTAGTAAGAAAGCACAAAGTGAGTGTGCTGGAGCTTCAAAGAAAAGAAAAAGTAAACAAAAATATGTATGTGAAACATTGTTGAATAATTCAATATTGCCTATTGACACCAATGTTCATACACACAACACCAATGTAGATATAGAAAGTTGTAGTGGTCTCTATGTTGAGGAAGCTCAGGATACTGCGCTACTGGATACTATTAGAGCAATAACAGTAGACACTCATTATTGTGGATTACTCAGTGTTGTTTGTCAGATTTGTGGGGCCTATCATTTTCTCAAGGAAATACCAACTGATGGAGACTTCATTAGTAGCTGTCAGAAAGGAAAAGTAAGACTTCCACAAAGACACACATTTCAAGGTTACTTACAAAGTATCATGAGTGATCCAACATTTCCAAATTATACCAATAAAAAAAAAAAAAACATCAGGTCTTATAACAGTGTATCTTCATTTGCTTCAATGGGTGCTACATTAGCAGAAAATGTCCCAGGACATGGTCCTTATTGTTTTAGAGTTCAAGGACAAATTTACCACCGCACACATTTACACCCACAAGAAGGAGAGCAAAGGAAATTTGCACAGTTATATGTCTTGGATACAATGGAAGCTGTTGAACAAGGATAACCCTTCTGGAAAATAAACAGTGTTTGCGCATAGTCTTTGAACAGCTGGATAAAATTATGGCCAATGACCCATACAGTCAAGCATACAAAAAATTAGCACAGGTTGAAAAAGAACAACCGCAACATGCTCAAAAACATCAACTGACAATGCCAAGAGTAAATATGGTTTTAAAAAGAGATCACAACACTGATCAAAGATGGTATAATTTACCAACAGTAAATGAGGTTGCCATTGTCTTTAAAAATGAGAATGGTTAACCACATTTTCTGCGGGATATTAGAATATATCCACGCAATGAAGACCAACCTTTTATAAACATAAATATATTAAGTTGCAATTTGGATCCAATGACATATCCCATTTTCTTTCAAAATGGTGATCCTGGATTTGGAACCAAAATCACAATTGCAAAGTTATCCCAATAGTAAAGTTCGTGTTAGATGCAATATTTCTATGCTGGAATATAAGGTGGAACAAACTGCTATTCGGAATTATTTTAATCCTATTTTATGTGGGGGCAAACTAACACAACAGTCGATTATTGATTCCTATCTACAAATCGAAGCAAATAATGTAAATTTTATAAAATTTCAAGAAAACAAGCTTCTAGAAGAATAATATTATGGATTGATGGATTATGTCGCTGAATTGGCTACCAACAGAGACATTCCAGCTGTAAGAGCAATCATTTTGCCATCCACTTTCCAAGGATCTCCTCGCAATATAATGATGCCATGGCTATTGTCAAAATTTGGAAAACCAGATTTATTAATTACATTCACATGTAATCCCCAATGGCCAGAGATCAAGGAAAACTTCTGACTGACCAGATTTAGTGGCAAGAGTATTCAAATAAAACTCAGTTCATTAATACATGATATAACTAAAGCACAGTTATGTGGAAAATGTGTGGCTTTTATTTATATAATTGAATTTCAAAAAAAGGCCTGCCACATGCACACATACTTTTAATCCTACAGGAAAAAGATAAATTCAGTCATTACTGCAGAATTGCCAAATCCAGAAAAATATTCCAAACTTTATGAGATTGTAACACACAGAATGATTCTTGGGCCATGTGGATATATCAATCCAAATTCACCAGGTATGAAAAATAAAAAATGTACAAAACAATTTCCAAAACAATTTCAAATGCAAACTTATGCTAACTGTGATGGAAAACCTTTGTATAAAAGAAGAGAAGGACAAACATCTATTATCCGTTGACAAAAGGTTGATGCCGGATATGTTGTTCCATACAATCCACATTTGCTGATGAAGAAAAAATGCACGAACAAATGTGGAAGCTTGCACTTCTATTAAATCCATCAAATATGTGTATAAATATATATACAAAGCATATGATGCAGCAACTGAGAAAGGAAAATCCAATTTTACATGACAAACTTTCTAATTATTTAGATGCTCGCTATGTCAGTGCTCCTGAAGCAATGTGGCATCTTCTGAAGTTTGAGATGCATGATCGATCACATGCTGTTTATCGATTAGCTGTACATTTGCCACAAAGTCAGTTTGTTTGCTTTACTGCAGGCAATGAAAGAACTGCCTTAGCCCAAAGTGAACATTGAGAAACAACACTTACTGCATGGTTGCAATTAAACTGCCAGGACACTCAGGCCAGACAATTTTTATACATTGAGAATCCATATCACTATGTTTTTGTAAATGGTCAATGGTGACACCGAAAAAGAGATACTCATAAAGTTATACCACAAATGTATACCGTCAGTCCAAGAGACATTAAACGTTTCAGTTTAAGATTACTTCTTTTACATGTTCCCGGTGCACAAAGTTATGAACATTTATGCACAGTGAACGACATAGTTTATAATATTTCCTATTAGCTACAAGACATCAAAACTTCATAGCTGATGATACAGAATGGGAGAGGTGTCTGGGGGAAGCAGCACTATGTCAAATGCCAAAGCAAATGAGAGAACAATTTGCATTCATTTGTATCTTTTGCAATGTACCTGATGCATTTACTTTGTGGGAAACATTTAAATTAAATATGTCTGAAGACTTCTTGAAATGTTACAATGAGCCCTTTGCACTCTTAAAAGTGTTAATGGAAATTAAATTGTGCAAGTTTTAATTTGCCTGATCCATATAGATGACATCAACTTTGATGATTATGAAACTGAGGTATAAAAACAAAAATCAGAAGAAAAAATGGCAACTTTAAATACTTTACAATTGCAAGCATGTAATGCCATCACAAATGCTACAGATGATGAAATTGTCAAAGGCTGTTATTTCTATCTAGATGGCCCTGGTGGATCAGGAAAAAAAACGTTTCTGTACAATTGTTTGATGAGTTACATTTAAGCACAGGGTCAAATAGCAATGCCATTTGCAGCAACTGGAATTTTCACACTTTTGTTAGAAGGTGGCAGAACTGTGCATAGTGGATTTAAACTGCCAGTTCCCACTTTAGAAACAACAGTGTCAGATATTCAACTGAATTCTTTACAAGCCAAAAAAAAAAGGAAATTAATTATCATAAATGAGGCAACAATGATGTCAGGTCATGCCTTGCAATGTATTGATAGATTATTAAAAGAAGTGATGGATAATAATTTGACATATGGTGGAAAGGTGATGTTGTTAGGAGGATATTTTAGGCAAACATTACCTGTTGTGCCACATGGAAATAGGACTGACATAATTGAAACAAGTATCAAGATAAGTAAACTGTGGAAAATATTTACACACCTGAAATTAAAATTAAATATGAGATCTGAAGGCCAAAATGAATTCAATGATTGGTTTATTCAAATTGGAGAAGGAAAACATCCACAATACATGATTTACCCTATACTCAAATCCGTAAAATATATTTTTTTTAATATACGTAAAATATACATGTAAAAAGTCCAGAGTGCTTGGAGCACCTCAGACACGCCCACGCCGCAGCCGGAAAATAAACAGTTAATTTGAACTCGGGTTTGGGCTGATGTGCAAGCTTGAGAGGGGGTTACTTTTAATCCTCATGTCCTCCAATATGATCCCTAGCATTTACAGAGCTGTACAGTGCAGGCTTGAATTTATATTTGCGTTTTTAGATTTCTGAGCTTACGGCCGGTTTCAAGATATGCGGCCGGCCGTAAGGGGAGATCCTTGCGGGGCCGTATAATAGAATCGCGAGTTAACAGAACCCCCGCAAGGAATCACAGCCTTACGGACGATTTACGGCCGGTAATAGAATGGGGCCCAGTGAATCTAACTGTAGTATATAATTGATTAATTCTTTAACCAGGTCTGGAATGCCACCACATGTTTTGCAATTGAAAAAAGGGCAATTGTCATGCTATTGAGAAATATGAATCCAAAAATGGACTTTGTAATGGGACCAGATTAATTGTGCACGATTTAAAAGATAATTTTAAACATGCAGAAATTATGACTGGGACCCATAAAGGTGAACGATTTTTTATACCAATAATTGATTTGACTCCAAGTGAGAGTGGTTTGCCTTTTGTCCTTCAAAGGAGACAATTTCCAGTTATTATAGCATTTGCCATGGCCATCAATAAATCCCAAGGACAAACTTTTAAGTCTATGGGTATTTTTTTTGCAGGAACCGGGTTTTGCACATGGACAACGCTATGTTGCTTTTTTAAGGTGCACAAATACAGATAATATTAAAGTTTCAATTGAAGGCAACCCAAGTCAGGGTGATCTATTACACTAAGGACGTATTTTTACAGAAAACATTGTGTACTATGGGTTTTTGTAAACATAGAGAATAGTGGTTTCATTTCCAGGACAAAATTTAATGTCACTTGGTTTCTTCTTAGACCACTATTTCCCATATAAAACTCTATCTACAATTTTAGAAAACTACAGCAATAAACAAAGGAAAAAAAAACAACAACAATAAACAGTGGTAGACACAATTAAAAGTCTGCTGGGCTCTTTTAAAGTGAACCACTTTGACAGACAAAACAAAAATGGAATGTCTTGGAAGTTACTTTTGCCAAGATTGGCCCTACAAAACAGTTACTTTGCATTTTCTTACCTTTACTGTTTCAATTTTAATACTTTAAATTCATGTTTGTAATGTTAAAATTCTGTTTTCAAAGGACTGAAAAGTTGTTTCATTCTATGTAATTAAGGTCTGATGCTAGTAGCAGGATCATCATTTCTTGCAAAATGTAAATGTTTCATGATATCTAGTATTGATCCAGGGAGTAATCTAATCTCCAGTTAATGGGGTCAGGAAGGAATACATTTTTTGGCCCACTTTCAACCAATTGACCAAGTTTCACTGTGTTTTTATTTTTATTTTTTTTGTTTTGCCTTCATCTGTATTTAATATTCATGATGACTATATTTTTAACTAATTTCATCTTAAATGTTATTACCTTACGTTAATGTTTGCATTGTTAACATTGTATTTTACAAGGTTTGAAAAGTTGATTTATTGATTGTTATTAAGGATTTATGTCAGTAGCAGCATACTCATTTGTTACAAATTTCAACGTAGAATTAAATAGACAGGATTCATCCAGGGAGTAATCTTATCGCCAGTTACTGGGGTCAGTAAGGAATTAATTATTTCCCCCCTTTGATACAATTGGATAAGTTTAAATGGGGGGTTTTGCTGTTTGCCTTCCTCTGGATTCAATACTTATGTGCTTTACCAGGAGTTCAAATACAAGTTGCATGTTAAGAAGCATTCTGTAATTGTTTAAAATACTTATTTATACAAATCTGAGCTATTTCATGTTAGTATTGTTAAAAAAAAATAATTCAACACTGTTTACAATACAAGTTGCATGTTAGAAACCTTTACGTAATGGTTCACAATACATATTCATACAAATTTCATGTATTGTTATATTATTACTGTATACATGACAATTAAAATTAAAAAAATGATTTTAAATATTTGAACTTCTTTGCAGATAACAAAAAGTTTAAGACACTTAGTGAATCACATTGTGTCACAAACAGCATTTCCAGCTTTAAAATGTCGCTTGTATATATATATATATATAGTTGAATAATCAGCGTATTGCAGTGAATAGTGATACCTTTTTTATTGGACAAACGCATTCATAATAAAGCGACAAGCTTTCAAGAGATAATGCCTCTCTTTATCAAGTCAAAAAGCGATGCTAATACAAGTATGAACTAAAAACAAAAAAAAGAAAGAGATAGGAAAAAATAAAAATTGGAAAAACAAGAATGACAAAATTCATTGGGCAGAGTTAAGTGAGAAACAGACCAGCATTGTGAATAATATTCTGATAGGTCAGTAAGTCTATAGATCAGGTTGTAGATAAGAACACAGCAGAGTAAAATAAAGAGCAATACATTTCAGCATAGCATGTAGCTTACAAAAACAGCAATAGAAGGGGGGAGGTAAGTGAAATGTGTTAGCTATAAGACATTAAGATTAGTGATGTCGCGAACATCAAATTTTCGGTTCGCGAACATCAAACTCGAACTTCAATCAAATGTTCGCAAACGGGAGAACCGTGCAAACCGCCATAGACTTCAATGGGCAGGCGAATTTCAAAACCCACAGGGACTCTTTCTGGCCACAATAGTGATGGGAAAGTTGTTTCAAGGGGACTAACACCTTGACTGTGGCATGCCAGAGGGGGATCCATGGTAAAACTCCCAAGGAAAATTACATAGTTGATGCAGAGTCTGGTTTTAAGCCATAAAGGGCATAAATCACCTAACATTCCTAAATTGTTTGGAATAACATGCTTTAAAACATCAGGTATGATGTTGTATCGATCAGGTAGTGTAAGGGTTACACCCGATTCACAGTAACAGACCAATCTCCCCGTTTAATGCACTGCAAACAACCGCAAACAGTCCCTTTGCACAACCGCAAACTCCCCATTTGCACAAGGTTGGATACCAAGCTAGCCATGTCCCGTTCCTTGTCCTCACTGATGTCATTGAAGCCCCTTGGGACACCTGCTGTGTTTGGTCTTCCACCTACTCAAAGCCACCTTCCTCCTCTGACTCCTCTTCTTCAGACTCCTCTCTCTGCGTTGCCTCTGTCTGCATTATTATAAGGTGTGTACTGTTAAGTAGTACTATTCCTATCAGTTTAATCCCTGTTACGTCCACTATTAGGGGACGTGTATATGGCATTGATTTTTGGAATAGGGAGATGGAAAAATATGCTTGGTCGGACCTCCTACTTCAAATTTGGGGCACTGCGAGTGCAATCTAAGGTGCCACCAGATATGAGTGTCACTGTGCACTGGCAAAAGTTGGCAGAGTAGATGCAATAGGCTTCACACACACGCCAGTAGGCAGGCAATTGCTATTCAATCTATTACAGTCAAAAAAGTGTTGTTTTATGTCACTGAGCACAATATAAACTGTGAGCCTGACACAGGCAGGCAACTGAAATTAGATTACAGGAAAAAAATGGTTGTTTTCAATGTATGTTACACCACCAGGTATGAGTAGTGAAAATAAGCACAATATAAGCTGTTAGGTGTTAGCCTGTCACAAACACACGCTGGCAGGCAGGCATAGATTACACAAAAATAATTATAAAATAAAATAAATGATGTTCAAAGTTTTCTCAATGATAAAGTATAGTGGGTGATCCGAAAGGCTCATGTGTTCACCGTTCGCGGCGGACGCAAACATGCGAAAATCGCCCCGAATAGTTTTCCGGCGAACTGTTCGGGACATCACTAATTAAGATATAAGACATTAAGACATTAAAAAAGTATCACTGTTTGACTTGATAAAGAGAGACATTATCTCTCGAAAGCTTGTCGCTTTATTATGAATACGTTTGTCCAATAAAAAAGGTATAACTATTCACTGCAATACTCTGATTATTCAACTGGATTACTGGACATTCACGGCTACCTCACTCTTTATATATATATATATATATATATATATATATATATATATATTGTGAAAGGGACGGTCTTTGGCTACCGGTTGCTCCTTTGATTTTTCCATAAACCACTGAGTCCAATATATTTTTATCTTTGCTTTAATAAAGTCTTACAAAACAAGCAATAGCTTAACTTCAGCATAAAAGAAACATCTACACAAACGGGCTTGCTTCTCGGTCTGCAGGTAAAACAATACCTTTTTACACAGATGGGTGGTACCTTTAAGTCCAGTCTCTCTCTCTCAACTGCAATGGATCCTCTGCAGGTCCTCTCCTCTTAGAGCAAACAGTCTCTCTGGTAAATCTGGTTGCAGTCACACAGTCTGATCTTCTTAAGGGCAGATTTCTGTGCTGCTCTGGCACCCACTCTGTAAGTCCCACCAGGTCCTGTTCAGGAGCTCTGGCTCTTTCTCCTCCCAGATCACACTGAAATCCTCAGTGTCTCTTATTCTGATGCTTGCTGTATACTGCAGGCAATCCTTATTCACGTGTCAGTGTCTCTCTGTAGTTCAAGCAGTATTTCAAGCAGTCTTCTTTACTGTCTTACTTCAGCGCTTATCCCAGATCTCAGGATCCAACAGCAGCTGAGCTGTCTAAGGTTCTCTCTCCCAGCTTCTCCAAACTGACTGCAGCTCCACACACTGCTCACAGCCCTTAGGTCAGAGCCTAATCAGCCACCCACTATCTCTCAATGTGTGTGTCTTTTAAAAAGGCATTTTACACCTGCAGCTCCAATTATTCCAGCTCCAGGGTATTAACTCCAAGTTACCTGGATCAGATCTTCTCCCTACTGCGTGACTTGCACCATCCACCATGGGGCAGTACACCACAATATATGTATATATATATATATATATATATATATATATATATATATATATATATATATATACACATATATATATATATATATATATATAACATATAACATATTAAATGATTAAACCTTCCAGTGAACAGTTTGCTTGATTTCTTAAAGAACTGATTTATTGGATGTTCTTACAGTCCAAGAGACTCTAAGCTGTTTTCGCCAACACCACAATTCCAACAAGAGAAAAAGGGCAGGGGGAGAGAATGACACCACTTCCTAGTGCAGATAAACCAATGTGGAAATACAGGAATATATCAAAATGTATATCAATCAACTCACATTTTTCTGCCTCATAAAATGAGGTAATTTCAGGCTTGTCACAGGAGATAAATGTTCCTTTCCACGTATATAGGATCCACATTCTTCTGTTCGTAGAAGGCTGTGTAAGGTTACAACAATCCTTGATGTTGTGGTCCATGGATATATATATATATATATATATATATATATATATATATATATATATGTGTGTGTTTCTCTAGGAACAAAATACTAGTGTGTACTTGGAGTGATCATCCACTCCTATATCTAATACATATCTCTACAGAGACATATTAGTGAGTACGTATACAATTAGCCCCAGTTAGCACACCCACTTACACTCATAATTAGTATTAATAAATAATTTATTGGAGTGTAAGTATAAATAGATATAATGGTAGATTAACAGTTATTATAACACTAGGAACTTGCCCGTCAAAAATGACGGCATGATATAGTTTGATAAAGAGTGTATGTGTGTCCCTCTCCTGTGTCTCTTCCCCCCTCTCCCTCACCCGTGTCTCTTCTCCCCTCTCCCTCCTCTCTGTCTCTTACCCCGTTGTGTCTCTTCCCCCCTTTTCTCTCCCCTTTTTCTCCCCCCTCCCTCCCCTGTGTCTCCTTTCCCCCTCTCCATTCTCCCCCTCCCCTGTATCTCCTTTCCACCACCTCCCTCCCCTGTGTCTTCTCCCCCCACTTTCCCTCTCCTGTGCCCCCTTTCCCCCCTCTCTCTACATTGTGGCTCCTTTTAACCCTCTCCCTCCGCTGTGGCTCCTTCCCCCTCTCTCTCCCCTGTGTCTCCCCCCTGTGTCGCCTTTCCCCCTCATCTCCCTCACTTGTGTCTCCTTTCCTCTCCTCTCCCTCCCTTGTTCTCCTTTTCCCTCTCCTACCCCTCCCTTGAGTCTGCTTTCCCCCTTCCTCCCCTCCCTTGTGTCTCATTTCCCCCTCCTCTCCCTCTCTTGTGTGTCATATCCCCCCTTCTCTTCCTCACTTGTGTTTCATTTCCGCATCTTCTCTTTCCCTTTTGTCTTCTTTCCCCCTCCTCTCTGGCCCTTGTGTCTAATTTTTCCCCTCCTCTCTCTCCCTTGTGTCTCCTTCCCCCCTTCCCCTCCCTCCCTTGTGTCTTCTTTCCCCATCTCCTCCCCTGTGTCTCCTCTCCCCACTCTCACTCTCATGTGCCTTCTCCCCCTCCCCCCATGGCTCCTTCTCCCCCCTCTCCCTCCCCTGTGTTTCCTTGTCCCTCTCTCCCTCCCCCCGTGTCCCCCCTCTGTGTCTTCTTTCCCCCTTCTTTTCCCTCCCTTGTTTCTCCTTTTTCCCCTCCTATGACTCCCTTGTGTCTTCAGATAGAGAAGGGTTACACAGAGTGGGGAGCAGGATGACACAAAGTGGGGGGCAGGGTGACACAGAGTGTGGGGCAGGGTGACACAAAGTGGAGAGCAAGGTGACTCAAAGTGGGGCGCAGGGTGACACAAATTGTGGAGCAGAGCAACAAATAATACTGTTTATTACACAAAGGCTATAAAACAATGCTTAACAATACAACACTAAAAGCAAATTAAATAGCTCTAGCATTAAATAATAAAAACCACCACAAACGCATTTCGCCATGGAAAATATGCCTTTATTAGTGATAAAAGTCTTCAAACTATGTGGTATAACTTATTGGTGCTACTTAAACCATATTTTGGTGCTAAATTGCAATAAACAAACAATCTAAAATAAATAAATAAATTATTTAAAAAAAGTAAATGTAATACATCAATGTTGCTATGGATACCTGGATACCTTAGTACAGAGTATAAACTCATAAATGCATGAAAACATAATGAATTTCACATTAAAAACTCAAAATTGAAAACTAAATATAAAATCAACAATTACATAGGGGCATCAAAGTATAAAGACCATCCATATATACCCAAAGTATGATAATAATACTAATCATAGATACATGTAATAATAATAAAGAAAAAAAAAACTTATTTTAAAAAGAAAATATAAATAAATTTAAAAAAAAACTTGTTTTAATTAATGCCATGATGATGGGAAATTGTGTCCTTTGAAGTACAAAAGGGAGGCTACTTTCACTTGGTGCCAAATCTACTCTTGGTATGTAAACTCTCTCTCCTTTATGGGTACCAGTTAGAATTTCATCCACTCCTATATCTAATACATATCTCTACAGAGACATATTAGTGAGTACGTATACAATTAGCCCCAGTTAGCACACCCACTTACACTCATAATTAGTATTAATAAATAATTTATTGGAGTGTAAGTATAAATAGATATAATGGTAGATTAACAGTTATTATAACACTAGGAACTTGCCCGTCAAAAATGACGGCATGATATAGTTTGATAAAGAGTGTATGTGTGTCCCTCTCCTGTGTCTCTTCCCCCCTCTCCCTCACCCGTGTCTCTTCTCCCCTCTCCCTCCTCTCTGTCTCTTACCCCGTTGTGTCTCTTCCCCCCTTTTCTCTCCCCTTTTTCTCCCCCCTCCCTCCCCTGTGTCTCCTTTCCCCCTCTCCATTCTCCCCCTCCCCTGTATCTCCTTTCCACCACCTCCCTCCCCTGTGTCTTCTCCCCCCACTTTCCCTCTCCTGTGCCCCCTTTCCCCCCTCTCTCTACATTGTGGCTCCTTTTAACCCTCTCCCTCCGCTGTGGCTCCTTCCCCCTCTCTCTCCCCTGTGTCTCCCCCCTGTGTCGCCTTTCCCCCTCATCTCCCTCACTTGTGTCTCCTTTCCTCTCCTCTCCCTCCCTTGTTCTCCTTTTCCCTCTCCTACCCCTCCCTTGAGTCTGCTTTCCCCCCTCCTCCCCTCCCTTGTGTCTCATTTCCCCCTCCTCTCCCTCTCTTGTGTGTCATATCCCCCCTTCTCTTCCTCACTTGTGTTTCATTTCCGCATCTTCTCTTTCCCTTTTGTCTTCTTTCCCCCTCCTTTCTGGCCCTTGTGTCTAATTTTTCCCCTCCTCTCTCTCCCTTGTGTCTCCTTCCCCCCTTCCCCTCCCTCCCTTGTGTCTTCTTTCCCCATCTCCTCCCCTGTGTCTCCTCTCCCCACTCTCACTCTCATGTGCCTTCTCCCCCTCCCCCCATGGCTCCTTCTCCCCCCTCTCCCTCCCCTGTGTTTCCTTGTCCCTCTCTCCCTCCCCCCGTGTCCCCCCTCTGTGTCTTCTTTCCCCCTTCTTTTCCCTCCCTTGTTTCTCCTTTTTCCCCTCCTATGACTCCCTTGTGTCTTCAGATGGAGAAGGGTTACACAGAGTGGGGAGCAGGATGACACAAAGTGGGGGGCAGGGTGACACAGAGTGTGGGGCAGGGTGACACAAAGTGGAGAGCAAGGTGACTCAAAGTGGGGCGCAGGGTGACACAAATTGTGGAGCAGAGCAACAAATAATACTGTTTATTACACAAAGGCTATAAAACAATGCTTAACAATACAACACTAAAAGCAAATTAAATAGCTCTAGCATTAAATAATAAAAACCACCACAAACGCATTTCGCCATGGAAAATATGCCTTTATTAGTGATAAAAGTCTTCAAACTATGTGGTATAACTTATTGGTGCTACTTAAACCATATTTTGGTGCTAAATTGCAATAAACAAACAATCTAAAATAAATAAATAAATTATTTAAAAAAAGTAAATGTAATACATCAATGTTGCTATGGATACCTGGATACCTTAGTACAGAGTATAAACTCATAAATGCATGAAAACATAATGAATTTCACATTAAAAACTCAAAATTGAAAACTAAATATAAAATCAACAATTACATAGGGGCATCAAAGTATAAAGACCATCCATATATACCCAAAGTATGATAATAATACTAATCATAGATACATGTAATAATAATAAAGAAAAAAAAAACTTATTTTAAAAAGAAAATATAAATAAATTTAAAAAAAAACTTGTTTTAATTAATGCCATGATGATGGGAAATTGTGTCCTTTGAAGTACAAAAGGGAGGCTACTTTCACTTGGTGCCAAATCTACTCTTGGTATGTAAACTCTCTCTCCTTTATGGGTACCAGTTAGAATTTCAGCATCTATGAACTGTTTCTTTAATTCTTGAACAATTAATTTGGTCCCATTACATAGTTCTTTTTTGGGGTTCATATTTTGCAGTAACATGACAATTGCACCTTTCTTTAGCTGCAAAATATGTGGTGGCATTCCAGAGGGAGTTAATGAATTCATGAATTCAGTTGAAAAGTTTGTCTGACTTTCTTTGTCATCACCAAGTACAGAATCAGCACTGTGATTATTTTTTGGTGGTGCATTTATTTTTTTAATATTTCATCATTGAGAAGCAATGAATCCTTTTTTGTGAATGTCAGTATTACTTTGTTTGCAAGCTCTGCATAGTCCTCGGTATTTATTGCATTTTGCATTATATCTGATATGAGATCCTGTTTGCAAATCATATGAGATGGAATTTCCACGATATCATCCGTTACATTTTGTATTCACTCTGTTTTTCCTTCTCCTGAAGAAGAATTCATTTTGAATTCATTTTCATCTTGAATTCATTTTCTCCTTCTGATCTCATATTTTGTTGTAATTGAAGATGGGTAAATAGTTTATATAGTGTACTTGACTTTAGACATGTTTTGACAATGTCGATTCGATTTCCATGTACAATGACAGGTAATGTTTGTCTAAAATATCCACCTAACAACATTATCTTTGCACTAAATGGCAAATCATTATCCATGACTTCACGTAGCAAACGGTCAATACATCATTGTAGCTTCATCTATTATAATTAATTTACTTTTTAAAATTTCGCTTGTAATGATGTAATTTGAATATCTGACACTGATGTTTCCAGAATTGGAACTGGCAGTTTAAATCCACCATGCACAGTTCTTCCACCTTCTAACAAAAGTGCGGCATATTTCAGTGGTTGCAAATGGCAGTGCTATTTGCTTGAACAAAACTCATCAATAAAGTATATAGATACATTTTTCCTGATCCGCCAGGTGCATCTAGATAGAAATAACGCTCTTTGAGCATGTTATCATCGAGGGCAATTTTTATGGCATTAAATGCTTGCAATTGTAATGTATTTAAAGTTGCAAGTAGAGATGTCGCGAATAGTTCGCCGGCTGACTTTTTTCGGCGAACATAGCATGTTCGCGTTAGCGGCGAACAGCGAACATATACGAGATTCGACCCGTCCCCAATACTTTATCATTGAGCAAACTTTGACCCTGCCTGTCACAGTCAGTAGACACATTCCAGCCAATCAGCAGCATACACTCCATTCCAGAGCCATCTACCTCATGGACAGCAGCCATTTTGGAATCATAATTAACTTGCAGTCTTACAGAGAGGAGGGACAGTTTGGATGATGCTGCATCAATAGGGAAAACCATAGCTAGGCAAGTTTATTCAGTGTCCAGTGCAGTGCTGAAGGACTCATCAGATCTCTGCTGTAAACACAGCACCCCAAAAAGCCCTTTTTAGGGCTATAACATCATTTTTTTTCTGTGTAATCTAATTTCATTTGCCTGTCTCCCTGCTAGCCCCTGCTTGCAAGTGTGTGTCAGGCTCAAAGCTTATACTGTGTGTGCACAACGCATACAATATAATATTGTTTACTAGTTGTCTACTTTTAAAAAACCCAAACTTTTTTTTTCTTAAATGTAAGTGCATTTGCCTGACTGACCGTCAATCAAAGTTCATTTGCTTGACCGCTGCCCATAGTGTGTGTCCTGCTTTCAAGTACTGTGCCAAGTTCAACCAATCCAGTCTAGTTGGGGTACCAACAGTCCACATTTAAAAAACCCAAACTTTTTTTTTCTTAAATGTAAGTGCATTTGCCTGACTGACCGTCAATCAAAGTTCATTTGCTTGACCGCTACCCATAGTGTGTGTCCTGCTTTCAAGTACTGTGCCAAGTTCAACCAATCCAGTCTAGTTGGGGTACCAACAGTCCACATTTAAAAAAAACAATTTTTTTTAATTAAATCTAAGTGCATTTGCCTGACTGACCGTCAATCAAAGTTCATTTGCTTGACCGCTACCCATAGTGTGTGTCCTGCTTTCAAGTACTGTGCCAAGTTCAACCAATCCAGTCTAGTTGGGGTACCAACAGTCCACATTTAAAAAACCCAAAATTTTTGTTTATTAAATGTAAGTGCATTTGCCTGACTGACCGTCAATCAAAGTTCATTTGCTTGACCGCTACACATAGTGTGTGTCCTGCTTTCAAGTACTGTGCCAAGTTCAACCAATCCAGTCTAGTTGGAGTACCAACAGTCCACATTTAAAAAATCCAAACTTTTTTTTTCTTAAATGTAAGTGCATTTGCCTGACTGACCATCAATCAAAGTTCATTTGCTTGACCACTACCCATAGTGTGTGTCCTGCTTTCAAGTACTGTGCAAGAGAGCATGTTGTGTGCATGCTTGAGCTCCAAACAAAAGGCTTTTTAGGGTCTTAGTCCCTCAAATACAAGTTTTATTTTAACACCTTTTTGTTAATAAGCACTTTGTGCACGGTGTTGTTCATTTTTGGGAGTTTTTGTGGTTTTTTTCTTAGTTTAATTTAAGTTTTAGTTTTCTGGGGGTCAGGCTCAACTCTCTATCCCAGGAGAGTGAGCTGTCTCCTGGATACTTTGCCACACCCCTCCCTTAGCACTACACCTTCACTCCTGGAGCTTTGTTACTTTGACTTTTTTTCTTTTAAAAAGTTTATTAGGTTTTGTTGAAGTTTTGTTTGTTTGGTGTTGGGTTTTATGTTTTGGGGGAGAGAAGACAAGTAACATCTTTGTAGGCAGTGGGGGGGAAAACAATTAGATTTTTTGTTGTTAAGGCTTTTTTTTTTAACATCTGACACAGAGACACAGAGGGGTTAAAAAGCCTCTGTGTTCTCTGTGTTGTTGCATTTAGTAACACCTTGCAACAGGCCATTAACCCTTCCACTGCCAAACATCATCTCTCTCTCTCCCTTAGTTTTTGTCTCCCTTAGTTTTGTCTTTTTGTTTCTTTTTCACACTTTTATATTTAAAAAAAAAAAAAAAAGAAAACAGTAGAAAATCATAAAACAAAAAATAAAAATAAATAAAACAAATAAACTAAAAAAAAAAAGGTTCTAAACATGAGGGATAAGACCATTAAGAAGCCTCAGGGGTCAAAAGGGGGAATAATGGCCCCTGAAAATCCTAGCTGCAGCACTGCACAGCATAGGCCCCAGGCAGATAAGGCAGCCCCAGCTCCTGGTGGTTCTGCCAGCAGACCTACCCCTGTGGCTAATACCTGGTCACAGGTGGTTTCTGCTGGCCCCAGTAATACCACCGCTGGGGCTGAGGGGCAGATCACCAGGAAGCATGGGGTTAAATGTCAGATGTCTGGGGTCTACAGCATTGATATCTATCTGCGTGCTGCAGCTAATGTCATCAGCCCCTCTGTTATAGTAGCAGCCAGCAAAATGTACGGGAAAGCAGTTTTTTTTACCCGTACTCTGGCTGCTGCACACATTCTTATACAGAGAGGCATCACAGTGGGGGGATTATATGTCCCAATAGAACCCCTGGAAGGGTTGGGCACAATAGTAACACTCTCTAATGTGCCCCCCTTCCTACCAGACTCCCTCCTGGGGTGCAGAGAGAGAGCACTTCGTCATGTGCTCTCTTTCAAGAGGCAGGTACAAATGTGCCTGCCTCAGGGCGCAGAAAACATAGAGGGGTCTTTTGGGGTTCCATTTGAGGGGGTGCTGTACAGGATTTTTTACAGCACTACGGAGGTGCAGTGCTATCATTGCAAAGGGTTGGGGCATACACGTAGGAATTGTCCTAATGTAAAGCATCATGCCCCAGCCCCAGCAAATGGCACCTCCGTCAGTACGGCACCCATCCCCGCTGAGCCCATAACAGCGGGGACCTCAAGGGTCATAGCCCCCCCACAGAGCTCAGGCAAGGAGGCCGTTCCTCAAGCCACCACCACGGCCTCCAAACCCCCTTCTTCCCCAAAAAAGCCATCTGTGTCTGTGGTCTCCAGCAAGACTGCAGACACGGGGAAAAAGGGGAAGAATGTCACCGGTCCTCCCAGTGTCACAGCTGCATCTCCCAAGTCCCAATCTGCCCCCACCATAATTACATCAGTTAGTGTGGGGGCACAGTGTAAGCAGAGGGATAATAAGCCCTCTGCAGGGGAGGCAGCTAGTGGCAGCTCCTCTTCCAGGAGTGACGTCCCCAGGAAGAGGAAGCATAAAACCAACAGGGAGGTTGCTGATAAGTGGGAAGTGCTCTATAGTGGAGCACCTCCCTCTAAAAGCAAGAAGAGGAACAAAACATCTCCTCCTCATCCGGTGACATTGTCTGGCCCAGTTATTAAGCTCAGCCAGCCGGTGCCAGACCACACATCTCTCTCTCCAGACCCTATAGGGGTTAATGTAGAAAAGGGTCTGGAGGAAAAGCAGGGGCAAGAGGGTCTCCCAAGTGAGGCAGGGGTAGAAAAGAAAGATCAGGTTCTGCCTCTGGCCTTTGAGGGGGGACCCAACAAAGCCCCTGCTGAATGGGTAGTCAGTGTCCCTGAGGTGCTGAGCTTCAAGGGCACCAGTCAGTCTCCTCCTCCAGTGTCACTCTCTAGTGACGTACCTCGGGCTTTGTTAGAGCCCCAGGCCGAGTCACTACTGGAGGGGGGGAATATAGGCATGACCCCCATTCAGGACCCCATGGATTTGTCTGTCAGGGGGGATGTGGCACAAGGGGAAGTGGAAATGGGGGAGGGTGATAAAACAGGTTTTCCTGTTAACATCATGGGAGAGCCTGTCTACCCTCCTCAGCCGTCCACTGACCCTAACATCGGTGCCATCCAAGCTGAGCAAGCAGCGGTGGAACTGGCAGAGGAGGCATATAAAGCCTCCAAGGCTTCCATTAAGGAAGCCATGCCAGCCACTGCTGTCCAGCCAGCTACCCCTGAATGCACTCCTGAAGCTACAGGGGTGCAGCAGCAATCCAAGGGTCCATTATTTACCTTGAAGGGTGCTAAAGGGACTCCTTCTGTATCATCTAAGAGGGGGTCCCTGAGAATAAAGCTGAGGAAACTGACTCCAGCCGGGGAGGATGGAGTAAAAGCCCTCAGCCAAGAGGAGCCCAGGGGTGACCCACTAGAAGGAACATCAGATTCTGGGTGGGTTATCCCTGTCAAGGAAATAGATCTATTCCTTGAGAGCACCCTTCATGGACAAAAGAAAAGGAAGGTGCGGCTGGCCTTGGAGAGGTGGAAGAATATGTCGTTTATTCTCCACTCTCTCCAGCAATATCTAGTGGTCAGCACTAGGGCCAAGAATTCTGGGACTGCGGAGCATCTCCGCGTCCGGAAATTCTATAAAATGTGCGTGTCCTATCAGCAGTCTCAAGGGTCTGAGGAACGCACAATTCCTGACACGCAGTAATGGCTTTGCACATCAGCACGCTAAATACCAATGGCTGTCAAGACAGTTTCCGCAGGTTCCAGGTACTCTCCTATTTATATCAGGGAGGGTACTCTGTGAGCTTCCTGCAGGAAACTCACACCACTCCAGAGGCTGAGGCCTCGTGGCAACTGGAGTGGAGAGGCAGGGTCTTCTTCAGCCACTTCACATCGGCGTCATGTGGAGTGGTGACCCTGTTCTCAGAGTCTTTTCAGCCAGAGCTGCTGCTTGTGAAAGCTGTTATCCCAGGCCGTCTAATCCACCTCCGGGTCCGAGAGCAGGGTAGCATCATTAACCTAGTTAATATATATGCCCCTGCTGGAGGGCTCGAGAGAGTGAGGTTCCTCGCCAGACTGTCCCAGTTTTTGGAGACGGTTGACGCAGATGAGTGTTTGGTACTCGGGGGTGATTTCAACTGCACCCTCGACGCTCTGGACCGGAATAGTCCAGAGCCGTACCCGCCTTCTGCGTCAGCCCTGCGGGAGATCATCGCCCGCTTCTCCCTGGAGGACATCTGGCGAGAGCAGAACCCAGGGGCATCAGACGGTTTCACCTACGTCAGGGTGAGAGCCGGTCTGGTGTCCCACTCCCGGATCGACAGACTATATATATCTAGTCACTATATGTCACGAGTCGGTTCTTGTGCCATTAGGCTGGCTCCGTTCACAGACCACAACTGTGTGTCTGTGACAGTGGCGCTAACGCCAACAGCGCCACGAGCCGCCTATTGGCACTTCAACAATGCTTTGTTGAAGGACCAGGGGCTCGTGACATTGATCCGGGAGTTTTGGACGGACTGGAGGGGTTGCAAGGGGGACTTTGCCACGTTAAAACTGTGGTGGGACGTGGGCAAGGTTCATTTGCGACTTCTGTGTCAGGAATATACCAAGGGTGCGAGTGGGCAGCGCGAAGCTGAGTTGGAGTCACTCCGGGGGGAGGTACTCCATCTGGAGCAGAGGCTGTTCACTTGTAGGGACCAATCCCTGCAGAGCGAGTATGTAGAGAGGAAGGGTGTCCTCTGTGACCTGGAACGACACCAGGCCAAGGGGGCATACGTGCGCAGCCGCTTAGGTTTTCTCAAAGATCTAGACCGCGGCTCGCGCCTCTTCTACTCACTGGAGAAAAAGGGGGGTAACAGTAGGCACATCACCTGTCTTCTAGATGAAGACAGTGCCCCCCTTACAGATCCGGAGAGTATCCGGGATAGAGCCCGGAACTTTTATAAAGATCTTTACTCTCCGGATCCCATTTCTCCAGACGCCTGCAGGGTGCTATGGGAGGGGCTCCCCTCAGTCAGTGAGGGTGTAAGAGAGCGGCTTGATATACCACTATCTTTTCAAGAGCTCTCTGAAGCCCTCCGTGCCATGTCCTGTGAAAAGTCTCCAGGACTGGACGGACTGACTGTAGAGTTTTTCCAATTTTTCTGGGAGACTCTGGGACCTGATTTCCATCTGGTCCTTGGGGAAGCCCTGGAGACCGGGGAGATGCCCCTGTCTTGTCGCAGGGCAGTACTAGCCCTGCTGCCCAAAAAGGGGGATCTCCGGCTTATTAAGAACTGGCGACCGGTCTCTCTGCTCAGCACAGACTACAAGATTGTAGCTAAAGCCATCTCGCTTAGACTTGGGTCTGTGCAGGCAGAATTGGTTCACCCTGACCAGTCCTATGCGATCCCGGGCCGGACTATCTTTGATAGTATCTTTCTGGTCCGGGATCTATTGCAGTATTCTCGCAGGACTGGTCTGTCACTCGCCTTTCTCTCTTTAGATCAAGAGAAGGCGTTTGACAGGGTGGACCATGGTTACCTCATAGCCACTCTGCAAGCGTACGGCTTTGGCCCACAGTTTGTGGGCTTTATAAGTACGCTGTACGCCTCTGCAGAGTGTTTACTTAAAATCAATTGGTCCCTAACAGCACCTTTGGTATTTGGACGAGGGGTGCGTCAAGGATGTCCCTTGTCTGGACAGTTATATGCACTGGCCATTGAGCCTTTCCTCTGCTTACTGAGGAAAAGGCTCACAGGGCTGGTGCTAAAAGATCCAGACATGCGGATTGTCCTTTCAGCTTATGCTGACGATGTGCTCCTCGTGGCCCAGGATCCAGTTGATCTTGAGCTGGCAAAACAGTGCCAGGAGGTATATTCAGCTGCCTCCTCCGCTCAGATCAACTGGTCCAAATGCACAGGCCTTTTAGAGGGTAATTTACAGGTGGACTCTTTGCCTCCCACGTTTCGTGACATCACGTGGGAGGCAGATGTCATTAAATATCTGGGGGTCTACCTGTCCGCTGCGGACGCTTCCGTCCCAGACAACTGGAGGGAGTTAGAGGGCAGTGTCCTCTCTCGTCTGGGACGATGGAGGGGTCTAGCAAAAATGCTTTCCCTTAGGGGGCGGACTCTAGTGGTGAATCAGCTGGTGGCTTCTCAGATCTGGCACCGGCTGATTTGTCTGAGTCCGACCCCCGAGTTTGTCACCAATATCCAGAGGAATTTGTTAGATTTCCTCTGGATGGGAAGGCATTGGGTCTCTGCAGGGGTGGCAAGTCTGCCTTTGGTGGAGGGTGGACAGGGAGTAGTTTGTGTGTGCTCCCAGTTGTCCACCTTCCGCCTTCAGTACCTGCAGAGATACCTATATGCAGATCCCTCTCCGCAGTGGTGCGCACTGGCATCCAGCTTTTATCGCCAGTTGCGCAACCTGGGGTATGACCGGCAATTATTTCTGATCAGGCCCGAGGGGTTTGGGAGAGACCTCTCTGTGTTGCCGGCATACTACCAGGAAACCCTCAAGGCCTGGAGCATGGTCTCCGTGACCAGGCAGGGCGTGCCTTTGGGGGATGAAATATTCACAGAGCCCCTGCTATTTAATGCAGCAGTGGGGGCTCCAATGTTACAGTCCCCCAGTATCATCCGCCGCCTTAGTCATGCACGGATGACCCGAGTCGGGGATCTCCTGGAATACGGGCGTTCTGATTGGGTGTCACCCCAGGAGCTTGCGCTCCGTTTGGGATATGTGACGCCCAAAGTCTCAGGGCGCTTGCTCCAGGAGATTAGAGATGCCATCTCCCCCGACTCGTGCACCTTCCTTCGCGGGGCTTTGCAGGCCGGAGTGCCACATGCACCTTTCAACACCCCTTCTCCGGCTGTTTGCATTGGACACAAGCCCCGTGTTTCCCCTCAGGCTCCTCCTGTCCCCAACCTCTCGAGGTTGAGGGACATACCCTCGGCATGCTTTCGCGGCATGCCGAGGAAGAGCTTATATTCTCTCGTGCTCCATACAGTGCACTTCCTTGCCCTCGTGACCCGTCCCGATACCATCTGGAGGCGGGTCCTACCAGCTGACGAGGGCAAGAGGCCCCGGTGGAGGGAACTTTATTCTGATTTAGTTCCACGACCCACCGGGGACTTGAGTTGGAGAGTGCTCCATGGTGCACTGAGCACGGGAGAGTACTTAGCTAAATTCACGGACTCTCCCTCCACTTGTCCATTCTGTGGAAAGGGAGAGTCCGTGTATCATGTTTATTTTAGTTGCGCCAGACTGCAGCCCCTCTTGTCACTCTTGAGGGGCCTCCTCCTGCAGTTCTGGCTGCATTTCTCCCCTCACATTTTTATTTTTGGGCGCCCAGTGTCCCGGGGCAATAAGGCCAGGGACCTCCTCGTCAACCTGCTCCTGGCATTAGCCAAGTTGGCTATATATAAGTCCAGGAAGCAGTGTTTGATAGGGGGGGTTCCCTTGTCACCTGAGGCCATGTTCCGGGTGCTGGTGCGCTCCCGTATCCGGGCAGAGTACCACCTGGCTTTGTCTACTGGGGGAATGGATGAGTTTGTCTCCCAGTGGGCTGTAGATGGTGTGCTCTGCTCGGTATCCCCCCATCCGGTTTCTTTTTCTTTCAACCTCCTAATATGATTTTTATTTAGTTTACAGAAAATGTTTTCTCCTAATTTTAAAATACACTGTGCCAAGTTAAACCAATCCAGTCTAGTTGGGGTACCAACAGTCCACATTTAAAAAACCCAAACTTTTTTTTTCTTAAATGTAAGTGCATTTGCCTGACTGACCGTCAATCAAAGTTCATTTGCTTGACCGCTACCCATAGTGTGTGTCCTGCTTTCAAGTACTGTGCCAAGTTCAACCAATCCAGTCTAGTTGGGGTACCAACAGTCCACATTTAAAAAACCCAAACTTTTTTTAAATTAAATGTAAGTGCATTTGCCTGCCTGACGGTCAATCAAAGTTCATTTGCTTGACCGCTACCCATAGTGTGTGTCCTGCTTTCATGTACTGTGCCAAGAGGTTGTGTGCATGCTTGAGCTCTAAACAAAAGGCTTTTTAGGGTCTTAGTCCCTCAAATACAAGTTTTATTTTAACACATTTCTGTTTATAAGCACTTTGTGCACGGTGTTGTTCATTTTTGGGAGTTTTTGTGGTATTTTTCTTAGTTTAATTTAAGTTTTAGTTTTCTGGGAGTCAGGCTCAGCTCTCTATCCAAGGAGAGTGAGCTGTCTCCTGGATACTTTGCCACACCCCTCCCTTAGCACTTCACCTTCACTCCTAGTCTTTTTTTTTTTTTTTTTTTTTTTTTTTTTACTTTGACTTTTTAAAAAAAAGTTTTTCAGGTTTTGTTAAAGTTTTGTTTGTTTGGTGTTGGGTTTTATGTTTTGGGGGGAGAGAAGACAAGTAACATCTTTGTAGGCAGTGTGGGGGAAAACAATTTGAATTTTAGTTTAAAAGGCTTTTTTAACATCTGACACAGAGACACAGAGGTGTTAAAAAGCCTCTGTGTTCTCTGTGTTGTTGCAATTAGCAACACCTTGCAACAGGCCATTAACCCTTCCACTGCCAAACATCATCTCTCCCTTAGTTTTGTCTCCCTTAGTTTTGTCTTTTTGTTTCTTTTTCACACTTATATATTTTTAAAAAGAAAACAATAGAAAATCATAAAACAAAAAATAAAAATAAATAAAACAAATAAACTAAAAAAAAAAGGGTCTAAACATGAGGGATAAGACCATTAAGAAGCCTCAGGGGTCAAAAGGGGGAATAATGGCCCCTGAAAATCCTAGCTGCAGCACTGCACAGCATAGGCCCCAGGCAGATAAGGCAGCCCCAGCTCCTGGTGGTTCTGCCAGCAGACCTACCCCTGTGGCTAATACCTGGTCACAGGTGGTTTCTGCTGGCCCCAGTAATACCACCGCTGGGGCTGAGGGGCAGATCACCAGGAAGCATGGGGTTAAATGTCAGATGTCTGGGGTCTACAGCATTGATATCTATCTGCGTGCTGCAGCTAATGTCATCAGCCCCTCTGTTATAGTAGCAGCCAGCAAAATGTACGGGAAAGCAGTTTTTTTTACCCGTACTCTGGCTGCTGCACACATTCTTATACAGAGAGGCATCACAGTGGGGGGATTATATGTCCCAATAGAACCCCTGGAAGGGTTGGGCACAAAAGTAACACTCTCTAATGTGCCCCCCTTCCTACCAGACTCCCTCCTGCGCCCCCACCTGCTAACCCTAGGGGAAGTAAAAACACCATTTATTAAAATTCCCCTGGGGTGCAGAGAGAGAGCACTTCGTCATGTGCTCTCTTTCAAGAGGCAGGTACAAATGTGCCTGCCTCAGGGCGCAGAAAACATAGAGGGGTCTTTTGGGGTTCCATTTGAGGGGGTGCTGTACAGAATTTTTTACAGCACTACGGAGGTGCAGTGCTATCATTGCAAGGGGTTGGGGCATACACGTAGGAATTGCCCTAATGTAAAGCATCATGCCCCAGCCCCAGCAAATGGCACCTCCGTCAGTACGGCACCCATCCCCGCTGAGCCCATAACAGCGGGGACCTCAAGGGTCATAGCCCCCCCACAGAGCTCAGGCAAGGAGGCCGTTCCTCAAGCCACCACCACGGCCTCCAAACCCCCTTCTTCCCCAAAAAAGCCATCTGTGTCTGTGGTCTCCAGCAAGACTGCAGACACGGGGAAAAAGGGGAAGAATGTCACCGGTCCTCCCAGTGTCACAGCTGAATCTCCCAAGTCCCAATCTGCCCCCACCATAATTACATCAGTTAGTGTGGGGGCACAGTGTAAGCAGAGGGATAATAAGCCCTCTGCAGGGGAGGCAGCTAGTGGCAGCTCCTCTTCCAGGAGTGACGTCCCCAGGAAGAGGAAGCATAAAACCAACAGGGAGGTTGCTGATAAGTGGGAAGTGCTCTATAGTGGAGCACCTCCCTCTAAAAGCAAGAAGAGGAACAAAACATCTCCTCCTCATCCGGTGACATTGTCTGGCCCGGTTATTAAGCTCAGCCAGCCGGTGCCAGACCACACATCTCTCTCTCCAGACCCTATAGGGGTTAATGTGGAAAAGGGTCTGGAGGAAAAGCAGGGGCAAGAGGGTCTCCCAAGTGAGGCAGGGGTAGACAAGAAAGATCAGGTTCTGCCTCTGGCCTTTGAGGGGGGACCCAACAAAGCCCCTGCTGAATGGGTAGTCAGTGTCCCTGAGGTGCTGAGCTTCAAGGGCACCAGTCAGTCTCCTCCTCCAGTGTCACTCTCTAGTGACGTACCTCGGGCTTTGTTAGAGCCCCAGGCCGAGTCACTACTGGAGGGGGGGAATATAGGCATGACCCCCATTCAGGACCCCATGGATTTGTCTGTCAGGGGGGATGTGGCACAAGGGGAAGTGGAAATGGGGGAGGGTGATAAAACAGGTTTTCCTGTTAACATCATGGGAGAGCCTGTCTACCCTCCTCAGCCGTCCACTGACCCTAACATCGGTGCCATCCAAGCTGAGCAAGCAGCGGTGGAACTGGCAGAGGAGGCATATAAAGCCTCCAAGGCTTCCATTAAGGAAGCCATGCCAGCCACTGCTGTCCAGCCAGCTACCCCTGAATGCACTCCTGAAGCTACAGGGGTGCAGCAGCAATCCAAGGGTCCATTATTTACCTTGAAGGGTGCTAAAGGGACTCCTTCTGTATCATCTAAGAGGGGGTCCCTGAGAATAAAGCTGAGGAAACTGACTCCAGCCGGGGAGGATGGAGTAAAAGCCCTCAGCCAAGAGGAGCCCAGGGGTGACCCACTAGAAGGAACATCAGATTCTGGGTGGGTTATCCCTGTCAAGGAAATAGATCTATTCCTTGAGAGCACCCTTCATGGACAAAAGAAAAGGAAGGTGCGGCTGGCCTTGGAGAGGTGGAAGAATATGTCGTTTATTCTCCACTCTCTCCAGCAATATCTAGTGGTCAGCACTAGGGCCAAGAATTCTGGGACTGCGGAGCATCTCCGCGTCCGGAAATTCTATAAAATGTGCGTGTCCTATCAGCAGTCTCAAGGGTCTGAGGAACGCACAATTCCTGACACGCAGTAATGGCTTTGCACATCAGCACGCTAAATACCAATGGCTGTCAAGACAGTTTCCGCAGGTTCCAGGTACTCTCCTATTTATATCAGGGAGGGTACTCTGTGAGCTTCCTGCAGGAAACTCACACCACTCCAGAGGCTGAGGCCTCGTGGCAACTGGAGTGGAGAGGCAGGGTCTTCTTCAGCCACTTCACATCGGCGTCATGTGGAGTGGTGACCCTTTTCTCAGAGTCTTTTCAGCCAGAGCTGCTGCTTGTGAAAGCTGTTATCCCAGGCCGTCTAATCCTCCTCCGGGTCCGAGAGCAGGGTAGCATCATTAACCTAGTTAATATATATTCCCCTGCTGGAGGGCTCGAGAGAGTGAGGTTCCTCGCCAGACTGTCCCAGTTTTTGGAGACGGTTGACGCAGATGAGTGTTTGGTACTCGGGGGTGATTTCAACTGCACCCTCGACGCTCTGGACCGGAATAGTCCAGAGCCGTACCCGCCTTCTGCGTCAGCCCTGCGGGAGATCATCGCCCGCTTCTCCCTGGAGGACATCTGGCGAGAGCAGAACCCAGGGGCATCAGACGGTTTCACCTACGTCAGGGTGAGAGCCGGTCTGGTGTCCCACTCCCGGATCGACAGACTATATATATCTAGTCACTATATGTCACGAGTCGGTTCTTGTGCCATTAGGCTGGCTCCGTTCACAGACCACAACTGTGTGTCTGTGACAGTGGCGCTAACGCCAACAGCGCCACGAGCCGCCTATTGGCACTTCAACAATGCTTTGTTGAAGCACCAGGGGCTCGTGACATTGATCCGGGAGTTTTGGACGGACTGGAGGGGTTGCAAGGGGGACTTTGCCACGTTAAAACTGTGGTGGGACGTGGGCAAGGTTCATTTGCGACTTCTGTGTCAGGAATATACCAAGGGTGCGAGTGGGCAGCGCGAAGCTGAGTTGGAGTCACTCCGGGGGGAGGTACTCCATCTGGAGCAGAGGCTGTTCACTTGTAGGGACCAATCCCTGCAGAGCGAGTATGTAGAGAGGAAGGGTGTCCTCTGTGACCTGGAACGACACCAGGCCAAGGGGGCATACGTGCGCAGCCGCTTAGGTTTTCTCAAAGATCTAGACCGCGGCTCGCGCCTCTTCTACTCACTGGAGAAAAAGGGGGGTAACAGTAGGCACATCACCTGTCTTCTAGATGAAGACGGTGCCCCCCTTACAGATCCGGAGAGTATCCGGGATAGAGCCCGGAACTTTTATAAAGATCTTTACTCTCCGGATCCCATTTCTCCAGACGCCTGCAGGGTGCTATGGGAGGGGCTCCCCACAGTCAGTGAGGGTGTAAGAGAGCGGCTTGATATACCACTATCTTTTCAAGAGCTCTCTGAAGCCCTCCGTGCCATGTCCTGTGAGAAGTCTCCAGGACTGGACGGACTGACTGTAGAGTTTTTCCATTTTTTCTGGGAGACTCTGGGACCTGATTTCCATCTGGTCCTTGGGGAAGCCCTGGAGACCGGGGAGATGCCCCTGTCTTGTCGCAGGGCAGTACTTGCCCTGCTGCCCAAAAAGGGGGATCTCCGGCTTATTAAGAACTGGCGACCGGTCTCTCTGCTCAGCACGGACTACAAGATTGTAGCTAAAGCCATCTCGCTTAGACTTGGGTCTGTGCTGGCAGAATTGGTTCACCCTGACCAGTCCTATGCGATCCCGGGCCGGACTATCTTTGATAGTATCTTTCTGGTCCGGGATCTATTGCATTATTCTCGCAGGACTGGTCTGTCACTCGCCTTTCTCTCTTTAGATCAAGAGAAGGCGTTTGACAGGGTGGACCATGGTTACCTCATAGCCACTCTGCAAGCGTACGGCTTTGGCCCACAGTTTGTGGGCTTTATAAGAACGCTGTACGCCTCTGCAGAGTGTTTACTTAAAATCAATTGGTCCCTAACAGCACCTTTGGTATTTGGACGAGGGGTGCGTCAAGGATGTCCCTTGTCTGGACAGTTATATGCACTGGCCATTGAGCCTTTCCTCTGCCTACTGAGGAAAAGGCTCACAGGGCTGGTGCTAAAAGATCCAGACATGCGGATTGTCCTTTCAGCTTATGCTGACGATGTGCTCCTCGTGGCCCAGGATCCAGTTGATCTTGAGCTGGCAAAACAGTGCCAGGAGGTATATTCAGCTGCCTCCTCCGCTCAGATCAACTGGTCCAAATGCACAGGCCTTTTAGAGGGTAATTTACAGGTAGACTCTTTGCCTCCCACGTTTCGTGACATCAAGTGGGAGGCAGATGTCATTAAATATCTGGGGGTCTACCTGTCCGCTGCGGACGCTTCCGTCCCAGACAACTGGAGGGAGTTAGAGGGCAGTGTCCTCTCTCGTCTGGGACGATGGAGGGGTCTAGCAAAAATGCTTTCCCTTAGAGGGCGGACTCTAGTGGTGAATCAGCTGGTGGCTTCTCAGATCTGGCACCGGCTGATTTGTCTGAGTCCGACCCCCGAGTTTGTCACCAATATCCAGAGGAATTTGTTAGATTTCCTCTGGATGGGAAGGCATTGGGTCTCTGCAGGGGTGGCAAGTCTGCCTTTGGTGGAGGGTGGACAGGGAGTAGTTTGTGTGTGCTCCCAGTTGTCCACCTTCCGCCTTCAGTACCTGCAGAGATACCTATATGCAGATCCCTCTCCGCAGTGGTGCGCACTGGCATCCAGCTTTTATCGCCAGTTGCGCAACCTGGGGTATGACCGGCAATTATTTCTGATCAGGCCCGAGGGGTTTGGGAGAGACCTCTCTGTGTTGCCGGCATACTACCAGGAAACCCTCAAGGCCTGGAGCATGGTCTCCGTGACCAGGCAGGGCGTGCCTTTGGGGGATGAAATATTCACAGAGCCCCTGCTATTTAATGCAGCAGTGGGGGCTCCAATGTTACAGTCCCCCAGTATCATCCGCCGCCTTAGTCATGCACGGATGACCCGAGTCGGGGATCTCCTGGAATACGGGCGTTCTGATTGGGTGTCACCCCAGGAGCTTGCGCTCCGTTTGGGATATGTAACGCCCAAAGTCTCAGGGCGCTTGCTCCAGGAGATTAGAGATGCCATCTCCCCCGACTCGCGCACCTTCCTTCGCGGGGCTTTGCAGGCCGGAGTGCCACATGCACCTTTCAACACCCCTTCTCCGGCTGTTTGCATTGGACACAAGCCCCGTGTTTCCCTCAGGCTCCTCCTGTCCCCAACCTCTCGAGGTTGAGGGACATAACCTCGGCATGCTTTCGCGGCATGCCGAGGAAGAGCTTATATTCTCTCGTGCTCCATACAGTGCACTTCCTTGCCCTCGTGACCCGTCCCGATACCATCTGGAGGCGGGTCCTACCAGCTGACGAGGGCAAGAGGCCCCGGTGGAGGGAACTTTATTCTGATTTAGTTCCACGACCCACCGGGGACTTGAGTTGGAGAGTGCTCCATGGTGCACTGAGCACGGGAGAGTACTTAGCTAAATTCACGGACTCTCCCTCCACTTGTCCATTCTGTGGCAAGGGAGAGTCCGTGTATCATGTTTATTTTAGTTGCGCCAGACTGCAGCCCCTCTTGTCACTCTTGAGGGGCCTCCTCCTGCAGTTCTGGCTGCATTTCTCCCCTCACATTTTTATTTTTGGGCGCCCAGTGTCCCGGGGCAATAAGGCCAGGGACCTCCTCGTCAACCTGCTCCTGGCATTAGCCAAGTTGGCTATATATAAGTCCAGGAAGCAGTGTTTGATAGGGGGGGTTCCCTTGTCACCTGAGGCCATGTTCCGGGTGCTGGTGCGCTCCCGTATCCGGGCAGAGTACCACCTGGCTTTGTCTACTGGGGGAATGGATGAGTTTGTCTCCCAGTGGGCTGTAGATGGTGTGCTCTGCTCGGTATCCCCCCATCCGGTTTCTTTTTCTTTCAACCTCCTAATATGATTTTTATTTAGTTTACAGAAAATGTTTTCTCATAATTTTAAAATACACTGTGCCAAGTTAAACCAATCCAGTCTAGTTGGGGTACCAACAGTCCACATTTAAAAAACCCAAACTTTTTGTTTATTAAATGTAAGTGCATTTGCCTGACTGACCGTCAATCAAAGTTCATTTGCTTGACCGCTACACATAGTGTGTGTCCTGCTTTCAAGTACTGTGCCAGAGAGCATGTTGTGTGCATGCTTGAGCTCCAAACAAAAGGCTTTTTAGGGTCTTAGTCCCTCAAATACAAGTTTTATTTTAACACCTTTCTGTTTATAAGCACTTTGTGCACGGTGTTGTTAATTTTTGGGAGTTTTTGTGGTATTTTTCTTAGTTTAATTTAAGTTTTAGTTTTCTGGGAGCCAAGCTCAACTCTCTATCCCAGGAGAGTGAGCTGTCTCCTGGATACTTTGCCACACCCCCTCCCTTAGCACTTTACCTTCACTCCTGGAGCTTTGTTACTTTGACTTTTTTTTTTCTTTTAAAAATTTTATTAGGTTTTGTTGAAGTTTTGTTTGTTTGGTGTTGGGTTTTATGTTTTGGGGGAGAGAAGACAAGTAACATCTTTGTAGGCAGTGGGGGGGAAAACAATTTGAAGTTTTGTTTAAAAGGCTTTTTTAACATCTGACACAGAGACACAGAGGGGTTAAAAAGCCTCTGTGTTCTCTGTGTTGTTGCAATTAGTAACACCTTGCAACAGGCCATTAACCCTTCCACTGCCAAACATCATCTCTCTCTCTCCCTTAGTTTTTGTCTCCCTTAGTTTCGTCTTTTTGTTTCTTTTTCACACTTTTATATTTAAAAAAAAAAAGAAAACAGTAGAAAATCATAAAACAAAAAATAAAAATAAATAAAACAAATAAACTAAAAAAAAAAGGGTCTAAACATGAGGGATAAGACCACTAAGAAGCCTCAGGGGTCAAAAGGGGGAATAATGGCCCCTGAAAATCCTAGCTGCAGCACTGCACAGCATAGGCCCCAGGCAGATAAGGCAGCCCCAGCTCCTGGTGGTTCTGCCAGCAGACCTACCCCTGTGGCTAATACATGGTCACAGGTGGTTTCTGCTGGCCCCAGTAATACCACCGCTGGGGCTGAGGGGCAGATCACTAGGAAGCATGGGGTTAAATGTCAGATGTCTGGGGTCTACAGCATTGATATCTATCTGCGTGCTGCAGCTAACGTCATCAGCCCCTCTGTTATAGTAGCAGCCAGCAAAATGTACGGGAAAGCAGTTTTCTTTACCCGTACGCTGGCTGCTGCTCACATTCTTGTACAGAGAGGCATCACAGTGGGGGTATTATATGTCCCAATAGAACCCCTGGAAGGGTTGGGCACAAAAGTAACCCTCTCTAATGTGCCCCCCTTCCTACCAGACTCCCTCCTGCGCCCCCACCTGCTAACCCTAGGGGAAGTAAAAACACCATTTATTAAAATTCCCCTGGGGTGCAGAGAGAGAGCACCTCGTCATGTGCTCTCTTTCAAGAGGCAGGTACAAATGTGCCTGCCTCAGGGCGCAGAAAACATAGAGGGGTCTTTTGGGGTTCCATTTGAGGGGGTGCTGTACAGGATTTTTTATAGCACTACGGAGGTGCAGTGCTATCATTGCAAGGGGTTGGGGCATACACGTAGGAATTGTCCTAATGTAAAGCATCATGCCCCAGCCCCAGCAAATGGCACCTCCGTCAGTACGGCACCCATCCCCGCTGAGCCCATAACAGCGGGGACCTCAAGGGTCATAGCCCCCCCACAGAGCTCAGGCAAGGAGGCCGTTCCTCAAGCCACCACCACGGCCTCCAAACCCCCTTCTTCCCCAAAAAAGCCATCTGTGTCTGTGGTCTCCAGCAAGACTGCAGACACGGGGAAAAAGGGGAAGAATGTCACCGCTCCTCCCAGTGTCACAGCTGAATCTCCCAAGTCCCAATCTGCCCCCATCATAATTACATCAGTTAGTGTGGAGGCACAGTGTAAGCAGAGGGATAATAAGCCCTCTGCAGGGGAGGCAGCTAGTGGCAGCTCCTCTTCCAGGAGTGATGTCCCCAGGAAGAGGAAGCATAAAACCAACAGGGAGGTTGCTGATAAGTGGGAAGTGCTCTATAGTGGAGCACCTCCCTCTAAAAGCAAGAAGAGGAACAAAACATCTCCTCCTCATCCGGTGACATTGTCTGGCCCGGTTATTAAGCTCAGCCAGCCGGTGCCAGACCACACATCTCTCTCTCCAGACCCTATAGGGGTTAATGTGGAAAAGGGTCTGGAGGAAAAGCAGGGGCAAGAGGGTCTCCCAAGTGAGGCAGGGGTAGACAAGAAAGATCAGGTTCTGCCTCTGGCCTTTGAGGGGGGTCCCAACAAAGCCCCTGCTGAATGGGTAGTCAGTGTCCCTGAGGTGCTGAGCTTCAAGGGCACCAGTCAGTCTCCTCCTCCAGTGTCACTTTCTAGTGACGTACCTCGGGCTTTGTTAGAGCCCCAGGCCGAGTCACTACTGGAGGGGGGGAATATAGGCATGACCCCCATTCAGGACCCCATGGATTTGTCTGTCAGGGGGGATGTGGCACAAGGGGAAGTGGAAATGGGGGAGGGTGATAAAACAGGTTTTCCTGTTAACATCATGGGAGAGCCAGTCTACCCTCCTCAGCCGTCCACTGACCCTAACATCGGTGCCATCCAAGCTGAGCAAGCAGCGGTGGAACTGGCAGAGGAGGCATATAAAGCCTCCAAGGCTTCCATTAAGGAAGCCATGCCAGCCACTGCTGTCCAGCCAGCTACTTCTGAATGCACTTCTGAAGCTACAGGGGTGCAGCAGCAATCCAAGGGTCCATTATTTACCTTGAAGGGTGCTAAAGGGACTCCTTCTGTATCATCTAAGAGGGGGTCCCTGAGAATAAAGCTGAGGAAACTGACTCCAGCCGGGGAGGATGGAGTAAAAGCCCTCAGCCAAGAGGAGCCCAGGGGTGACCCACTAGAAGAAACATCAGATTCTGGGTGGGTTATCCCTGTCAAGGAAATAGATCTATTCCTTGAGAGCACCCTTCATGGACAAAAGAAAAGGAAGGTGCGGCTGGCCTTGGAGAGGTGGAAGAATATGTCGTTTATTCTCCACTCTCTCCAGCAATATCTAGTGGTCAGCACTAGGGCCAAGAATTCTGGGACTGCGGAGCATCTCCGCGTCCGGAAATTCTATAAAATGTGCGTGTCCTATCAGCAGTCTCAAGGGTCTGAGGAACGCACAATTCCTGACACGCAGTAATGGCTTTGCACATCAGCACGCTAAATACCAATGGCTGTCAAGACAGTTTCCGCAGGTTCCAGGTACTCTCCTATTTATATCAGGGAGGGTACTCTGTGAGCTTCCTGCAGGAAACTCACACCACTCCAGAGGCTGAGGCCTCGTGGCAACTGGAGTGGAGAGGCAGGGTCTTCTTCAGCCACTTCACATCGGCGTCATGTGGAGTGGTGACCCTGTTCTCAGAGTCTTTTCAGCCAGAGCTGCTGCTTGTGAAAGCTGTTATCCCAGGCCGTCTAATCCACCTCCGGGTCCGAGAGCAGGGTTGCATCATTAACCTAGTTAATATATTTGCCCCTGCTGGAGGGCCCGAGAGAGTGAGGTTCCTCGCCAGACTGTCCCAGTTTTTGGAGACGGTTGACGCAGACGAGTGTTTGGCACTCGGGGGTGATTTCAACTGCACCCTCGACGCTCTGGATCGGAATAGTCCAGAGCCGTACCCGCCTTCTGCGTCAGCCCTGCGCGAGATCATCGCCCGCTTCTCCCTGGAGGACATCTGGCGAGAGCAGAACCCAGGGGCATCAGACGGTTTCACCTACGTCAGGGTGAGAGCCGGTCTGGTGTCCCACTCCCGGATCGACAGACTATATATATCTAGTCACTATATGTCACGAGTCGGTTCTTGTGCCATTAGGCTGGCTCCGTTCACAGACCACAACTGTGTGTCTGTGACGGTGGCGCTAACGCCAACAGCGCCACGAGCCGCCTATTGGCACTTCAACAATGCTTTGTTGAAGGACCAGGGGCTCGTGACATTGATCCGGGAGTTTTGGACGGACTGGAGGGGTTGCAAGGGAGACTTTGCCACGTTAAAACTGTGGTGGGACGTGGGCAAGGTTCATTTGCGACTTCTGTGTCAGGAATATACCAAGGGTGTGAGTGGGCAGCGCGAAGCTGAGTTGGAGTCACTCCGGGGGGAGGTACTCCATCTGGAGCAGAGGCTGTTCACTTGTAGGGACCAATCCCTGCAGAGCGAGTATGTAGAGAGGAAGGGTGTCCTCTGTGACCTGGAACGACACCAGGCCAAGGGGGCATACGTGCGCAGCCGCTTAAGTTTTCTCAAAGATCTAGACCGCGGCTCGCGCCTCTTCTACTCACTGGAGAAAAAGGGGGGTAACAGTAGGCACATCACCTGTCTTCTAGATGAAGACGGTGCCCCCCTTACAGATCCGGAGAGTATCCGGGATAGAGCCCGGAACTTTTATAAAGATCTTTACTCTCCGGATCCCATTTCTCCAGATGCCTGCAGGGTGCTATGGGAGGGGCTCCCCACAGTCAGTGAGGGTGTAAGAGAGCGGCTTGATATACCACTATCTTTTCAAGAGCTCTCTGAAGCCCTCCGTGCCATGTCCTGTGAGAAGTCTCCAGGACTGGACGGACTGACTGTAGAGTTTTTCCAATTTTTCTGGGAGACTCTGGGACCTGATTTCCATCTGGTCCTTGGGGAAGCCCTGGAGACCGGGGAGATGCCCCTGTCTTGTCGCAGGGCAGTACTTGCCCTGCTGCCCAAAAAGGGGGATCTCCGGCTTATTAAGAACTGGCGACCGGTCTCTCTGCTCAGCACAGACTACAAGATTGTAGCTAAAGCCATCTCGCTTAGACTTGGGTCTGTGCTGGCAGAATTGGTTCACCCTGACCAGTCCTATGCGATCCCGCGCCGGACTATCTTTGATAGTATCTTTCTGGTCCGGGATCTATTGCATTATTCTCGCAGGACTGGTCTGTCACTCGCCTTTCTCTCTTTAGATCAAGAGAAGGCGTTTGACAGGGTGGACCATGGTTACCTCATAGCCACTCTGCAAGCGTACGGCTTTGGCCCACAGTTTGTGGGCTTTATAAGAACGCTGTACGCCTCTGCAGAGTGTTTACTTAAAATCAATTGGTCCCTAACAGCACCTTTGGTATTTGGACGAGGGGTGCGTCAAGGATGTCCCTTGTCTGGACAGTTATATGCACTGGCCATCGAGCCTTTCCTCTGCCTACTGAGGAAAAGGCTCACAGGGCTGGTGCTAAAAGATCCAGACATGCGGATTGTCCTTTCAGCTTATGCTGACGATGTGCTCCTCGTGGCCCAGGATCCAGTTGATCTTGAGCTGGCAAAACAGTGCCAGGAGGTATATTCAGCTGCCTCCTCCGCTCAGATCAACTGGTCCAAATGCACAGGCCTTTTAGAGGGTAATTTACAGGTAGACTCTTTGCCTCCCACGTTTCGTGACATCACGTGGGAGGCAGAGGTCATTAAATATCTGGGGGTCTACCTGTCCGCTGCGGACGCTTCCGTCCCAGACAACTGGAGGGAGTTAGAGGGCAGTGTCCTCTCTCGTCTGGGACGATGGAGGGGTCTAGCAAAAATGCTTTCCCTTAGGGGGCGGACTCTAGTGGTGAATCAGCTGGTGGCTTCTCAGATCTGGCACCGGCTGATTTGTCTGAGTCCGACCCCCGAGTTTGTCACCAATATCCAGAGGAATTTGTTAGATTTCCTCTGGATGGGAAGTTTGTTTTCCAAGAATCTACATCCTCACTCTCTGAGCACGCATTAATATGGCGGCGCTATATTGATGATGTGTTAGTGATCTGGACAGGCACTAAGTCTGAATTTGAACAATTCATGTCTGGCCTCAACACCAATGATTTGGGCCTTAAATTCACCTATGAGTTAAACCTATCCTCCATTACATTCTTAGATCTGTTAATAACGAAAGATGAGGAAGGTAAGATATCAACCACTACTTATAGGAAGGATACTGCCACAAACTCTCTGTTGACTTGGGATAGCCAGCATTTTGAACCCCTAAAAAGGGGGATACCAAGGGGCCAATACCTCCGAATAAGGAGGAACTGCAGTTCTGATGCAGAGTTCAAATTAGAGGCAGATAAATTAAGAACTAGATTTAGAGACAGAGGTTACTCAAACAAATGTCTCAAATCTGCTTTTAACCATGCATCTAACTGCAAGAGATCTGAACTCTTGAATGGCCTTAACAGCAATACAGATAAGGAAAGTAAATTATCTCGCTGTATTATGACTTTTGGCTATGACTCTGAAGTTGTCAGAGACATTCTATCCAGACATTGGCACCTTCTGAGGAGTGACGAAGATCTAAAAGATGTTGTGACACATAAGGCCTCCATCACATACCGTTGGGGCAAAAACCTGAAAGATAGGTTGGTCCATAGTTCTTTTAAAGAACAGAAACCAGGGACCTGGTTAAAACCCCTAACAGGATGTTTCAAATGCAGCAAATGTAAATTTTGCAGGTATGTTACACCTTTAAAAATATATGAGCATCCTAGAACTGGGGAAAAATTTAAATTAAAAGAATTCATGAACTGTTGTTCTACGGCGGTTATCTATGTGGCCACCTGTATTTGCAGGAAGATCTATGTAGGAAAAACGAGGCGCCAGTTGCGCCGCAGGATTGGCGAGCATATTTACAGTATCAAGAATGCATTGGACACACCAATTGCCCGCCATGTCAAATATTGTCACAACAATAGAAGTGAAGTTTTATCTTTTTGTGCAATAGACCAGGTCCATATAGGCCCAAGACAGGGAGACCTGGAGAGAAAATTACTACAATGTGAGGCACGCTGGATATACCAATTGAAGGCCCAAGTACCTTATGAACTGAATGAGGGGTTTACCTTTACACCCTTAATCTAATACCTGGCTCTTTTCTTTTTTTATGATATTTGTTACTTTGTCCATCTATGTTAGGCCTTTCACTGCCACATAGACACACGCACACTTTAGCCCCCAACAAATCACATCTTTTTCACATTTATGCATATTCACCCCAGTGAGCATTTTTATTTCCTTTCTTGTTCATCCCATTTGGATGGACCCTTAGTGCATCAGCACCCACGACTCTGATTATTTGATACACGAGTAACCTGTCACAGGCGCCAGTCATATTAGCTAGCACGTATTTTAGAGTCCATGTTTTTTCCTTTATTACTAGTTTACTAGCTCTGTTTTCACATCCCTCAACATTTAACACTTTTTGACCACCTGTCACCTCATACAGTCTTTGTTTCTTGGTCTCCTACCTTTATAGTTATATAAAGGAGCTAATTTCTCATTTATATAATGGTCCTATACACATGGAAGTTTTTTGCTCACTTTCTTTTTTTTTAAACCTGCCTTCTTTGGCAGTCTTTCACCCTATAGATGTAGTAGCTATCATACTGCACATCTGTATCTCTTCCCTTTAGCTCATTATAAGCTTTTTCAGTCCATCTATATGATCTATATATTGGTATTAATAATAAGTGCATTAGTGCACACATCATTTCTGTTCTTATGCCTTTGTATATATATCTCAGCAGCCTCTTGTATATATTATATGGACTATCTAGACTATCTCCATTACTCTTTTGGCCCGTTATGGGCAATATATTCACTATTTTCAGGTTGCCTAGGCGACAGCTCCCTATATAAAGCTCTTGGAGACAGCGTTATACAACTTTCCTTTGACAAAGACGTGGTACGTCGAAACGCGTCAGGCTCCTAGCAACGACGCTGCGCACGTCATCACGTTAGACGTGCGCATGTGCGCTGCAAACCTGGCGGTCGAGTCCCATTAGGAAGCGCGATATTGTTCCTATTACGGCCTAGTTTAAAGCCCCTTATACCACACTAATGACATAGCATGCCTGCAAGTATCAGATACTACCCATTGTAACCCCTAGAAATGGGGCACAGCCTCAATCCTCTTTATACAGCTTTAGGCACTTGTTTGTACTATATCACAGTTAGATACCAACTAGTCTATATAGACACGGTTTGGATCACACGCTGGGTAGCATATACTAGTTAAGGCAACCTTGTCTGCACTTTAGGCTGAGCCTCTTTGCAAGTTTGACTTTTATAAGTACAATCTTCTAGTACCTCATTTAAATGCAATAGGTGTATCAGTAAGGCATTTAGTGATCCATACTTCATGTCTATGCAAATATATTGCCTTTTCTAATGTACCCTCTGGACACTTGGAGGACATATATTTAGGCATAAGGGTGCTTTACAAATATACTATTTAGGACACTATAGGGCTTGTATACCCTGATACTTATTTACAACTTCCATTGCTCGCCCGCCAGGTGTGAATAGTTATACCCACCTACTTAAGGATTAAATTTTGCACAATACCAGTGCCTTAGGGTATTTTACTATTCCTTACATTTGCCCTTTTTTATTCTCCCTACTAATGTTTTTACACTCACTGTTTTTAATATACGCCGCTGTCATTTACTTAATAAAATAATATTTCTTGTATATATTTATCCCACTTTTTTTGTATATGGCTTAAAAGAGACAGACATACTGATAAACGTTGTTATAACTTGCCAACATCAAATGAGGTTGCAATGGTGTTTCAAAATGATGAAGGAGAACCACCATTTTAAAGAGACATTAGAATATATCCAAGAAATGAGGAGCAACCATTTATTAATATGAATATCTTAAGTCCAAATTTAGATCCAATGACATATCCCATCTTTTTCCCACACGGAGAAGCAGGTTGGCAACCAAAATTAACACTTCCCAGTTACCCAAATGCTAAAGCCAGAATACGAAATAATGTTTCTATGCTTGAATTTAAAGTAGCTCAAATTGCCATTCGACATGGATTTTATCCAATTTTATGTGGTGGAAAACTAACCCAACAATGGATTATTGATTCATATTTGCAAGTTGAGGCAAATAATTTAAACTTTATAAAATATCAACAAGATAAACTACGTGTAGAACAATATTCTGGACTCATGGACTATGTTGCTGACGTGGCTACAAGCAGAGACATGACAGCTGGCAAAGCCATCATTTTACCATCTTCCTTTCAAGGATCTCCTCGAAATATGAGAGAAAGATACAATGATGCTATGGCTATTGTCACCAAATTTGGCAAACCCGATTTATTTCTGACATTTACATGTAATCCACAATGGTCAGAAATTACACAAAATCTACTTCTTGGACAAACTGCTTCCGATCGACCAGATTTAGTAGCCAGAGTTTTTAAGATCAAATTAAATAAATTAATACGTGACTTCACTATAAATCAGTTATTTGGCAAATGTCTTACTTATGTATATACCATTGAATTTAAAAAAAGAGGCCTTCCACATGCACATCTTCTCATAATACTTCAAGAGAAAGATAAATTAGATACTTCGGACAAAGTAGATGCAGTCATTGTTGCTGAACTACCAGATCCATAACTATATGGTAGACTATATGAGATTGTTACTCATCGCGTGATTCATGGACCCTGTGGAGACCTTAATCCAAAATCACCATGTATGGAAAATAATAAATGTTCCAAAGAATTTCCAAAAGATTATAGAGACAAAACATATGCAAATTGTGATGGCTATCCACTTTATAAAAGAAGAGAAGGAGATAGTGCCATTATTCGTGGCAAAAAAGTGGACAATAGATATGTAGTACCCTACAATCCACATTTACTCATGAAGTATAACGCGCACATCAACGTAGAAGCCTGCACTTCCATCAAATCCATTAAATTTGTCTACAAATATAATTACAAAGGCTATGATTCAGCTACTGTAGTCGTCAAAAGTGCAGACAACCCTGAATGTAGTGAGTTAGTAAATGATGAACTTGCATCTCATGTAGATGCTCGCTATGTCAGTGCGCCAGAAGCTATGTGGCGGCTTTTAAAATTTGAAATACATGATAGATCACATGCAGTATATAGATTAGCAGTACATTTGCCACAACGACATGTAGTCTATTTCCATGCTGGAAATGAAATAAATGCATTGGCCCAAAGTGAAGATCGTCACACTACACTAACTGCATGGTTTAAATTAAATTCCACTGATGCTCAAGCAACACAATACTTTTATATTGAAATTCCATATCCATATGTTTTTGTGAATGGATTATGGAGACCAAGAAAAACCAGAGGCAATAAAATAATTCCAAGAATTTACACAGTCAGTCCAAGAGATGTTGAACGTTTTTGCTTACGGATATTACTTTTAAATGTTCCAATAGCACAAAGTTTTGAACACTTAAGAACTGTTAATGACATTGTATATGAATCCTTCCATTTAGCTGCAAGACATAGAAACTTACTCGCTGATGATACAAAATGGGAAAGATGTTTAGAAGAAGCAGCACAATGTCAAATGCCACGACAGATGAGAGAACAATTTGCTTTTATTTGTATCTTCTCAAATGCTCCAAATGCATTAGCTTTGTGGGAGACTTTTAAAAGTAATATGGCTGAAGACTTTATGCGACGATACAATGAACCCATTGCACACTTAAAAGCGTTAATGGAAATCCAAGAAGTCTTTTTAACTCATGGATTAAGTTGTGCAAGTTTTAATTTGCCTGATCCAGGTCTTATAGATGACATAAACTTTGAAGACTATGACATTCAACTACAAGCAGAAAGAACAGACGAAAGACTTGCAACTTTAAATACAGTACAATTGCAAGCATTTCATGCCATTAAACATGCAATAGATGATGACATGGTGACAGAGCGTTATTTCTATCTTGATGGACCTGGCGGATCAGGAAAAACCTATCTATATAATTTATTAATTAGTTCAGTACGAGCACAAGGTCAAATAGCAATGGCATTTGCCACTAATGGAATTGCTGCACTTTTGTTAGAAGGTGGAAGAGCTGTTCATAGTGGATTTAAACTGCCAGTGCCTATTTTAGAAACTTCTGTATCAGATATTCGCATGACATCATTACAAGCAAAGAAATTGAAGAAATGTAAATTAATTATAATAGATGAGGCCACAATGATGTCATGCTATGCCCTCCAATGTATTGACCGTTTGCTTCGTGAAGTTATGGATAATATTTTTCCATTTGGTGGAAAGGTAATGTTGTTGGGTGGTGATTTTAGACAAACATTACCTGTCGTTGTACATGGAAATCGAACTGACATTATCGAAACCTGTATAAAGTCAAGCACAGTATGGAAACATTTTACCCATCTTTAACTGCAACAAAATATGAGATCAGAAGGCCAAACTGATTTCAATGATTGGCTTATTAAAATTGGAGAAGGCAGAACAGAAAAAATACTACATTTAGCTGACGACACTGTAGAGATCCCACCTGATATGATTTGTCAACAAGATATTATATCGGCTATATTTGAAGGGAGCATAAATAACGAAGAATATTCCGAGCTTGCCAACCAAGTCATACTGACGTGTAAAAATAAAGATGCATTAATCCTCAATAATGAAATCTTAAAAAAAAAAATTAAGGCACCACAAAGAAATTATCACAGTGCTGATTCTGTACTTGCTGATGACAATGAAAGTCAGGCTAAGTTTTCTACTGAATTCATAAACTCACTAACTCCTTCTGGAATGCCACCACATATTTTGCAGCTAAAGAAAGGTGCAATTATCATGTTACTACGAAATATGAACCCAAAAAAAGGCCTATGCAATGGCACAAGATTAATTGTTCAACAATTAAAGGACCATTTTATAGATGCTGAAATTTTAACTGGTACCCATAAAGGAGAGAGAGTTTTCATACCAAGAATAGATTTAGCACCAAGTGAAAGTAGTCTCCCTTTTATACTTCAAAGAAGACAATTTCCCATTATTATGGCATTTGCCATGACCATTAATAAATCCCAAGGTCAAACTTTCAAATCTGTGGGTATTTTCTTGGAAGAACCAGTATTTGCACATGGTCAATTGTACGTTACGTTGTCACGGTGCAAAAATCCACAGGCTATTAAAGTTTACATTGAAAATAATGAAAGTCAAGGTGATTTATTAGAAGATGGACATATTTTTACTAAAAACTTTGTCTACTATGAAGTACTATAACTTTGCAGGATAGAAATTAAAGCCATGCAAATTTTTTTTTAAAAGCATTCAAAAATACATAACAATTTGTTGTTTAATTCAGTCATAATTAATGGAAGTACTGTTTATGGATGATTCGCCTCACAAAATACTTGCCTTGCATTTTTCGGACAAATTATGTTAAAATGTTAAGTCACTATGTTACTGTTTCTAATGTTACAAGTTTGAAAACAATATTTTCAAGTTCTTTCATTCAACATATTACAAAGTTCATGTTAAGAGCTCAAGCACCTTTTAAGTCACAATGTAAATATTGTCTGTTATCTTAAGATTACTCCCTGGATTAATGTTTATCGCCAGTTCATGTGGTCAGGAAGGAATTACTTTCATTGGGTACGTTTTAAGGAGAGTTTTTACTGTATGTCTTCCTCTGCATTCAATGTATATTGAAGTTAACAATTATTCGGATAGAAATTGCATGTTAATACTGATTACTTTAAAGTTCAACTGTTTTTACATTCAAATGTTAATACTTTTAATACAAAATTATATTTAAATATTAATTCACTATGTTACTGTTTATAATGTTACAAGTTCTAAAAATGTTTTTTAAAGTTTCTTACTTACACACATAATAAGTATCTGACTTAAACATATTACAAACTTCATGTTAAAATTGGGTATGTTCAAAGGCGTGTTTTTATAATGTTTCTCTTACTCTGCATTAAATGCATATTCAATTTAACAATTCTTCAGATACAAAATTGCATGTTAAAAAAACATTACCTGAAGTTTACAATAATGATTACTTTAAAGTGCAACTGTTTTTACATTCAATTGTTAATACTTTTAATACAAAATTATGTTACAAAATGTATTCACTATGTTACAGTTTATATTGTTCCAAATTCTACAAATGTTTTGTCAAGTTACAAAGTTACAAAGAAAATAAAGTTCAAGTTTCAAAAAATATACTTTCAAGTTTATTGCTTACATATATTTCAAACTTCATGTTAAAATTGTGTACGTTTGAACAAGGCTTTTACTCTTTGCTTTCCTCTGGATTCAATGTATATTGAAGTTAACAATTCTTCAGATGCAAATTTCATGTTAAAAAACCATTACCTCAACATTTTACAAAAATACACGTTCATATCACAATACTTACAAGTGTCAAATATCTATATTAATAACTAAACAACTTTACAAACATATACATCACATTGCCGTCATTTTTTGACGGGCAAGTCGCTAGTTATTATATATCCACTATCCACTTGCCCGTCAAAAAATGACAGTCAATAAAAGAAAGTGTTGAAATGCTGTTTGTCACACAATGTGAGTGTACTGTGTGCCTCAACTATATAGAGCCCTCTAAAACACTAAGGAACGCATGTAATAACACTATAAGTGCCATGAGGGTCATCTAGGACCCTCATGACCCAAAGTGTAAGCACTACACAATTTTAACCCGGTCACTTATGGCGGTCTTTCCAGACTCTCATAAGCCTCTATTTAACTACATCAGTCCCATAAGGGTATATTATGACCATTATGGGCCTGTTACAACCCAACATTAACCACATAAGTGCCATGACAGTCCTCAAGGACCATCATGACACTAAGTATAAACACTACACTGCACTATACCCCCCAATAAAACATTAAAAATCAACTAAACACCCTGTACACTAACCTATTAACACCTACACTACCTACCTACCCCCTAATAACCCCCACCACTGTAATTACAGAAATCAAAAAAACTAAATTCATCAAAAATCAAAAATCTACATTACATAAAATAGAAAAAAACTAAAATCACCAAAAATAAAAAATGTACATTACATTAAAATAAAAAAACCTAAGTCACAAAAAATAAAAAACGGAACATTAGAGAAAATAAAAAAATACATTACAACCCCCCCCACAACAGTAAAAAAAAAAATTACACACCTGAAAATGAAATACATATAATACATACAATACTATACAATACAATTAAATACAATACAATACAATTAAATACAATACAATTAAATACAATACAATACACCCCTATCTAATATATATACTCCTATCTAATATACATCCCCCTATCTAATATACAATCCACTATGTAATATACATCCCACTATGTAATATACAATACTATCTATCTAATATACATTCCCCTATCTATCTAATATACAGTACATGCTATCTCTATATAGCAACCCTAATTCTAAACTACAATAAAATAATTAAGACCACTTACCTTTGAGATGTTTCTTCAGATCACCAACCTAGGGTAAAAAAAGATTAAAAAAATGAATACAACACGATAAAATAAATAAACATTCTAAACATTCTAATTATTCTACTCACCTTTCCAGCATGTCCCGTCCCAGCATGTCACGTCCCAGCATGTCACGTCCTCCATCTTCTGCCGGCGCTGCCCCTGTTAAAAAAACAAACATTACATTAGAAAACATACATAAACCTAAAAGAAAGTGAAATAAACACAATCTACATTGTACTTACCTCCCCGCGATGTCTCTGGCATCCTCGTGTAGTGCCTGTATGGGAGCTGTAAAAAAAAAAACACACACACATCCGCCCTGGCGGATGTCTCTGACGCTAATGAGCTTCCTACGGAGTGTTCCAGAATAAAATTAGTAATGGCGGCTTCTGACTGAAAACGCTGTCTATCAAATTCAGCCAATGAGAAGACGCCAACTGTGAACCAATGAGAAAGTGATACACCCCAAAATACCACGCTGATTGGATAACACACATGTCAATCTTTATTTGAACCAATCCGAAGGCTTTATTGCCATCCGCCAAACACAATGGAATACACCCACACATACTGATTGGTAAAGACATCTGCGCCTTCCCATTGGCTGTAATATTGATTGAAATTAACAATAGCCAATGAGAATGTGCAAATCCTTCACCAATCAGTATGTGGGGGTGTATTCCATTGTGATTGGCTATTGTCAGTGCAACCAATCAGAATGTGCAGATGCTCCAACCAATCACCCTGTGGGGGTGTATTCCATTGTGATTGGCTGAAGGCATCTGCGCCTTGTGATTGTTTTAAATAAAGATTGACAGGTGCATTATCCAATCAGAGTGGGATTTTAGGGGGTATACCTTTCTGATTGGCACACACATTGGCGCCTGCTGATTGGGTGAATTTGATAGACAGTGTTTTCAACCAATCAGAAGGCGCCATTGCCTATTTTCTTCCGGAAAAGTCTCCGGGAGCTTCATTAGCGTCGGGGATGTCAGTGAGTGCGGATGAAAGGATATTTTTAATTTTTTTTTTTTTTTTTACCAGACGCTGGGTTTCATCCCTGGTGATGCTCTGCCAGACCTCTATTGCAACTGTCTTCAGTTCCTGCTTGTTCTTGGCGCATTTTCCCTTCAGGTTTGTCTTCAGCAAGTGAAATGCATGCTCAATCGGATTCAGATCAGGTGATTGACTTGGCCATTGCATAACATTCCACTTCTTTCCCTTAAAAAACTCTTTGGTTGCTTTTGCAGTATGCTTCGGGTCATTGTCCACCTGCACTGTGAAGCGCCGTCCAATTAGTTCTGAAGCATTTGGCTGAATATGAGCAGATAATATTGCCGGAAACACTTCAGAATTCATCCTGCTGCTTTTGTCAGCAGTCACATCATCAATAAATACAAGAGAACCAGTTCCATTGGCAGTCAAATATGCCCACGCCATGACACTACCACCACCATGCTTCACTGATGAGGTGGTATGCTTTGGATCATGAGCAGTTCCTTTCCGTCTCCATACTCCTCTCTTCCCATCACTCTGGTACAAGTTGATCTTAGTCTCATCTGTCCATAGGATGTTGTTCCAGAACTGTGAAGGCTTTTTTAGGTGCTGTTTGGAAAACTCTAATCTGGCCTTCCTGTTTTTGAGGCTCACCAATGGTTTACATCTTGTGAAGAACCCTCTGTATTTGCTCTGGTGAAGTCTTCTCTTGATTGTTGACTTTGACACACATACACCTACCTCCTGGAGAGTGTACTTAATCTGGCCAACTGTTGTGAAGGGTGTTTTCTTCACCAGGGAAATAATTCTTCGGTCATCCACCACAGTTGTTTTCCGTGGTCTTCCGGGTCTTTTGGTGTTGCTGAGCTCACCGGTGCGTTCTTTCTTTTTAAGTATGTTCCAAACAGTTGATTTGGCCACACCTAATGTTTTTGATATCTCTCTGCTGGGTTTGTTTTGTTTTTTTCAGCCTAATGATGGCTTGCTTCACTGATAGTGACAGCTCTTTGGATCTCATATTGAGAGTTAACAGCAACAAATGCAAATAGCACACTTGAAATGAACACTGGAGCTTGTATCTGCTCTTTGTAAATGGGATAATGAGGGAATAACACACACCTTGCCATGGAAAAGCTAAGCAGCCAATTGTCTCATTACTTTTGGTCCCTTAAAAAGTGGGAGGCACATATACAAACTGTTGTAATTCCTACACAGTTCACCTGATTTGGATGTAAATACCCTCAAATTAAAGCTGAAAGTCTGCAGTTAAAGCACATCTTGTTAGTTTAATTTCAAATCCTTTATGGTGGTGTATAGAGCCAAAAAGTTTAGAATTGTGTCGATGTGCCAATATTTATGGACCTGACTGTATATTCCAATTGTATTTTTTAATGTTTCCTACTAGTTATTTCACCCTCTAACTTAAATATGTTTTCTTCTATTGTTTTTCTATGTTCTTTGTACTCATCTAATGTTAAATTATTCTTAGGTTTCCTCTATACAGCTTTCAAATCTATTCAAAAATAGTACTCCATTTATTCATGAAGTTTACATTATCAGTTTCAAAAGCTGGTTTTATGAAAATTCTGAGACCTCTTGTGATTAATGTATTCTTTTTTAGATTTTTTTAAGGTGGTTTTGTCCTACCACTCTCTACATTCAAATAGTTAAAATTTGTCTGATACTGTATGAGATATTGTTATTAGTGATGTCGCGAACATAAATTTTCGGTTCGCGAACCGCAAACGCGAATTGCCGCAAATGTTCGCGAACCGGCGAATCCGGCAAACCGCCATAGACTTCAATGGGCAGGCGGATTTTTTAAAAACCCGCAGGGACTCTTTCTGGCCACAATAGTGATGGAAAAGTTGTTTTAAGGGGACTAACACCTGGACTGTGGTATGCCGGAGGGGGATCCATGTCAAAACTCCCACGGAAAATTACATAGTTGATGCAGAGTCTGGTTTTAATACATTGAGGGCATAAATTACCTAACATTCCTAAATTGTTTGGAATAACGTGCTTTAAAACATCAGGTATGATGTTGTATCGATCAGGTAGTGTAAGGGTTAGGCCCACTTCACAGTGACAGACCAAACTCCACGTTTAACGCACCACAAACAACAGGAAACAGTCCATTTGCACAACCGCAAACTCCCCATTTGCACAAGGTTGGATAGCAAGCTAGCCATGTCCTGTTCCTTGTCCTCACTGATGTCATTGAAGGTCTCTTCCTCCACCCAGCCACCAAGGGTCCCCGAAAGGTGACAACAAGCCCCCTGGGAAGCCTGCTGTGTTTGGTCTTCCACCTCCTCAAAGCCACCTTCCTTCTCTGACTCCTCTTCTTCAGACTCCTCTCACTGCGTTGCCTCTCTCTGCATTATTATAAGGTGTGTTAAGTAGTACTACTCTTATCAGTTTAATACCTGTTAAGTCATCTATCAGGGGACGTGTATAAGGCCTGGATTTTTGGAACCGGGAGATGGAAAAATATACTTGGTTGGTCGTATCACTTCAATTTTGTGGCACGGCGCGTGCAATCAAAGGTGCCACTAGATAGGAGTGGCATGTTTGTAAGTACTACTCTTATCAGTTTAATACCTGTTACGTCACCTATCAGGGGGCATGTATAAGGCCTGGATTTTTAGAACCGGGAGATGGAAAAAGATGCTTGGTTAGTTGTATCACTTAAATTTTGGGGCACGGCACGTGCAATCAAAGGTGCCACCAGATAGGAGTGGCGTGTTTGTAAGTACTACTCTTATCAGTTTAATACCTGTTAAAGCACCTATCAGGGGGCGTGTATAAAGCCTGGATTTTTGGAACCGGGAGATGGAAAAAGATACTTAGTTGGTCGTATCACTTTAATTTTGGGGCACGGCGTGTGCAATCAAAGGTGCCACCAGACAGGAGTGGCATGTTTGTAAGTACTACTCTTATCAGTTTAATACCTGTTACAGCACCTATCAGGGGGCGTGTATAAGGCCTGGATTTTTAGAACCGGGAGATGGAAAAAGATGCTTAGTTGGTCGTATCACTTCAATTTTGGGGCACGGCACGTGCAATCAAAGGTGCCACCAGCTAGGAGTGGCGTGTTTGTAAGTACTACTCTTATCAGTTTAATACCTGTTACAGCACCTATCAGGGGGCGTGTATAAGGCCTGGATTTTTGGAACCGGGAGATGGAAAAAGATACTTGGCTGGTCGTATAATTCAATTTTGGGGCACGGCGCGTGCAATCAAAGGTGCCACCAGATAGGAGTGGCATGTTTGTAAGTGCTACTCTTATCAGTTTAATACTTGTTATGTCACCTATCAGGGGGCGTGTATAAGGCATGGATTTTTAGAACCAGGAGATGGAAAAAGATGCTTTGTTGGTCGTATCACTTCAATTTTGGGGCACGGCACGTTCAATCAAAGGTGCCACCAGATAGGAATGGCATGTTTGTAAGTACTACTCTTATCAGTTTAATACGTGTTACGTCTCCTATTAGGGCGCGAGTATAAGGCCTGGATTTTTAGAACCGGGAGATGGAAAAAGATGCTTGGTTGGTCGTATCACTTTAATTTTGGGGCACGGCAGGTGCAATCAAAGGTGCCACCAGATAGGAGTGGCATGTTTGTAAGTACTACTCTTATTAATTTAATACCTGTTACAGCACCTATCAGGGGGCGTGTATAAGGCCTGAATTTTTGGAACCGGGAGATGGAAAAAGATACTTGGTTGTTCGTATCACTTCAATTTTGGGGCACGGCATGTGCAATCTAAGGTGCCACCAAATAGGAGTGGCGTGTTTGTAAGTACTACTCTTATCAGTTTAATACCTGTTACGTCACCTATCAGGGGGCGTGTATAAGTCCAGGATAATTGGAACTGGGAGATGAAAAAAGATGCTGAGTCGGTCCTCCTACTGTCACAGGGCCGGGGGGACGCCCCCTCGTCGGGCTACCTGGTTGATCTTGTCTCAAAGATTAAGCCATGCACGTTTAAATACACATAGCCGGTACAGTTAAACTGCGAATTGCTCATTTAATCAGTTATAGACTGGTTCCTTTGATCGCTCTATCTGTTACTTTGATAACTGTCGGAATTAGAGATCTGATACATGCCGACGAGCGCTGACTCCCCGGGATGCGTGCACTTATCAAAAATTAGGTATTGTTGCAGCCGCTGCTGTTGCAGCGACCAGAAAAATCTAAGTTTGTTTCCCAGGCAGAAAATGCCCTAAAACATTGCGTCTTCAACCCTAGTTGGTGGAGTATAAGTCACGCAAGTCATGCGGCATTCAAAGATAAAATACTACAGCTTGTGGACCATTTTCAGCTCAAGGCAGCTAATCTCATCAGCCCTTTTTTAGTCTAATGTATCGCCCAGTGTCAGTCCGTTTGGGATCCATCCCTCATTCATCTTTATAAATGTGAGGTAATCTAGACTCTTTTGAACTAGGCGACTTCTCTTTTCAGTGACAAAACCTCCTGCTGCACTGAAGGTCCTTTCTGACAGGACAATGGAAGCGGGGCAGGCCAGAAGTTCTATGGCAAATTGGGATAGCTCAGGCCACAGGTCAAGCCTGCACACCCAGTAGTCAAGGGGTTCATCGCTCCTCAGTGTGTCGATATCTGCAGTTAAAGCGAGGTAGTCTGCCACCTGTCGGTCGAGTCTTTCGCTGAGGGTGGATCCCGAAGGGCTGTGGCGATGCGTAGGACTGAAAAAGCTCTGCATGTCCTCCATCAACAACATGTCTTTTAAACGTCCTGTCCTTGCCGGCGTGGTCGTGGGAGGAGGAGAATTACTTTCACCTCTTCCCCTGTTAGATTCCCGTTGTGCTGTGACATTACCCTTATACGCAGTGTAAAGCATACTTTTTAATTTCTTTTGGAACTGCTGCATCCTTTCTGCCTTGCGGTAATTCGGTAACATTTCAGGTACTTTCTGCTTATACCAGGGGTCTAGTAGCGTGGACACCCAGTACAGGTCGTTCTCCTTCAGCCTTCTTATACGAGGGTCCCGCGACATGCACTACAGCATGAAAGACCCCATTTGCACAAGGTTGGATGCCGAGCTACCCATGTCCCGTTCCTCATCCTCAGTGATCTCACTGAAGGTATGTTCTTCCCCCCAGCCACGTACAACACCACGGGTACCAGATAGGTGACAACGAGCACCCTGGGAAGGGCTGTTGTTATTGGTCTTTCTCCTCCCCCTCAAAGCCACATTCCTCCTCTGACTCCTCTTCCTCACAATCCTCCTCCAGCGTTGCCGCAGGTCCAGCAAGCGATGCTGATAAGGCTGTTTCTGGTGGTGATGATGACCACAACTCTTCCACTTCTTTATCACGCTCATCTATTGCCTCAATCAACACTCTTCGCAGGGCACGCTCCAGGAAGAAAACAAATGGTATGATGTCGCTGATGCTGCCTTCTGTGCGACTGACAAGGTTTGTCACCTCCTCAAAAGGACGCATGAGCTTACAGGCATTGCGCATGAGCATCCAGTAATGTGGCAAAAAAATTCCCAGCTCCGCAGAGGCTGTCCTAGCACCCCGGGCATACAAATACTCGTTATCGGCTTTCTCTTGTTGGAGCAGGCTGTCGAACATTAGGAGTGTTTAATTCCAACGTGTGGGGCTGTCACAAATCAAGCGCCTCACTGGCATGTTGTTTCGCCGCTGGATATCTGAAAAGTGCGCAATTGCAGTGTAGGAACGCCTGAAATGGCCACACACCTTTCTGGCCTGCTTCAGGACGTCCTGTAAGCCTGGGTACTTGTGCACAAAGCGTTGTACGATCAGATTACACACATGTGCCATGCACGGCACATGTGTCAACTTGCCCAAATTCAATGCCGCCAACAAATTTCTTCCGTTGTCACAAACCACTTTGCAAATCCTCAGTTGGTGCAGAGTCAGCCATTGATCCACCTGTGCGTTCAGGGCGAACAGAAGTGCTGGCCCGGTGTGACTCTCTGCTTTCAGGCAAGTCAACCCCAAGACGGCGTGATACTGCCGTATCCGGGATGTGGAATAGTATCTGGGGAGCTGGGGGGGTCCCGTTGATGTGGAGCAAGACGCAGCAGCAGAATAGGACTCAGCTGAGGAGGTTTTGGAATAGGATGGAGTAGGAGGAGTAGAGGAGGTGGCAGCAGGCCTGTGTGCAAGTCGTGGCAGTGTCACCAACTCCTCTGCAGAGCCACGCATTCCATGCTTGGCAGGCGTCAGCAGGTTTACCCAATGCGCAGTGTAGGTGATATACCTGCCCTGACCATGCTTTGCAGACCAGGTATCAGTGGTCAGATGGAACCTTGCCCCAACACTGTGTGCCAGACATGCCATTACTTCCTTTTGCACAATCGAGTACAGGTTGGGGATTGCCTTTTGTGCAAAGAAATTTCGGTGGGGTACCTTCCACTGCGGTGTCCCAATAGCTACACATTTTTTGAACGCCTCAGACTCCACCAGCTTGTATGGTAAAAGCTGGCGGGCTAAGAATTCAGACAAGCCAGCTGTCAGATGCCGGGCAAGGGGGTGACTTTGTGACATTGGCTTCTTACGCTCAAACATGCCCTTGACAGACACCTGACTGTGGGGAGATGAGCAGGAACAGCTAGAGGCAAGAGACGGAGTGGGAGATGGTTGAGAGGGGCCAAGGAGGACAGCAGTGGTTGACGTGGATGAAGATGCTGGACCAGGAGGAGGATGGCGGCTTTGATTTTGTGTGCTGCTTGTACTCAGGTGTTGATCCCATTGGCGTTTGTGATGTGACATCATGTGCCTTCGCAAAGCAGTTGTACCTAGGTGGGTGTTGGACTTCCCACGACTTTTGGCAATCGCTGTTGTCACAGGCAGACACACAAAAAAAGTGCCACACTGCTGAGCTCTGCAGTGACAGCGTTCTGGTGGTGGCAACAGCATGCGTTGATTGGTGTGCTGTCTGGCTGACCCCAGGTGCCGATACATGCTGTCTGACTGTGCCACTAGCTCATTGCGATGACCTCCCTCTGCTTCCAACTCATCTCCTCCTCCTCTCTGTCTCCCCATCTGAACTTTCCCCCTGTTCTTCATCTCTTCTAGCGGGAACCCACGTGACGTCCAAGGACGCATCGTCATCATTATCAACCAGCTTCACTTGTATCTGACAACTCAACAAAGGAAGCAGCAGCGGGTAGATCATCATCATCATCACACCGTACATACATGTGTGTAATGCTGCCTGATCGAGACATATCCCTGTTATCTACATCCTCTGGCAATAATGTTTGCGCATCAATCATTTCTTCCAACTGATGTGTAAATAGCTCTTCTGACTGATTAATTGAAGTGGCTGTGGTACAAGTGTTGGTGGTGGCGACAGGCGGGCGAGTGGTAACTTGAGAGGTGCCCGAAGCTAAGCTGGAAGAGGATGGTACGTCAATGTTCCGAGTGGAAGCTGTAGAAGATTGGGTGTCCTGTGTTAGCCAGTCAACTATGTCCTCAGAAGTTTTTGAGTTCTGGGTAACTGGCCTCTGAACACTGGGCATTATTGTAGGGCCAAAGGGAATAACAGCACCACGACCACGACGGCTCCTGTGGATTGGCCTGCCTCTGCCTGTCATTTTTTTTGCGATTAGTGGTACTATGTATGCAAGCTACTGTGACAACAGATATGAGTGGCACGGTGCACTTGCAGAAGTTGGCAGAGTAGACTCTGTAGGCCTGACACACACGCTTGCAGACAAGTAACTGCTATTCAATGTATTACAGTCAAAATTGTATTCTTTGTTTAAATGTGGACTATTGACTGTAACACCAGATATGAGTGGTGGCACTGACTGGGCAAGTGGGCACAGTATATGCTGTGAGCCTAAGACACACACGCTGGCAGGCAGGCAAATGAAATAAGAAAAAAGTGTTGCTTTTTTTTAAATGTAGACTGCTAGTACACCACCAGATTGGATTGGTTGCACTGGGCACAGTATCAGTTGTGAGCCTAAGACACGCACAGACTAGCTGTCAAGCAAATGAACTTAGATTTAACAAAATACAATTTTGGGTTTTTTAAAGGTATACTGCTGGTACACCACCTGATTGTATTGGTTGCACTGGGCACAGAATCAGTTGTGAGCCTGACACACACACTGGCTAGTAGGCAGGCAAATGAACTTAGATTAGACAAAATAAAAGTTTTGTTTTTTAAAAGTAAACTGCTGGTACACCACCAGATTGGATTGATTGCACTGGGCACAGTATAAGTTGTGAGCATGACACACACACTCGCTAGTAGGCAGGCAAATGAACTTAGATTAGACAAAATAAAAGTTTTGTTTTTTAAAAGTAAACTGCTGGTACACCATCAGATTGGGTTGGTTGCACTGGGCATAGTATAAGTTGTGAGCCTGACACACACACTGGCTAGTAGGCAGGAAAATGAACTTAGATTAGACAAAATAAAAGTTTTGTTTTTTAAAAGTAAACTGCTGGTACACGACCAGATTGGATTGGTTGCACTGGGCACACTATCAGTTGTGAGCCTGAGACACGCACAGACTAGCTGTCAGGCAAATGAACTTAGATTTAACAAAATACAATTTGGGGTTTTTTAAAGGTATACTGCTGGTACACCACCTGATTTTATTGGTTTCACTGGGCACAGTATCAGTTGTGAGCCTGACACACACACTGGCTAGTAGGCAGGAAAATTAACTTAGATTAGACAAAATAAAAGTTTTGGTTTTTAAAAGTAAACTGCTGGTACACCACCAGATTGGATTGGTTGCACTGGGCACAGTATCATTTGTGAGCCTGAGACACGCACAGACTAGCTGTCAGGCAAATGAACTTAGATTTAACAAAATACAATTTGGGGTTTTGTAAAGGCATACTGCTGGTACACCACCAAATTGTATCGGTTGCACTGGGCACAGTATCATTTGTGAGCCTGAGACACGCACAGACTAGCTGTCAGGCAAATTAACTTAGATTTAACAAAATACAATTTGTTTTTTTTTAAAGGTATACTGCTGATACACCACCTGATTGTATTGGTTGCACTGGGCACAGTATAAGTTGTGAGCCTGACACACACACACTGGCTAGTAGGCAGGCAAATGAACTTAGATTAGACAAAATAAAAGTTTTGGTTTTTAAATGTACACTGCTGGTACACCACCAGATTGGATTGGTTGCACTGGGCACAGTATCAGTTGTGAGCCTGAGACACTCACAGACTAGCTGTCAGGCAAATGAACTTAGATTAGACAAAATAAAAGTTTTGGTTTTTAAAAGTAAACTGCTGGTACACCACCAGATTGGATTGGTTGCACTGGGCACAGTATCAGTTGTGAGCCTGAGACACTCACAGACTAGCTGTCAGGCAAATGAACTTAGATTAGACAAAATAAAAGTTTTGGTTTTTAAAAGTAAACTGCTGGTACACCACCAGATTGGATTGGTTGCACTGGGCACAGTATAAGTTGTGAGCCTGACACACACACACTGGCTAGTAGGCAGGCAAATGAACTTAGATTAGACAAAATAAAAGTTTTGGTTTTTAAATGTACACTGCTGGTACACCACCAGATTGGATTGGTTGCACTGGGCACAGTATCAGTTGTGAGCCTGAGACACTCACAGACTAGCTGTCAGGCAAATGAACTTAGATTAGACAGAAAAAAACAAAAAAACAGACTGATGTTATAGCCCTAAAAAGGGCTTTTTGGGGTGCTGTCATTGCAGCAGAGATCAAAAGAGTCCTTCATGACTGTATTGGACACTGTGTACAGTAGCCTAGCTATGGTTTTCCCTATTGAATTAGTATCACCTACACTCAGCCTCCTCTCAGTAAGACTGCAAGTTAGTTATGATTCCAAAATGGCTGCTGTCCATGAGGTTGAAGGGTTTGGAAGGCAGGGTATAATGCTGATTGGCTGGAATGTGTCTGCTGACTGTGAGATGCAGGGTCAAAGTTTGTTTAATAATAAAGTATAGGGGGCGGATCGAGCTTGCATATTTTCGCAGTTCACCGCGAACGCGAACATGCTATGTTCGCCGGGAACAGTCCGCCGGCGAACTATTCGCGACATCTCTAATTGTTATATGTTATTAGTGTCAATTTGTTTTTTCTTTATAGTCATAATTTGTTGGCAATATCTTATTAGAAATGCGTACATGGCAATTGTACCTTTTTTCCAGTTCCACGGCTGCTATTAAAACAATGTAAGAAATCTAATAGTTTGTTAATAACAAAAGGTGTGCTTTTGTTATACCAAGCACCGGAGCAAAGAGTAAGCCAAACAACAGGAGGGAGGAGACCAGTAGCAGGAGACGGACTGAGCAAATGTACCAAAGGGCTTGTGGCAGAAAAAATAGTCATACAATCCAAGCATCAGGGCAAACCAAAGAGCTTGTCCAGAAAACATGCCAGGTCAGGGAACCAGATATTAGGAACAATGGAGAGATAAGCTTTGGTTAAAACCAGCACAAATATTCCAGGAGTACACAGCCATGCACAGTTTTAGTACATGGTAAAACTACTGAGTGATGATGTCTAGTTCTGCCTGCCTTAAGTAGATCATGGAAGAAGCAACGGGGAAGGTGAATCATAACCTTATCAGTAGCCCAGAGACCACTTAAATAGATTTCCAAATTGTGTTGTGGAGAACAGCATTTTTCCACAACATGTGGAGGTCCGGGTGGGTCACTGCGAAAGTTGCTGAGCTACAAAACAGTTCCTGGTTCGAACCCAGCTGCAACCCAAGCAGTTTTTTTAGACAGTAGTTCACTAACCACACACTTTTCTTACACATTTTTCATACAAAAGTCACTGCAGCCAATGTTGCTACGTCCCTAATAAAATATATTTAGTAGGGATTTTCCATCCTTTGATTGTTGTCTTAAAAAACAAGGAACACATGCAATGCTCCTCTAATGTAGTATATCTTTACCAATTAAAGATAACAAAAAGTAATATGATTATTTGATTTTAATTTAAAATTATCCCCCTGAAATATCTACATCATTGGCTCACTTGTCTATTGCTTCACCTCCTGTCACTTGCTCCAGTTACGTGATATGGGAGGAAAAAAACAAAGATCCACAATAGTATTGATCCTCTATTAGAGTATGTATAAAATAGAATTGTTTATATAGCCTGTAGCACACAACAGATTGCTGGTCCTCTTGTGTCTAACATTAATCCTCCCCAATTATTGCCACTGCAAATTTAGCCTCCAGATGACATCACACCAGTAGAGTCAGGTCTAGTTTAATAAACAGCAACATGTTTATTTGTATAGGGCTTCTAATGGATGATAGTTCCCAATGTGCATACTGTGGGCCTCATTCTTTTAACAGCCGTAGGAGATGCGTGGCCGCAAGGACCGGCCGTAGGCTATTTGCCTATTCTATTCCCTTGCGGCCAGCGCCCTGTTATCCCTTGTGGCTGCACGCGCTGCAGGAAAGTCTTTGATCTTACATGGCTGCAAGAGTTTCGGCCGTAAGAAAGCCACAGCTGCTATTCAATTGCTACGGGAACCCTCTCGTCAAGGCTAAAACCGAGCCGCAGCTTACTTGCACCAAAAAGGTCCCGCTAGCACCCAATTAAGCACAAAATAAAGCCATCCTGCACTCTGATGAGACGATAAAGTGATTGGAGGTGTTAGCATTCATAGCACAACATTCCCCTACACTCAAATCTAAAAATCATTTTTATTTCATGTCAAATATCTGTGGACAAAGTCCCGAGGGCTTGGAGCACCTCAGACCCTCAAAGGCTGCGGGATTAGCCTCCGTCAAGTCCGTAAATGGGTAAAATAGACCCACGGGTCATAAAGGGCTTATTACAAGTCGTAGCATAGAAAAGCCATCCTGTACTTTTATTGAAAGTGATGTTTGGTTTTAGAATTAATAGCTCAACATTCCCCTACTCTCAAATCTGCAAATAAAGATATTTAACTTCATGTTCAATCTTCGTGTTCTATCTATCATGCAAGCCCGCACGGGTTTGAATAACGAGCTACGGGCTTGAATAAACAAGCTACGGGCTTGAATAAACGAGCTACGGGCTTGATCATTGAAGTCCGTGGGACTTGGACGGATTTTAAAATCAAAGTATAATTTGGCGATGTGCAAGCTTGAGAATGTTTTGCTATTAATCCTCATGCCCCCCCATTATGTTCCCCATCATTTACAGTGCTTTGCAGTGCTGGATTGAATATATATTGGCTTCTACAATGCTTTGTTTGTGGCCCTCAACCTCTGAACCCGTACAGGTTTTAACAAGGATGAGCCCGCGGGACTACGGGACGGAAAATAAACCGTAAATGATATATCGGATTTGGGCGATGTGTAAGCTTGAGAGGATGTTGCAATTAATCCTCATGTCCCCCATTATGATGCCTAGCATTTACAGAGCTTTACAGTGCCATCTTGAATTTCTATTTGCATTTACAGTTTTCTGACTTTGCGGCCGGAAAACAAGATTTACGGGCGCGAGAAAAACGCTTGCGGCTGTTTGCATGATATGTGGCCGGCCGGAAGGGGGATATCCTTGCGGCGCCGTCCATTTGAATAGCGGGGTAAAAGTAGCTCTACACGGGGCCGTAAGACGGCCGCAAGGAATCGCAGCTTTGCGGCCATTTTTCGGCCGTTAATAGAATGAGGCCCTGTGTATTTAAGTCCCATATGTATTAAAGTGTTGTAATAAAAATCACATAAAAACTTTTAAAATCATAAATAAATAAAACACATTTTTTAGTCTATATCAATACTATTGTTTAATTAAGATTAATCCTTTGGATCTCTGTAGGTATTTTGTTATGCAGCATTTGATTTTTATGAGAAACATTTTTGTTATATTGTATCTTATTATTAGTACTTTACTGGATGTAAGTTATTCTAAATCCAGGTACAACACCAATTTTTGGGCAACCATGGTTCCAAATCCTTGATTGAATCATGAATGGTGGTAAAGATTACTCTATACATAAGTATATAAGAAATATATAACAAATAAAGAGACAACCTACAAATACTCTTTATGCTGTGAAATACAGATTAAAAAGGAGCTAAGAATCTTAAAATCAAGGTACAGTAACAGCATTAGCTAGTGCAATCCACTTGAGTGCAGGTGCACTCAATGGAAGTACTCTCTTAATAATGTCAAGATTAAAGGAGGTGCCAGACCATCCATTGCCAGAAAATCGGTGTTGTACCTGTATATGTAAATTGTCCCTCAGATTGTCATGTATTCTTCCAGTTTATTTTACATTGATTTCATGTTTGTTATGCTGGTTGTTTTTAATAAAAAGGAAACCTTTATATGTAGTAAATATTAGAATATTGTTTTCTACTAAATAAAGTATAAAATACATAGTCTTCCTAATTCATAATAAGTATTTGGATTTATTATATACTATAATATGCTAACTTAAAAAATGGTGACTTGTGCATGGTTGGTGAATTCATCCCTAATGGAGGTAAAAAGAGAGAGTACATAATATTATAGAAAAGTGTTTTTGGTTTTAACAGTTGATGTCAAGATATGTGCACATATATACACACATATATAAATGTGTATCTATATACATTAAAGTGTTGCAGCAAAACACACAAACTTTCAAAATCTTAAAAAATAATGAACATTGTAGTCTATATACCCACATTGTTCTATTTCCTTAATTAATAATATTTAGAACTGTGTAGATACTTTTTTGTTATTTGTTTAAATATATTATTGCATTTGATTTGAAAAACATTTTTGTTATTTTATCTAGTTTTTCCCCTTCTGGATTGCTACCTTGTCATGGTAAAGGGGCTTGTGTACTTCATTTAAACGGTAAGCTAGAATATGTATGGTCACCCAAATTAAGCAGGTCATAGCAGACAGGTTCTCTTGCCTTTTTGATGATCGGTGCAGGTAACAATGATATTGGCCTCACATCTATGAAATGGCTGGTTTGTGAGATATAGAGACATCAGGACATTGTAGGAGTTTATTCCACAAATATGTATTATTTCATCAGAGATGATAAAGTATAGGTTTTGGAGAAAGTTAAAGCACCAAGTAAAGTTGAAATGTTAGATAAAGCACATCTAAAGTCAGATAAACTTATGTCCAGCCTTGTTAGAAAGTTAGATTTTGTTTCTTTGTGGCATTATGAGCTTTAGAGCATTGATTCCAATTGCATGTTCTTCTTGAATGGTGTCCACCTTACGTAGGTCCACCTCAAGCACATAATGCTGGTGATGTGGAAACGGGGAGTTAAGAGGCAGGCTGGAGATGGAGCTGGATTTAAGTCTCCACTACTACCCTAAGAACCGTTGTTCCCTCAGATAGCCAAATGTTAGAATACCTTCCCACCCACTCTGAAAAGTAAGATTTTTGTTTAAAACATTTTTTTATTTTGATAAAAAAACAAGTTGTGATATAATAAGTGATATGTGATATGTGACTATTGTAAATGGGTGGCTACAGGCTTATGGTGTTGTATTACTACATACTAGTTAGTTGTTTATGTTAGTTATAATTTTATTTATGTTTTGACACAGTGGAGGAGGGTGAGGGGAGTCACAGGTCAAGTGGTGTAGTGGGTTGACTCCCTACCATATGGTGGTTCATCTGTTCCATCCCAGTAGGCCCTGGATGCGGGTTCAGGATGTTGGTTGTACTATCTCTGGTTGGGCTCCTCCCTCCTCCCTTCAGTCTGTTGATTGTGTTTACCAATCAACCCTGTAGCCTCTTTTCCTCCAATATGTTATTGTGTATAATATTGTTCTAACCGTCATGTATATTTTATACTATAGTGTGGGTGAAACAGAGTTTATATATTGATAAACTGAGAGAATTAGTATGTATTTGTGTCTCTGTCTGTCTATTATTTTTTCTGTTAATATGTGTATATCACTATGTGCACACCATTAAACTGGTGATGACATCAGTGTTGTATGGACAACTAATGATATGGTCAAATTTATCTACTCTATGAAGTATATCCCTGTAAATTGGTATAAAAGTATATCCCTGTAAAACGCTTGTTCATAACCTATTGCATGGCTGCCAGGAGTTTGCCCATGCATACCTGGATGACACTGAAATATTCCAATATACTTGTTAGGAACATGTGGACCACCTAGCCATGGTCCTGGGTTGGATGCATCAAGCAGGGCTGACAATTCCTCCTGATTAGTGCCAGTTTGCTACGGGAAGGTGCAATAACTAGGAAACACAGTAGGCATCTGAAGGGTCGGTAAAAAGCAGGCCAAAGTTGTGTCTACAGTATAGCAGTGGCCCACCCCAGTGAATAAGAGGAAGGTGTTAGTATTTTTTTCGGCATCGCAGTGTACTACAGCTGGTTTGTTCCCCATTATAGTACCCTGGCAAAGCCACTGATAAACTTTACCAGTAAGAAGATGCCCCATCTGGTGCAGTGGACCACTAATGTGAGAAAGCCTATCAGGATCTGAATGCAGTCTTAACATCCCATCCAATCCTAGTTGCACCAGATTACTCTTGAGCTGTCTTGGTCCAGACGGATGCCTCTACCTATGGCATTGGTGCTATTTTGAGTCAGGTGGATGGCCAGGGTGAGGAACACTCTAAGTCACATGTTGTTAGCCCAATAAGTTATCTATGTGACTTTTGAGATGGAGTGCCTGGCAGTATATTGGGTCATAAAGAAACTACAGCCCTACCTTTTTTGGTGAAAGTTTGTGACTTTGCGATTTACTCACTACTTTGATGTCACACACTCACGACTGAGCTAACGGCATGCAACTGGACACTTGCAGCAGGGTTATTATGTTTGAAAGTGGGTAATCAATGGAGTATTATACTATACTAGCCACTTGCCCGTCAAAAATGACAGCATGATAGTTTTTTATTATTCTGTGTCTCCCCCCATCTATTCCCTGGGTCTCTTCACCTCCCCTCTCCCAACCCTGGTTCTCCCCCCCCCCCCTCTCCATCCCCTGGGTCTCTTCCCCCACTCTCCTGGGTCTCCTTTCTCCCTCACCCTCCCCTGGCTCTCTTTCCCCCCCTCTCCCTCCCCTGGGTTTCTCTACTCCCCCTCCCTCCCTTGGGTCTCTTTCCCAACCTCCCTCTCCCTCCCCTGGGTCTATTTCCCGCCCACTCTCCCTCCTCTGGGTCTCTTTCCCCAGCTCTCTCTTCCCCCAGGGTCTCTTTCCACTCCCTCTCCCTCCCTTAGGTCTCAGGCCTGGAGCCTGGTGCAGCTAGGGCAGAGGGCCTGGGGTAAGGGGGGCTTGTGCAGGGGGTCTGGGGGAGCCGTGCAGACCAAGCGTCAGTTTTCATCCCGAGAGTCATTCCCAAGCACCAATTGTCATCCCGTGAGGCCTGCAATGAGCGCTTTAAGCGCTTTGTTTAGATTTTTCTTTTTTTATATTTTTTTGTACATTTCACTTGAAAAATTTGTAACTGTATTAATTGTGATACTTTGAGAAAATTATGAATTTGATATATACATTTGCTCTTATTCAGTCTGCTAGGGCTTACACTGATTTGTAATTTATTTATACCTGTGATTATCCTAGAGGTGGATATGGGAAATATTCTTACCTTTTAATTGTCGTACTTGTTATTTTTAATTGATTCATTTTATTTTTGTATTAATAAATGTTACGTTTTAATTTACTTCCTCTTCTTGCATTATTCTAATTAAGTGATTCCTATGGGGTGAAATTAAATTGGTTTAAAGGCGTTCCTTATCCTTTTTTAATTTTGGTGTATAATAATCGTTTTTGACTGTCACAGAGCACAGAGAGCGGAAGAGACAACCTAATTGGCGTGATCCATTAAGTCTTGCTACCTACTCAGAAAGCTGTCTCATTTAGCTCACTTTTGTGTAGATCTGGAACACAAAAGACATGAAAATATCAACATTATTTTCTAGTATAATAAGACTTATGGTGGAGCTGGTGCATGGAGAGTCACTTATAAAATAACTTATAAGACTCCTCTTATTCTTTGTTTATTTCTTTCTTTTTCTCTCTCTCTCTCTCTCTCTCTCTGTATATATATATATATATATATATATATATATATATATATATAGTTTAAAGCTATGCCTGGATTTGTTAACAAAGTTGACCTTTACATTCTTGCTTTCTCAGTTAGGCTCTCCAGTCAGGCTCTCCCATACTTGTTTTTAGTCACTTCTCATCTTTATTTACTTTAATATTATTATTGTCACAATCTACTGCTACATTGGGCTTTAAAATATCATAGGATAAATCCTACCTAGTATAATCGTGAGATTCATTGTATCCCTGCTAGCAGGATATGACCTAATATCAGGACAATAATCACCATGGACCCCCAACAGGAAAGCAGGAGACAATACACAGGTACCAACTTCTCCAGTCTTTTATTCCAGCTAGACTGTGTGATAGTTGGTCAATAAGATGCTGAAGCCAGGCAGACTACAGTACATTCGACAGGTGCTGAATAGTGATGTCGCGAACAGTTAGCCCGCCGACTATTCGCGGCGATTTTGGCACGTACGCGTTCACAGCGGACGGCGAATACATGCGCTTTTCGGTTCGCCCCCTATTCTTTATCATTGAGGAAAATTTGACCCTGCACCTCACAGTCAGCAGACACATTCCAGCCAATCAGAAGCATACACTCCCTTCCAGAGCCTTCCATCTGAAGGACAGCAACCCAAAAAGCCCTTTTTAGGGCTAGAACATCATTTATTTTATTTTATATTTTTTTTTCTGTGTAATCTAATTGCATATGCCTACCTGCCAGCATGTGTGTGTGACAGGCTAACACCTAACAGCTTATATTGTGCTCAGTGAAATAAAACAACACTTTTCTGACTGTAATAAATTGAATAGCAATTGCCTGCCTACAGGCGTTTGTGTGAAGCCTATTGCATCTACTCTGCCAACTTTTGCCAGTGCACAGTGATACGTCATGTCTGGTGCAAACGTAGTGTACATTGACATAAAACAACACTTTTTTGACTATAATAGATTGAATAGCTATTGCCTGCCTACAGGTGTTTGTGTGAAGCCTATTGCATCTACTCTGCCAACTTTTGCCAGTGCACAGTGACACTCATATCTAATGCAACCATAGTGTACAGTGAAATAAAAGAACCCTTTTTTGACTGTAATCGATTGAATATCAGTTGACTGCCTACAGGCGTGTGTGTGAGGCCTATTGCATCTACTCTGCCAACTTTTGCCAGTGCACAGTGATACGTCATATTTGGTGCAACCGTAGTGTACATTGACATAAAACAACACTTTTTTGACTGTAATCGATTGAATATCAGTTGCCTGCCTACAGGCGTGTGTGTGAAGCCTATTGCATCTACTCTGCCAACTTTTGCCAGTGCACAGTGATACGTCATATCTGGTGCAACCTAGTGTACAGTGAAATAAAAGAACCCTTTTTTTACTGTAATCGATTGAATATCAGTTGCCTGCCTACAGGCGTGTGTGTGAGGCCTACAGCGCCTACTCTGCCAACTTTTGCCAGTGCACAGTGACACTCATATCTGGTGTCACAGTAGCTTGCACGCATAGTACCACTAATCGGAAAAAAAATGACAGGCAGAGGCAGGCCACCCCGCAGGGGCCGTCGTGGTCGTGGTGCTGTGATTCACTTTGGCCCTAGAATAATACCCAGTTTTCAGAGGCAATGTACCCTGGACTTGAAAAGTTCTGAGGACATGGTTGACTGTCTAACACAGGACACCAAATCTTCTACAGCTTCCGCTCGGAACCTAGACGCACCATCCTGCTCCAGCTTAGCTTCGGGCACCTTTCCAGTTACCACTCGCCCGCCTGCCGCCACCACCAACATTAGCACCACAGCAGCTTCACTTGATCCATCAGCAGAGTTATTTACACATCCGTTGGAAGAAATGAGTGATGCACAAACATCATTGCCAGAGGATGTAGATAACAGGGATATGTCCCAGTCAGGCAGCATTACACATGGACGTACGGTCTGATGATGATGATGTTGTACCCGGTGCTGCTTCCTTTGTTGAGTTGTCAGATACAAGTGAAGCGGTTGATGATGACAATGCGTCCGTTGATGTCACGTGGGTGCCGCTATAAGAGAAGAAGAACAGGAGGAAATTTCAGATGGGGAGACAGAGAGGAGGAGGAGACAAGTTGGAAGCAGGGGGAGGTCGTCGCAACTAGCTAGTGGCAGAGTCAGACAGCATGCATCGGCACCCGGGGTCAGCCAGACAGCACACCAGTCAACGCATGCTGTTGCCACCACCAGAATGCCGTCATTGCAGAGCTCAGCAGTGTGGCAATTTTTTGGTGTGTCTGCCTGTGACAACAGCGATGCCATTTGCAACCTGTGCGAAAAGAAACTGAGTTGTGGGAAGTCCAACACCCACCTAGGTACAACTTATTTGCGAAGGCACATGATGTCACATCAAAAACGCCTATGGGATCAACACATGAGTACAAGCAGCACACAAAGTCAAAGCCGTCATCCTCTTTCTGGTCCAGCTTTTTCAACCACGTCAACCACTGCTGCCCTGCTTGCCCCCTCTCAACCATACGCCACTCCGTGTCTCGCCCTGAGCAGTCCCTGCTCATCTGCCCACAGTCAGGTGTCTGTCAAGAACATGTTTGAGCGTAAGGAGCCAATGTCACAAAGTCACCCCCTTGCCTGGCAACTAACAGCTGGCTTGTCTGAACTCTTAGCCCGCCAGCTTTTACCATACAAGCTGGTGGAGTCTGAGGCGTTAAAAAAATTTGTAGCTATTGGGACACTGCAGTGGAAGGTACACGGCCAAAAAATGTTTGCACAAAAGGCAATCCCCAACCTGTACTCGATTGTGCAAAAGGAAGTAATGGCATCTCTGGCACACAGTTTTGGTGCAAGTGTCAATGCCAAATCCATGCCATATACACGTCCCCTGATAGGTGACGTAACAGGTATCAAACTGATAGGAATAAATAGTACAACTGAACACAACACTCCTATCTGGTGGCACCTTAGATTGCATGCGCAGTGCCCCAAATTTGAAGTGGGAGGACCGACCAAGCATCTTTTTCCATCTCCCGCTACCAAAAATCCATGCCATATACACGTCCCCTGATAGGTGACGTAACAGGTATCAAACTGCTAGGAATAAATAGTACAACTGAACACACCACTCCTATTTGGTGGCATCGTAGATTGCACGTGCAGTGCCCCAAATTCGAAGTAGGAGGTCCGACCAAGCATCTTTTCCCATCTCCCTGTTCCAAAAATCAATGCCATATACACGTCCCCTAATATTGGACGTAACAGGGATTAAACCGATAGGAATAGTACTACTTAACAGTACACACCTTATAATAACGCAGACAGAGGCAACGCAGAGAGAGGAGTCTGAAGAAGAGGAGTCAGAGGAGGAAGGTGGCTTTGAGGAGGTGGAAGACCAAACACAGCAGGCGTCCCAGGGGGCTTGTTGTCACCTTTCAGGGACCCTTGGTGGCTGGGTGGAGGAAGAGACCTTCAATGACATCAGTGAGGACAAGGAACGGGACATGGCTAGCTTGGTATCCAACCTTGTGCAAATGGGGAGTTTTGCGGTTGTGCAAAGGGACTGTTTGCCTTTGTTTGCGGTGCATTAAACGGGGAGATTGGTCTGTTACTGTGAAGCGGGTGTAACCCTTACACTACCTGATCGATACAACATCATACCTGATGTTTTAAAGCATGTTATTCCAAACAATTTAGGAATGTTAGGTGATTTATGCCCTTTATGGCTTATAACCAGACTCTGCATCAACTATGTAATTTTCCGTGGGAGTTTTGCTATGGATCCCACTCCGGCATGCCACAGTCCAGGTGTTAGTCCCCTTGAAACAACTTTCCCATCACTATTGTGGCCAGAAAGAGTCCCTGTGGGTTTTGAAATTCGCCTGCCTATTAAAGTCTATAGCGGTTCGCCAATATTCGCCCGTTCGCGAACATTTGATGAAGTTCGTGTCCGCGGTTCGCGAACCCAAAATTTAATGTTCGGGACATTACTAGTGCTGAAGAGTGCCTGCTGGAGAATCCATACTGTGAATATGATGATCTAGGTGGTCCTACAAGTTCCATGGAGTTCAAGTCTAATTTGGAGGCCAGGGAAGTACTTTGACGTCTTTGTTGTGCTCCAATTCTGGCCGAAATACATGTTGTATTATCCTACTGGAAGATACCATCCATTCCAGGGACGACAGTCCACATGTATAGGTGTACATGATGTTTAAGGATGGATAGATAACACAATGGGTTTAGAGAACCTTCCAGATGTATGAGTGGACTCAGAAAACGCCCCAAAAAATCATTCCCCACACCATAACACTGCCGTCACCAGCTTGTGTTCTTCCAACTATGGTTGCAGGGTATCTGTTCTAGGAGATTTTGCGCCTGACACACAACGTTCATCCAGTCGATGAAGCAGACTCATCAGAGAAGACAACCCTTTGTCAATCAGAAGAGGTCCAATTTTGGTACTCTCGTGCAAACTGAAAATGAACCCTCATCAGCACGGGTGCAATGAACAGCCAATTGCTTTGGAGCCCCATATGCAACAAAGTTCCCTGGACTGTGTTTTAGACACACATCTGGTAGCCCCTTAGTTCATTTGGATGGTGATTTTTTTCAACTGTAGCATGTGGGTTGGCCCTACCACACCTTCGCAGGTGACGTTCACCTCTGACATCAATGTCACGTGGTGCTAAGCAGTTACCACACAGTTTTTTCTTAGTGGGGCCATTTGTCCAGTCACGGTACACATTAACCACAGCAGCATGCAAACAGTTCACAAACTGCGCTGTTTCAAATTAACACCTTGCATATACATGCAAGTTATTTTGTTACATTTTGTTAGTTATTTTGTTACATGTATGCAATGTTTTTGACAAAGCTAAAATGGCAAAACAACAATATATACCAAGATACAAACATTTATTACAACAGTATTAACCATTCCAAAGTCATGTGGTCCCCCTGGGCATGACAGAGATCCTTGGTATTACCGTATATACTTGAGTATAAGCCGACCCGAGTATAAGCCGAGGCACCCATTTTACCACAAAATACTGGGTAAAATAAGTGACTCGAGTATAAGCCGAGGGTGGGAAATGTGCTACACCCTGTGTCCCTCTTGTGCCCTCTGTGTCCCCCTCTCTCTCTGTGTCTCTTCTCTCCTCTCCCTTCCCTGTGTCTCTTCTCCCCTCTCCCTTCCCTGTGTCTCTTCCAACCCCTCCCTTCCCTCTATCTCTTCCCCCCTCCCTTATAACTCTCCTCAACCCGCTCCTCAACCTCCCTCCTCATCCTTAACCTCCCTCCTCATCCTCAACCTCCCTCCTCAACCTCAACCCCCCTCAACCCCAAACCCCCCTCCTCAACCCCCCCTCCTGAACCTCCCTCCTAAACCCCCCCTGTTCAACCTCCCTCTTAAACCCCCCCATCTTCAACCCCCCATCCTCATCCTCTCTCCTCAACCCCCCATCCTCAACCCCCCTCCTCAACCTCATCCCTTCTCCTCAACATCAACCCCCCTTCTTCTCATCCTCAACCTCCCTCCTCATCCTTAACCTCCCTCCTCATCCTCCCTCCTCAACCCCCCTCCTCACCTCCCCATCCTCAACCCCCTCCTCAACCTCCCTCCTCAACCCCCCTCCTCAACCACCCCATCCTCAACCCCCTCCTCAACCCCCCCATCCTCCATCACCTCATCCTCATCCTCAACCCCCCATCCTCAACCTCCCTCCTCAACCTCAACCCCCCCATCCCAACCCACCTCCTCAACCTCAACCCCCCTCAACCTCCCCCCTCAATCCCCCTCAACCCCAACCCCCCTCCTCAACCCCCCTCCTCAACCTCAACCCTCCTCAACCTCAACCCCCCCTCAACCCCAACCCCCCCTCCTCAACCCCCCTGCTCAACCTCCCTCCTCAACCCCCCATCCTCAAACCCCCATCCTCATCCTCTCTGCTCAACCCCCCATCCTCAACCCCACTCCTCAACCCCCTCCTCATCCTCCCTCCTCATCCTCAACCTACATCCTCATCCTCAACTTCCCTCCTCATCCTCAACCTCCCTCCTCATCCTCCATCCTCATCCTCAACCTCCCTCCTCATCGTCCCTCCTCAACCCCCTCCTCAACCTCCCTCCTCAACATCCCTCCTCAAACCCCCATCCTAAACCCCCTCCTCAACCTTCCTTCTCAACCCCCCCATCCTCAACCCCCTCCTCAACCTTCCTTCTCAACCCCCCTCCTCAACCCCCCATCCTCATCTTCAACCCCCCATCCTTAACCTCCCTCCTCAACCTCAACCCCCCACAACCTCAACCCCCCTCCACCCCAACCCACCTCCTCAACCTCCCCCCTCAACCCCCACAACCTCAACCCCCCTCAACCCCAACCCACCTCCTCAACCTCCCCCCTCATTCCCCCTCAACCCCAACCCCCTCCTCAACCTAAACCTCCCTCAACCCTGCCCCTTCACCTAAACCACCCAAAATACCTCCCCCTCTCCCCTCACTTACCTGCTTGTGCTTTGGCCTCCGCTCCTTGACCCTTAGCGCATGTGAAGTCACAGGGTTTAGGTGGAGGAGGGGGGTTGAAGGGGGTTTAGGTTAAGGAGGGGGGTTGAGGAGGGGGGTTGGGGTTGAGAGGGATTGAAGGGGGAGGTTGAGGAGGGGGGAGGGAAAGAGACACAGGGGTAGAGAGACATGGGGGGGTTAGAGACATATGGGGTGGTTAGAGAGACTCGGGGGGAGAGTGACTCGAGTATAAGCCGAGGGAGCCCTTTTTTGCCTTAAAAAAAGGGCTGAAAAACTTGGCTTATACTCGAGTATATAGAATAATCAAATATGAAATTATACAGTCCCAATTGAATTCAGTCCTGTTTAATGGCGCTTTTGACCCCGCATGGCTGTTTAAAGTAGGGTCCAAAAAGGTTACCCCTTTACCCCTAGAGTCTGGTCGTAACAAATATATTTTTTCATTCTCTTTATCATTCACATAATTATTCGGTCAGAAGCTTCACACACAAATATATATATACTTGCGACTTGCCCGTCAAAAATTGACGGCAATGAGATGTGTATGTTTGGAAAAAGGTTTAGTTATTAATATACATATTTGACACTTATAAGTATTGTGATATTAAACATGTTTAGTTTTGTAAAATGTTCTCTTGGTGAACAATAAGTCTTAAAGCATTTTGTATTAAAAGTATTAACATTTGAATGTAAGAACAATTGAACTTTAAATTAATCAATATTGGACACTTGAGGTAATGTTTTTTTAACATGCAATTTGTATCTGAAGAATTGCTAACTTCAATATACATTGAATCCAGAGGAAGGCAAACAGTAAAAAACACCTGTTGAAACGTACCCAATTTTAACATGAACTTTGTAATATATCTAAGTAAGAAACTTGAAAGTATATTTTTTGAAACTTTAACTTTATTATCTGTGTAACTTTGGAACTTGAAAAAACATTTTTTGAACTTGGAACATTATAAACAGTAACATAGTGAATTCATTTTTTAACATAATTTTGTATTAAAGTATTAACAGTTGAATGTAAAAACAGTTGAACGTTAAACTAATCAGTATTGTAAACTTGAGGTACTGGGTTTTTAATATGCAATTTCTATCTGAAGAATTGTTAACTTCAATATACATTTAATCCAGAGGAAGACAAACAGTAAAAACCCTCCTTGAAACGTACCCAATTTTAACATGAACTTTGTAATATATTTAAGTAAGAAACTTGACATAATATTTTTTGAAACTTGAACTTTCTTATCTGTGTAACTAAGGAACTAGAAAAAACATTTTTCCAACTTGGAACATTATAAACAGTAACATAGTGAATTAATATTTTAACATAATTTTGTATTAAAAGTATTAACATTTGAATGTAATAACAGTTGAACTTTAAACTAATCAGTATTGTAAACTTGAGGCAATGTTTTTTTAACATGCAATTTCTATCTGAATAATTGTTAACTTCAATATACATTGAATGCAGAGGAAGGCAAACAGTAAAAACCCTCCTTGAAACGTACCCAATTAAATGAATTCCTTCCTGACCCCATTACTGGCGATAAACATTAATCTAAGTAATGACCTTTAAAATATTGTTTTCAAACTTGTAACATTAGAAACAGTAACATAGTTAATTAACATTTTAACATAATTTGTAAAAATAATGCAAGGCAAGTGTTTTGTGAGGCTAATCATCCATAAACAGTACTTCCATTAATTATGACTGAATTGTTTATTGTTTTGTATTTTTCAATGCTTATAAATTTGTTTTGCATAGGTTTTATTTATTTAATGAAAAGTTATAGTACTTCATAGTAGACAATGTTTTTACTAAAAATACGTCCATCTTCTAATAAATCACCTTGACTTTCATTCTTTTCAATATAAACTTTAATAGCCTGTGGATTTCTGCACCGCAACGTACAATTGACCATGTGCAAATATTGGTTCTTCCAAGAAAATACCCACAGATTTGAACGTTTGACCTTGTGATTTATTAATGGTCATGGCAAATGCCGTAATAATAGGAAAGTGTCTTCTTTGAAGTATAAAAGGGAGACTACTTTCACTTGGTGCTAAATCTATTCTTGGTATGAAAACTCTCTCTCCTTTATGGGTACCAGTTAAAATTTCAGCATCTATAAAATGATCCTTTAATTGTTGAACAATTAATCTTGTCCCATGGCATAGGCCTTTTTTGGGGTTCATATTTCGCAGTAACATGACAATTGCACCTTTCTTAAGCTGCAAAATATGTGGTGGCATTCCAGAAGGAGTTAGTGAGTTTATGAATTCAGTGGAAAAGTTAGCCTGACTTTCATTGTCATCAGCAAGTACAGAATCAGCACTGTGATAATTTCTTTGTGGTGCAATAATTTTTTAAAAGATTTCATTTCGAGGACTAATGCATCCTTATTTTTACACGTTAGTATGACTTGGTTGGCAAGCTCTGAATATTCCTGGTTATTTATGCTACCTTCAAATATAGTCGATATAATATCTTGGTGACAAATCATATGAGGTGGGATCTCTACAGTGTCGTCAGGTAAATGTGGTATTTTTTTTGTTCTGCCTTCTCCAATTTTAATAAGCCAATCATTGAAATCAGTTTGGCTTTCTGATATCATATTTTGTTGCAGTTGCAGATGGGTAAAATGTTTCCATAGTGTGCTTGACTTTATACAGGTTTCGATAATGTCAGTTCGATTTCCATGTACAACGACAGGTAATGTTTGTCTAAAATCGCCACCTAACAACATTACCTTTCCACCAAATGGAAAAGTATTATCCCTGACTTCACGAAGCAAACGGTCAATACATTGGAGGGCATAGCATGACATCATTGTGGCCTCATCTATTATAATTAATTTATATTTTTTCAATTTCATTGCTTGTAATGATGTCATGCGAATATCTGACACAGAAGTTTCTAAAATAGGCACTGGCATTTTAAAGCCAATATGTGCAGTTCTTCCACCTTCTAACAAAAGTGCAGCAATTCCAGTAGTGGCAAACACCAGTGCTATTAGACCTTGTGCTCGTACAGAACTCATTAATAAATTATATAGATACGTTTTTCCGGATCCACCAGGTCCATCAAGATAGAAATAATGTTCTGTCACCATGTCATCATCTATTGCATTTTTAATGGCATTAAATGCTTGCAATTGTAACATATTTAAAGTTGCAAGTGTTTCTTCTGTTCTTTCTACTTGTAGTTAAATGTCATAGTCTTCAAACTTTATGTCATCTATAAGACCTGGATCAGGCAAATTAAAACTTGCACAACTTAATCCATGAGTTAAAAATACTTCTTGGATTTCCATTAACGCTTTTTAGTGTGCAATCGGTTCATTGTATCATCGCATAAAGTCTTCAGCCATATTACTTTTAAATGTCTCCCACAAAGCTAATGCATTTGGAGCATTTGAGAAGATACAAATAAATGCAAATTGTTCTCTCATCTGCCGTGGCATTTGACATTGTTCTGCTTCTTCTAAACATCTTTCCCATTCTGTATCATCAGATAGTAAGTTTCTATGTCTTGCAGCTAAATGGAAGGATTCATATACTATGTCATTAACAGTTCTTAAGTGTTCAAAACTTTGTGCTCCAGGAACATTTAAAAGTAATATCCGTAAGCAAAAAATGTCAACGTCTCTTGGACTGAGTGTGTAAATTCTTGGGATTATTTTATTGCCTCTGCTTTTTCTCGGCCTCCATAATAAATTCACAAAAACATAGTGATATGGAATTTCAATATTTAAGAATTGTGTTGCTTGTGAATCTGTGGAATTTAATTCAAACCATGCAGTTAGTGTAGTGTGATGATCTTCACTTTGGGCCAATGCATTACTTTCATTTCCAGCAAAGAAATACACTAAATGTCTTTGTGGCAAATGTACTGCTAATCTATATACTGCATGTGATCTATTATGCATTTAAAATTTTAAAAGGCGCCACATAGCTTCTGGCGCACTGACATAGCGAGCATCTACATGAGATGCAAGTTCATCATGTACTAACTCACTACTTTCAGGTTTGTCTGCACTTTTGACGACTACTGTAGCTGCATCATAGCCTTTGTAAATATATTTGTAGACATATTTAATGACATATTGAAATGGTTGGTTCTCCTTCATCATTTTGAAACACCATTGCAACCTCATTTGATGTTGGCAAGTTATAACGACGTTTATCAGTATGTCTGTCTCTTTTAAGCACCATATTAACCTTTGGCATTGGTAATTGATGTCTTTGTGCATGAAGTTGTTGTTCATTTTCTACTTCTGCCAATTTTTTATAAGCTTTACTGTAGGGGTTATTGTCAATAATGTTATTTAGCTCTACAAAAACACTGGGTAAGCATTTTTTATTTTCTTCCATCTGCATACGTTGGTTAACAGCTTCCATTGTATCTAGGACATATAGTTGAGCAAATTTTCTTTGCTCTCCTTCCTCTGGATGTAAATGTGAAGTCTGATGATAAATTTGGCCTTGGACTTTAAAACAGTAAGGACCATGTCCTGGTACATTAGCAGCTAATGTTGCCCCCATAGATGCAAAAGATATGGCCCTATTGTTGGATCTTATGTTTGTCTTAAAATTTCTGTATTTTGGAAAAGTAGGTTCAGTCATAATGTTTTGTAAATAGATTGGAAATTCTTTACTTTCTGGAAGTTTGAAATTGCCTTTTTGACAGCAACTAATAAATTGGCCATCTCTGGGTCTTTCCTGTTTAAAATAATAAGCCTCACAAAACTGACATTGAGTAGTCATGTCCTCACAACTATGAACCTCTACTGCTACAGACTTGAGTAAAGGACAATTTGCAAAGCATATAGCAGTTTGACTTTCCTATTCATCAGGTAAAATGTCATGTAATGTTTCAATAACAGGTTTTAAATGCTTTGTTTTTTTCGTGGCTTTTCTTGGTATATCTTGTATTGGTTTAGATAAAATGTCATGTAATGTTTCAGGAACAGGTTCTAAATGTTTTGTTTTTTCGTGGCTTTTTTTGGTATCTCTTTTATTTTTTCAGGTAAAATGTCATCTGATGTTTGAGGAACAGGTTCTAAATGCTTTATTTGCTTGTTAGCTTTTTTTGGCGTATCTTTAATTTTTGCAGCTGATAGTCTTTTGCTTGCAAGTCTTTTGTATTCTTTTTCTCGTCAAATTTCCTTCTGCTCCGGTGTCTGTTTGCTGTCTGCTCTCTGTCGGTGTTCTCTAGCTTGCCGTCTTCTCTTTTCTTGTTTACTCTCGTTATCAGCCATGTTAATCTGTAAAAAAAAATTAATGTATCATTAGTTTATTTTGAGATGCTAAGTTTATTTTTACAAAAAATATTATCAACAGTTTGTTTCTATGTGATTCTAGTTGATTGTAGCGATACTTTCTTAATACTGTTAAATAAGTGTTTTTTATTTTTTTGCTTTTACTTTCTGTCGTAGGTTGTATTTTTTGCCTTACATGCATAGCATACTCAAGGTAATTACACTATAGTTTCTTGTAGACATAGTAGGTGTATTTTTTTTGTTTGTTATTTTTTTTTGTTTGTTGTAATTTTGGTTTATAGGGCTAGTAGAAGGCAGAAATTAGTCTTTGTAATTTATCGTACAGGGGATTGTTCTAATAGTATTTTTATATTTTCTTTAAAGGCTTATATGTTGGGGCTGTAAAAATGTTTCTATTATTTTTTTGTTGTTAGTACTATTTGTAGTCCTATTCTATTTTATGTGTATGGTTACGTTGCATGGTTAATATTGTACATTAGGACTGGTAATTTAGAATGACAAATTTCATTGACTCTGTGTTTTGAGACTTTTCTGGACTATGTTTTTTTTTTTGGGCTTATAGGGATAGTAGAGGGCAGAAATTAATTGGTTAGGTTTTATACTTAATATTCTATATTAGGACTGGAAATTTAGAATGACAAATTTTATTGAGTCTGTGTCTTCAGCCTTTTGTGGACTATGCAATTTTTTTGTTTTGTTCTGGCTACATTGAAGTTTGGATTTACTGTTAAACATTATTGCCCATAAAAGACAAATAAGAGGTAGATGAGAAATGTGTCAGTTCTATTTTGGTAAAAGTTATAGTTAGTGGTGGTTGTTCTATTTTTTTTTTCTGTTGACATGGATGCAGAGCAAACATGTTTATTTCTTTTTTTCTTTTTTTACTTGTTATACTGTAACTTGGTTGAAGTGTGATTTCAAGCAGAATCTTTGTTGGTCCTCTGTTGAAAGTCTTCGTCCGATGGTCTGGTCCTCTGTTGAAAGTCCTCTTCCGATGGTCTGGTCCTCTGTTGAAAGTCCTCGTCCGATGGTCTGGTCCTCTGTTGAAAGTCCTCGTCCGATGGTCTGGTCCTCTGTTGAAAGTCCTCGTCCGATGGTCTTCACGCAGTGTCTCTTGTAAAAAAAAAATGAAAATGTTATTTGATTTTAATGTATTTGTAATAAATAACAAATTTCATTATTTTGCTGTATTGTAGCTGTTATGGTGAATTTTTTCTCCTATGCTGTGTTTTGTGCAACCTTTTTAAAATACTTTAAATGCATTTGTATATTCCAGTTATCCTTTTTTATACTGTAATTATTAATGTTTTTCTTATTTTTGATATGATTGCAATGTTTTTAGCATTATCCTGTTTTGTGTCCACCACTTTTGCTATACTAATTTAGACTTGTTTGTAAGGCTTATAGCTTCGTAAACAGTAAATAAGAATATTAATTGACTTTGCTATGTGTTTGTGTGATTTTTTGTACAATCTTATTTTGTGTCTACCATATGTTGCATACTTTATTTGCTTAATGATTTTTTTTTTTATGAAGGTTAAATGTTTTTCCTATTTTGGATATGATGGCTATGTTTTTAGCGTTATCTTATTTTGTGTCCACCACTTTTGGTATGCTTATTTAGGCTTGTTTGTAAGGCTTATAGATTCTTAAACATTAAAGAAGAATATTGATTTAGTTTGATATATGTTTGATTTTTGGTACAATCCTATTTGTGTATACCATATGTTGCATACTTTATTTGCTTAATTAATTTTTTATGAAGGTTAAATGTTTTTCCTATTTTGGATATAATGGCTATGTTTTTTTTAACATTGTCCTGTTTTGTGTCCACCACTTTTGGTATGCTTATTTAGGCTTGTTTTTAAGGCTTATAGATTCTTAAACATTAAAGAAGAATATTAATTTAGTTTGCTATGTGTTTGTGTGATTTTTGTTACAATCCTATTTGTGTCTACCATATGTTGCATACTTTATTTGCTTAATTAGTCTTTTTTATGAAGGTTAAATGTTTTTCTACAGTGAAAATGAATATTTTTATAATTTTGTATCTGATGGCAATGTTTTTAGCATTATCCTATTTTGTGTCCACCACTTTTGGTATGCTTATTTAGGCTTCTTTGTAAGGCTTATATGTTCTTAAACATTAAAGAAGAATTGTTAATTTAGTTTGCTATGTGTTTGTGTAATTTTTTGTACAATCCTATTTTGTGTCTACCATATGTTGCATACTTTATTTGCTTAATTAGTCTTTTTTAGGAAGGTAAATGTTTCTCTACAGTGAAAAAGAATGTTTTTTTAAATTTTGGATCTTATGGCAATGTTTGTAGCATTATCCTATTTTGTGTTTACTACTTTTTGGTTGCTGCATTTATTATATTGGCGGCCATTAAACATATATAGTTCTTTTTTTTTTTTTACTTGTTATACTTTACCTTGATTGAAGTGTCGAATTACAGAGGGTCCCCTCCTGCCAATCTTAATCCGCCGGCCTTCTTGTAGTGTCTGAAAAAGAAAGTGAAATGGTTAATTGTATATTTCTTCTTTTTGATTTAGCAAAGCATGGTCTTTTTCAGTATGTAATGTATTTTTCTATCTTACCTCTTCTTCTTTCTTTGTGTTCTTTAAAAGGGATTGTGGTTCACAATGCACGGTGCAAATTCTTGATTGACGCTGTTGATGCAGAGTCTGTTTGAATATTAAAAAAAAGGAGAAAGATTGAGCTTTAGGTTATATATTGAAGTGCAATAAATGAATGTCATTTAAATATACTTATTTAATTCGTTTCAATTAACATTAGTTTGTTTTAGGGCGTACATACATCAAACACATATATGTGCATGTCCCATATCACTATACATGAATCATATTTTAATAGTTAAAGTAAGTTTTTTGTTAATGTCATTTAAATATACTTGTTTAATTAGTTTAGGTTAAGATTAGTTTGTTGTAGGGGCTATACACATAAATGTGCGTGTCACATGTCACTATACATGAATCACATTTTCATAGTTAAAGTTGTTTTTTTTTTGTCCTGTCTTGATAATAAAATGTAATGTATTATAGCTTACCTCTCAGTTGTAATGTGCACAATGTAAAGTAGGAAATTAGGAAACAATTCTCTTCTCAAGTAACAGCAGCAGTTAACTATCCAGTCACTCCGTTCATCACCTGAATAGAAATGTAGAATTTTCTGGAAAGTAAGCAGTATTTATAAACTTTCAAGTGCCTCAGACCGTTAGAACGCAATACGCATGCGCTATTTGCGCTCCAGCTTACAATTTGCGTTCCATCCGCCATTTTATGCGTAGTAGTTTTCAAAATGGTGGTTAATATCAGCGTGGTACGTTCCGCATAGTATGTGTTTCAGTTTTGCGAGTCACTGTAGTATAGTTACGTCTGAAGCCTCGTTTTCGTTTTGTTAGGCGGCCATTTTTTCTCTCGCTTAGGTGATTTTCGGCAGTTTAAACTTGTTTTTTTGGACTTAAATGGATGTGTAAATTAAGTTTTCGAGGTGCCGGATGACCCCCTTGCTGTAAGTAAGCTTTTTATGTGTTCGTTGTGTTTATTTCTTGTATTTCTGATGTTTTCATGCGCGCCGTTTTCAGCCGGTTTTGCGTGTTGGGAATGGGTCATTTCACGGCCGTATTTTTTTGCGAGGCGGCCGTATTTTTTTTGCGAGGGAGTCAGTTGGTGTTTACGTGTACGACGCAGTTGCTTTTTTTCTAAGTTGTACGTATGTGTGTTAACCGCGTGTGAGGCGCCTTTGATTTTTTTTTTCTTGCGTGTGTGTGTGTGTTAACAACAACACAGCTGACGTTGGACCTTCCACCACCGCAAATGCGGCCCCTCGCTTCGCAAAGGTCTGCATTTGTGGACAAACACAGCCGAGGTGGGATGCTCCACCACCACAAATGCGTCCCTCGCTTTGCGGACAAACACAGCCGAGGTGGGATGTTCCACCACCGCTTCATGAGGGACGCAATTCTTGCAGGCTCGCTGCGCGAGCCTGCAAGCATGAGCAACGGCTCGTATGCTTACAACTATATATGTGATATATATATATACAGAGCGTGAAGAGTTCTTGACAAGAGTGGCAAAGTTAAACTCCTGGAGAACTCCTAATTGGCACAGCTGAAACAGCACTTTAAAGCCTGGAAAGGAGAGATGGGAAGGGCTGATTAGGCTCTGGCCTAAGTGCTGTGAGCAGTGTGTGGATCTGCAGGCTGTATGGTGAAAGACAACCTGGGAGGAGAAAGAGACACAGCTCCTGATCAAGACCTGGCTGGACTTGCAGTGAGGATTCATTGCAGGTGAGAAGCTGGGGGAGAGAGAGACTGGACTTAAAGGTACCACCCCTCTGTGTGAAATGAACAGCAATGTCTACAGGAAGCTCAAATGCTGAGCATAGAGCAGGAAACTGTACAAGAGAGACAGAAGGGTGAAGAAAATGTGGTGGTGCAGCCAGAGGTATTCCGAAAGGATCTGATGGAAAAGTCAAAGGAGATTCCTTGGATGAGTATGCAGCAAGAAATCCAGTGCAAAAAGAGTTAACTGGGTATGCAACAAACAAATTAGGAGAAACTACAGCTGAAGGAAGCTGAGAAAGATAAAAAGCTGGAAGCCTTGGAGGCAAAGCATGTAGCAAAGCAGAAAAAGGAGAAATAGATACCATTAAAAGAGGAAGTAACACTGGTGAAAGTGGAGGATGATGAAATCAAAAGTGTTTTTCAGGATTCCAAATTTCAAAAGGCTAAGATGTTTCAGCCTATCTGTTGAGAGTCAGTTTGAAGTTGCTGAACAGCTGGAGACATTCCAGCAAAACCAAAGGTCTGAGAGCTCCTTCCTGATAGAGATAGAGAGTCACAGATCTTGCAGGATTGAAAGCCCAGTGGAACAGAGGATACCTGCTGTGAACAGTGAGAAAAATGAGGTGCAAGTCCAAGAGCTAGAAGCAACTATGACAGAAGACATGCTTTTGGAGTGTATCAAGGACCATGTACCAGAACAGAAGCAAGTTGGCCATATGAATCTGATACAACTTGGTGAGAATTATCAGACAGACAATTGGAGCACCTAGTAGAGAGAGAGACAGTTTATCTATCCTTACAAACCATGGACTCAGGACAGTTTACTGAGTAATGAAGTCAGCTGTGAAGGGGAGCAGGAAGTAAAAACACCCAAGTTGCTATTCTATAGTGAAGGTAATGATGACCAAGGTAATGAAAGTGTTGTTGATGCATCTAAAGAGGGAGAATTGGAGAAAGTGTTGTGAATGGGAGCCCAACAAGCTTAAGGTGTCACAGTGTTTTTCCGAGAGTTGCACTGAGTGATAGCAGGGAGTCAGCTGCTATCGGAGTCTGACACTGACCCCTATTTGGTTGTATCAAAAGAGCTACCGAGTGATGTGAAAGAGTTCGGGAGAGAGACAGAAGTCAACACTCATAAGATGGAGAAGGACATCAGCAGGGTTAAACAGAAGATGGTGGAGTGGAGGTCAAGGAGTGAAGAGCGAAAGCAAAACAAGACTGATGTTAAAGCATAAGAAAAGGCCATAAAAAGGGTTGAGAAAGCTGCAGATAAACTTCTGGAAAAGAAAGAATATTTAATAGAAGGACTAAAGGAGCAAAAGAAAGCCATAAAGAGGACAAATTGAGGCAACTCCTGTCCCAGGCTCCAGGACTGCAGATGAGGCATAAATACTCCCGGAGTTACTTGGCACAGACAAAGAGACGCCATCTAGCCATGAACTTGCAGGAAGAATCCAAACCAGAGAATTAATTGGCAAACTTTAAGCCTCTCATTAATGTTATAAAGAGGATAAATCAGTGCTGTGAGAGAGAGATGAGGGATCTGAAGGAAAAGATGAATCATGAGTAAGACAATGTAACAGAAACCTATATTGTTTGTGATTTATCCCCAGGGAAGGGACTGTATAAGGAAACGCATTCTCCTACGGAAGTATGAAGTGTACTTATCACGGGTCCCTGGTGGGGATGCACTTGGAGAGATGGGCGGGTGGATGCCCTACCCACAATGTTTAGGCTTTAGAATTGTAAAAGTGCAGTGTGAAGAAATAGTGATGAGACATGTTGGCAATGTTCCTAGTAACCCAAAGAAAGGAGCAATAGAGGATGAGACAGCTGTAAGAGTGGTAGCTTCAGCGGCTATAAGATAGTCCCATTGGTGCCAAAGTGACAAGAAGAGTGCAGGTGTAAAGGTTACTTACCAAGGCTATCTGCTGCAGCTGAATGCTTGTTGTAAAGAGAAGAAGAATCCACGAGTGACCATCCAGGCACTACATAATGCCTCAATGCAGTTGGCACTGAGGAGGACAGATGTGCATGACGGAAAGGTCTTGAGGGATGAGCAGTTAGATGGAGTGCAGAGGCTCCTGAATGACGGATGACAATGTTTTCATCTGGAACTACATTTGCACCATGTGGTTACCATGCACAGTGTATACGGCCTCTCAACGCAAGTCGCTCGAACCCTGGTTGTTGAGCCGAGGGGAAGGGTATGTAACTGGTTGCCCCCAAGAGGATAGTGCCAGGTACAGAACGTGAAGAGTTCTTGACAGGAGTGATGAAGTTAAACTCCTGGAGGACTCCTAATTCTCCCAGCACTTTAAAGCCTGGAAAAGAGAGAGGGGAAGGGCTGATTAGGCTCTGGCCTAAGTGCTGTGAGCAGTGTGTGGATCTGCAGTCTGTATGGTGAAAGGCATCTTGGGAGGAGAAAGAGACAAAGCTCCTGATCAGGACCTGGCTGGACTTGTAGTGTGGGTGCCAGAGCAGCATGGGAAGCTGCAATTGTACGATCAGTCTGTGTGACTGCAACACATTTACAAAGGAGACTGTTTGCTGCAAGAGGAGATCATTTGCAGAGGATCCATTGCAGCTGAGAAACTGGGAGAGAGAGACTGGACTTAAAGGAACCACCCATCTGTGTGAAAAGGTACTTACTGTTTTAACAGCAGGCCGAGAAGCGATGTCAGGGCTAGTCATGGTGTTCTTGCAAATAGGAATCAAGGCCATTTATTTAGATGCTCCTTTCATGCTGGCAATAAGCTATTGTTTGTTTGGAAACATTTTACTAAAAGCAAAGATGAAATTATATTGGGACTCAGTGGTTTATGTGGAGAACACAGGGGCAATATATATACAGTGCCTTGCAATATTTTTCACCCCCCCCCCTCCCCTTGGCATTTTTCGTGTTTTGTTGCCTCACAACCTGGAATTAACATGAATTGTTTGCGAATTCAAATAATTTAATTTACAGAACATACCCACAACTTTCTTTATTTTTTTATTATACAAAATAACTGAAAAATTCAATGTGCATAACAATTCCCTTACCTAAAGTCAATACTTTGTAGAGCCAACATTTGCGGCAATCACAGATTCAAGTCACTTTGAATAAGTCTCTATGAGCTTGCAACATCTTACCACTGGGATTTTTGCCCATTACTCCTTGCAAAACGGCTCCAGCTCCTTCAAGTTGGATGGTTTGCACTTGTCAACAGCAATCTTTAAGTCTGACTTCAGATTTCCTATTGGATTGATGTCTGGGCTTTAACTAGGCCATTTCAACACATTTATATGTTTCCCCTTAAACCACTCAAGTGTTGCTTTAGCAGTGTGTTTGGGGTCATTGTCCTGCTGGAAGGTGAACCTCCGTCCTAGCCTCAAATTACGCAACAGAGTGGTACAGGTTTTGCTCAAGAATATCCCTGTATTTAGCACCATCCATCTTTCCCTCAACTCTGACCAGTTTCCCAGTCTCTGCTGCTGAAAAACATACCCACAGCATGAAGCTGCCACCACCATGGTGTTCTTTGGGTGTGATGTGTTGGATTTGCGCCAGACATAGCGTTTTTTTTAATGGCCGAAAAGTTCAATTGTAGTCTCATCAGACCAGAGCACCTTCCTCCATACATTTTGGAGTCTCCCACATGCCTTTTTACAAACTCAAAACGGGCCATTTTGTTTTGTGATGAAAGTAATGGCTTTCTTTTGGCCACTCTAAGCCCAACTCTACGGCGCGTCCGGATTATTGTCGTCCTATTTTCGTATCGTTTGAGATTGAATTAAAAAGACAAAATTTTAAGGGGCCAATAAAAACTCTTAATTTTAAAAGGGCAGATTTTAACGGTCTAAGGGCAGCAATACAAAGTATAGACTGGGACAGAGAACTGGCAGGTAAAAACACTGAGCACAAGTGGACAACATTTAAATCCTTACTAAATATACATACACATCGGCATATATCGTGTGGGAATAAAAGTAAAAGAAGTAAATCCCATCCAATGTGGCTTAACAATGATTTAAAGATCAAGATACGGAGTAAAAAACAGGCATTTAAATTATACAGACAAGAGGGGACAGAGACTGCTTTAAAGGAATACAAGGAAATCAACAAGGCTTGCAAAAGGGCGATTAGACTGGCTAAAATAGAAAATGAAAAATGAATTGCAAAAGAGAGTAAGACTAACCCTAAAATATTTTTTAAGTATATTAATAGGAAGAAGGCGAGGAAGGAAGCTATAGGAACATTACAATGGGACACAGGCCGTCTGATAATTAGTGACCAAGAAAAGGCAGATGAGCTAAATAGGTTCTTTTCTTCGGTATACACAAGGGAGGTACTAGTGGTTGGGACACAGCAACATAACGGGGCTACAATACCTTTGCCAAATAATTGGTTAACACAGGAAGTAATCCAAAAGAGGTTGGAAAAAATAAATGTTAATAAAGCCCCGGGTCCTGATAGAATACATCCAAGGGTACTAAGGGATCTGGGTTCTGTAATAGCCAAACCATTATATTTAATTTTTCAAGATTCACTCAACACAGGGTCTCTACCAGATGACTGAAGAAAAGCTGATGTGATAACTATATTTAAAAAGGGAGCAAGAGCAAATCCGGGGAATTATAGACCAGTGAGCCTCACTTCTGTAGTGGGGAAGCTTTTAGAAGGGTTAATAAGGGATAATATACAAGAATATGTCTATTTGAACAGGATTATAAGTAGGAGTCAACATGGATTTATGAGGGATAGGTCATGTCAAACAAATCTAATTAGTTTCTATGAGGAGATTAGTAGTAACCTGGATCAAGGCAACTCAGTGGATGTAGTCTTTTTGGATTTTGCAAAGGCTTTTGATACAGTGCCACATGGGAGACTATTGTGCAAACTAAGATACAGGAGTTGTTGTAAATATCTTCTTATGGATTGAGAGCTGGCTAAAAGACAGGAAGCAAAGGGTTGTTGTAAATGGAACATACTCCGATTGGACTAATGTGGTAAGTGGGGTTCCTCAGGGTTCAGTATTAGGTCCTCTCCTTTTTAACATATTTATTAATGACTTAGAGGTAGGATTAGAGTGTGGTGTCTCCATTTTCGCTGATGAAACAAAGTTGTGCAAAGTAATTAAATCAGATAGTGATGTGCTTTCCCTCCAAAGGGATTTACATAAAATTAAAGAATGGGCATCTAAATGGCAGATGAGATTTAATACGAATAAATGTAAAGTTATGCACCTGGGAAGGAAAAATAGCCAATGGAGCAAATCTAGGTGTATCGGATATTGAAAGGGATTTGGGAGTGCTTGTGGACAATAACCTAGGTAACAGTGCTCAAAGCCAAGCAGCAGCTGCAAAGGCAAATAAAATATTAGCATGTATTAAGAAGGATATAGAAGCCAGGGAAGCAAATATAATTCTGCCACTATACAAATCTCTAGTACGCCCTACTTTGGAATATGGAGTACAATTTTGGGCACCACTTCATAAAAAGGACATTTTAGAGCTGGAAAAGGTACAGAGGTGGGCAACAAAACTCATAAGGTGAATGGAGGGGCTAAGTTATGAAGAAAGGCTAACCAAATTAAACTTATTTTCTCTAGAAAAAAGGCGTCTAAGAGGAGATATGATTACTTTATATAAATACATCCAGGGTCAGTATAAAGATTTGTCAAGAGAGCTTTTTGTGCCAAGAGGTTTTCAACTGACAAGAGGACATCCCTTGAGGTTAGAAGTAAAAAGATTCCACCTTAAAGAAAAGGGTTCTTCACAGTAAGGGTGGTTAATCTGTGGAATTCTCTACCAAAGGAGGTGGTGACAGCGGATTCGATAGATAACTTTAAAAGGGGATTGGATTTATTTCTAATTAAAAAGGGAATTCAGGGTTAGCATGGATAATTAGAGAGGAAGTATTGATCCAGGGAGAAGTCCGGTCGCCGGTTTCTGGGATCAGGAGGGAATTGATTTTTTTTTATATACAACTAATTAATTATTAGTTAATCTGCATATTGCAGATCAGAGGAGATCTTAAAAGGTTGAACTTGATGGACTGAAAGTCTTTTTTTAACCTTAAATACTATGTAACTATGTAACTATGTAACAGATACTCCAGTCTCTGCTGTGGAACTCTGCAGTTCCTCCAGGGTTTCCTTAGGTCTCTGTGCTGCCTTTCGGATTAATACCCTCCTTGCCTGGTCCGTAAGTTTTGGTGGGCGGCCGTCTCTTGGCAGGTTTGCTGTAGTGCCATGTTCTTTAAATTTGGATATGATAGATTGATGGTGCTCCTGGGGATCATCAAGGACTTGGATATTTTTTTATAACCTAACCCTGACTTTTACTTCTGAACAACATTGTCACTTACTTGTTTGGAGAGTTCCTTTGTCTTCATTGCAGTGTTTAGTTAGTGGTGCCTCTTGCTTAGGTGTTGCAGCCTCTGGGGCCTTTCAAAAAGGTGTGTACATGTAATGACAGATAATGTGACACTTAGATTGCACACACGTGGACAACATTTCACTAATTATCTGACTTCTGTAATTGGTTGCACCAGAGCTTTTTATGGGCTTCATAGCAAAGGGGGTGACTACATACGCACATGGCAATTTTCTGTTTTCTATTTCTAAAAAAATAGTTTTATGTATATATTTTTCTCATTTTACTTCACCAACGTAGACTATTGTGTTATGATCAATCACATAAATTTCAGATTAACAAAACATTGAACGTAAGGCTGTAATGTAACAAAATAGGTAAAAAGTCAAGGGGGGTGAATACTTTTACAAGGCACTGTACATATATATATTTATATATATATATAATTGAAGAGTGAAGCAGCCGTGAACGTCCAGTAATCTAGTAATTTAGTAATTATTAATCCATATATATATATAGAATAATAATGAGTATTGCAATATAATTTGATACCTTTTGTATTGGACAAACGTCTTATTTATAATGACGAGCTTTCGAGAGGCTTAGCCTCCCTTTATCAAGTCTCAAGCAATACTACATGAGATGGAATCGTCAGTTTGAATAATAACAGCAGATGCAGAGAGAGAGTTGGGACAGCATCTGACATCATCAGGTAAATTAAAATATGGGGAATAAATACAACATAGCAAAGGAAACATATATACACATATTATATACACATATACATAAATATATACATGAAAAAGCAGAACACTGTAGTCCACAGTGATATCTTTCCTGTTGGACAAACATCTCACTAAGAGTGCTAAGTCTGTTATTGTATAAGAAAAAAAAATCACATGAAATTCTGATAATGTGTTAGAAAGCCCAAATATATATTAAGTCCTGTGTTTTTAGTGTTGAAGAATGTGATCATCTTTATTGCAAATGCTTTTCTCTCTTGGATGCTTTTAAATTTTCCTCTGAGTATTTTGACTTTTAAGTTTTGGATGGAGTGATCATTCTGGCTAAAATGGTGTCCTACTGGGCTACAATAACTGTCTTCATTATCTTTTCTTATTGAATGCCTGTGTAAATTCATCCTTAAATGCATTTTTTGGCCGGTTTCTCCAATGTAACAGCCTGTGTCACATAAAGTGCATTGTATCATATAAACCACATTTGACGATGTACATGAATATGATCCTTTGGTGTTATAGGTTTTGTTGTTATGTGTGGCTGTATCATCATTACATATGTGCTGACATAATTTACAGGCACATTTGTTACAAGGTTTAGTTCCATTTTTTGTATTCAGTTGTTCATTGGCCAATTTTATGCAGACAAGTTTTTGTTTCAGGTTTGGTGGTTGTTTAAATGCAAGGATGGGAGGTTTTGGGAATATATTTTTTTTTTCAGTATCTTCAATTAGTAATGGTTGTAAATCTTTAATTATTTTCCGAATTTTCTCTAAAACTGGATGGTATGTGGTCACTAGAGGTATACGTGAAGTAGTTTCTTTTGTTTTGTAGTTTAATAGTTGTTCTCGGGGTATTTTGATGGCAGTTGATATTTTTTGGGTAATAATACAGGGTTTGTAACCCTTTTGTTTGAAAGATTCAGACAGTGTTTTTAAATTTTTTATCACGGTCTCCAGTGTTTGAGCAAATCCGATGGTATCTAAGAGCTTGACTATGGATGATGGCTTGTTTGGTGTGGGAGGGATGGAAACTGGAGCTGTGTAGGTAATTACATCTGTCTGTAGGTTTCCTATATATAGATGAGTGGAGAGAACCATTGGTGATGGATATAGTAGTGTCTAGAAAGTTTACCTGTTCTGTGGAGAAATCCATTTTAAGTTTTATAGATGAATGGAAGGTGTTGAATGAATTATGAAAGTCTCTGAGTTTGCTTTCTCCTTCTGTCCAGATGATGAACAGATCATCTATGTAACGGTAGTATTTGTATGGTTTGTAAATGGATACAGATAATAATGTTTCTTCTAGATTGGCCATAAATAGATTTGCATATTGTGGAGCCATTTTGGTACCCATGGCAGTCCCCATCATCTGTAGGTAGGTATCTTGGTTAAAAGTAAAATAGTTGTGGGTAAGGATATATTCTATTAGTTTAACAATAACATCAGGGTCATATTTATTGTTTTGCTTGTTTGTTGAAAGAAACCCCAAAGCATGCCTCAGTGCCATCTTTGTGTGGGATATTACTGTAAAGAGACTCTACATCCATGGTAACAAGTAGTGTGTTAGCAGGTAGGTTTTTAATCTGAGTTTGTTGAGAAAGTCAGTGGTGTCTTGTATATAGCTACTCGTGTTACTGACTAGTGGTTTAAGGATGTTTTCAACAAATCCAGATATCTGTTCAGTCAGTGTGTCCATACCTGTAACAATTGGTCTCCCTGGGTTGCCTGGTTTATGGATTTTTGGCAGTAGGGAGAAAGTCCCAGTTGTAGGATTGGCGGGGATTAGTTGTTCTAATTCCTGATGTATATTTTTAAGAAATGTTTTGAGAAGTTTTTTAAGTTGAAGAGTATATATTTCTGTAGGGTCCTGGTTCAGTTTCTTGTAGTAGGTGTTGTCTGACAGTTGTCTGTTGGCTTCATTTATGTAGTCCTGAGTATTCATGATAACAACTGCACCTCCTTTGTCTGCCGGTTTGATGGTGATGTTGGGGTTGTTTTTTAAAAACGTTATGGCAGTTCTTTCTGATGGAGTATTAGATTGTGCAAGTCTCTTTTATATTGTGTTGTTATAATGGATGCAGTTCTCAGGCGAAAGCTATCTATATAACTGTCCAGTCTCATGTTACGACCAGGTTGTGGGTTGAAATATGTATTTTTTTTCTTGTTACTACAGTCTAATGATGTTGTGGTATGTCCCTTGTTGTAGAAAAATTCTGCCAGTCTTAATCTCCTGAAGAATTCTTCTATGTCCGAGGATAGTTGTATTTTATCTAGTTTTATGTCTGGACAGAAAGACAATCCTTTGGAGAGAACAGAGGTCTCTGCTTGTGAAAGTTGATGGTTTGAGAGATTTACAATTCCCGTGTGTTCTGTATATTTTTCAGAAAAACTATTTGTTTGAGTTGGTAGGTTTTTAGATGTGTTAGTAGAATTTAGGACTAAATTTGGGTTGTTTCTTCTCTCTTCCTTTTGCTGTTGTATGTTGTTTTGCTGGAAGAGGCAGCTGAGTTTTTTATTTTTATTTTTTATAAATTAATTTTGTTGTTTCTTGTGAATATGTTGTATTTCTTTTTTTACATGTTCAGCTTCATATATGTTGCTCTCCTTTAGTTGTTGAAGGAGGTTTATTCTTTGGTGATTTAGATGATGTTTCTTTGTATAAAGTTGATGTATTAGGTGGTTTCGTAGTTTTTCACTTGTGCGTCTGCATACATTTTCAGCATATATTGAGTTGTGTGTAGATCTTAGTGGATTTTTGATTTTAAGTCCATTTGGTATAATATTCCTTTTCTTGCATTGTGACAAAAAATAAATGTCACTGTTGAGTTGTGTTATTTTTGTTGTTATTTTAAATAGTAGCTTCTTGATTCAGCTAAATGCGATATCTTCCATAGTAATTGTATCTTCCATCTGGACAGAAGGAGAAAGCAAACTCAGAGACTTTCATAATTCATTCAACACCTTCCATTCATCTATAAAACTTAAAATGGATTTCTCCACAGAACAGGTAAACTTTCTAGACACTACTATATCCATCACCAATGGCACTCTCCACTCATCTATATATAGGAAACCTACAGACAGATGTAATTACCTACACAGCTCCAGTTTCCATCCCTCCCACACCAAACAAGCCATCATCCATAGTCAAGCTATTATATACCATCAGATTTGCTCAAACACTGGAGACCGTGATAAAAATTTAAAAACACTGTCTGAATCTTTCAAACAAAAGGGTTACAAACCCCGTATTATTACCCAAAAAATATCAACTGCCATCAAAATACCCCAAGAACAACTATTAAACTACAAAACAAAAGAAACTACTTCACGTATACCTCTAGTGACCACATACCATCCAATTTTAGAGAAAATTCGGAAAATAATTAAAGATTTACAACCATTACTAATTGAAGATACTGAAATAAAAAATATATTCCCATAACCTCCCATCCTTGCATTTAAACAACCACCAAACCTGAAACAAAAACTTGTCTGCATAAAATTGGCCAATGAACAACTGAATACAAAAAATGGAACTAAACCTTGTAACAAATGTGCCTGTAAATTATGTCAGCACATATGTAATGATGATACAGCCACACATAACAACAAAACCTATAACACCAAAGGATCATATTCATGTACATCGTCAAATGTGGTTTATATGATACAATGCACTTTATGTGACACAGGCTGTTACATTGGAGAAACCGGCCAAAAAATGCATTTAAGGATGAATTTACACAGGCATTCAATAAGAAAAGATAATGAAGACAGTTTTGTAGCCCAGTAGGACACCATTTTAGCCAGAATGATCACTCCATCCAAAACTTAAAAGTCAAAATACTCAGAGGAAAATTTAAAAGCATCCAAGAGAGAAAAGCATTTGAAATTCGATGATCACATTCTTTAACACTAAAAACACAGGACTTAATATAGATTTGGGCTTTCTAACACATTATCAGAATTTCATGTGATTTTTTTTCTTATACAATAACAGACTTAGCACTCTTAGTGAGATGTTTGTCCAACAGGAAAGATATCACTGTGGACTACAGTGTTCTGCTTTTTCATGTATATATTGATGTATATGTGTATATAATATGTGTTTCCTTTGCTATGTTGTATTTATTCCCCATATTTTAATTTACCTGATGATGTCAGATGCTGTCCCAACTCTCTCTCTGCATCTGCTGTTATTATTCAAACTGAGGGTTCCATCTCATGTAGTATTGCTTGAGACTTGATAAAGGGAGGCTAAGCCTCTCGATAGCTCGTCACTATAAATAAGACGTTTGTCCAATACAAAAGGTATCAAATTATATTGCAATACTCATTATTATTCTATATATATATATGGATTAATAATTACTAAATTACTATATATATATATATATATATATATATATATATATATATATATATATATATATACCGTATATATAGTGAGTACTTGATTCCCTGCTGAGTTTGAACTTTTGTTCACTGACAAAGAAATGATCAGTATAGAATTTTAATGGTAGGTGTATTTTAACAGTGAGAGACAGAATAACCAAAACAAAAACAAGAAAACGCATGTCAAAAAAGTTATAAATTGATTTTGGAGATCAATGAGTGAAATAAGTATTTGACCCTTTCGACTTAGTACTTGGTGGCAAAACCCTTGCTGGCAATCACAGAGGTCAGATGTTTCTTGCAGTTAGCCACCAAGTTTGCACATATTTCAGGAGGAATTTGGCCCACTTCTCTCAGATCCTCTCCAAGTCATTATGGTTTCAAGTCTGATGTTTGGCAACTTGAACCTTCCGCTCCCTCCACAGATTTTCTATGGGATTAAGGTATGGAGAATGCCTGGGCCACTTCAGGACCTTAATGTGCTTCTTCTTGAGCTACTCCTTTGTTGCCTTGGCTGTGTGTTTTGGGTTATTGTCATGCTAAAATACCCATCCACGACCCATTTACAATGTCCTGGCTGATGGAAAGAGGTTCTCACCCAAGATTTGATGGTACCTGGCCCCGCCTATCATCTCTTTGATGCAGTGCAGTTGTCCTGTCCCCTTAGCAGAAAAACACCCTCAAAGCATAATGTTTCCACCTCCATGTTTGACGGTGGGGATGGTGTTCTTGGAGCCTCCTCCTCCAAACACGGCGAGTTGAGTTGATACCAAAGCGCTTGATTTTGGTCTCATCTGACCACAACTCTTTCACCCAGTTCTCATCTGAATCATTCAGATGTTCATTGGCAAGCTTCAGATGGGCCTGTACATGTGCTTTCTTGAGCAGGGGGACCTTCTGGCTTAGTGTGTTACCAAATGTTTTCTTGGTGACTATGGTCCCATCTGCCTTGAGATCATTAACAAGATCCTCTTGTGTAGTACTGGGATGCCTTCTCACCATTCTCATGATTATTGAAACTCCACGAGGTGATATCTTGCATGGAGCACGAGACCGAAGGAGACTAGCAGTTATTTTGTGTTTCTTCCATTTGCAAAAAATCACACCAACTGTTGTCACCTTCTCATCAAGCTGTTTGGCGATGGTCTTGTAGCCGATTCCAGCCTTGTGTATGTCTACAATCTTGTCCCTGACATCCTTGAACAGCTCTTTGGTCCTGGCCATGGTGGAGAGTTTGGAATCTGATTGATTGATTGCTTATGTGGACAGGTGTCTTTTATACAGGTAAAAAGCTGAGATTGGGAGCACTCCCTTTAAGAGAGTGCTCCTAATCTTAGCTCGTTACCTGTATAAATATTCACCTGGGAGCCAGAAATCTTGCTGATTGATAGGGGATCAAATACCTATTTCACTAATTGACCTGCAAATCAATTTATAACTTATTTGACATGAGTTTTTCTTGTTTGTTTGGTTTTTTTTGTGGTTATTCTGTCTCTCACTGTTAAAATCCACCTACCATTAAAATTATAGCCTGATCATTTCTTTGTCAGTGGACAAACGTTCAAAATCAGCAGGGGATCAAATACTTTTTTCCACCACTGTATTTTATATATATATATATATATATATATATATATATATATATATATATATATATATATATGCATGTGTGTGTGTATAACAAGTACACCAGCAGTACCCCAGCAGCTTTGCACCAGCAGTACTCCAGCGGATAAAAAATAAATAAAACTAATAGACATGATTCAAATATGAGCCAGAAATGAAAAAATGCCCTATAGCTCATTAAAATGGTAAGCATTTATAATTCATATTACTGCATATAATAAATTGTACTATCATATACATAAGTGAGATAAAACAGCATTTAAAATATGTGGGATCAGTGATAATACATCTTATTGTTTTTTGGTGCAAGTGTGTCAAAAAGCAGTGGCTTATATATCACATTCTGCTAGAATGCATTATTTTGTATTATTCTTAGATGCTGGGAAATTGAAACCTTGCATTATTAATGTAATAGCATGCATTCCCCTCCTGTACATGTGCTTGGGTTTTTCAAATTGAATTCAAACAGGACATGTGTTTAAAAAGTGAATCACATGATATACTCCTCATGATTTACTGAAGGACAAGAGGTCATGTGTTTGTAATAGAGTTGTAATACTTGTTTCAATGTTTGGCAAATAAAGCATCAGCAGAATATTACTACCCAACTAAACTGATCACCTCAGTCAAAGTTTACTGATATCCTGAACACTTTTCACAACAAAGATGGATCTCGGGATTTATAAACATTATACACTGCATGAATTTGATACAAGACATCTTCTTCACAGTTACTACTCTCCTAACACTGATTGCCTGATTTTAGAAGATATGTGTATGTTCCCTATGAAGCAACTGCATAAAGAGTTAGCTAAAGGTATGATAATTTATCTTGTCATTGTTATTTCAGAAGTATCCATAGCATGATTGATTTCTTTATAAAGTAATTCATACATTTTACACTTTTGTGCACTTTGGAATATCTGAAACTAGTAAAGCTGAGAATATTAGACTAAGACAGAGAAAAACCATCAAACACAAAATGTTGATGTAAACTACCAATATATTTCATACAATTTAAATAATACTACATGGTTTGGGATTAAGAGTTTGATTTCTTTATTACAACTTCAAACATTTTAACACATAGATGGAGCAACAGTAATGTATTACTCTGTCAAACTGTATTGGGTTGCAATGAATTATACACTTTAGGGAACAGTGACACAAATCTTTTTACTGTATATCATTTATTTTCTCCAAGAATTCTGTAATTGTTACAAATGTAAAAACAATATAAAAGGTCATCTGAAAAATCTTTACATTTTAGTTAAAGTGATCCCCTAGTAAAACTAGTGTACACTTTACAACATAACTTTAATATAAAATTATTACAACAGATCATAATTAAAAAATGATGAAACATAGAAAAAGCAATGTTCTGCACAAATATAAAAAAATAAATATTTATACTTACAGTCAGGTCCATAAATATTGGGACATCGACACAATTCTAAACTTTTTGGCTCTATACACCACCACAATGGGTTTGAAATGAAACTAACAAGATGTGCTTTAACTGCAGACTTTCAGCTTTAATTTGAGGGTATTTACATCCAAATCAGGTGAACGGTGTAGGAATTACAACAGTTTGTATATGTGCCTCCCACTTTTTAAGGGACCAAAAGTAATGGGACAGATTAACAGTCATAAAACAAACTTTCACTTTGTAATACTTGGTTGCAAATCCTTTGCAGTCAATTACAGCCTGAAGTCTGGAATGCATAGACATCACCAGATGCTGGGTTTCATCCCTGGTGATGCTCTGCCAGACCTCTATTGCAACTGTCTTCAGTTCCTGCTTGTTCTTGGGGCATTTTCCCTTCAGTTTTGTCTTCAGCAAGTGAAATGCATGCTCAATCGGATTCAGATCAGGTGATTGACTTGGCCATTGCATAACTTTCCACTTCTTTCCCTTAAAAAACTCTTTGGTTGCTTTTGCAGTATGCTTCGGGTCATTGTCCATCTGCACTGTGAAGCGCCGTCCAATGAGTTCTGAAGTATTTGGCTGAATATGAGCAGATAATATTGCCCGAAACACTTCAGAATTCATCCTGCTGCTTTTGTCAGCAGTCACATCATCAATAAATACAAGAGAACCAGTTCCATTTGGCCACACCTAATGTTTTTGCTATCTCTCTGATGGGTTTGTTTTGTTTTTTTAGCCTAATGATGACTTGCTTCACTGATAGTGACAGCTCTTTGGATCTCATATTGAGAGTTAACAGCAACAAATGCAAATAGCACACTTGAAATGAACACTGGAGCTTGTATCTGCTCTTTGTAAATGGGATAATGAGGGAATAACACACACCTGGCCATGGAACAGCTGAGCAGCCAATTGTCCCATTACTTTTGGTCCCTTAAAAAGTGTGAGGCACATATACAAACTGTTGTAATTCCTACACCGTTCACCTGATTTGGATGTAAATACCCTCAAATTAAAGCTGGAAGTCTGTAGTTAAAGCACATCTTGTTAGTTTCATTTCAAATCCATTGTGGTGGTGTATAGAGCCAAAAAGATTAGAATTATGTCGATGTCCCAATATTTATGGACCTGACTGTATATTTAAATATGCTTGGCACTTCCTTGACACCAAGGACTTATATTTATCAAACGCTTTAATTTTACAAAAAAAACATTCACTATAATTAATTTGCTTCTCTATGTGTCCAACATCATGCTAAAGGATTAGGAATCATATCTGAAAAATTATAATATATGTAAATATATTTTCTGGACAAAATGTTTGACCATTAAATAGGTATGTTATGCATAATATGCCATGGATGAAACATAATTTATTTTGGTTGTTGATTTTTTCTACATTATTTCGCAGGCCATATTAAAGGGGATACTCTAATTGATATTAGTGCTGGCCCGATCATTAATCAACTGTTTCCTATATGTGACTTCTTCAAAGAAATAACAATTTTAGAGCACACAGATTCCTGCATCAAGGAGTTGGAGATGTGGATGAATAATGAATCAGATGCCTTTGATTGGTCTCATGCAGCAACATTTGTTTGTGAATTGGAAGGCAAAAGGTAAAATGATATGTTGAGTGTTTTAATATACTTTTTTAATCTTTTGATTTTAAGTTATTGGAGATGCCTATCAAACAGTGATACTGAAGAAATTATTAACAGTAGATTTTATCCATCTATTTGCTGTAACAGTAGGCTCACAAAAGAAAAAAATAGACATCCACTGATATGTACTATCTGACTGAAATTCCTGTAGGACATTAAACGTTTCTAACGGTCATCTTCACATTTCCCTATATTACCCATGTACGTTTTACCTACAAAATAGAACATGCTACATCCTTAATTTTTTTATAAAACACTAAGACTCACAACTGATAAAATATTTTTCTTACAAGTCCTCTCATACTGAAATGGTGTTATTCCTTTTTTGAGCCATTCAGAGTGTGGGAATTTAAAAAGACCATGTCTACAAAAATTGACTGCAATAACTGAAGGGGAATTCTGCTATCAGTAGACATCAACATGCACATTTAAGCCCACATACACAGAGATGGGCTTTATTTTTTATTTATGGATAGTTTCTGGTAAGTTTTATTTTACCTTTTGTGTAGGCTCAATAGTGATTTTTTTTCAGTACTTACTAATTACTTAAACATAAGTGATGATCTTCTGTGGAAATGTATGCAGTCTGTGATTGCATCATTTTAGTACATCGTTTAGTAAATCTGAATGGAATAACCTTATATTCATGTAACTACACAAAGAATGTTTTTTTTTTTCAGTGATCAGTTGCAGAGAAAAGAAGAACAATTAAGAAGAAAAGTAAAACAGATTCTGAAATTTGATCTTTCCAAAGAAAATCCTACGGACCCGATTGAGCTTCAAAAGGCTGACTGTGTGCTCAGTGTATGGGGGTTAAGTGTTTTAAGTATGGATCATGATGGCAAAAGCAGAGACATAAAAAAAATCTCAGCAATGCTAAAGTTAGGTGGGCATTTTTTATTGGTTGGTGGCTTTAATGCCACTTTCTATATGCTTGGTGACCACAAGTACCACACACTGACATACAATGAAGAGTTTTTGAGAAAGATTCTGGGAGAAGCTGGTTTTACACTTGAATGCATTGAAATGTCAGAAAGCAATATAAGCAATGACATAATAGATGTGGATATTATCTATTTTGCATCAGCGATTAAAGATAGAGAAATTTGAATAATTAATTTTAAACACCAATATATTCATTACATTATTTCTCAATTAGTAGCAAGTGAAGTGTGTGGTGCTTCTATCTCCAATTATTATGTTTAAAACTGTCACATATGTTTAATTAAAGTGACTCTGCATGTTGACCATCCTCCCATCCAGCATTCATGGGGGATGGGGGATACTCACATCATTTAATTATTTTTTACATACAAATTTAAATATATTTAATCTGCTTTTCATGTGCTCCCCCCCCTCCCCTCAACTAATGCTTCTGCCTCAAACGATACTAACCTAACCCTCCATTCACTGCCTGGGTAACGACTATGCTTACACCAGTTCTGGTGATTTTAGGAGCAATCTGAGGAATTGGCAATTCAATGCATCTATTGTTATTCAGCTGTTCCCTCAATACTCATTGAATGGTTTATCATTCTTCCAGATGGGGAATTTAGGGAGAGAGATGAAGAGTGGAGTTGGTAAGATGAGAGAGAAACATGAGGGGTGGGGAGGGAGGGGGTGAGGGATCAGATGATGGAGTAGGATGAAAGTTTGCTTAAAAAAAAGGTTGGAGGGCAGATGAGGAAGAGAAGGAAGATAAGGAAGAAGGGAGAGGGTGATGGGGAGTGGCATGAGAGGGGGCGAGAGGGGAAGGTGAGAGAGGTGAAGATGAGAGAAGATTTGACTGGTAAATAGGAGGACTGGTGGTGAAAAGGAATGAAATGTTTAAAATGGAGGAGATGGAATGGGTGGGTTGAGAGCAAGGGAGCAGGAGATGAGGGGAGGTTTGAGAGAGATGATGGGAGATTAAGGGGGTGGAGAGGGATAAGTGGTTAGCGGAGAGAGAATTAATGAAAAGTTGAAGGGATAGAGAGGGGCATGGGGATAAATACTCACAGGGAAAAAAGATGGGAAATGGGAAGAAAGAGGGTAAGAAAGACAGGTGGATGAGAAGAAATATGACGCAAGCAATGTATATTGAGCATATCAAATCAAGAAGAGTCTTCTTTGCTCTTGTCACTTAATGATCTTTCGTTGTCAGAAATAAATGTAATGGTAGCCAATTCTAATTATCAGTATACTTAGGAGGTAAAAGGCATTGGTAATTAACTAAACATTCACTGATCATATTGTTTTTATCAAAAGTAAAAATTACCAAAATTACAATTTATTATGAGCTTTATTATTTTCTTCTTTCACATATACCATACAAAATAAATAACACATATACCAGTAGAAAGCTGAACATCTAGTAAAAACAATATATAATTTGTAATATATAAAGACAAATAAGCTGTTAGGAACCATTTCTAAGCATATGCATATGCATATAAGCATATGCATAGAAAAATCCTGCAAGTTTGTCTGGACTCCTGGATAGAGAGAATGTCCTGAAACCCCTACCCTGCAAGAGTTAAACACATGTTTCCTTGGAAGTACCAATTTGTAATGCCAACATGAGCATATACAGTATAGCAGGCCTCCACAGGAAGAGCCCATAATGCCTATTTCCTGAGTCACTCAGCCCATTATGCAGGATTCCAGGAGAATTCTCATCAGGATGGCTCCTGGGTCAGTGAATCCAAAATATTTTAAACAACCAATCTCTATCAATGTGTCATTCATCACTGTTCACTGTTATGTATTGTAATCAGCATGACAGAATCAGAATACGTCAGAGGCATCTATGGTTAAAACCAATAGGTCAAAAATAGTCACAAAAATGTTTGCATCAGATAAAAAATAATCATGTGAATAACTAATGTAGACTCATCACTATATTACATATATGAACACATATTGTGTGGCTTACTTACAATTATTAAAAACATAAGAACCATCAATGTGTTCATTTCTGAAAAAAGCTTCCCCAACATTAAAGGACCACTGTACCGCATAGACAAGTTAAACTCATATGCTTGGATAATGTATACACTTTTTTAATAATACTACACTTAGAAATGTATTTGTGTTATTTGTATTATTTATTTTTACTTGAGAAAGAGCTGTTCAATAGAAGATCAATGAGAAGAAACCCAAAGATCTTAACTTCCTAAAATAGAAGCAACAATTATAGTGCATATCATGCCTTCATCTTCTAAATTAATCAAAGCAAATAATACTATCAATGTAATCCAATTGCACACACATAATGTGATTAAGTAACATATGAAATAGTATGACACAGCTCTGACATAATCTGTGTATGGTTCAAGAATAAAAAAATGGAGGCAGAGAAATATAATTTGCATCTGATTTCGTAGTTGAGTGTCTTTTACTGTTACTCTTATTAGAAACACACTTACCTGTTGTTCATCTAGAGGCAATGCCAACAATTTTGTTTCTTTCATGAGACATAATTTATTAGTAAATTATAAGTCCCGAGAGCCTCGCGGTTATGGTTAGTAACGGCTTGCCTCGCTTCTCGAGGCTCGCAGTTGCGGAGTTCGCTGCACGAGCCCCACAATTTTAACATTACGTTACCAACTACCTTGTACAACCCCACAATTACGACTACTTTATATGTGATATGAAGAAGAGGAAGACTTAGAAGTTAGTTGAGAGATATTTTTCTCGTAATATATGCAACTTTATAATAATGATTTCTATTAGAAACATCTAATATTTGATTTTCATTCCTGAACTGAATAAATAAAGTGGCATGATCAGAAATGGTTACTGTTTCTATCTTTTTTCTGTATAATGCTCACTATACACTTGCTTACAACACATATACGGCCATATTCAACTGCAAGCCCACAGATTATGTTATACCTTATTTGCTAAAATTGCGATTCAATTGAAAAAGCCTGCAATTAATGGTCCGAAAGCAAAACCGTAAACCATGCAATCATATGTAGCATTTCGGAGCATGATCATCATAAATTAAGCAAGGCCGTAACTACCGATTTAAAAACAGGCAATAGTAAATGAGACCATCATCATTACGTCAGTAAAACATGGAGGTTACAGTTTTGCGAGCTTGAGACTATTGTGTAATTTTTCTAATGTCTTTCATCGTGCAGTATTGATTTTTTATTTACATTTACAGTGCTACTATCAGGTGTTTAACCCTCTGCTAATTCTATCTCATACTCATAGGATTTTTTTCTACATTTGTCATTTAGGGGTGTGAAAACAATTGCGGGCTTGAGGAATTGTAGCAATTGAATAGCAATTTGTGATTAGAACATTTAATGGCTTAAATGATCAAATGCTTAGTCGGGTCAGAGATACGATTTTAACAACCGCAGGGATTTTCAGCCTCTAACCCGCAAGTCATTTGCGGGTAGCTAAAAGATGCCAATTAAATAACAAATTAGTTTACGGACTACACTAAGGGCTCTAGTAACTAACAATTGCCCAATTGAATAGGGGCCCAATAGTACTATTGCTATATTTTAATAAAGTAGTTTATCCACATTGATTTTACAACTTCAAGATATACTGGTTTTAAAAATAATGTTTGAGATGATGCCTGACAAACAAAGGCAATGACAATTTATCTCATTTAATTGTGCAAAAAAATGTCTACAAGGTCTCATACTGTTTAGAATGATGACATGTCTATTTCACAAAGGTCTAACTGCTGGCTTTGTTTCACTTATATATAACTACTAGGAAATCAAAAATGACGGGAATAAAATTGTAAGCCTGGCAATGCTTTTTGCCACACAATGTGAGGCTATGGCCCCTCTGAGCATCTTCAGCACTTATTGCAAGCCTCTCCCCCATGTACTTTACAGGCCCAGAGATGAGCGCCTTCCCCCCCTGTGTACTTTATAGGCCTTGTGCTTGAGCACCTTTATCGCTCATCGTGAGCCTCTCCCCCCGTGTGGTTTAGGGACCTGGCTTTGGTTAAGTGTTACTGCCTTGGGTTAAATGTTACTGTCTTGGATTAAGTGTTACTGGCTTGCGTTAAGTGTGCTTCGGGCTCTATTTTACTGCTTTCGGCCTTGTTTCCATCCTGTTATGTTTTTTCGGCTGCCATTTTTTTTCTCCCTTTAGCGATTTTCGATCGTGAAAAAATGGCAGATATGCCTCCAATTAACTTGCAACCTCACTCACAGGCTCACTGGCTCTCCCCCTTTTCTGTGTGTAAGTGTGTAAGTTAATTTGAGGCATATTTGTTTGGTGGTGTTTTCAGTTCTGGGGTTCGGCCATTAAATTCGTAATTTTGCGCAGCCGCGCCTCAGTTTGCGCGCCTTGCAGTTGCATCTACGTGCTTTGGCACTAATCATGAACCCTGCAAAAAGCACCTTTGGCTCTCATTGCAGGATAAGACCCACGGGCCTCGCGATGAGCCTCTGCGGCGCTCATTGCAAGCCCTGAAATAAACATCTTTGTCGCTCATTAAGGGCCCGCAGTTGCGTCAATCGCTGCGTGAGGGCTGCATGTGCGTGACCAACATTGCTAACGTGACCAACATTTGTAAAATCCATACCTATATATGTGTTGCCATTACACAGTCCATATATGCATTGCTACATATACAATGTGATATGAATCATTATGGGCAAAACATGATATATATGTTTATGTATGGCATTTGTGTTCTTTCTGCAGAAGAGATGTCATTATTGTAATGGCAATATAATAGCCACATAATATAGTTTGCTTACAGTATTAGCTAGCACTGCTTGTAGCTGAACAAACTGCCTTAATGTATGTGAAATTTGACTTAAAAAAATTAGGTGAAGAAAATTAGAAAGAAAACAATAGAAAGGAGACTACATCATCTCTTATCAACTACATTGCCTAGTGACCATAAATTGGTGAAATGTTACCCACAGATAAGTTTAGTATGGCCTATGTGATGCCGGCTATCCACATGACTCCTATATGCAACCATAAAATAGGCCATTAGTTTTCTCTACCACCAAGCATAGCCAAATTAACATTGCTTACCAATAGATGTTCATCTAACTGGAACTATAAATGGAGGGAATAAGAAAAGCTGATGGTCCAGACACCTGTGGAGGTCAGTGTTGGGAGGATCGCTCTGCAGGAGTTGTTGGCATCGAATCCAGGGCTCGTTGGTGTATATTAATAATAGTTTGGGTCAGTGCCACCTGGTGCTCCAAGCCATGGATGACACACTAAATAAAAATGTCCTGCTGTATGTTGTGCTTCAACATTTTACTGAAGATCCTACAAATTGTTCATATGGAGCTGAGTGTACTCCACTCCTACCAGGCTCCTGACCATCTGCTGATCCTGGACATGGATGGATGAGAGTGCCCGTGGTCTTTCTTGCTTAAAGGCTGAGAGGTTGTTTGAGGTGGGACTGGTCAGAATATGCCGGGGAATAGGGCATTATTAGTTGCAGTTGTGATGGCAGCATTGTCGGGCACCATGGTCGAGCATCTGGTCTTGGCAGCCATGGCGGTGGCTACATGGCAGGCTCAACAGCAAAAGACCCAGAGTCTTGCCAGTAATATGTTCTGGGTGAAGTATTGATCCTTAGGAGTAGTGGGCCACTCTTGTTGAATCATACTGTCCTTCCTCCTCCTTTTAAGTACAATACATTTTCTCCTCCAGCTGCTCTTGCTGCTAATCCTTTGCTGAGCCATGTTGAACAGGTGATGTCCAGGGAGATGAAAGTAGTAAATAACAATTTATAAACTATATCAACATGTGATAATCATATCATGTGTGTGTGTTAGTGTGTATCTGACTTAATGATTGTCATTTATTATTGGTTTATGGTAGGGCTATCGAAAGGAGTTTGTATGTCATAACAATTATTAAACATGTCATGGAGTTGTATTGCACATACATGTGAAATATGGCCAATCCACAGGTTTATGAATGGTCTGGGGTTTTATCTCGACTACTTTTAATGTCTGTTTTGTTTCTGTGAATTTACATGTAGGTAGATGATATTTGCTAACCAATGTCTTGCTGATAATTAACATTTAAATCAGGCTCTATATGCACAGAATAAAATATTACTAAACAACATATACATACATATATGAACATATTGCAAATCAATCATGTAAGTATAAATTGGGTAAGTGTTTTCAAATATACAGTAACTACTGATACATAAAATAGACTCCTATGCTAAATCTAAAAGAATCATCAGTGGATAATTATAACATGAAGAGTATTTACTAGCTATAAGATTGTTTACCAAGGATATTATACAATTCAAATGACAGTACATTTATAAGTCTCAAATATAACATGTACTATGTTGCTGTTCCTATGTCACACAGTCTGCCTCACAGTCTGCATTCATAATCAAGGAGGTGTTTAAATAATGTAAAAAAAGTTCACATGACATAGCTTATTAAAGCTCAACTTAGCCCTGCATGTCGCTCTTTACACTTACTTCATGTGTAATTACCTCCCTGCAATCCGGGTCATCTTAAAAGCATTATAGGGCCCTGGGCAGTACAATGCACTGGGACCCACCCTACACAACCACTCACAGGAATATAAATGTAAATTATTGATACAATTAAGCCTATATTTATCTTTACCTCCCATAAAATCAGTGTTTAAATATTAAAAACATGCTGAACAGCAGAGATGAATCCACCCAAATGTTTGAACAATATAACCCTCTAAATGCAATTTCAACATTCGGAAACACAGAGTTTGAGTTGTCTGAAATTATTTTTCTGTACAATGCAGGGAGTGTCTCACAATTTTTATCTCAAGAACCTCAACCATGTAGTTCTTGAGATGTTCACATTCATTAAAAAAGGTTACCATCATCAAGTTCTTTGTGATATACATTAGCCAGATGTTCAAACTTTTTGTTTAGCTCATCAGAACCAATATTTTTCAATTCACTGAAAAAGGAAAATGGATTTCCAATCAATAAATAAGCTTATATACGTTTAGTCAGCTCAAGAATTTGAGTCCAGAACAAGAAGGAATGTTTCCACCTAGAATGTTTCACTTATAATGAGAAGTACCTTTTCTTCTGATTCGTCATATCTAGTGAGGCGCAAACTTTGTTATCGTTCCTGTTTTTTTACATCCCTATAATCTGCAGTTGGATACCTACTCCTGGCTTTCACTTCGTATTCACTGAATTTGTCTCTAATGTCCTGAAGATAGGTTTTTTAGAGACTCAGGAAGAGTTAACGTACATATGCTTGGGCAGTCTTTATACTATAGTATTTTCATGTCCTCTGATTGCAGGACCTTAATTGATGCTCAGAGTATACATTGGATGTGTGTTAGTCATATGGCATGTGTTTTATAGAGTTTTTTATTTTTGATGTATGAGAGAGAATGTATTGTGAGGATATATTTGTAATAAACAAAGGTGAGGATGTGACAGTATGATAAGGGGTGCTGATAATCACCTTGCAGGATCTGGGACAGTCAGTTTCAAAAAGCTCTGGGATTCTCTTGTACAATAGCTGGTGACATGCTCTCTTTTAGAAGCAACACCCACTGATTTCAGTGGAGTATTGCAGGGGGCACCATCATTTTCTTCTTGACCTGCTCCCGGCAGTTGTCTAAACTGCACTTTACACTCCTGATGTCTCAAATGTAGCCTCTACTACTTCCACTTCTGTTACTCTTCTCCCCTTCTCTGCTCCACTCCTCTCCCTCTCTCAGCTCCTCTTTTCTCTCCTCTCTCCCTCTCTCGCTTGTGCGCTCTCTCAATTAGTTTAACTACAATTAGTGTATGTTATGTGTATTTTTAAGTGTATTCTAATTGTATAGGATGAACAAGTGGAGGTGTAGGGTGGGGGTATAGGGTGGGAAGAATACACAGAATATCTATACAGGAAGGAATTAACAACAGTGATGACCTCAATAGTTTGTCTATGGAGCCGGAGCCAGACATCTTGGAAAGCGAAGAGAGATAGACCCCCTTGCTGATAACAAGGCTGCAGGTGTGGATGGAATCACAGCTGAACTATTCAAAATCCTACAGAATTATGCTATTTAAGTGATGCTTGGCTTATGCTAACAAATTTGGAAAACTCAACAGTGTTCAATAGACTGGAAAAGGTTAGTCTATATCTTAATACCAAAAAAGACAATGCCAAAGAGTGCTCTAATTAACGAACAATTGTACTCATTTCACATGCCAGCAAGATAATGCTTAAGATCATGAAGCTCGACTTCAACAATATATGGACTGGGAACTAGCAGATATGCATGCCAGGTACTGCAGAGGAATAGGCACAAAAGATCAAATTGCAAATGTCCAATGGTTAATAGAGAAAGCAAGAGAATTACAGAAAAAAAACCTTTACTTCTGCTTCATGGAGAATTATAAAGTCTTCACTGTGTGGATCACAATAAAATGTGGCAAGTTATTAAAAAGATGGGAGTACCAGATCATCTCATCCAACTCCTGAAGAATCTGTATGTGGACCAATAAGCCCCAGTCAGGACTGAACATGGGAAAAGGTGTGCAACAAGGTCGTATATTGTCTTCTTTTTTATTCAATTTATTCATAGAGTACATCATGCATAAGGACGGGCTGAATGAACCCAAAGCCATAATCAGTATTGCTGGAATAAATATCAACAACCTCAGATATGCAGATGATACTACCCTTATGGCTGGAAGCGAGGAGGGACTGAAGGACCTATTGATGAGTGTAAAAGAAGAGAGTGCAAAATGAGTGGTTGCAGTGTCAGATTTTATTTTCCTTGGATCCAGGATCTCTTCAGATGATAACTGTAGCCATGGAATTTGATATTGGGGAGGAAAGCTTTGGTATGTTTAGACAAGCTAGTAAAAAGTAAAAATATTATGCATTGTTAGAATTATTGTATTCTCAGTGGTAACATAGGGATGTGAGAGCTGGACCATAAAGAAGGCTGAGCACCGTAGAATTGACACTTTTGAATGGTGATGTTGGCAAAAACTACTTAGAGTCCCTTGGATGGCAAGAAGATCCAATGAATCAGTACTCCAAAATATCAGGACAAACTGTTCACTGAAAGGTAAAATATTTTGGCCATATCATGAGAAGGCAGGATTCCGTAGAGAATGGAGATGGAGATGGATAGATGAGATCATTGAAGCAACACACATGAGCTTGTTGGAGTTCAGAGGATGTGGCTGACAGATGTGCTGAGGTCCATAAGGTCCAGGAGATATGAGATATGAGGACACGACTAAAAAAACAAACATGCAAAATACCACAGAAATATCATCTCATACTGTTAAAAGGAACTTATCATGCTTGCCTCATGCTTGCCTCATACCTGCAGGAAAGGTGTTTGTGATTGATACAGCTGAGTTTAACATATATTAGCTGTAATATCATAAAATGCCACTAGAACACAATAAGTTAACAGAATCAGGAAATACACATGGTGAGCAACAGGTGCTGTAATCAATCAGCTAAATAAACTACAAACACAAGACAGGAAATAGTCATGCCAAGCATGAAAGAACATAATAGGAGATATCCTAATATATTAGGTGCTATAGGTTGCACCTGTGTGGCCCTGATACCTCTTAAAGATCAAGAGGTGATGGTCAGAAAATTGCACACAGTATCATTCTATCAATGCACAAGTTTGTGTGATGTAAACATGCATATACAAATTGTGGTTGCTGTCTTCCCAATAAATGCTCACAATGTCCATAACCTGCTTCCATTGGCCATCTATCGCATGTTCCAGTCTGGTGAGCTACCATTCAATTGGCTACTGGGTGAGTACAAACTATCACTATCATTGTGTCATCCATCAATGCTTAATGTAATAACTGCAAATCTTAAACAAATCAGTGTGGAATTACAACAACAAATACCTGGTTATTTTATAGAAACATGATTAACTATGTCAATACCCACATCCAATGAACACTGTAACCAAATATCAGCTATTATGATGATGCAAAATGTCTCATCAAAATATAAAAAAAAGTCTTGAACAATAGCCAGAGAGCACTGGGGATAAAACAGCCATGATGTAACTGTACCTGCAAAAACAATACAAGAATGATGGACACACAGCACACAAAGTCTTTACAACAGCTCTAGTGCTAAATATTTTGTTGTAAGCCATATGCTGAAAGCAATTAACATTGGTTATACAATCTTGACAAAAGCAGTTATTACCTAAATTAGTACTGATAATACAACAAACTATTCACATACATCTTCTATAGGTTGACAAAGCACCACAACATGTTACTAATATGTACATATCCTATTTATGTCATGTCAGGTGATGCAGGATATGTGTGCCTGCTGTGGTTGTTAACCCCTGTGGACAATCCACGGTCACAGGCAAAGGAAAGATTTGATTAGGCCCACAAAGCAACTTGGAATGTAATTGAGTGCACCTTTGGTGTTCTCAACATGTGTTTCTGATACTTATATACATTTGGTGGGGCCCTACAATAAAGCCCAGACAATGTTTGTCAAATCATCACTGCCTGCTGTTGCTTACATAAAATAACAGTACAGGCCAACTGTCTGGGGGACATTCAGGAGGCTCCGGAAGAAAATGATGACGAGCCTGTACCTCCTCCAGCTCTGGATCATGTAGAGGGGACACAACAATGTGCAAGGATAATTTGTGAGTACTTCACATGTAAGTACAAAACTAACAACTACTCAATTTAATATAACTTGATATAACATGACTTATTAATCTCTAATCTATTTTCTTATCATTATACAGAATATTGTATAGGCTATGGTAGAGGAGAGATTCATGATATGATATATGCCTCAGGATGCCTTATCGGTTTACACTGGATATACTAGAAAATGTTCTGCTAGCAGACAATAATAAGTACGGCCATGGTCACATAACCATCATGGGTAAGGAATATTCAAAACAGCATGAACATACATAGAGATATGGACATGAATAGATAAACCACCATGTTACTGTATACTGGCAACACGTTAGTATATGAAATGTATAACTTATGCATGGATGATGAAAAACGGATCATATCAACTCTATTAAAGGAGGCGTATCTTTCATATTATTCAGATATCCCATATGGAATGATTAAGTGCAACATTAACATGATCAGCCTCTGCAGCTGTGTCCTGTGGGAACATCCCTCCTCATGGATATCATCATGACCACAGCACAAGTAATCAGTACACGTGGATCTCAAAATATGGGTAAATGTGTAAAAGTTGTTATATTGAGACCTTGAGAGTATGTTTACATATCCCTCATCATTGTTTGCTATATCAATAGTTTGTTTGATTTCTCTGAAACATATGTGTAAAGAGATGTGCAAATATAAGTGAATGTGATGGTATATGTTGAATGACCATGCCAAAGAGGATGTTTAAGTTTCCTCATGATTCATTCATTGCATGTTTGTTACAGATCATCATAATGTGTCATGTGGATCAAAGTGAGAACAGGCAATGACTTTTATCATCAAGCCAATCTATGGACATGCTGTTGTCACATTGCATCATGTACAGTGTGTGCATGTCCCTTATTAATCATAATGTGATGGTGCCCCAGAGTAATTTTTGATCCTTACTAATGATCAGATAATTGCTTCAAAAATGTTTACTGTCAGGTTCTTTTGTAGATGTCATGTTAAAAAATGTCTGATAATGTTGCTTGCATACTGTCAGCACATATGTATATGTACATACCCTGCATTACTTTATACAAACCTGCTGCTTCCTACCTTTACTCCTCTACTTTACCTGGCCTATGTGGAATGCATCATACTTTCTTCAAGATCTCTTTCCTTTTACTTATGTGACTCTTCCTGATCTTATGAGTAACAAGTAACTGTATGCTTCTAACTGAATGCTAATGAGGTCATGTTATGATGAAGATATTTTGAATACAGCATGTAAAAGCACAAATAGAGGTGCTCAATCAAAGACCAGACTAAACTTAGATTTGCCTGGAATGTATAGGCTGGATCAGTTAATTGAGTGACACCAGACTGATATGATACAGAATATTCATATCTGTGAGGGATGAAACAGCTTATCTCACATTGGATCATCATATCCATTGAACCAACATATCAAGATATATCTTTGTTCACTCAATCAGCACCTGTATTTTGGTTGTTGCATAGGAGTCGGTTTTGGATATGCAAGCCTCTATTATTGTCCTCCCCATATGTATATCTATACTGGTTTTGTATTACTGTGCTTTTGTTTACTGCATGTTATTGTTGAATCAATATATTGAAACATGCTAACATCAATGGAAGTTACCTGTTATTGTAAGATGTCCATCCTCATGCAACTATGCATAATCACATCAAGTTTTGTGTCTAAATATGTACTTTTATTATATGCATAATGGTGCATTACATTGGTTGATACACTGCCCCCCCCCCCCCCCCCACACACACACACACATATGTACATCCATCTCAACTGTAGGAGAGTTTTAGTCATACAGGGATATAGAAACACAGTGCTAACTTACCTGCCCCTACGATGATACTGTGCATGCCTGTGATATTTACTTAATGCATTTCAAATATGCATTGTTGTTTATTTCATACTATTGTTATCAAAATATATGCCATGTTCAATGCAATGGTTTTGTGTTTATATCTCATGCTGATTGCATTAGCTTGACTTATCAACAAATAAGTATAACCTTTTAAGACACAATGTTTATTTTTGCGTGGTATACTCCAGACATTTTTGTCAATTGTGTTCTTAGATATAATTTAATGTGTGTATTAACATGAGCAAAATTTAAACACATTAATCATTATCATTAATGGAACTGTGATTCATGCTGATGTCCCAAATCTGTCAATACATTAGTTTATTATATACACAGAGCTCAGTCAGATATATGAACAACTGCGCATTGATAACATGTGTACGCAACTTTTAATAGGGCAAGAGGTTGTTTGGCTAAACGGACTAATGAAAAGTCAAACATTGTAAAACTAGAGTCACATGTGGAAATTACACCACAGTAACCATAATCAGATGAAAATATATATCATCTGCCCTCACCTCATAATATAGAGGTGACCATTAATGCGCATAGCACATACAGTGTGTTTTCCCCTGGTCAATTACACAGATGCATTAACTCAATAATTATGTAATACAATGCAATAACACACATACAGTGTGTTACTATATGTAGAACCTGAAAAAATAAAAAAAGAGAAGGTAAAAAAGGAGCAAGAGGAGGAGAGAAATATAAGAATATCTTAATGTACAGTAGAGCCACAGTGATGTAATATTTCATAGGTATACAGGTGTTTTCAGATGATAATTGATCCTAATGATATCATGATGTGTAAACACGTACCCATTAAAATTGATGGTAAATGGGGGTAATCATCCTCAATGTCTAAAAAGTACACAAGACAAATTAATGTGCAGTAAGGAAATTAAGAGGATGATATGCTTCAGTAACACATGTATAACTGCAGGGTTTGAATAACATATGTTAACTAGCGACTTGCCCGTCAAAAAATGACGGCAATGTTATTGTAACTGAGCTAATGTTGTTTTGTGTGTAATAGTAAACATGTAATCAATTAATAAATGAATATACTTTACCTATTTTGAAGCATTGTGTTGAAGAGCTGTGAACCTTGTTTGATGTTGGTGCAGCATTAGTGTTGTGGAGCTGCTCTATAAGCGTGGTGAATGTGTGCAGTGTAATACTGTGCGTGCGCAAGGCTAAACCGTTAGCGTAGTGGTGTACTTCCGCATTTGCGTAAAATGGCGGTTTCTCTGTGGTGTCCGTCTTAGCGGATTGTCCGTTGGTGCCTCGTAGTGGTTTTCGATTCCCGTGTGGTGTTTTGCGAGTGTGTTGTGGTGTTTTACGTGTGGAGAGTGCTGTAGCCTCGTTTTCGTTTTGTCCGTCGGCCATTTTTTTTCTCGCTTAGCGATTTTCTTAGTGTGTAAAGTGTTTTATTTGTATTTAAATGAAGGTGTTACTTGTTTTTTGGAGGTGCTGGATGGTTCCTCTTGCTGTAGGTAAGCTTTTTATGTGTGTGTTGTGTGTATTTATTGTGTTTTAAATGTTTGTATGTCGGCGCGTTGCGTCCGATGTTTGAGAGGTCGTAATGTGTCGTAACGTGTCTCGTATGGTGTTTGCGTGTGTAGCCTCGTTTTCGTTTTGTTTCTGCGGCCATTGTTTCTCTCGCTTAGCAAATATTTTAGTGTGTAAACGCTTTTATTTGGAGTTAAATGAAGGTGTAAGTTGCATTTTTGAGGTCCTGGATGCTACCTCTTGCTGTAGGTAAGTTTTGTATGTATGTGCTGTGTGTATGTATTGTGTTTTTAATTTTGTAATGTTCGCGAGTAGCGTCCAAGTGTTGCGAGGCCGTAATGTGTATGAACGTGTGTCATATGTTGTTTGCGAGTGTCGTAATGTGTGTGTCGTGGTGTTAACGTGTGTCGTATGTTGTTTGCGAGTGTCGTAATGTGTTTGTCGTGGAGTTTGGTTTGCGCCGTGAATTTTGCGAGGGTCAGCAACTGCGGCCCTCGCTTTGCGAGGTCCTCAGGTGCTGGCATGGAGCGCCTGTGGCGCTCCATGCCAGCAACTGAGACCCTGGCCCAGTGCCCTCGCTTCGCGAGCCCGCAGCGTTAGCAACAACTCGTACGCTCACAACTATATATGTGATAGAACTGTGCAAGTCAACAATTTTTTCAGCATTGGTATTTGAACATAACCACAGTGTCCCAGTGTAATTTTTGATCCGTAATTTTTCAGTTTCTACATATAGTAACACATTATATGTGTGTTATTGCATTGTATTACATAATTCTTGAGTTAATGCATCTGTGATTGACCAGATTAAAACACACTCTATTTTTATTTAGTTTACATTATTATTATTATTATTTATTTGTAACTCCCCAACTAATTCCATAGCGCTATAAAGGGGCTAAGTACAAGAGCCCCATGAGTTATAGGGTTAATTAAGGGCTCGTGGGGCCCTGTATAGAGCCTCATGGGTTATAGGGTAAATTAAGATATCATGGGGCTCTATTCAGAGCCCCTAATTAACCCTATGACTCATGGGGCTCTATACAGAGCCCCATGATCCCCTAATTAACCCACCAGTTATGGGGGTCTATACAGGTCTATTTATCACCATCTATTTATCACCATCTAATTACAGAAAATAATAAAACCTAGAATTACAGAAAAAAAAGAACCTTACGGAAAATAAAAATGGACTTTAAAGAAAATTAAACAAGGGCATTAGAGAAAAAAACCATGCACCTGAAAAGAAAATACATGCACAAATAACACATTACATTACAATACAGCAATCAATAAAATAAATACAGTTACAATACATACAGGGTTAATTGATTGTAGATAGGGTTATTGTATTGCAGATAGGGTTCATTGAGTGTAGTTAGGAGTTCATGTATTGTAGTTAGGGGGTTAATAATATGTAGTTAGGAGTATATTTGAACTGTATTGTATTTATTGATGTATTGTAACTGTATTTATTGTATTGATTGCTGTGTTGTAATGTAATGTGTTATTTGTGCATGTATTTTCTTTTCAGGTATGTAGTTTTTTTTTTTCTGCTATGTCCTTTCCTATTTTATGTTATGTCCATTATTTTCCCTTTGTAATTCTAGGTTTTATTATTTTCTGTAATAAGGTGTTTTTTTTTTCCTTTTGTAATTAGTGGGGTAATAAGGGTTTTATTAGGGTGGTAGGTAGGTAGTGTACGGTTTAACAGGGTAGAGCGGGGTTAATATTGTAGGGTAAGATAGGGTTTACTGGGTACATTCGGGGTGAAATAGGCCCAGTTAAGGTAAAATAGGACTAGCTAGGCTTACATAGTACTACATGGGTTTAAATAGGTCCAGATTGGGTTAAATAGGCCCAGTTAGGGTTAAAAAGGTCTATATGGGGTTAAATAGGCCCAGTAAGAATTAAATAGGCCCAGTTGGGGTTAATAGGCCCAGTTAGGGTTTAATAGGCACAGTTAGGGTTAAATAGGTCTAGATGGGGTTAAATAGGACTAGATAGGCTTACACAGGAGTAGACTGGGTAAAATAGGTCCCGTTGGAGTTAAATAGGTCTAGATTGGGTTAGATAGGCCCAGTTCTGGTTAAATAGGTCTAGATGGGTTAAAAGGTTTTAGTATTGGTTAATGGGTATAGTTTGGGTTAATAGTGTAGTGCTTGGACTTTGCATCATGAGGGTCCTGGAGGACTTATCGTGTTATTATACAGGTTAATTAGTGTTCTACAGGGGTCTATATAGACACCTATTGGACAGATGGAGTTAAATAGAGGTTTATGGGGGTCTAAATAGACCCCATAAGTGACGGGGTTAATTAGGGGCTCTGTATAGAGCCCCATGAGTTATGGAGTTAATTAAGGGGTCATGGGGCAATGTATAGAGCCCCGTGAGTCATAGGGTAATTAAGGGCCCATGGAACTCTGTATAGAGCCCTTCAGTTAAAGGGTTAATTAAGGACTCATGGAGCTCTGTATAGAGCCCCATGAGTGATAGGGTTAATTAGGGGATCATGGGGCTCTATACAGAGCAAATGAATCATAGGGTTAATTAAGGGCTCATTGGACTCTGTATAAAGCCCCATGAGTGATTGGGTTCATTTTAGGTTCCTGGGGGGAGTACTTATAGTACAACCGCGGCAGGGGATAATATTTTATTTAGCGCAGGTCCTTGCAGGACCTTTACGGTCCTTTAAGGACCTGCAAGGCGTGAATTTTGAAATTTAAATAAAACTGGGGTCCCAATTGTGGCCGATTGGGACCCCCGTTGCAAGGATTAATATGGGGACACTGCGGTGATCCCGATGGGTACCCTCAGCATAGAGGGGGGTTAATGTTAGGTGCAGCAGGGGTACTTACAGTACCCCTGTGGCTGGAATTGGCTAATGGTGTGTCACAGGCCCTTTAAAAACCAGCGGCTGAAATTTAGATATTTTTTAAATGCAACGGGGGCCTGATCAATGCCGATCAGGGAACCTCGCTGCAAGGGTTATTATGGGGACCCCTGCAGCATGGGGGGGTGTTTAGGGAGCAGGGGAGAGCATCAGACGCCAGAGTCAGGCTGCTCCAATGCAGCATGTATGGGCTTTATTAGGCCTTGCAAGAATTTTTTGGGGCCCGTAGGGATTCATCCAAGGTACGAGGTTCACCCATAGATTTATGGCTGCGTGTTACTACGTAGCTCCCTCTGAGATTATTTTGGCTGTTTTTGGGTGTCATCTCGCAATGGCAGCTGCGAGTAACATATTTAGGAATTGGTCCTTGCAAATAGCACTAAGATGACTTTTGCGAGGACCAAGGGAACTACGAGGTCTAATTTAAAATGGCCCTAAATCAGAAAAAAATCTGTAAATCGATTCTTTGTATTTATACTAAAACCAATAGGATCAGTAATAGTTTAGCTGATTATTTATAGCCTCATTAAATTAGAGCTAAGAGCTAACCCGTAGCATGAATTGGCATAATTAGCACTGCATTGCTATTAAATTAGCCTCTAAAACAGAAACGCAGCTGACTGAAAACTGCTACATTTTGTTCAACGTGGAACACCGCAGCGCACAACCCTTTGATCTGTCCTGCTATGTTCCAATCATGCTATTAAATTGCTACAAAGTCCCTCACGAGTTAGCCCGTAACACGGAAATGGAGGCCGAAGCCCCAGGGGTGCTCCAGAGCACCCGCAAAGGCAAAGAAAGCGCTTACATGCTTGCTCAGAGCAGCATGAAAGATCCCCGATCCGGCCCCCAAACCTCCCTCCGACACCTAAGCTTCCCCCCAGCTCCCTAAATACATCCCCATGCTGCAAGGGTCCTGATCGAGAACCCCGCAGCCTCCCAAATTTAACCACAGGGTTCCAGATCGGGACCCCTGCGGCAGTTAAATAGTTAACCCCTGCCACGGGGGTACTCGATCAGGACCTGATCAGGACTCAATCTGGACCCCCGCTGCATTTCAAATTCAAATGTCATGCCCGTGGCAGGGGTTGATTTTTTATTCATCGCAGGTCCTTTAAGGACCATTATGGTCCTTTCAGGACCAATTACAGGAAATTTGAAATGCACCTGGGACCCCCGCAGCAAGGGTTAATATGGGGAGTCTGCAGGGGTCCCGATTGTAGGGGTTAGTTTTAGGTGCTGCCGGGGTACTTAAAGTACCCTTGCGGCCGGGATAGTAGAATAGTGTGCACTTTAAAGATAGTAGGCCCTTTAAAGATCCTTGGCGGAAAATTTGATTTTTAACTGCAGCATAGGTCCCGATTGGGACCCCCGCTTCACGGGTTATTTTGGTTAATACACAGCAAAGGTCCTGATGAGGACCCCCAGCATAGAAGGGGTTAATTTTAGGAGCTTGTTTTTGCAGGGCTTGTGTTTTTAACTGCCACGGAGGACCAGATCGGGACAACCACAGCAAGGCCTGATGTCATGTGCTTTCATTAGCCTTCATGGCAATCTCTCCTGCCATTGGCTAATTCTGACCCATTGCTACTTAATTGCTTAATTGATTTTAACACAATCACACATAACATGAAGGAGACTAGCTTACCAAATAGCCTCTCTCCTCGCTGCTCTCAGCCCCTTTCTGATTTAAAAGCAATGCAACTCTGGAGAATTTGAAGCACATAGGGTTTAAGAGCTTGACGTTGGATTTACAAGGCTGGAATTTAATAGGGCTGCTAATCTCTGAATCTCCTTGGTATACTTATAATATAGCTATATAAATTTATTTCTGACCAATGACATCTCATTAATGGTCCAGCATAAGCGATTTTCATGTTAAACCTGTTTGTTAGTTCACCATTAAATAATATTAAAAATACATGTGCAAATGGCAGCAAATCAAATCTTTAGCCAGAAAATATATTTTAAAACACATTTTTCCCCATTAATGGTGCTGCAGCACACCTCTGTGATAACGTTGATCAGGCTATGTTGGTAGTACTTGAATATGGTTCTTTAAATAACAAAAACAAAGATGGTTCTTCTTGACTTGATAAGTACAATATACACACTGGTCATCCACTACATTCTAAACCAAAAATATACAGTTGTGCTCAAAAGTTTGCATACCCTGGCAAAAATTATGAAATGTTGGCATTTATTTTGAAAACATTAATTTTATTGAAGTATAGTGATCATATGAAGCCATTTCCTTTTTAAATCATAATGATAACAGAAATACCCAAATAGTCCTGATCAAAAATGTACATACCCTTGAATGTATGGCCTTGTTACAGACACACAAGGTGACACACACAGGTTAAAATGACAATTAAAAGTTAATTTCCCTCACCTGTGACTTTTTAAATTGTAATTAGTGTCTGTGTATAAATAGTCAATGAGTTTGTTAACTCTAACGTGAATGCACTGAGCAGGCTTGATACTGAGCCATAGGGAGTAGAAAAGTACCGTCAAAAGACCGGCTTAACAAGGTAATGGAACTTAATAAAGATGGAAAAGGATATAAAAAGATATCCAAAGCCTTAAAATTTCCACCCAGTACACTCATTAAGAAGTGGAAAATTCAGTGATCTCTTGCTACCAAGCAAAGGCAGTTAGACCAAGAAAGATTTCAGCCACAACTGCCAGAAGAATTGTGTGGAAAACAAAGAAAAACCCACAGGTAAACCTTAGAAGAAATACAGGCTGCTCTGGAAAAAGACCGTGCGGTTGTTTCAAGAAACACAATACGACGATACTTTAGCAAAAATGAGCTGCATGGTTGAGTTGCCAGAGAAAAGCCTTTACTGCACCAATGCCACAAAAAGAAGCCTGGTTACAGTATGCCCAACAACATCTTGACACACCTAACAGCTTCTGGCACACTGTAGTTTGGAGTGATGAGACCAAAATAGAGCTTAATTGTCACAACCATAAGCTCTATGTTTGGAGAGTGGTTAACAAGGTCGACAGTGAAAAGAATACCATCCCCACTGTGAAGCATGGTAGTGGCTCACTGATGTTTTGTGCTTATGTGAGCTCTAAATGCACAGGTAATATTGGGAAAATTGATGGCAAGATGAATGCAGCATTTAATCAGAAAATACTGGCAGACAAATTGCCTTCTTCTGCACGAAGGCTGCACATGGGACGCTCTTGGACTCTGCAGCATGACAATGACCGTAAGCACAAGGCCAAAATGACCCTCCAGTGGTTACAGCAGAAAAAGGTGAAGGTTGTGGAGTGGCCATCACAGTCTCCTGACCTTAATATCAATGAGCAACTCTGGGGAGATCTCAAACGTACATTTCATGCAAGAGAACCAAAGACTTTGCATGACCTGGAGGCATTTTGCGAAGACAAATGGGCAGCTATACCACCTGTAAGATTTAGGGGCCTCATAGACAACTATTAAAAAAGACTGCACGGGCAATACACAGTATTAAGAACTTAGGCTATGCAAACTTTTAAACAGGGTCATTTCATTTTTTTTTCTTTGTTGCCATTTTTTGCCATTCTGTTATAACCTACAGTTGAATATGAGTCCTATAAGAAATAAAAGAAATGTGTTTTGCCTGCTCACTCATGTTTTCTTTAAATATGTATATTACCAATTTGCCAAGGGTATGCAAACTCTCGAGCACAACTGTATACTGTACACAACTGCAAGTATATACCCAATATGGTTAATTCCCCAAAAACATACAACCACTAGTTTTTGTTAAAAGTCAACATTTTATTAAGCTACTAAAATGTTAGAGGAATTTAAAAAATTTAAAAGCCCTGGAGTTAGGTTGCAAACGAATTTTAGCTATATTTGGGGGTTTTCGTCAATAAAAAATAGGCTAAGCAAGGAAAAAAATGGCGGACGAAAAACGTAAAAATTCAGAAACTGGATAAAAACGAGGAGGAACAAAGCCAGGTACGTGGGACTTAGAAAATACATGATGGAAAAGACAGTAACACTTACACCAACAATGCCAGGCACACAGGACTTTGAAAATAAAACCAATGGCAGTCAGCCCACGCCACGCAAAAATTCAGCACACACACAGAGGAGAAAGACAAACGGAAGGGACAGGGCGGAGATGATGGAAAGACACACATGGCATTTCCAAGCACAAAACTATCAGGTTAACGTACAGTAGGCAGGAAAAAAAGCGCTCATCGCAGGGCTCATGATGAGCGCCAAAGGTGCTTAGTAGTGATGTCCTGAACAGTTCGCCCGCGGACTATTCGCAGCGATTTTGGCATGTTCGCGTTCGCAGCGAACGGCGAACACATGCGCTTTTCGGTCCGCCCCCTATTCTTTATCATTGAGGAAACTTTGACCCTGCACCTCACAGTCAGCAGACACATTCCAGCCAGTCAGCAGCATACATTCTCTTCCAGAGCCTTCCATCTGAAGGACAGCCTCCATTTTAGAATCATTCTGAAGCTACATTCGTTGAGAGAGGACATATATTGTAGCTGCTGCTGATTTAATAGGGAAATAGATAGCCAGGCTGTGTATTTAGCTTCCACTACACACCTGAAGGACTCATCTGATATCTGGTGCAAGGACAGCAACCCAAAAAGCCCCTTTTAAGGCTAGAACATCATTTATTTTATTTTATTATTTTTTTTGGTATAATCTAATTGCACATGCCTGCCTGCTAGCGTGTGTGTGTGACAGGCTAACACCTAACAGCTTCTATTGTGCTCAGTGAAATAAAACAACACTTTTTTGACTGTAATAAATTGAATAGCAATTGCCTGCTTACAGGCGTGTGTGTGAAGCCTATTGCATCTACTCTGCCAACTTTACCAGTGCACAGTGACACTCATATCTGGTGCAACCAAGTGTACAGTGACATTTACGAACCCTTTTTTGACTGTAATCGATTGAATATCAGTTGCCTGCCTACAGGCGTGCGTGTGAAGCCTATTGCATCTACTCTGCCAACTTTTGCCAGTGCACAGTGACACTTATATCTGGTGCAACCGTAGTGTACAGTGACATAAAAAAAAACGTATTTGACTGTAATCGATTGAATATCAGTTGCCTGCCTACAGGCGTGTGTGTGAAGCCTATTGCATCTACTCTGCCAACTTTTGCCAGTGCACAGTGACACTTATATCTGGTGCAACCGTAGTGTACAGTGACATAAAACAACACTTTTTTGACTGTAATAGATTGAATATCAGTTGCCTGCCTACAGGCGTGTGTGTGAAGCCTATTGCATCTACTCTGCCAACTTTTGCCAGTGCACAGTGAAACTCATATCTGGTGCAACAATAGTGTACAGTGACATTTACGAACCCTTTTTTTGACTGTAATCGATTGAATATCAGTTGCCTGCCTACAGGCGTGTGTGTGAAGCCTATTGCATCTACTCTGCCAACTTTTGCCAGTGCACAGTGACAATCATATCTGGTGCAACCTAGTGTACAGTGACATTTAAGAACCCTTTTTTGACTGAAATCGATTGAATATCAGTTGCCTGCCTACAGGCGTGTGTGTGAGGCCTACAGCGCCTACTTTGCCAACTTTTGCCAGTGCACAGTGGCACTCATATCTGGTGTCACAGTAGCTTGCATGCATAGTACCACTAATCTAAAAAAAAAAAGACAGGCAGAGGCAGGCCACCCCGCAGGGGCCGTCGTGGTTGTGGTGCTGTGATTCCCTTTGGCCCTAGAATAATGCCCAGTTTTCAGAGGCATTGTACCCTGAACTTGAAAAGTTCTGAGGACATGGTTGACTGGCTAACACAGGACACCCAATCTTGTACAGCTTCCGCTTGGAACCTAGGCGCACCATCCTCCTCCAGCTAAGCTTCAGGCACCTCTCCAGTTATCACTCGCCCGCCTGCCGCCACCACCAACACTAGCACCACAGCCGCTTCACTTGATCCATCAGCAGAGTTATTTACACATCGGTTGGAAGAAATGAGTGATGCACAAACATTAGTGCCAGAGGATGTAGATAACAGGGATATGTCCCAGTCAGGCACCATTACACACATGGACATACGGTCTGATGATGATGATGATGTTGTACTCGGTGCTGCTTCCTTGGTTGAGTTGTCAGATACAAGTGAAGCGCTTGATGCTGACGATGCGTCCGTGGATGTCACGTGGGTGACGGCTATAAGAGAAGAACAGGAGGAAAGTTCAGATGGGGAGACAGAGAGGAGGAGGAGATGAGTTGGAAGCAGGGGGAGGTCTTTGAAAGTAGCTAGTCAGACAGCATGCATCGGCACCCGGGGTCAGCCAGACAGCACGACAGGCAACGCATGCTGTTGCCACCTCCAGAATGCCGTCAGTGCAGAGCGCAGCAGTGTGGCAATTTTTTCGTGTGTCTGCCTGTGACAACAGTGATGCCATTTGCAACCTGTGCAAAAAGAAACTGAGTCGTGGGAAGTCCAACACCCACCTAGGTACAACTTCTTTGCGAAGGCACATGATGTCACATCACAAATGCCACGACTTGCAGGCAGGCCTGCTGACACCTCCTCTACTCCTCCTACTCCATCCTCTTCCATAACCTCCTCGGCTGAGTCCTCTTCTGCTGCTGCTATGTCTTGCTCCACATCAACGGCACCCCCCCAGCTCCACAGGTACTATTCCACATCCCGGATACGGCAGTGTCACGCCGTCTTGGGGTTGACTTCCCTGAAAGCAGAGAGTCACACCGGACCAGCACTCCTGTCCACCCTGAATGCACAGGTGGATCAGTGGCTGACTCCGCACCAACTGGAGATCGGCAAAGCGGTTTGTGACAATGGAAGAAATTTGTTGGCAGCATTGAATTTAGGCAAGTTGACACATGTGCTGTGCATGGCACATGTGAGTAATCTGATTGTACAATGCTTTGTGCATAAGCACCCAGGCTTACAGGACATCCTGAAGAAGGCCAGGAAGGTGTGTGGCCATTTCAGGCGTTCCTACACGGCCATGGTGCACTTTACAGATATCAAGCGGCGAAACAACATGCCAGCGAGGTGCTTGATTTTAGACAGCCCGACACTCCTAATGTTCGACCGCCTGCTCCAACAAGAAAAGGCCGTTAACGAGTATTTGTATGACTGGGCTGCTAGGACAGCCTCTGCGGAGCTGGGGATTTTTTCGCCACGTTACTGGACGCTCATGCGCAATGCCTGTAGGCTTATGCGTCCTTTCGAGGAGGTGACAAATCGCACCGAGGGCACCATCAGCGACATCATACCATTTATTTTCTTCCTGGAGCGTGCCCTGCGAAGAGTGCTGGATCAGGCCGTAGATGAGCGTGAAGAGGAAGAGTTGTGGTCACCATCACCACCAGAAACAGACTTATCAGCATCGCTTGCTGGACCTGCGGCAACGCTGGAAAAGGATTGTGAGGAAGAGGAGTCAGAGGAGGAATGTGGCTTTGAGGAGGAAGAGGAAGACCAACCACAACAGGCATCCCAGGGTGCTCACTGTCACCTATCTGGTACCCGTGGTGTTGGACGTGGCTGGGGGGAAGAACATACCTTCAGTGAGATCACTGAGGACGTGGAACGGGACATGACTAGCTCGGCATCCAACCTTGTGCAAAATGGGGTCTTTCATGCTGTCGTGCCTGTTATGGGACCCCCGTATAAAAAGGATGAAGGAGAACGACCTGTACTGGGTGTCCACGCTACTAGACCCCCGGTATAAGAAGAAAGTGACTGAAATGTTACCGAATTACCACAAGTCGGAAAGGATGCAGAACTTCCAAAATAAATTAAAAGTATGCTTTACACAGCGTTTAAGGGTGATGTCATAGCACAACGGCAATCTAACAGCGGAAGAGGTGAACATAATCCTCCTCCTCCCACGACCACGCCGGCAAGGAGAGGACGCTTTACAGATGTGTTGTTGATGGAGGACATGCTTTTTAAGTCCTATGCATCGCCACAGCCCTTCAGGGTCCACCCTCAGAGAACGACTCGACCGTCAGGTAACAGACTACCTCGCCATAACTACAGATATCGACACTATGAGGAGCTATGAACCCCTTGACTACTGGGTGTGCACGCTTGCCCTGTGGCCTGAGCTATCCCAATTTGCCATAGAACTTCTGTCCTGCCCCGCTTCAAGTGTCCTGTCAGAAAGGACCTTCAGTGCAGCAGGAGGTTTTGTCACTGATAAGAGAAGTCGCCTAGGTCAAAAAAGTCTAGATTACCTCACCTTTATTAAGATGAATGAGGGATGGATCCCGAAGGGACTGACAGTGGGCGATACATTGAATTAAAAAAGGCCTGATAGATGAGCTGCCTTGAGCTAATAATGGTCCACACGCTGCTGTATTTTATCACTGAATGCCGGATGACTTGCGTGACTTATCCGCCACCAACTAGGGTTCAAGACGGAATGTTTTAGGGCACTTTCTGCCTGGCAAACTAACATCAATTTTTCTGGTCGCTGCAACAAAACCTAATTTTGCATTTAAATTCTTTTATTGTCAGATGGCGTACAGCATGTAATGAAAAATAAAGCATTTTTGAACAGTCTTGCATAACAGTTGTGCAAAAATACATATTTACAATAAAGACATTTTGTGTAAGTTAGCTGGCTAGTCCTTCTTATTTTTACTTTTGAGGTTAATAATTTTTCTTATTTTTTACTGTGATTGCAATTTAAGAGATAGCATTTTTGAACAGTCTTGCATAACAGTTGTGCAAAAATACATATTTACAATTAATAATTTTTAGGTTAATAATTTCTCTTATTTTTTACTGTGATTGCAATTTAAGAGATACCTAAAACATGGTAAAACAGACAATAGTAAAGAGTATATCTCCAGGGAACACCAAAGTCCTATTAGCTATCATCCCTCCAGCAGTATTAGCTTATTATTTACAATATCTAACCTGGCAATCACCCTTGGGTTATCCTAGGGCAGGCTTCAGTAAGTGACCTCTCCTTTCCTGGGAGGATGCTTCTGAAGGGTCTCCAGGGCTTCCCCACTCCGGTCCTTCCCCCAGTGTCGCTTCAACCAGTAACAAATGTTTTATATTTGTAAAGCGACCCAATGATCCCCCTTGATAGAGGTTTATCTTTACAAATTTTGGAGAACCAATTTAAGACCGGTGTCCCCTGTTTCTGGGTCAGGGAGTGTGTGAAATGCCTCAGCCTACAGTAATTGTAATGTTCTGACAGCGGTAGCTCATGCTTGTCCCTCAGTTCCTCATAGGTGAGCATCTGGCCCTTTACTAACCAGTCTCCCAGTCTATCTAGTTCCCTTGACCTCCACCAGTGTTGTGATGTTGTGCTCATGTGTTTTGGGGCCTGAGGGTGGTCAAGAATTGGGGTCATTTGGGTGGATCCAGGGAACAAACCTGTGTGTTTCTTGGCCCATTTCTAGTATGATAGTGAGTGTCTGATTATGGGGTTGGCAAGGTTTAAGGCTCTGAGGCAATTCTGATAGCCAAGCCACCTTGTCCCAGGTTAAGGGCCATAAAGTGTGGTTCTCTAAATACACCCATGCCGGTTGATGACATATAGAATGTGCTATTAGGAGGAAAGATATGTGACGTAACAGGTATTAAACTGATAGGAATGAGTAGTACAACTTAATACACCACTCTTATCTGGTGGCACCTTAGATTGCACGTGCAGTGCCCCAAATTCGAAGTAGGAGGACCGACCAAGCATCTTTTTCCATTTCCCTGTTCCAAAAATCCATTCCATATACACGTCCCCTGATAGGTGACGTAACAGGTATCAAACTGATAGGAATAAATAGTACAACTGAACACACTACTCCTATCTGGTGGCACCTTAGATTGCACGCGCAGTGCCCCAAATTTGAAGTGGGAGGACCGACCAAGCATCTTTTTCCATCTCCCTGTTCCAAAAATCCATGCCATATACACGTCCCCTAATAGTGGACGTAACAGGGATTAAACCGATAGGAATAGTACTACTTAACAGTACACACCTTATAATAACGCAGACAGAGGCAACGCGTATAATCTTCCATGCTGTGCAGTGGAAGCCCCCAGACTCTGACCTGTGTATAATCTTCCATGCTGGGCAGTGGAAGCCCCCAAACTCTGAACTGTGTATAATCTTCCATGCTGGGCAGTGGAAGCCCCTAGACTCTGACCTGTGTATAATATTCCATGCTGGGCAGTGGAAGCCCCCAGACTCTGACCTGTGTATAATCCTCCATGCTGGGCAGTGGAAGCCCCCAGACTCTGGGAGTCTGAAGAAGAGGAGTCAGAGGAGGAAGGTGGCTTTGAGTAGGTGGAAGACCGAACACAGCAGGCATCCCAGGGGGCTTGTTGTCCCCTTTCGAGGACCCTTGGTTGCTGCGCGGAGGAAGAGACCTTCAATGACATCAGTGAGGACAAGGAATGGGACATGGCTAGCTTGGTATCCAACCTTGTGCAAATGGGGAGTTTGCGGTTTTGCAAAGGGACTGTTTGCGGTTGTTTGCGTTTCATTAAACAGGGAGATTGGTCTGTTACTGTGAAGCGGGTGTAACCCTTACACTACCTGATCGATACAACATCATACCTGATGTTTTAAAGCATGTTATTCAAAACAATTTAGGAATGTTAGGTGATTTATGCCCTTTATGGCTTAAAACCAGACTCTGCATCAACTATGTATTTTCCGTGGGATCCCCCTCCGGCATGCCACAGTCCAGGTGTTAGTCCCCTTGAAACAAATTTCCCATCACTATTGTGGCCAGAAAGAGTCCCTGTGGGTTTTGAAATTCGCCTGCCCATTGAAGTCTATGGCGGTTCGCTGATGTTCGCCCGTTCGCGAACATTTGATGAAATTCGCGTCCGCGGTTCGCGAACCGAAAATTTGATATTCGCGACATCACTAGTGCTTAGAGGAGAAAAAGCCTCACATTGCCTTACAATTTTAATCCCGTTATTTTTAACAGGCAATTTTCTAGTGAATTTTTAGAAGCCTGGGAGTTAGGTTTTTTCTGTCTTACAAAGACACCAGTGTGAAAGTGTTAAAAGTGTCAAATCCCTTAATGATCTTCACATTCTAATTTCCCCTGTATTCTCCTAATATCTGTTACCCTCTCCTCATACCTCTCTCCCTTCCACCTCTCTATTTTCCACTCCCCTCTTTCCCTCATTAATTTTGCCTGCCTTTATCTCCATGGTCCTCTCATCCCCTCTTTCTGAACCCCATCCACCCCTGATACATCTCAATTGCATCCATCTCCCTATGCATTTTTCTGCTAAACCTCTCTCCCTTTCATCTCACAATGCTCTACGCCTCATCCTCTGGTCTCCCTCTCATTCCCCAATTCAATTTCTTTTTTTTTCATTCTTTCTTTCCTCTCTTTCCCACTCAACCTTCCCATCATCTTTCTAATTCCTATTTCCATCACATTCTCATCTTTTCCCTACTTTCATCTCTTTCCTTTACCCCCACTTATCTTTTTCCCTTATTTTCTTCCCAGTATGAATGGTACCACAGAAAAACCTAAGATCCTCGAACAACCAAATTCTCTCTCAGATTACTTTCCCCAAAGACTCCCAGGAGAGGGGAAAGCTATTGGGGTACCCAGGATAAGGATAAATGGAGGGATAAATGAGTGGGAATCGAGAAAGGAGAGCAAGGGGATGATGAGAGATGGTCAGAAGGGAGTGGGAGAGAGAATGAGGGGTGATGATGGTAGATCAGGGAAGGAGCAGAAGTTGTGTGATGAGAGGGAATCAGGGCAGAAAGACATATACTAAAAAATATCTATTTTTTATGCAAAAAATGAAAGGAGAAAGGAATATCCTTTCCCTCTAAATCCATACTGATCAAGCCCCTCAGTATTATATGGGGATTAAATAAACTTGCTTGGGCCTTAGAGGTTTAAATATAATAAGTGGAGAAGAAGCACCACACACTTCACTTGCTACTAATTGAAAGATTATGCAATGCAATATTGAATATATGAATATATTGTCATTTAAAAAATTCTATGTACTTTATGTATGTTTCTTTTCACAGCAAATGTTGAGTTTTCTATATTTTTATAATCAGTATTCATATTTCTCTGTCTTTGATGGCTTTGGCAAAATAGATATTATCCCCATCCATTATTTCATTACTTATTTTGCTTTCTGCCACTTCAATGCATTCAACAGTGAACCCTGCTTCTCCTAGGACCTTTCTCAAAAACTCCTCATTATATTTCAGTGTGTGGAACTTGTGATCCTCAAGCATATAAAAAGAGGCATTAAAGGTACCAAACAATAGAAAATGTCCACCTAACTTTAGCAGTGATGAGATTTTTTTTATGTCTGTGCAGAATCCATCATGATCCACACTTAAAACACCTAACCCCCACACACAGAGCAAACAGTCAGCTTTTGGAAGCTCAATCGGGTCCGTAGGATTTTCTTTGGAGAAATCACATTTCACAATCTGTTTCACTTTTCTTCTTAATTGTTCTTCTTTTTCCTGCCACTGATCACTAAAAAAACAAATACATTGTGTGTGATTACATGAATATATGGATTTTGCTTAAAGGTTGTATTTATGAGATAATCAGCCTCATTAAATTGGGGCTACATTGTAAAACCGGCACTCCTTGCCAGCAACTGCGGACCTCACAAAAGTTACGGACTTACGACAAACAAATACGAGACGTGTTACGACCCATTACGACCTCGCAAAAATACAACCTTACCGCCCGAAATACGGGCACATGAAAACATTAAAAACACAATAAATACACACAATAAATACATAAAAAGCTTACCTACAGCAAGGGGAGGCACCCAGGACCTCGAAAACTGAAGTTACACCTCAATTTCACTTGAAATAAAAGAGTTTAGACACCTGAAAATCCCCTAAGCAAGAGAAAAAATGGCCACCGAAAAAAAAGAAAACTAGGCTGTAGGACTCTAAAGACGCAAAACACCATCAAACACCTACGGATTTTCCGAAAAAGACGTACGAGATCCGAAAACAAGGACGCAACCCGCGTGACCCCAAAAACATTAGAAACACAATAAATACACACAACAAACACATAAAAAGCTTACACACAGCAAGGGGGGCACCCAGGACCTCTGCAAGTGAAGTTACGCCTCAATTTAAGTCCAAATTACAGAGTTTAGACACCCGAAAATCACCTAAGTAAGAGAAACAATGGCCTCCAAACAAAACGAAAACGAGGCTAAAGGACCCTAAACATGCAAAACACCAGCAAACACAGATTTTCCAAAAAAGTCAGACGACATCCGAAAACATGTACGCAAAATCAGCCACAGCCGCGTACCACACATTAGGCGCCATTTTAGAACACTAACTTACACAATCCGGAAGTACACAGCTACACGAACGGATTTGGCTTGCGCACGTACACTATTTACAGTACACACTGCAAACATTCATAACACTTACACAGCAGCTCCACAGCACTGATGCTGCAGCAACATGAAAACAGATTGTCAGCTCTTCAATACAATGCTTCCTGCATATATTACTTCACAATAGGTAAAGTATATTAATTTCTTATTTTATTAATTTTTCATTGGCATACCAAAAAAAAAACACCACGCTGCTCATAGCACACAAACAACCAAGAGCTTTGGCGCTCATTGCGAGGCTCGCAATGAGCGCCGAAGGATCTTGCAACATCAACAAAATTAATGTCGCACACAAACAACATTACTTGCCTTACAATCTTATTTTTTGACGGGCAAGTCGCTAGTATTTAATATGTAAAGCCTCTCCCCAAGGAAGCCCTATTCTGACTTTGTGGATGTGGGCTTAAATGTAAATGTAAAATTATTGTAAAGATAGAAGGATGATCATTTTAAATTCACACACTCTGAATGGGTCAAGCCGGATTGACACCATGTAAATGTTAGAAGTCTTGCAAAAGATAATTTTATTGGTTGTGAGTGTTATTTAATGATAGAACACGTTAGGAGATCTCTCACTGGGTGGTCTCTTTGGTATAATGTAAAGCAAAGTTATGGAAAGGATATGCTTAACATGTGGTTTTCTTTTGTAAAACTAAAGCTACAGCAAACAGATGAGGGAAAACCTACTTTCAATATTTTTTGCCGTATAATAACACATTGTGATAGGTAACTCCAAAAACTTGAATGCAAAAGAGCAGAGTTCTTTCATTGATTTAGTAAAATAAGTTGCAAACACATTTCTTTTTTAATTAATCTGTAACAAAATATTCTAATTCTAGTGCATAAACATTTCCAGCAATAAAACTCCCTTTGTAAACACACCTGTGCAATGGTTATTATAAATAATATTGATTGATGTGCTCTACAATAAGATTTAAACAGTGAAGAAAAACATATATGTTTAAACTTTGGACACATCTTTCACCTTTTGCCTTCCAGTTCATAAAAAAGTGTTGCTGCATGAGACCAATCAAAGGCATCTGGATCATTGTTCATCCACATTTCCAACTCCTTGATGCAGGAATCTGTGTGCTCTAGAATTGTTATTTCTTTGAAGAAGTCACATATTGTAAAGAGGTGAGAAATGTTCGGGCCAGCACTAATATCAGTTAGACTGTGCCCTTTAATGGGTCCTGCAACATGATGTGAAATAAATAAACAACCAAAATTGAATATATTTATGTAGAATTGTTACATCTTTAACTGTTCATATTGTTCAGGAAAAGTATTACATTTAATAAAATGTTCAGATATGATCCCTAAACATGTAGTATGGTAATGTAAAGTTCAATGTTCAACAATGATAAAAATTAATTAGACTGTAGTAAAGTTTAGTAAAGTTTTTAAACTTTGCTTACCCCTTAGTATATAGAAATGAAAGTCATTGGTTATCGTCAATGCATTTGACAAAAAATATTTTTTCACTTGGTGTCAAATAAGGAAAAAAAATTACTTTTCTATATTTGTTCATCACCTTGTTTTTCCTTGTTAAAGTCAAAAAATGAATCATGCACTTTGTTGTAGCCATTCTTTATTAAAAATTATGTTTTAGTGTTTATACTAATTTTAACTTGTTAATAAAGTTCTATACAAAATAGGATTTATTTCAGCCTGGATTCATGTTCTTTTACTTCCCAGTTGTATTTTAGGATATACTAGGTTATACTTTTACTAGTCTATGTAGAATTTTCGGTTGATCTGCAAATGTTCACATTTGAAAAAAATAAATATCATATAACTTTTGAAATAGCATTCTTATTAACACTTTGTTATTATTTCAATAATGGTATGGTTAATAGAGAAATGAGGATTGCAACATAATTTATCATACCTTTAGCTAACTCCTTTTGCAGTTGTTTTATAGGGAAAAGCATTGTATCTTCTATAATCAATCTGTCAGCATTAGGAGATCCATAATAATAACCGTGAAGAAGATTTCTTGCATCAAATTCATGCAGTGTATAGTGTTTATGAGTCCTGGGATCCATCTCCGCAATCAAGGTGTTGACGATACCTGTAAAAAACCCTGACTGAAGATATTAATTTATTGTGACAGTAAAATGATCTGAAAAACTGAATAAATAAACTAGTGTTTAACTTATAACCCACTACAAACACAATGGATGCTGTTCAGTAAATCACAAGGAAAGAGTCTGTCATGTGGTCTACTTACTAAACACATATCCTGCTTGCATTATCAAGGGAAGATTACAAACAAATATTAAGTTTATAGTGTGATATGAGTCTATCAAAGCTGAAAATAGAAAAATAGTAGGTATCACTTATGAAACTGGAAATTTACATACACAACAGCTGGATCACCCTCCTCAAGAAACAGAGTCCAAGTTCTATTTTTCTATTTAATGTTTCTATCCTCCAACACACCAAGATGAATACAATTGCAAAACAACAACAACAACAAAAATAGAGCAAAAAATAAAGCAAAAAAGTGAATGTGTTGACACATAAAATAAATATAAGATAGATCAGACGAATGATAAAGCACAATCCGTCTGATCTAATCATAGCGCTAAATATAACAGGGGAGATCACAAAAAGGAATACCAATAAAAGATATCACATATATAGTTGTCAGCATGCGGGTTGTTGCTAACAAACCTCAGTTGCTGGCAAGGAGCGCCAAAGGCTCCTTGCTTTCCTTGCCCTACGACCCCCTACGAATTTTGGACCGCAAATGCGGACCCTCATGAAGCGAGGGGCCGCATTTGCGGAGGTGAAGGCTCTACGGCGCCCCACAACCGCTTACAAACGCTCAGACACGCGGGAGTTTCAAAACAGAAACAAAACACACAATGACGAACTACGGACTTACACGACCTTAATGGACAAAACGTGCACAGCGGAAAATGCTCCAAACGCAAACAAAAAACAAACAAAAAAAAAAACATTACACACAGCAAGGGGGGACACCCAGGATGTCTGTAAGTCAGGTTACACCTCCATTTCACTAACATTTCCAAAGTTTACACATTCAATAATACCCTAAGCAACAAAAAAAATGGCTGATGAAAAAAAACAAAATGAGGCTAAGGACGTAAAATTACAAAACGTACTCGCAAAACAAAACCAACTCTCAAGAACACTTCATCCTGCACGTAACACACATTATGCACTTCATCCGGCACGTAACACACATTATGCGGGACATAACACACACAAAATCGCCACCATTTCACATGCAACAAATAACTGCTATCCGCAAAATGGCGGATGGAACGGAAATTGATGGCTGTAACGCAAATAGCGCATGCCTATTGCGTTCTAACGGTTTCTACTTCACCTCCAAGTCTATAAATACTGCACACTTTCCAGAAATGTCTACATTTCTCCTCAGGTGATGGACAGTGTGACTGGACATTTCACTGGTGGCGTTTCTTCTGAAGCAACTTCATTATCTCTTTAGAAGTTTACAATCTGCAAATTACAACAGCTATAATACATTTAATTAATAAATCCATAAAACAAAAAAAAAAGGTTTCATTTCAAATATTGCCAACAACCGTATTCATGTATCATAACATTTCAAACACATGCTATGTGCCCTAAAATAATCTCAATTTCAAACAAAACAAAAAAAAAGGAACATTGATTTTCTTCATATCTATTTAAAAAAATAATTGCCTTTTACAAAAAAAATAGACACACGTATATATTTATGATGCATTTTAATATTTCCCTTTTCTTCACATTTCCAACAGACTCTGCCTCAACAGCGTCACTGAATAATTTGCAGCACTGCACGGTTTTACACACACTGTGAAATCTGCACAATTTCACCCACGACAGAAAGAACAACAGGTAATTTACAAAAATAAATTTCATTCACAAAAATAAGATGCTGTTGTTAAAAAAAAAAAAAAACTTACACAAAAAAACCATTCCTCTTTCTCTTTCTCAACAGACACTGCCTGAAGATTGTCGCAGGGACATTGGCAGTAGGGGACCCTCTGTCATTTATACACAACTAATAATTCAGCCAAGGTATAGTATAACAAGTAAAAAAAAAGAAACACCTATCCTGTTTGCTGTGCGCCAATGTCAAAATGAAAACCAAAAAAAAATCATAAGCCCCTACTAACAATAATGCTGCACACAAAACAGGATACTCCAACAAATGTTGTTAACACATATAAAATGGAACAATTAATCCTGTTTTGTCTGCACCAACCTCAAAACCTAACCTATAACATAAACCTATAATCCCAAAAGTGGCTTACAGAAAACAGGATACTACAAAATATATTGGTAACACATACAAAATTTAAGACGAAATCCTGTTTTCGGTGCCCTAACCTATAAGCCTAAACACAGAACCTAAACCTCTAATGACAACACAGGCATACACAAAACAGAATAGTACAACAAATATTGCTAATACATACAAAATTGAACAATAAATCCTGTTTTCTGTGCCTTAACCTATAAGTCTAAGCCCATAACCTAAACTTCTATGACAACTGTGGTATATACAAAATAGGATAGTACAACAAATATTGGTATCACATATACCATTTAACTAAAAATCTTGTTTTGTGTGCCATAACCTAGAAGCCTAAACCCAGAAGCTAAACCTCTCATGACAACAGTGGTGTATACAAAAAAGGATAGTACAACAAATATTGGTAATACATACAAAATTGAACAATAAATCCTGTTTTCTGTGCCCGAACCTATAAGCCTAAACCCACAACCTAAACCTCTAATGACAACTGTGATGTAAACAGAACAGGATAGTACAGCAAATATTGGTAACACATACAACATTTAACAATAAATCCTGTTTTGTGTGCCCTAACCTATAAGCCTAAACCCAGAACCTAAACCTCTAATGACAACACTGGCGTACACAAAACAGGATAGTACCACAAATATTGCTAATAAATACAAAATTGAACAATAAACCCAGTTTTCTGTGCCTTAACCTACAAGTCTAAACCCACAACCTAAACCTCTAATGACAACTGTGGTGTAAACAAAACAGGATAGTACAACAAATATTGTTAACACATACAAAAATTCTGAATAAATCCTGTTTTGTGTGCCCTAACCTATAAGCCTAAACCCAGAACCTAAACCTCTAATGACAACACTGGCATACACACAACAGGATAGTACTACAAATATTGCTAATACATACAAAATTGAAAAAATAAATCCTGTTTTCTGTGCCTTAACCTATAAGCCTAAACCAACAATCTAAACCTCTAATGACAACTGTGGTGTAAACAAAACAGCATAGTACAAGAAATATTGGTAACTCATACAAAATAAAAAATAATAATGGTGTTTTGTGTGCCCTAACCTATAACACCAAACCCACAACCTAAACCTCTAATTCTCTTAATTATGCACCACTCTCTAAGCCTAACCACATAACCTAAACCTCGCTGAATACATAGAAACTAACAGCCTTATTAAATTGCGATTCAGCCAATTCTAAAGCGCTCTATATAAGCACATAGCATATTTTTTTACAGAAGTTTTTAGTTAGTGAACTTCTATCCAAAAGCAAGGTCTTCACTAACTAAAAACTTCTGTAAATAAAATATGCTCTGTGCTTAAATAGAGCCCTTTTAAATTTACTGAATCACAATTTTTATAGGGCTGTAAATATATACAGTATATTCTGTTTTACATGCTCTTAGTAAAACAAAAAAAATGACTTACATTTTAATGCAACATTTGCATCTCTCCCTTTCAGTCTCAACAGAACCTGAAGACTCTCTGCATTTCCACACAACAGATTTCAAGCAAAGACATATTACATATTAAATAACAAACAAAATACTGATATTTACACATATAAAATAAAAGGACCTATCCTGTTTTTTGGTTGACTTCCTGCAAACATACAGCAACCTAACTAAGGCCCTCATTCAATTGTGATTTGGCCAATTGAATAGGGCTCTAAGCACATAGCACTTATGGGGGTCTGTATTGACCACCATGAGTTATAGGGTTAATAAAGGCCTTATGGGGATCTGTATTGACCACTATGAATGACGGGGTTAATTAAGGCCTTATGGGGGTCTGTTTCAACCACCATGAGTTATAGGGTTAATTAAGGCCTTATGGGGTCTGTATTGACCTTCATGAGTGACGGGGTTAATTAAGGTATTATGGGGGTCTGTATTGACCACCATGAGTTATAGGGTAAATTAAGGCCTTATGGGGGTCTGTATTGACCTCCATGAGTTATAGGGTTAATTAAGGCCTTATGGGGGTCTGTTTTGACCTTCATGAGTGACGGGGTTAATTAAGGCCTTATGGGGGTCTGTATTAACCTTCATGAGTGACGGGGTTAATTATGGCCTTATGGGGGTCTGTATTGACCACCATGAGTTAAAGGGTTAATTGAGGCCTTATGGGGGTCTGTATTGACCACCATGAGTTATAGGGTTAATTATAGTTGCCTGGGGTTAATATTTTTATTGCTAGTCCTTTCAGGGCCTTTACAGTCCTTTAAGGACACGCGAGGTGGGAAATTTAAAATTAAAATGCAGCAGGGTCACGATCGGTGACGATCAGGGACCCCCGCTGCAGGGGGTTGATGTGGGGGGGCTGCGGTGGTCCCTATGGACCCCTGCAGCAAGGGGTTTATGTGGGTACACTTCGGGGGTCCCGATGGGGACCCCCAGCATAGAGGGGGGTTAATTGTAGGTGCCGCGTCCGGGATTGGGTAATAATGTGCCGCGGCCCCTTTAAGTAGCCGCGGGGGGGGATTTAAAACTTTTAAATGCAGCGGGGGGCCTGATCTATGCAGATCGGGGACCCCCCGCTGCAATGGGTTTATGTGGGGACACTTCGGGGGTCCCGATGGGGACCCCCAGCATAGAGGGGGGTTAATTATTTAGGCTGCGGCCAGGATTGGCCATTAGTGTGCCGCGGCCCCTTTAAGGAGCCGCGGCGGGGAATTTAAAACTTTTAAATGCAGCGGGGGCCATTTGGGGGCCCCCGCTGCAAGGGGTTAATGTGACGGTGCTGCAGGGGTCCCGATAGAGACCCCTGCAGCATGGGGATGTGTATAGGGTGCAGGGGGGAGCCTCACACTGTTGTCTCGGGCTGCTCCGAGGCAGCACGTAGAGGCTTTAGGATCCCCTTTTGTGCCCGTAGGGATTCTTACGAAATGCGATAATCATGCGTAGATTTAAGGCTGCGTGTGACTACGTAGCTCTCTCGGAGCCTATTCTCTGCCATTTTTTCGTAGTCATATCGCAAAGCAGGCTGCGAGAGATTCGGTACTCGCAAACAGCAGAAAAACTGACTTTTACGAGCACCGAGAGAACTACAAGTGATAATTTACTAGGGCCCTGAATGTTTAGTGTCACCATCTGCTTCTTCAAGGGGGCTTGATATGAACCTAGTTCAAACCTACCCCAGCAGAATCATGTACTTCCTGATCTCTGTGGCACAAAAGATGGCTTCTGAAGATTGCAAGGCCCAAAAGCTACAGGCAGAGAATACTGGATCCAGGTTACTTAGTGGCCCATAGCAAGACCACTCCCCAAGTCAGGATACAACACACAGAAATAGTCTCACACCTTGTTTATGTGAAAACTATATTGCAACCTTTATTGAATGAACAAAACAACATATTTATACTCTCCAATACCACACCCTTGTGTACATTTGTGTATGTGTGATGTCAGACCATCTGGCTTGCAACCTTGGGCTATCAAAGCTCTTGAGATCACATTCATTAGATAACCTTTATGTTAAACTCAAGTGTTTGCCCAGGACCACTTGAAGCACATGCATCTGTCTTGACCCAAGGTCTGCATGTTTGAGTGTGCAATGATCTGCAGCTAACTTCTATCCAGAACATTTCTACCAATTCCACATATGTTCTATATAACATTTTCCCTCATAATATATTATACCTAGGATACATAATAACCATGTACAGGCAACATATAACCGCACAATAACACATAATCCCAATGCAACAATGTCATGCTCCCTTGGACATACTCACAAACCACTGACAATATGAGTCCTTAAACAATTAAATCATGACAACTTCTCCCCCTTCCTTTCTAGTATAGCATAGAGGATCATCCTAACGGATAATTCTCTAGCTATACTGCTTTTACTTGTCCTCCTGTCTGGAAAGTCCATCCATGTGATAGCCTCAGTGGCTCTCTGGGTACCCTGCCTCCCCCTGTCCAGGGCAAATACTCGCTCCTTCCCAGTGGCCTTGTGACTTTCCCAAGCTCCTGGGGAGACTTATAAGACAACTGCCATGGAGGACCCTTCAAGGTAGTCCAGGGGAAACAGTACATCCCAGCTAGTAAGTCCAGCATAAATTTGGGAGGATCCTTACCCAGCAAAGCCCTTTCCTTCCAGGCTAGGGAGACCTCCTGTCCTGCCGATTCTGGATCAGCACTCTGTCCCATGGGTAAAATTGAAGAGTACAAGGTTCCCTTTGTCAGGCTTGATCTTTCTCCTGAATAAACTGGGATACAGGAGTTGCAACATGGGCTAGTGACATTGACTGGTGGCATCCATGCTGGATTAATGGGCAGTTCTGATACAAGCTGTTGTGGCTCAGTAGCCAACCTTTCTCCCACCAAGCCTGGCCAATGGCCCCTTCTTTCCAGGGTTACAGGTACACAGCCAGTGTCTTTGGGTAGCTGCAGGGGAGTCATTGTAGGGATACCAGGAGACAAATCACAATCTGGGGTACCCTCTGGCTCTTTGGTCTCTGGATCCTCAGGTGGAACCTCCTGACTCTCTCCATCTGAGTCTGCCTGGTGTGTAGTTACAGGCAGCCCTTGAGAAGCAGCAGCTACTTCCTCTTGTTCAGGCTGAAGAACAGGGCTACTTTCTGTTTCTGCTCCAGGGTCTGTGGCTGGCTCCTGGACAATGGTCATCCAAGGAACCTCTCTACAATTTCCACAGTCAAATGGTAGGGCCCAGTGCTCATTAGGTTCTTCTCTTACACTAGGAGCAGAGTAGCTTTTCCCCAGTTCTTCCCCTGGGCCTGGCACTGCTGTGGTTTGGCCCTGTCCCCCTTCCTCTAACTGGGTGAGACTTAGCCCCCTAAAGATAGGGACCAGTTCTTCCTCTTCCCAGTCCCCCCCATGGATGCCGGCATCCTTGTTATTTTGAGAATCATGGATATCAAAATTCTCCCCACAGTCCATACATTTATTTTCTGACCCCGCCTCAGCAATATTTAGCTGGGTCTCTGTAGTACCTGTTAGGTGGTTCTGTTCCATGCCTGACTGGCATGAGCCCTCCCAGCTGGCTGGCCAACAACCATCCAGGGATGCTTCATCCAGTAAGTCTATATAATCCACCTCCAGCTGTAGCTCCTGCTGGATCAAAGGCCAAAGTAAGTTAGCTGTATGAGAGCCTGTCTCCAGTCCCAGCATGTGACAGCGCTTGGCAAACAGACACAGCTTTCTTTTCTCTGTCCCCAAGCCACAGTCCGGATCCCCATGTACAACGTCCCAAAGTGCCTTTTCCAGCCCCAATGAAAAATGATGATGTATCCCAACAGGTCCAACCCAATAAGCATATTGATCTTCCAGGGCGACCTCCTCATATACCAATTCTTCCAGCCATTCCAGTAGCCTGTGACCTGGCCATAGTCCCAGGAATGCCATCCATTTATTTAGAAGGCCCATTCCTCTACAGTCCTTTCCAGTCACCAGAACATTCTCTATCTCTACTGGGGATAAGCATTTCCCCTCCACAGGAGCTGAGACAGGGCCATTGCTTACCCTTCTCCTGTTCCCCTTTACCTCTTGTGTGATTTGTATCCGGAGTTCCCTCTGCTGATCCTTAGTAAAACCTGCAGGCATTACCTCCATCCATCTTTGATACCGTCTGGACACTTCCTCCTCCTCTGCTGCAGACATCTCTTCATAAGCTGCCATCCTTCTGTGTTTTTTACAGAGACCCCACCACTGCCAGCCAAATGTCACCATCTGCTTCTCAAAGGGGGCTTGATATGAACCTAGTTCAAACCTACCCCAGCAGAATCATGTACTTCCTGATCTCTGTGGCACAAAAGATGGCTTCTGAAGATTGCAAGGCCCAAAAGCTACAGGCAGAGAATACTGGATCCAGGTTACTTAGTGGCCCATAGCAAGACCACTCCCCAAGTCAGGATACAACACAAAGAAATAGTCTCACACCTTGTTTATGTGAAAACTATATTGCAACCTTTATTGAATGAACAAAACAACATATTTATACTCTCCAATACCACACCCTTGTGTACATTTGTGTATGTGTGATGTCAGACCATCTGGCTTGCAACCTTGGGCTATCAAAGCTCTTGAGATCACATTCATTAGATAACCTTTATGTTAAACTCAAGTGTTTGCCCAGGACCACTTGAAGCACATGCATCTGTCTTGACCCAAGGTCTGCATGTTTGAGTGTGCAATGATCTGCAGCTAACTTCTATCCAGAACATTTCTACCAATTCCACATATGTTCTATATAACATTTTCCCTCATAATATATTATACCTAGGATACATAATAACCATGTACAGGCAACATATAACCGCACAATAACACATAATCCCAATGCAACAATGTCATGCTCCCTTGGACATACTCACAAACCACTGACAATATGAGTCCTTAAACAATTAAATCATGACATTTAGAATTATGGTTCGACAATTACATTTTGCTAACTAAGATGACCCAATTAGAAACTGAAATTACGACATTAAAAAGAAAACAAAATAGTTTGGAAGACTATAATAGATGAAACTTGAGAATATACGGTGTTCCTTAAAAAATTCTATTTCCGAATTGCACTCATTCATTGTGAAACTTTTTAAAACACTGTTAACAGAAGACATTGTAGAAGGAAAAAATGAAAAATTATATAGAATCCCTCTCCCTAGAAATATACCAAAAGAGACACCAAGAGATATTATTGTCAGGTTACATTGTATCTCATATAAAAAAGCTATCTTAAAGGCAGCAAGGTAAAAGAAAATATTTGCGGCACCATATGAAAAAATATTGATTTCTCCAGATATGTCTAGTGAAACTCTTATTAAAAGAAAACTATTTAAAGATAAAACAAAAACTCTAAGAAAAGCAAATTGGAGTATAGATGAGGATTTCCTGTCAAACTGATTGTGCTGAATAATGAACAAAGATTAGTAGTTAACTCAGTATCTGAGAAAATAACTCTTCTCAAAGAATAGGGAATAGCAGTGGAATCTGAAACTGACCCGATAGGGGGAAAGGTAGATTTAAGTACAAGAATCTGGCAAAAAGCAACATAATGCATTGGACAAATACATTGGAACAAAAAAGCAATTCAATTTGTTTTCTTTACTTCAGAGATAGTTAACATAACATAATGCATTGGACAAATACATTAGAATTAATTGATATAGTTAGGTGATGGGAAAACATATACTTTGAGGGAAGAGGTAACAGGTTGGTGCAAATAGAGAAGAGCACTGGTTATTCTAAAATAGGATTTTTTTAATATCGTGTTAGCATTTGCCACTTTACAATTATTCATATCACATTTTATTCTATATGATCTAAAACTTAAAACAGTTTTTTTTTACTTTAGAGACACCCAATATATTTAACAGATTTGTACTAGCACAATGTGAAATTACATTATAAATGAATTAATAATATTTGATATACGTTAAAACATAGTTTATAATTGGCTACACCTTATAGTGGTCCTACACTATTGATTAAACTAAGTATGCACTGTCACTTTAAAAGGAGCCAAGTTTGTAAATTTCACCTATCTACAGTATCCTCTTTAAGATATTGATAGTATGTCAATGATTGAGATGATATATACGGTAGGTAAGATTAAAATTCAAAATATAAGAAACATTAGCTCATTACACTAACTAGGTGAATTACTAATGTAATACTCTATTGACATGATTTCTAACTAACTTGAGATGCTCTTTCCCCATTTAAACAAATCATAGTATTAATATATTAGTAATATTAAACATAGAAGGGTAATGAAAGAACATAAATATCGAGAGATGAGGTAATTGGGAGGTAGAGATAGAATAGAGTTTTAGATACATAAAATAGGAATATCTAAAATTTGCACTAGCACTAGTCACTTTATATTTAATTATACCATGTTTTACACAATATGATTTATCAATCAATATCGCACGTGCACTTTACTCCATTGTTACAATTCCTAGTCAAATTAAGATGTTTTCTCTTCATTTAAATGCATCCATAGTACTAAATCTTCCATTAAAGAGAATGGCACTGAAGGTGTAAATAATGAAAAGTAAACTTAGGGATAAATCACAACATCTCCCATAAGAAGAGGTAATGATATAATTTTGAGATTAATAAGGAAAAATTTAATTGATTAAAAGAACTAGAGCACTTGCACTTTCCAGAATACAAGAATTATTACTCATGGCTATGTCTAGCAATTCAGTCAGATTAGCCTCTCAATTTGAGTGGTGATACTCCAGTACGTAACAGTATTGAAAATGTTCTACTGTCATGGGGGGCAATGATGTTTTATTTGTGTGTTTTTTTTTCCCTATTTCTCCCTCCCCGACCAGAGAATGTGGAGATATTACAAATCAACCAAAACTTAAAATTTCAACTGCATCAAGGAGCAAGTCAGATACAATATTTAATTACAATTAATTCCCATAAATAATTATCCAATAAAAGGGGATAGGAATTGATACATCAGTGTGACACTTAAAATGTTATCACAAAATGTGAAGGACATGAATACCCCATCTAAAAGGCTAAGAGTCATGAACTTTTTTTCGGGTCAGAATGCCGACATTGTGTGCGCCCAGGAAACTCATATTAAAAACAGCAATACAATCAACATCTCAGATAAAGTTTATGAGAAAAACTATAATTAATAAGCTAGGGGTGTTGCTATCTTTTTTCATAAAAGAAACACTATAAAAGAGGATTTTGTTGAGATAGACGATGAGGGAAGATATATCACTTGGATCGGCACAGTTGGCAACATGTTCCTTACTATAAATGAATGTATATGTTCCAAACACCAATCAATATAGATTTATAAACAGAATCATTAAACAAATTGCTAATATTAAAAGGGGCATGTTGCTGATATGTGGGGATCTAAATGTATGTTTTGACCCTCTTATCAATAGAAAATCGTTGGTAAAACCAACCCTGGTTAACAACATGATTTCAAGATGCAAGAAACTTACAAAAAATGCTTCAAAAATATAAAATCTTTGATGGGTGGTGTATGAAAGAGACTATTCATTTTTTTATAACAAATATACAGTAAAACATACTCCAGACTAGATTATTTTCTTTTAAATCAGACTAATCGCAATCAAACAGATAAAGTGGAAATCGGTCGCATTTCATGGTCCGATCATGCTCCTATAACCTTATATCTTAAAGCAACTGAGGCAAAAAATAGTGGAAGAGCACCCTATATAGACGCAACCCTTTTTAAATCAGTTGAAAATAAAAATAAACTGACACTAGAGATAGAGACATATTTTTAAATCAATATAAATTCGGTAGATTCAGCAATTTTCTTATGGAATATGCATAAAGTGTTCATAAGAGGCATCTTACAAGCATGGTCAATTAAAATATTTAAGCAAAGAGGCCAGAAAAAAAGACAATTGTATTTAAAGCTCATAGATCTTCAAAACTTAAACAAAAATTTGCCAACCCCCAAGCTAATCTCTGAAATTGCCGAAACTCAGGTATACATTGGAGATGTCGCGGACAGTTCGCCCGCAGACTATTCGCGGCGATTTTGGCTTGTTCGCGCTCGCATCGGACGGCGAACAGTTACGTTTTTGGGTTCGCCCCCTATTATTTATCATTGAGGAAACTTTGACCCTGCACCTCACAGTCAGCAGACACATTCCAGCCAATCAGCAGCATACACTCCCTTCCAGAGCCTTCCATCTGAAGGACAGCATACATTTTAGAATCATTCTGAAGCTGCATTTGTTGTGAGAGGACAGATAGTGTAGCTGCTGTAGATTTAATAGGGAAATAGATAGCCAGGCTGTGTATTTAGCTTCCACTACAGACCTGAAGGACTCATCTGATATCTGCTGCAAGGACAGCAACCCAAAAAGCCTATTTTAGGGCTAGAACATCATTTATTTTATTTTATAATTTTTTTCTGTGTAATCTAATTGCATATGCCTGCCTGCCAGCGTGTTTGTGTGACAGGCTAACACCTAACAGCTTATATTGTGCTTATTTTCACTACTCATACCTGGTGGTGTACCATACATTGAAAACAACAATTTTTTCCTGTAATCTAATTTCAGTTGCCTGCCTGTGTCAGGCTCACAGCTAATATTCTGCTCTGTTTCACCAGTCATAGTTGGTGTACCATACATTGAAAAAAAACAACCCTTTTTTCCTTTAATCTAATTTCAGTTGCCTGCCTGTGTCAGGCTCACAGCTTATATTGTGCTCAGTGAAATAAAACAACACTTTTTTGACTGTAATAGATTGAATAGCAATTGCCTGCCTACAGGCGTGTGTGTGAAGCCTATTACATCTACTCTGCCAACTTTTTCCAGTGCACAGTGATACGTCATATCTGGTGCAACCGTAGTGTACAGTGACATAAAACAACACTTTTTTGACTATAATCGATTGAATATAAGTTGCCTGCCTACAGGCGTGTGTGTGAGGCCTACAGCGCCTACTCTGCCAACTTTTGCCAGTGCACAGTGACACTCATATCTGGTGCAACCTAGTGTACAGTGAAATAAAAGAACCCTTTTTTTCTGTAATCGATTGAACATCAGTTGCCTGCCTACAGGCGTGTGTGTGATGCCTACAGCGCCTACTCTGACAACTTTTGCCAGTGCACAGTGACACTCCGACCAAGCATCTTTTTCCATCTCCCTGTTCCAAAAATCAATGCCATATACATGTCCCCTAATAGTGGACGTAACAGGCATTAAACCGATAGGAATAGTACTACTTAACAGTACACACCTTATAATAACGCAGACAGAGGCAACGCAGAGAGAGGAGTCTGAAGAAGAGGAGTCAGAGGAGGAAGGTGCCTTTGATGAGGTGGAAGGTTGTCACCTTTCGGGGACCCTTGGTGGCTGGGTGGTGGAAGAGACCTTCAATGACATCAGTGAGGACAAGGAACGGGACATGGATAGCTTGGTATCCAACCTTGTGCAAATGGGGAGTTTGCGGTTGTGCAAAGGCACTGTTTGCGGTTGTTTGCCGTGCATTAAACGGGGAGATTGGTCTGTTACTGTAAAGCGGGTGTAACCCTTACACTACCTGATCGATACAACATCATACCTGATGTTTTAAAGCATCTTATTCCAAACAATTTAGGAATGTTAGGTGATTTATACCCTTTATGGCTTAAAACCAGACTGTGCATCAACTATGTAATTTTCCGTGGGAGTTTTGCCATGGATCCCCCTCCGGCATGCCACAGTCCAGGTGTTAGTCCCCTTGAAACAACTTTCCCATCACTATTGTGGCCAGAAAGAGTCCCTGTGGGTTTTGAAATTCGTCTGCCCATTGAAGTCTATGGCGGTTCGTCCGGTTCGCACGTTCGCGAACATTTGATGGAAGTTCGCGTCCGCTGTTCGCGAACTGAAAATTTGATGTTCGCGACATTACTAGTACACATAAGAAAGAACCAACACATGCAAGTTGACAACCTGATTTGGCTATACCAACAAAAAAATTACCATCTTGGAAACAAACCGGGGAAAATGCTGGCCAATCAAATTAAAGGCAAATAGAAAAATGTAAGAATAGAAAAAATACAAGATGATAAAGGAAAACTAGTAAGTAACCCAAATGAAATAGGGTAGATTTTTGTCAAATATTATACATTGTTATATAAACTAGAAGATGATACAGTCTTTCAAAAAACATCTATAAGACAAATTCAGGATTTTTTAGATCAGATACATCTGCCTAAAATATCAGATCAACGACTTAAAGATTGGACAACAGAATTAACTGAAAAAGAAATCCAGTCAAGTATATCTTCCTTAAAGATGGGGAAATCACCAGGGCCTGATGGCTTCCCCAACATCTATTATAGGACATTTTCCTTCAGAAAGTCTCGAAGCTGTCATTATAAACATAAACACAAAGATCCTACCAAATGCCAAAGCTATTGTCCAATATCTCTCTTAAATACTGATCTGAAAATGTACTCAGGTATACTAGCCAACAGACTTAACCCTATTTTAAAACATCTAAGTAATCCAGACCAAACTGGCTTTATAAAAGGGAGACAAGTGATGGCTAACACCAGAAATACCAGAAGTTACCCTAGCAGTGGATGTAGATAAAACATTCGATACTGTTAACTGGAGATTTATAAATAGTGTCCTGGATTTGGAACATATGGATCATTAGCAGTCAAAGCCCTATACACCAATGCCAACGCATATGTCAGGGGAATGGACTTTAAGACCAAAAATGTCATTATCACTAACGGCACCAGACAGGGCTGTTCCCTGTCTCCCCTGTTATTTGCAATAACTATAGAACCATTATTAGAATGTATCAGAAAGAACAACTCTATAAAGGGCATAACCATTGGTTCAACGTCTAATAAAGTTACAGCATTTGCAGACGACCTAGTCTTAACTGTAACTAACCCAAAAAGATCACTGATAAAATTACTAGTCATACATTTATACAGTAAAATGTCCTATTTTAAATTGAACATTTCTAAGTTGGAAGCCTTTACCATCAATATTCAAGGGATAGAAAGATCAAATCTGATGGAAGAATTCTCTTACGATTGGAAATCAAATTCAATGACACATGTAGGGATACATTTCTTCCCAAACCTAAAATTTTTGGTAAAAAACAACTTTAACAAATGAATTAGGGATATTGAATTTACAATGTCAAACTGGAATAAATTAAATCTATCAAGGCTGGGACATATAGCTGCAATAAAAATGATGATCATACCAAAAATTATATATACACTAAGATGTCTACCTCTGAAAACTCCAATCAGTATTTACGTGCACTTCAGAATAAAATAGATCAATACATATATAAAAATAAAAGACCACACAGAAAAAAAAGACACTGCAGTGAAAGCATATGCTAAAAGTGGCCTTGCTGCACCAAATATCATGGAATATTCAAAAGCTGTAAATTTAACACACATTTTAAAATATAAAACCAAAATAGATTCCTCTAAATTCTAAACGATAAAAAGTGAACTAGTCACTGACAGTGATTGGGAATCTATGATATGGGAAAAGCAACAAAATAAAAAATCTAAAAATTACCACTAGTACCAACAGCTTTGATGAAACAATGGATTACAATTAATGATAAATTACATCCCATTCAATTTCCATCACCCATTAAACCAATATGGAAGCTCAGCAAAGTATTATTGCCTTTTTTGAAGATAGATTGGACTAAGTGGGAAATTAGAAGCCTAGAGGATTTATATTTAAATGGAGAACTGAAAATCTTCTCTTATATTTGAAAATAAAAGAAAATTCCAACAGATAAATGACTTTTCTATAACATGCTTCATACAGCAATCCTTAACTCTGACTATAACTTAAATATAATGAGAAGACCTTTACACTTTGCGATTTACATAATATTGAGAAAAAACATACAATCTCAAGTGTAATGAAAAGTGTTAAACTATTAGACAAAAATATAAAAACGAAAGGGAAAGTTAGATAGGAAGAAGAATGTCAAAAATAATTGGAAGAAAAGACCTGGGAGATCTCCTTTCAAAATATGGAAAAGTATATAAAATGCACTAACCTTAGAGAAGATCAATTTAAGATTATACAGAGGTAGTATATCACAAGACAATAAAAATATTTGCTGGAGATGTGATAAGCAAGAATCCTCTCAAATGCATATGTGGTGGTCATGTCCAGCAATTCAAATCTATTGGTCTAATTGCAAATCTCAATTATCCAAAATCTTGAAACAAGATATAGACCTTGTACCAGAGCTAATACTGTTTCATTTTTTTCCTATAACATTTCCAAAACAAAAAAGAAATATTACAATGGTTATCATTCTTGTAGCAAAATGGCTGATTGCCACATATTGGAAAAACCCAGTAGTGTCAATCTGGAGCGATGTTAAGCTCATAGTGGACAGAAATAAATCAATTGAATCCGATTTCATAAAAGACAACATAAAGCAGCAGAATAAAAATAAGCTAAATGAGACTGAATAGTGAGCTTAAAAGTCAACAAAATATGCGCTACTCCCATAATAGAATTGCACTGTAAAGGGAATCTTTTCGGGATGGAAATAGTTGTGCTCTATTCCTTTATTCTCTTGCCTCTTCCCCTCCTATTTCCCCCCTTTTCCCCTTTTCAAATTTTTTTTCTGTTGTATATCTCTCTAGGTATGTCTTTTGCAAGACTCTGATTTGCTTTAGATTGACTCTTTAATAACAAGCTGTGTTGCAAAGATCACCAACAAGTAATGATTACTGTCTTGCTGTCCTTATCTTTTATGTTACTGTTTGATGTATGTTTTATTTATTTGTTAAATGTTATAAATAAAAGGATTATAAAAAGGAAGATATTTAAATAAAAGATCTGCTACAATATATAAAAATGCTTTTGATTTTTTTTTAAAGAATTAAAATAATTTAATCATATCCATGAAACTAATTTGCTGGTATCCCTTAATATTAAGAGGTTATGCTCAGCAATGTGAATCTGAATGGATAGCACAGAGTAATTGACAACAGTTTTCTGTGTTTTGTGTTTTTACACAAGCCGCGGTTGTAGGACCTTGACCCTTAAGTTTTCTTTTTATTTGGTAATTTCAGCCTTCAGGGACTCTGGGAACATTTTTCATTTGTTGAATAGTTATTTTATGTATCTAGTTTGTTTTAGAGTTTAACTATTACATTACATTATCACCTCCAGCAGCCAACGCAATCCCCAGTTTGCTCTGAGTTTTGGGGTTGGACTAGGTCCCTAACTGGGATCAAACTTGTGGGAAGTGGTAGTCTAGTCTACATAGACTTCAATGAGAGAACTAATTGATACATCAAGTCTAATTAACAGGCTCTTGAGTAGCCAGTTGTTTCACAAGATAAAGGTCAAGTGGTGTTAATCTAACAAGGAGCCCAAGCGGTTAGAAATCTTGTGATACATCTTGTGATGAAAAGTCTTGCTCGGCCACGAAAAGTGATAATACCCCCCCCCCCCCTCAGGCTCCTGACTCCCCTGGGTCCAAGGAGGAGATTGGTTAGGGAGCGGATACATCAACCCAACAGTTTTCAAGAACACACAACTTTCCCGTTTAGCACTCCTCCCTATGCTTCCTGGGTAGTAGGAGATTCCTCTGAGATTCAGTTTGAACCCCATCAGGACACTCTATCTCCAGTGATCATTCTAGCAAATCAACACCTGCTGTCCCCATATCCTCACTGGAGATAGTTGATAACTGAGGACATAGACTCCTCTGCACCTAGCTGGGTAAATAGACAAGCTGTGTTGTGGCCCTTGCTTATTGTGACAAAAAAAGTATAAAAAGTGAACTAAAAAAATAGAAGTTATGCTCTGCTTGGGACACATATGCATGGTTTCATTTAAAGTGAAGGACGTTATTATTTTTTATTTTTTACTTTGTAATTAATTTCTGTAACTTTTCCTGAAACTCTGCAAATTGACCTACAAAATGCCACTTGATCTGAAAACTAGCAACTTGTCCAAGCAAGCGGGTTAAAGTCCTATCCATAGCACTGTAAATGAAATATAAACTCACTACTGTACTCATAATTAAAGGGAAAGTGATGTTAGGTATGAAAATAATAGCACAACATTCTCAAGCTCTCACATCTGCAATATAAAATACTTACCGTATATACTCGAGTATAAGCCGACCGAGTATAAGCCGAGGCACCCATTTTACCACAAAATACTGGGTAAAATGAGTGACTCGAGTATAAGCTGAGGGTGGGAAATGTGCTGTCCCTTGTGTCCCTCTTGTGCCCTCTGTGTCCCCCCTCTCTCTCCCGTGTCTCTTCTTCCCTCTCCCTTTTCTGTGTCTCTTCCCCCCTCCCTTATCACCCTCCTCAACCCCCTCCTCATTCTCAACCTCCCTCCTCAACCCCACTTCTCATCCTCATCCTCAACCTCCCTCCTCATCCTCCCTCCTCATCCTCAACCTCCCTACTCATCCTCAACCTCCCTTCTCATCCTCCCTCCTCCCTCCTCAACCTCCCTCCTCATCCTCCCTCCTCATCCTCAACCCCCTCCTCAACCCTCCATTATCAACCTTCCTCCTCAACCCCCCCATACTCAACCCCCTCCTCAACCCCCCCATCCTCTTCCTCAACCTCTCTCCTCAACCTCAACCCCCCTCAACCCCCCTCCTTAACCTCAACCCCCTTCAACTCCAACCCACCTCCTCAACCTCAACTCCCCTCAATCTCCCCCCTTAACCTCCCTCAACCCCAACCCCCCTCCTCAACACCCCTCCTCAACCTAAACCCCCCTCAACCCCCCTCCTCCACCCGGTATATGCTAATGATGCGGCACGCATGTGACGTCACATGCGCGCCGGCGCCGGGTCAAGGAGCGGAGGCCGGAGCACAAGCAGGAAAGTGAGTGGAGAGGGGGGAGGTATTTAGGGGGTTTAGGTGGAGGAGGGGGGTTGAGGGGGGTTTATTCTCAGGAGGGGGGTTTAGGTTGAGGAGGGGGGAGGGAAAGAGACATGGCGGGTTAGAGAGACACACGGGGGGGTTAGAGACACATGGGGGTTAGAAACACACAGGGGGGTTTAGAGACACATGGGGGGTTAGAGAGACACGGGGGGGTTAGAGAGACACGGGGGGGTTAGAGAGTGACTCGAGTATAAGCCGAGGGGGCCCTTTTTTGCCTTAAAAAAAGGGCTGAAAAACTTGGCCTTTACTCGAGTATATAAGGTATATTTCTGTTTAATTTCCGTGTTATATCAATCCCGTCAATTAATGTGTTAATAAATATAATGGAACTTGCATGGACTTGAATATCATATTTACTAATATTGCATTATTTCTGGAATGTGGGTCCGATTGAAACTCGTAATTGAAACCCGTAAGGCTGTGAAATCTAACCTCCATTTTTCAGTGAAGTAATGATGACAATCTCATTTGCCATTGGCTCCATCTAAACCAGTAACGGGTTTGACTAACTGATCATGTTCAAAGCCGCACATCCAACCAGTGCAAGAATGGTTTACGGGCTTGCGTCTACGGCCCGTAACTCGCGGCATGGAAGAATTTAATAGCTCTGTCACACAGCCGAATTTCAAGCGCCCAGTGTTTGCGGGCCTGCCAATGCCTCTACGGGCTTCAAATTTAATGTAGCAGTAGGAGCCAGATACATTTGCAGCATTTGCTATGTATCTTCTTAAATATGATTTCTGACAGCTTGTTTGTTTTTTTACATAAGGAATATATTGTTTTTATAATTGAAGTTCAGATTTCTACTGGCATATTTAAAAAAAAATTATCTTGAAATTACCGGTAATTCTTTATAATTTTACTAAAACCAATACAATCACTGAAAGTTTAGCTGATTATTAAAGTTCTGAATCTCTTGGGTATAATTATAATACAGCTGTATACATTTATTTCTGACCAATAAACTATCATTAAAGGTCGATTTTCATGTTAAACCTGTATGTTAGTTCACCATTGATTAATATTAAAAATACATGTGCAAATGGCAGCAAATCAAATCTTTAGCCCAAAAATATATTTTAAAACACAGTTTTCATAACTAATGGTGCTGCAGCACCCCTCTGTGATAACATTGATCAGGCAGTGTTGATAAGACTTGAGTAAGGCCCTTTAAATAAAAAAAAACAAGGTGATTCTTCTAGACTTAATAAGCACAATATACACACTGGTCATCCACTCCATTCTATAACAGAAACTCTAGCGGTTAAGTTTAAATATAATAAGTGAAGCAGAAGCACCACACACTTCACTTGCTACTAATTGAGCGATTATGCAATATTAAATATATAAATATATTGGCATTTTAAATTATGTATGTACTTTGTCTATGTATGCTCTTTCTAGAGTTTTTTTTTAAAATATTTTTATAAGCAGTATTTACATTTCTCTGTCTTTGATGGCTGTGGCAAAATAGATAATATCGCCATTGATTATGTCATTGCTTACTTTGCTTTCTGCCACTTCAATGCACTCAACAGTGAACCCAGCTTCTCCTAAAACCTTTCTCAAAAACTGTTCATTGTATGTCATGTGTGGAACTTGTGATCATCAAGCATATAAAAAAGGGCATTAAAGGTACCAAATAGAAAATGTCCACCTGATGAGATTTTTTTTATGCCTGTGCAGAATCCATTATGATCCATACTTAAAACAGTTAACCCCTATACACAGAGCAAACAATCAGCTTTTGGAAGCACAGATTTTCTTTGGAGAAATCACATTTCAGAATCTGTTTCACTTTTCTTCTTAATTGTTCTTCTTTCTCCTGCCACTGATCATTAAAAAAACAAATACATTGTGTGTGATTACATGAATATATGGATAGTGCTTAAATGTTGCATTTATGGGACAATATGTACTAACATTTTGCTTCACAAACTGCATACATGTTCACAGACATTCACCACAACTGTTTAACCAAAGTACTGAAAAAAATCACTAGTGACTAGTGATGTCGCGAACATAAAATTTTCGATTCGCAAACCGCGAACGTGAACCGCCGCAAATGTTCGCGAACCGATGAACCGCCATAGACTTCAATGGGCAGGCGAATTTTAAAACCCACAGGGACTCTTTCAGGCCACAATAGTGATGGGAAAGTTGTTTCAACGGCACTAACACCTGGACTGTGGCATGCCGAAAATTACATAGTTGATGCAAAGTCTGGTTTTAAGCCATAAAGGGCATGAATTACCTAACATTCCTAAATTGTTTGGAATAACGTGCTTTAAAACATCAGGTATGATGTTGTATCGATCTGGTAGTGTAAGGGTTAGGCCCGCTTCACAGTAACAGACCAAACTCCCCGTTTAACGCACCGCAAACCACCACAAACAGTCCATTTGCACAACCGCAAACTCCCCATTTGCACAAGGTTGGATACCAAGCTAGCCATGTCCCGTTCCTTGTCCTCACTGATGTCATTGAAGGTCTCTTCCTCTACCCAGCCACCAAGGGTCCCCGAAAGGTGACAACAAGCCCCCTGGGACGCCTGCTGTATTTGGTCTTCCACCTCCTCAAAGCCACCTTCCTCCTCTGACTCCTCTTCTTCAGACTCCTCTCACTGCGTTGCCTCTCTCTGCATTATTATAAGGTGTGTTTAAGTAGTACTACTCTTATCAGTTTAATACTTGTTACGTCACTTATCAGGGGGCGTGTATAAGGCCTGGATTTTTAGAACCAGAAGATGGAAAAAGATGCTTTGTTGGTCGTATCACTTCAATTTTGGGACACGGCACGTGCAATCAAAGGTGCCACCAGATAGGAGTGGCGTGTTTGTAAGTACTACTCTTATCAGTTTAATACCTGTTACAGCACCTATCAGGGGGCGTGTATAAGGCCTGGATTTTTAGAACCGGGAGATGGAAAAATATGCTTTGTTGGTCGTATCACTTCAATTTTGGGGCACGGCACGTGTAATCAAAGGTGCCACCAGATAGGAGTGGCGTGTTTGTAAGTACTACTCTTATCAGTTTAATACTTTTTACGTCACCTATCAGGGGGCGTGTAAAAGGCCTGGATTTTTAGAACCGGGAGATGGAAAAAGATGCTTTGTTGGTCGTATCACTTCAATGTTGGGGCACGGCACGTGCAGTCAAAGGTGCCACCAGATAGGAGTGGCGTGTTTGTAAGTACTACTCTTATCAGTTTAATACTTGTTACGTCACCTATCAGGGGGCGTGTATAAGGCCTGGATTTTTAGAACCAGGAGATGGAAAAATATGCTTTGTTGGTCGTATCACTTCAAATTTGGGGCACTGCACTTGCAGTCAAAGGTGCCACCAGATAGGAGTGGCGTGTTTGTAAGTACTACTCTTATCAGTTTAATACTTGTTACGTCACCTATCAGGGGGCGTGTATAAGGCCTGGATTTTTAGAACCAGGAGATGGAAAAATATGCTTTGTTGGTCGTATCACTTCAATTTTGGGGCACTGCAGGTGCAGTCAAAGGTGCCACCAGATAGGAGTGCCGTGTTTGTAAGTACTACTCTTATCAGTTTAATACTTGTTACGTCACCTATCAGGGGGCGTGTATAAGGCCTGGATTTTTAGAACCAGGAGATGGAAAAAGATGCTTTGTTGGTCGTATCACTTCAATTTTGGGGCATGGCACGTGCAGTCAAAGGTGCCACCAGATGGGAGTGGCGTGTTTGTAAGTACTACTCTTATCAGTTTAATACTTGTTACGTCACCGATCGTGTATAAGGCCTGGATTTTTAGAACCAGGAGATGGAAAAAGATGCTTTGTTGGTCGTATAACTTCAAATTTGGGGCACTGCACTTGCAGTCAAAGGTGCCACCAGATAGGAGTGGCGTGTTTGTAAGTACTACTCTTATCAGTTTAATACTTGTTACGTCACCTATCAGGGGGCGTGTATAAGGCCTGGATTTTTAGAACCAGGAGATGGAAAAATATGCTTTGTTGGTCGTATCACTTCAATTTTGGGGCACTGCACGTGCAGTCAAAGGTGCCACCAGATAGGAGTGCCGTGTTTGTAAGTACTACTCTTTTCAGTTTAATACTTGTTACGTCACCTATCAGGGGGCGTGTATAAGGCCTGGATTTTTAGAACCAGGAGATGGAAAAAGATGCTTTGTTGGTCGTATCACTTCAATTTTGGGGCATGGCACGTGCAGTCAAAGGTGCCACCAGATGGGAGTGGCGTGTTTGTAAGTACTACTCTTATCAGTTTAATACTTGTTACGTCACCTATCGTGTATAAGGCCTGGATTTTTAGAACAAGGAGATGGAAAAAGATGCTTTGTTGGTCGCATCACTTCAATTTTGGGGCACGGCACGTGCAGTCAAAGGTGCCACCAAATGGGAGTGGCGTGTTTGTAAGTACTACTCTTATCAGTTTAATACTTGTTACATCACCTATCAGGGGGCGTGTATAAGGCCTGGATTTTTAGAACCAGGAGATGGAAAAAGATGCTTTGTTGGTCGTATCACTTCAATTTTGGGGCACGGCACGTGCAGTCAAAGGTGCCACCAGATGGGAGTGGTGTGTTTGTAAGTACTACTCTTATCAGTTTAATACTTGTTACGTCACCTATCAGGGGGCGTGTATAAGGCCTGGATTTTTAGAACCAGGAGATGGAAAAAGATGCTTTGTTGGTCGTATCACTTCAATTTTGGGGCACTTTGTGACATTAGCTTCTTACGCTCAAACATGTCCTTTACAGGCACCTGACTATGGGCAGATGAGCAGGAACTGCTCAAGGCGAGAGACGGAGTGGCGGATGGTTGAGAGGGGGCAAGGAGGACAGCAGTGGTTGATGTGGCTTATGATGCTGCACCAGGAGGAGGATGGCGGCTTTAAGTTTGTGTGCTGCTTGTACTCATGTGTTGGTCTGGAGTCACCCAAACATTAGGTCTAAACCTGTAGAGGATAAGGGAACCAGGCTACTCTAGACCTCATTCATCATTACAGGTTTTGACAGATCGGTACTATGCGTGCAAGCTACTGTGACAACAGATATGAGTGGCACTGTGCACTTGCAGAAGTTAGTAGAGTAGACGCTGTAGGTCTGACACACACGCTTGCAGACAACTAACTGCTATGCAATCTATTACAGTACAATTTTTTTTTTGTTTTAAATGTACACTACTGTTACACCAGATATGAGTGGTGTGTTAAGTAGTACTACTCCTATCAGTTTAATCCCTGTTATGTGCCTTTTTTGGGGGGTTTGGTTGTTGAAGCCACAGTGCAGCACCAGAGGCCAGAAAAATTAGGCATGTACACATGCCTGAAAAATTAGGTATTGTTGATCTTGCAGCGAGCAGAGAAAAAGGTAGGCCTGATTCAAGCTGAGAAGGCCACGGGCCAGAGATATAAAGGGGGGCCATCCCAAATAAGCACACAAGCGGGGACAAAGGTAGTGAAGGGGACATAGAGGCCCATGGACTGACGGTCGCCATCTTGGCAGGAAAAGGGCCCAGCAATTAAGCCAAACTGACCCAGCACAGGCAGCTACTTGAGTAAAACTCTGTACAATTACACCTTAATAAAGCTGAAACATGCAGCAGCAGGGATTCTAAACGGCCACACGGGTACAAGAAGGCTAACAGCCCCCACAGTCTCTGCACCACTCTTTTTAACAGATAACCCAAGGGGCTAACCAGGGACCTTGCCCACAAAAAAAAAGCAGAATTTTATTGGAGGAATTATTAGTGTCTTTACCCCCCAAGAGAGGACATAATATAGGGTATCTTTAGACTACCTGATGGCCAAACCTCCTTTAGCCCCAATGCTATCCAAGAAACATTTCAAAACTTAGATCAGACCATATATTCATCCCAATCCCTCTGCAGCGGATCTGACATAGAGTCCTTCCTACTACAGCAAGAAGTCCACAAAATACCTGTACCTCAATTGGACAGCTTGAACCTAGACATATCCCAAGAGGAAGTTAAATCTACAATCCAAGATCTTAAATTTGGCAAGTCCCCAGGGCCAGATGGTTTTACTCATCTGTACTATAAGAAATTTGAGCCCTTGCTTACCCCCGCACCTAACATCTTTGTTTAACGCTATACTAAATGAAGAACCTATGCCCCCTTAATTGAATCAGGCCGACCTCATAGTCTTTCCAAAAGAGGGTAGGGACCCGAATCTCAAACTGTATTACAAGGCAGCACAGCTGGCTTTCATTCCTCTGGCGTATTCTCCAAAACACATCAGCCGCTCTGGGTATTTATGGAAAATGTAAGCATGTCACCTTATACATGGGATACAGTAATATGGATTCCAGGCCTGTATACTTTTTTGAGAAACTTGAAAAACCCGTTGATTAAGCACTCATTAAAAATATGGACTGAGATGAACTGGACACAAAAACTGGACACTCGGGTATCAGATCTTACCCCTATCGTACCCAATCCCCACTTTAAGATACATCTTCCGGAAAGCTCTCTCAGTTGTTGGAAGTCTCAGAACCTACTAAGGGTTGGTCCATGGTGGCATGATGACAAAATAATGACCTTTGAGTGGGTGAGAGATAGATAAAATTTACCCCTGGCTGATCACTATAATTTTTGCAGGATACATCATTTTATATATACGATAAGTGGTAGGGGAACCCCCCAAAGAAACACCTGGCTACTCAAAAAATGTAGGAATTCCCCCTTTCAGCCTGGTATTATTAGCCTCATGTATGAACTATTTAATGAAAACTCATGGGCAAACAAACCAGACTCTACCAAAGCCTGGGAGAGGGATTTGGGCACCGAGTTGGCAGACAGCACATGGGATAAAAGTTGGCAAGGCTTAAGTAGGGGATCTTTAAATTTTAGTCTGCTTGAGACTTCAGTAAAGGTCCTACACAGGACATATATTCCTACTTTTAAGCTAATAAATGGGATCCAAAATGGAGCAGCTCATGTGTTAGGAACAGTGGTAATGAGGCTAAATTTATTCATGTCTGGTGGGAGTGTTCGGCAGTCATAAGACTATGGGAAGAAACATGCTTACTAGCTTCTAAAATGTTTAAGATTGACCTAATAAAATATTTTTTGAAAGAAAAAATACACATAGCTAGTAGTTGGAAAACCCCAAATTAAAACTTTCAGGAATTAATAAAAAAATCAACTATTTACTGCTCAACGAGAGATTTAACCATGTAGTCTTGGCTAGAATCACCCAGTTCCAGACAATTTGGGATCCCTGGATAACATCCCCATTTAGTGCCCCCCTAATATAATAAAACATTTGTTAATGGTTGAAGCGACTCGGGGGGAAGGACCGGAGTGGGGGAGCCGTGGAGGAGACCCTTCAGAAGCAACCAGCGGCAAAATCATCCGAGGAAAGGAGAGGTCGCCTACTGAAGCCTGCCCTAGGGTAACCCAAGGGCGATTGAGCAGGTTAGATATTGTAAATAATAAGCTACTGCTGGAGTGATGATAGATAATAGGACTTTGATGTTAACTGCTGATATACTCTTTACTATTGTCTGTTTTACCATGTCTTAGGTTTCTCTTAAAAATTGCAATCACAGTAAAAAAAAAGAAAATGTATTAACCAAAAAAGTAAAAAAAAGAAGGCCTAGCCACATAATTTTAACAAAATGTCTTCATTGTAAATATGTATTTTTGCACAACTGTTGTGTTATGCAAGACTGTTCAATATGCTTTCTTTTTCATTACATGCCGTACGCCTTCTGACATAAAAATTGAAATTCAAAAATTAGGTATTGTTGCAGCCGCTGCTGTTGCAGCGGCTAGAAAAATTGACCTTTGTTCCCCAGGCAGAAAGTGCCATAAAACATTGCGTCTTCTTGAACCCTAGTTGGTGGCGGATAAATGTGAGGCAATCTAGACTTTTTTGCCCTAGGCGACTTCTCTTCTCAGTGACAAAACCTCCTGCTGCACTGAAGGTCCTTTCTGACAGGACACTTGACGCGGGGCAGGCAAGAAGTTCAATTGAAAATTGGGATAGCTCAGGCCACAGGTCTAGCCTGCATACCCAGTAGTCAAGGGGTTCATCGCTCCTCAGAGTGTCGATATCTGCAGTTAAGGCGAGGTAGTCTGCTACCTGTTGGTCAAGGGTGGATCCCAAAGGGCTGATGCGATGCATAGGACTGAAAAAGGTCAGCATGTCCTCCATCAACAACACGTCTTTTAAATGTCCTGTCCTTGCCGGCGTGGTCGTGGGAGGTGTATTACTTTCACGTCTTCCCCTGTTATATTGCCCTTGTGCTGTGACATCACCCTTATATGCTGTGTAAAGCATACTTGTTAATTTGTTTTGGACCTGCTGCATCCTTTCTGACTTGCGGTAATTTGGTAACAAATCAGGCACTTTCTGCTTATACCGGGGGTCTAGTAGCATGCACACCCAGTACAGGTCGTTCCCCTTCAGCCTTTTTATACGAGGGTCCTGCGACAGGCACGACAGCATGAAAGACCCCATTTGCACAAGGTTGGATGCCGAGCTAGTCATGTCCTGTTCCTCGTCCTCAGTGATCTCGCTGAAGATATGTTCTTCCCCCCAGCCACGTACAACACCACAGGTACCAGATAGGTGACAACGAGCACCGTGGGATGCCTGTTGTGATTGGACTTCCTCCTCCCCCTCAAAGCCACATTCCTCCTCTGACTCCTCTTCCTCACAATCCTCTTCCAGTGTTGCCGCAGGTCCAGCAAGCGATGCGGATAAGGCTGTTTCTGGTGGTGATGGTGACCACAACTCTTCCTCTTCCTCGTCACGCTCATCTATGGCCTGATCCACCACTCTTCGCAGGGCACGCTCCAGGAATAAAACAAATGGTATGATGTCGCTGATGGTGCCTTCAGGGCGACTGACAAGGTTTGTCACCTCCTCAAAAGGATGCATGAGCCTACAGGCATTGCGCATGAGCGTCCAGTAACGTGGCAAAAAAATCCCCAGCTCTGCAGAGGCTGTCCTAGCACCCCGGTCATACAAATACTCGTTAATGGCTTTTTCTTGTTGGAGCAGGCGGTCGAACATTAGGAGTGTTGAATTCCAACGTGTGGGGCTGTCACAAATCAAGCTCCTCACTGGCATGTTGTTTCGCCGCTGGATATCTGAAAAGTGCGCCATGGCCGTGTAGGAACGCCTGAAATGGCCACAAACATTTTTGGCCTGCTTCAGGACATCCTCTAAGCCTGGATATTTATGGACAAAGCGTTGTACGATCAGATTACACACATGTGCCATGCACGGCACATGCGTCAACTTGCCCAAATTCAATGCCGCCAACAAATTTCTTCCATTGTCACAAACCACTTTGCCAATCTCTAGTTGGTGCGGAGTCAGCCATTGATCCACCTGTGCGTTCAGGGCGGACAGGAGTGCTGGCCCGGTGTGCTTTGAGGCAAGTCAACCCCAAGACGGCATGACACTGCCGTATCCGGGATGTGGAATAGTATCTGGGGAGCTGGGGGGGTGCCGTTGATGTGGAGCAAGACGCAGCAGCAGAAGAGGACTCAGCTGAGGAGGTTATGGAAGAGGATGGAGTAGGAGGAGTAGAGGAGGTGGCAGCAGGCCTGCCTGCAAGTCATGGCGGTCTCAGCAACTCCTCTGCAGAGCCACGCATTCCATGCTTGGCAGGCGTCAGCAGGTTTACCCAATGCGCAGTGTAGGTGATATACCTGCCCTGACCATGCTTTGCAGACCAGGTATCAGTGGTCAGATGGACCCTTGCCCCAACACTGTGTGCCAGAGATGCCATTACTTCCTTTTGCACAATTGAGTACAGGTTGTGGATTGCCTTTTGGGCAAAGAAATTTCGGCCGGGTACCTTCCACTGCGGTATCCCAATCGCTAAAAACTTTTTGAACGCCTCAGACTCCACCAGCTTGTATGGTAAAAGCTGGCGGGCCAAGAGTTCAGACAAGCCAGCTGTCAGACGCCGGGCAAGGGGGTGACTTTGTGGCATTGGCTTCTTACGCTCAAACATGCCCTTGACAGACACCTGACTGTGGGGAGATGAGCAGGAACAGCAAGAGGCGAGAGACAGAGTGGTGGATAGTTGATAGGGGGCAAGGAGGACAGCAGTAGTTGATGTGGATGAAGATGCTGGACCAGGAGGAGGATGGCAGCTTTGAGTTTGTGTGCTGCTTGTACTCATGTGTTGATCCCATTGGCGTTTGTGATGTGACATCATGTGCCTTCGCAAAGCAGTTGTACCTAGGTGGGTGTTGGACTTCCCACTTCTTTTCGCACAGGTTGCAAATGGCATCGCTGTTGTCAGAGGCAGACACACAAAAAAAATGCCACACTGCTGAGCTCGGCGGTGACGGCATTCTGGTGGTGGCAACAGCATGCGTTGATTGGCGTGCTGTCTGGCTGACCCCGGGTGATGATGCATGCTGTCTGACTGTGCCACTAGCTCGTTGCGATGACCTCCCTCTACTTCCAACTCGTCTCCTCCTCCTCTCTGTCTCCCCATCTGAACTTTCCCCCTGTTCTTCTTCTCTTCTAGCGGGAACCCACGTGACATCCATGGACTCATCGTCATAATCATCACCCGCCTCACTTGTATATGACAACTGAACAAAGGAAGCAGCAGCGGGTACATCATCATCATCACATCGTACGTACATGTGTGTAATTGCTGCCTGACTGAGACATATCCCTGTTATCTACATTCTCTGGCAATAATGGTTGCGCATCACGCATTTCTTCAAACTGATGTGTAAATAACTCTTCTGACTGATCAATTGAATTGGCTGTAGTACTAGTGTTGGTGGTGGCGGCAGGCGGGTGAGTGGTAACTTGAGAGGTGACCGAAGCTAAGCTGGAGGAGGATGGTGCGTCAATGTTCCAAGCGGAAGCTGTAGAAGATTGGGTGTCCAGTGTTAGCCAGTCAACAACGTCCTCTGAACTTTTCAAGTTCAGGGTAACTGGCCTCTGAACACTGGGCATTATTGTAGGGCCAAAGGGAATCACAGCATCACGACCACGACGGCCTCTGCGGGGTGTCCTGCCTCTGCCTATCATTTTTTTTTAAATGTGGACTGTTGGTACCCCAAATAGATTGGATTGGTTGAACTTGGCACAGTACTTGTAAGCCTGACACACACACTATGGGTAGCGGTCAAGCAAATGAACTTTGATTGACGGTCAGACAAATGCACTTAGATTTAAGAAAATAAAAGTTTGGGTTTTTTAAATGTGGACTGTTGGTACCCCAAATAGATTGGATTGGTTGAACTTGGCACAGTACTTGTAAGCAAGACACACACTCTGGTTAGTGGTCAAGCAAATGAACTTTGATTGACGGTCAGGCAAATGCACTTACATTTAAGAAAATAAAGGTTTGGGTTTTTTAAATGTGGACTGTTGGTACCCCAACTAGATTGGATTGGTTGAACTTGGCACAGTACTTGTAAGCAAGACACACACTATGGGTAGCGGTCAAGCAAATTAACTTTGATTGACGGTCAGGCAAATGCACTTAGATTTAAGAAAATAAAAGTTTGGGTTTTTTAAATGTGGACTGTTGGTACCCCAACTAGATTGGATTGGTTGAACTTGGCACAGTACTTGTAAGCAAGACACACACTATGGGTAGCGGTCAAGCAAATGAACTTTGATTGACGGTCAGGCAAATGCACTTAGATTTAAGAAAATAAAAGTTTGGGATTTTTAAATGTGGACTGTTGGTACCCCAAATAGATTGGATTGGTTGAACTTGGCACAGTACTTGTAAGCAAGACACACACTATGGGTAGCGGTCAAGCAAATGAACTTTGATTGACGGTCAGGCAAATGCACTTAGATTTAAGAAAATAAAAGTTTGTTTTTTTTTAAAGTAGACAACTAGTAAACAATATTATATTGTATGCATTGTGCACACACAGTATAAGCTGTGAGCCTGACACACACACTTGCAAACCGGGTTTACAGCAGAGATCTGATGAGTCCTTCAGCACTGCACTGGACACTGAATAAACTTGCCTAGCTATGGTTTTCCCTATTGATGCAGTATCACCTACACTCTACCTCCTCTCAGTAAGACTGCAAGTTAGTTCTGATTCCAAAATGGCTGCTGTCCATGATGTAGAAGGGTGTGGAAGGGAGTGTATGCTGCTGATTGGCTGGAATGTGTCTGCTGACTGTGACATGCAGGGTCAAAGTTTGCTCAATGATAAAGTATTGGGGGTGGGTCGAATCTCGCATATGTTCGCTGTTCGCCGCGAACGTGAACATGCTATGGTCGCCGGGAACAATCCGCCGGCGAACTATTCGCGACATCTCTACTAGTGACCCTACACGCAAGGTAAAATAAAACTTACAACAAACCCCTCCATATTTAATATATACATACTAGCGATTTGGTGCTCATTGCGGGCCCTGCGCTGAGTGCCTTTGGCGCTCATCGCATGTCTCACATTGAGCGCCTTTGTCACTCATTGCGAGCCTCTCCCCCTGTGTACTTTATAGGCCTCTCTCACATATAATGTGAGGCTTTTGGTCCTCGATGGATGTATTTTCTAAGTCCTACATTCCTGACGTGGTTAGTGTAAGTGTTACTGTTTGCGCCATCATGCGTTTTCTAAGTTCTGCGTGCTTGGCTTTGCATAGCCTAATTTTAATCTTGTTTCAGATTTTTTAAGATTTTTGGCCTCCATTTTTTTTTTTGTCACTTAGCTGATTTTCAAGTGATGAAAAACGGCAAATAAGGCTCAAAATTGCTTGCAATCTCACTCCCAGGCTACCTGGCTCTTCCCCTGTCTTGTGTGCGAGTGTGTTTTATTTTTTAAATATTATTATTTTTCTTGCTTTTGGTGTTTTTGGATTTATGAGCTACGTGCTTCAACTGCTCACCTCGCTTCACAAGGCTTGCAAATGTGCACCAAAGGCGCTCATCACAAGCCTAAGTGCTGCACAGCTGCTTTGCCTTACTTCGCAAAGCTCGCTTGCTGAAATGAGCGCCTTAAACAGTTATTTTTTAACTAATCTGTAACAAAATGTTTTAATTATAGAACATAAACATTTAAAAAAATTAAACTTCCTTTGTAAACACTTGGTTATTATAAGTAACTAGCGATTTGCCCGTCAAAAAATTACGGTCAATAAAATTTTAAATCTGGGAATGCTGTTTGTGGCACAATGTGATTATCTGAGACTCTTAAACTTTTTTTTATCTACAAAGAAGTACCAACATGTATAATAAACTTTTTTTATTTTTTTAACAATGAACTGTTGAACCATTTCAAACTTTTGAATCTTCATGTATGCAGTAATAATGTAACAATATATGAATTGTGCCTGAATAGGTATTGTGAACCATGACATAAAGGTTTCTAACATGCAAGTTATATTGTAAACAGTGTTGACTGAATTGTTTTTAACAATACTAACATCAATAGGTCAACTTTGTATAAATGAGTATTTTAAACCATTTGCAGAAAGCTTCTTAACATGCAACGTGTAGTTTAACTACTATTAAACCACATAGGTAATGAATCCAGAGGAAGGCAAACAGTAAAAAAAAACATTGAAACTTAGCCAATTGTATCAAAGGGGGAAAAAATAAATTCCTTACTGACCCCAGTAACTGCCGATTGGATTACTCTGTGGATGAATCATGTCTATTTAATTCTACATTGAAATTTGTAACAAATGATTATGCTGCTAACGACATAAATCCTAAATATTAACTTTTCAAACCTTATAAAATACAATGTTAAGAATGCAAACATTAACGTAAGTTAATAACATTTTAATTGAAATTATTTAAAAATATAGTGATCTTGAATATTGAATCCAGAGGAAGGCAAACCCAAAAAAACTCAGCGAAAGTTTGTCAATTGTTTCAAAATGGGCTAAAAAATTAATTCCTTCCTGACCCCATTAACTGGGGATCGGATTAGTCCCTGGAACAATACTCTCTATATCATGAAACAAATTTTGCAACAAATGATGATTGTGCTACTAACATTAAACCTTCATTACATAGAATGAAACAACTTTTTATTCCTTTGAAAATAGAATTTTAACATTAACAACATGAACTTAAAGTAGTAAAATGGAAACCGTAAAGATAACAAAATTCAAGGTAAGTGTTTTGTGGGGCCAATCCTGGCAAAAGTGACTTCCAAGACATTCCAATTTTTCTGCTTTGTCTGTGAAAGTGGTTCCCTTTAAAAGAGCCCAGCAGACTTGTAATTTTGTCTAAGGGATACAACCACTGTTTATTGTTGTTGTTTCTTCTTCTTTTTTAATTGCTGTATTTGTTGAAAATGGCACATAGAGTTTCCTAACTGAAAAAGTGGTCCTCTAAAAAGAAACAGCCAGACATCAAAGTTCGTCCGCGGGGTATAACCAATGTTCTCTATGTTTTTTGCCATTTTATAGTGTTTCCTTAGCGAAATAGTGGTCCTCTAAAAATACCCCTAGTTACATAAAAATGCATCCTTGAAATGAAACCACTGTTCTCCATATTTGTTGTGAATTTGATGTAGATATAAGAGCACTGTTGCTTATTGAATAGGGTTCGTTGTGGCTTAGTTGCAATTTGGTTTTGTTTGTAATTGAATTTTCAGTACTTCATAGTAGACAATGTTTTTTGTAAAAAGTCTTCCATCATCTAATAAATCACTCTGACTTTGGTTGTTTTCAATATAAATTGTATTTCCTCTGGATTCTTGCATCTTGAAAATGCAACATACAGTTGGCCATGGGTAAATACTGGTTCTTCTAAAAAGATTCCAACGGATTTAAACATTTGTCCTTGTGATTTATTAATGGTCATGGCAAATGCCATGATGATGGGAAATTGTCTTCTCTGAAGTACAAAAGGCAAGCTACTTTCACTTGGTGCCAAATCTATTCTTGGTATGAAAACTCTTTCACCTTTATGGGTATCATTGAGAATTTCTGCATTTATGAAATAATCTTTTAGTTCTTGGAGAATTAATCTGGTCCCATTACATAGTCCTTTTTTTGGGTTCATATTTCGCAGTAACATGACAATTGTACCTTTTTTAGCTGCAAAATATGTGGTGTAATTCAAGATGGAGTTAATGAATTATTAAATTCAGTTGAAAAGTTTGTCTGAGTTTCTTTGTCATCACCAAGTACACAATCTGCACTGGGATCATTTTTTTGCGGTGCATCTATTAATTTTAATAATTCATTAATCAGAAGCAATGCATCTTTATTTTTTAAAGTTAATATTATTTTTGTTGCAAGCTTTGCATAATTGTAGTTACTTATTTTATTTTGGAATATAGCCGATAGGTCCTGTTTACAAATCATATGAGATGGAATTTCCATGGTATCATCTGGTAAATGCTGAATTTGTTCTGTTTTTCCTTCTCCAATTTTGATGAGCCACTCATTGAATTCATTTTTTCCTTGTGATCTCATATTTTGTTCTAATTTGAGGTGAGTAAAGAGTTTCCATAGTGTGCTTGACTAGATACATCTTTCTACAATGTCTGTGCGATTTTAATGGACAACAACAGGTAATGTTTGTCTAAAATATCCACCCAACAACATGACCTTTCTACCAAAAGGTAAATCATTATCCATGACTGCATGCAACAAATGGTTAATGCATTGTAGAGCATGGCATGACATCATTGTAGCTTCATCGATGATAATTAATTTACTTTACTTAATTTTTTTTGCTTGTAAAGATGTAATTCTTATATCCGACAATGATGTTTCCAGAATAGGAACTGGCACTTTAAATCCACTATGCACAGTCCTTCCACCTTCTAACAAACGAGCTGCAATTCCAGTTGTTGCAAATGGCAGTGCTATTTCACCTTGTGCGCGAACAAAACTCATCAATAAATGATCCAGCAGTTCCATCTAGATAGAAATAACGCTCTTTGAGCAAGTCTTCCTCTAGTGCACTTTTTATGGTGTTAAATGCTTGCAATTGTAAGGTATTTAAAGTTGCAAGTCTTTCTTGTGTTATTTGGTTTTGAAGGTGAATATCATAATCTTCAAAGTTTATTTAATCTATGAGTCCTGGATCTGGCAGATTAGAATTTGCACAATTAAATCCATGGGAGAGAAAGACCTCTTGAATTTCAATTAATGCTTTTAATTCTGCAATAGGCTCATTGTATTGTTGCAAAAAGTCTTCAGACATATTTGTTTTAAATTTGTCCCACAAAGCTAATGCATTTGAAGCATTTGAGAAGATGCGAAGAAATGCAAATTGTTCTCTCATATGCCGTGGCATTTGACACAGTGCTGCTTCTTCTAGACATCTTTCCCATGCTGTATCATCAGCGCAGCTAATTGAAATGTGTCATAAACAGTGTCATTAACAGTTCTCAACTGTTTAAAACTTTGTGAACCACAAACATTTAAAAGGAGTAAACGTTCAAGGTCTCTTGGACTTACAGTGTATATTCTAGTTATAATTCTGTTTCCACCGCTTTTTATTTTTCGCCATAATACATTAACAAAAACATATTGGTAGGGAATGTCAATATAAAACAATTCCCTTTCCTCCAAGTCAGTACAATTTAATTGAAACCACGCAGTTTGTGTAGTTTGCCGATGCTCACTTTGTGCCAAAGCATTTCTTTCATTTCCAACATTGAAATAAACTAAATGTCTTTGGGAAAAATTTACAGCTAATCGATATACTGCATGTGAGCGATCATGCATTTCAAATTTGAGAAGATGCCACATTGCTTCTGGCGCACTTACATAGCGAGCATCTACATGAGATGCAAGTTCATCATGTAATAACTCAGTTTGTTCTGGATTTTCTTCACTTTTGACCACTACAGTAGCTACATCATAGCCTTTGTAAATATATTTGTAGACATAGATAATGCATTTTATAGAAGTGCAAGCTTCCACATTAATGTGTGCATTATACTTCATGAGTAAATGTGGATTGTATGGCACTACCTATCTGTTATCCAATTTTGTCATGAATAATGGCAGTTTGGCTTTCTCTTCTTCCATATAATGTATAGCAATCACAATTGTCATACGTTTTGTCTCTACAGTATAATCTTTTGAAAATGTTTTAGTGCATTTTTTATTTTCCATACATGGTGATTGTGGATTAATATCTTCACATGGTCCATGATTTATGTGATGAGTTACAATCTCATATAGCCTACCATGTATTTCTGGATCTGGTAGTTCAGTAATGATTACTGAATCCACTTTTTGACAAGTAATCACAATTGTCATACGTTTTGTCTCTACAGTATAATCTTTTGAAAATGTTTTAGTGCATTTTTTATTTTCCATACATGGTGATTGTGGATTAATATCTTCACATGGTCCATGATTTATGTGATGAGTTACAATCTCATATAGCCTACCATGTATTTCTGGATCTGGTAGTTCAGTAATGATTACTGAATCCACTTTTTGACAAGTATCCAATTTATATTTTTCTTGAAGAATTTCATAAGCGTATGTGCATGACTGTGGAAGTCCTCTTTTTTGAAATTCTATGGTATAAACATAAGCCAGACATTTGCCAAATAACTGAGTTATGGATATGTCATGTATTAATTCAGTTAATTTTATTTTGAAGACTCTTGCCACCAAATCTGGTCTATCGGAAGCAGTTTTTCCAATTAACAGATTCTGTACAATCTCTGGCCATGGTGGATTACATGTAAATGTAATAAATAAATCTGGTTTTCCAAATTTAGTTGCAATAGCCGTAGCATCATTGTATCTTTCTTGCATATTGTGAGGTGATCCTTGGAAAGAAGAAGGTAAAATGATGGCTTTGCCAGCTGCAAGCTCTGTGTTCGTAGCTGCCTCAGCAACATAATCCATCAGTCAAGAATACTGTTCTACACGTAGTTTATCTTGTTTATATTTGATGAAATTTTAATTATTTGCCTCAACTTGCAAATATGAATCAATATTCCAAGCATGAAAAAGTTATTTCTAACACGTACTTTTGAATTTGGGTATCTCTGAAGTGTTAATTTGGATTGCCATCCGGCTTCCCCATTTGGAAAAAAAATTGGATATATAATTGGATCCAAATTATGTTGATAAAAGTTTGCTCCTCATTTCTGGGATATTTTCTAATATTCCTTTGAAATGGTTGTTCTCCCTCATCATTTTGAAAGACCATTGCAACCTCATTTGATGTTGGTAAGTTGTAACAGTGTTTATCAGTATGGCGATCTCTTTTAAGAACCATATTGATTTTTGGGATTGGTAATTCTGCATGAATTATTTGTTCTTGTTCTATTTCTGACAATGTTTTATAGACTTGAGTATACGAGTTTTGGACCATACATTTATCAAGCTCTGTAAACACAATGGGTAAGCATTTTTTTATTTTCTGGAAGCTGCATACGTTGTTCAACAGCTTCCACAGTATCTAGGACATATAGTTGAGCACATTTTCTTTGCTCCCCTTCTTCCGGATGTAAATGAGAACTACGATGGTAAATTTGTTCTTGTACTTCGAAACAGTAAGGGCCATGTCCTGGCACATTAGTAGCTAATGTTGCACCCATAGATGCAAAGGATATGGCACTATTATATGATCTTATGTTTGTTTTGAAATGTTGGTAACTAGGGAAAGAAGGCTCTGTCATAATAGTTTTTAAATATGTTCGGAATTGCTGTCTTTGTGGAAGTCTTACCTTGCCTTTTTGACAGCAACTAACAAACTGGCCATCTCTGGGTCTGTCCTGTTGGAAATGATAAGCCCCACAAAACAGACAGACAATATTCATATCACCACAATGATGAACCTCTACTGCTAGAGATTTAAGTAAAGGACAATTGTGAGAAGATATATCAATGTGTCTAAATCCTCATTAGAAATATTATCTGATTACTCATCCACATTTTCTAAATGCTTTTGTTTTTTAGTAGCCTTCTTGGGCTTGGTTGTTAGTTTGTCAGCAGCTAATCTTTTGCTTTCGAGTCTCCCCCGTTCTTTTTGTCATCGAATTTCCTTCTGCTCCGGCGTCTGATGATCTGCCCATGTTTTTTGACGTTCTCTAGTTTGACATCTTTTCTTTTCCTGTTTCTTGTCAGTATCTGCCATCTTAATCTGTAAATAAAAGTAGTCAATTAGTATCCATCCTTTTGCTCCTTTGTTTAGTTATTTGTTTTAACAGATTATTTTATTTTATTTTTTTCTCATATTAAGTTTATGAGGTTAGACTTATCAGATTCGTTAGGTTACAGTCTATGTTGTGAAAGGCACACAGCAAATATGATAGTTCCTTCTATTTTTGATATGTGAACAGCATTTGTTGTGTTATCCTGTTTTGTTTGTGGCAGTGTTCTCATTATGTCTTTAGTTGTGTTTTTTGTGCGCCACTGTTGTCATTAGGTGTTTCGCATATGTAGTTGGGCTTATATGGTTTTGCACCAGAAATAGTATATATCCTTCCATTTTGTATATATTAAGACCACTGTCATTTTCTATTTTGTGTGAGCCACTGTTGGTATTAGGGGTTAGGGTAGTCCTTTTTTTCTTTTTTCCTATCCTGTTTTGCATGCGCCAATGTTGTTATTAGGGGTTTATGATTATGGGGTTATGTTACAGTGTTAGTTAGCGTGCAGTACATTTTTACAAAGGCAGAAACAAAAAAGAATAGGTACTTCCATTTTATATGTGTAAACATCAGTCTTTTTATTTTTGTTTTACTTGTAATACTGTACCTCTTTTCTTCAAATGTTTTGTGTTGAAATAGCTGTTGAGATGATGAGAGTCTTCAGGCAGTGTCTATTGAGAATTAAAGAGAGAGATGGAAATGTTAAAATAACATGTTAATAAATGTTTTTTTAAGAGTAAGAGCATATAAAACAGGATATATTCTTCCATTTTGTATGTATTCAGAGAAGTTTAGCTTATGGGGTTAAATAGATCCTTGCAGGATAGATCCTTGCATTTATTATGTCTTTAGAATGTTTGTTGTATTCTGGTTTGTGTGCATCATTGTTTTCATTATAGGTTTAGGTTATGGTGTTAGGCTTAGAGGTTGTTGCATAGAAAATAGGATATATTATTTGATTTAGTATGTCTTAAGATGTGTTGTGGTATCATGTTTGTTTGTGCACCACAGTTGGCATTAGAAGTTTAGGTTGTGGCGTTAGGCTTAGAGGTTGGTGGACACAATACAGTATTTATTTGTGAATTGTATATGTGTTAACAATATTGGTAGCAGTATACTGTTATGTACGCACCCCTGTTGGCATTAGAGGTTTCGGTTATTTGTTGTAGTATCCTGTTTTGTGTCCGCCACTGTTGACATGATGTGTTTTGGTTGTGGGGTTAGTATTATAGGTTGTGGCATAGAAAACAGAATATATTTTTAATTTTATATCTGTTAACAACATTTGTTGTAGTATAATGTTTTGTCTGCGCCACTATTGGCATTATGGATTTATGATATATATTATTATATATTATTATATTATTATATATATTTTTTTGTTTTACTTTTAATACTGTACCTCTTTTCTTCAAATGTGTTGTGTTGAAATTGCTGTAGAGATGATGTGAGTCTTCAGGTAGGGTCTGATGCGAATTAAAGAGAGAGATGGAAATGTTAAAATAACATTTTAATATTTTTTTTTGCACTAAGAGCATATAAAACAGGATATATACTTCCATTTTGTATGTATTCAGAGAGGTTTAGCTTATGGAGTTAGTCTTAGAGAGTGGTGCATATAAAAAAACAGGATAGATCTTTTTATGCATTATGTTTTAAGAACATTTGTTGTATTATTCTGGTTTATGTGCACCACTGTTGTCATTATAGGTTTTAGGTTATGGGGTTAGTGGTGCATATAAAACAGGATAGATCCTTTTATATATTATGTTTTAAGAACATTTGTTGTATTATTCTGGTTTATGTGTACCACTATTGTCATTATAGGTTTAGGTTATGGGGTTAGGCTTAGAGGTTGGTGCACACAAAACAGGATATATTCTTTAATTTAGTATGTGTTAACAATATTTGTAGTAGTATACTCTTTTGTGCGCACCACAGGTAGAATTAGAGGTTTAGGTTATGGGGTTAGTGTTTCAGTTTGGTGCACAGAAAACAGTATATAACCTTCCATTTTATATGTGCTAACAATATTTGGTGTAGTATCCTCTTTTATGTATGCCACTGTTTAGATGATGTGTTTTGGTTCTCTGGTTAGGCTTATAGGTTGTGGCATAGAAAACAGAATATATTTTTTATTTTATATAACAACATTTGTTGTAGTATCCTGTTTTGTGTGCGCCACTATTGTCATTATGGATTTAATTTGTTTTTTTGTTTTGTGATATTCTCTTTTGTGTGTGTCACTATTAACATTAGGGTTGTAGGTTCTGGGGTTACGTTTAGAGGGTTAGTTATGTTGCAGTGCATTTTGACATTTGCGCACACCAAACAGGATAGATGTTTTTTGTTGTTGTTTTTTTTACTTTATTATTAGTTATTAGTTGTGTATAAAGGACAGAGGACCCCAGCTGCCAATCTTCCTGTGGCCCTCTTTAGGCTGTGTCTGTTGGGAAAGATAGACAGAAATGCAAATGTTTAAATATGACAATATTTGTAGTAGCCTACTGTTTTGTGTGCAGCACAGTTGGTATTAGAAGTTTAGGTAATGGGGTTAGGCTTGGAGTTTGCTGCACAGGAAACAGGATATATTGTATTATATGTGTTAACAACATTTGTTGTAGTATCCTGTTTTGTGTGTGCCACTATTGGCATTATGGACTTCTGTCTGGACTGTTTTTTTGATTGGTGATATTCTGTTTCGTGTGCATCACTGTTAGCATTAGGGTTGTAGGTTATGGGGTAAGGCTTAGAGGTTTAGTTATGTTGCAGTGGATTTTCACATTGGCTCACACCAAACAGGATATATATATTTTTTTTTACTTGTTATACTTTACCTGTTGTGTTCAATTATTAGTTGTGTATAAATGACAGAGAGTCCCCTGCTGCCAATCTTCCTGCGACACTTTTCAGGCAGTGTCTGTTGAAAAACATAGACAGAAATGGAAATGTTGAAATATTATACGTTTTTATTTTTTTTGAATCACTGATATTTTAATTTTAATTTTTTTTTTACAAAATTGAGTTTTATACATTACCTGTTGATTTTAATTTCTTGTCTGTAAATTGCTGCAGATTTGACAGTCCGTGTTAAACTGTGCAGTGCTGCAAATTATTCAGTGACACTGTTCAGGCAGAGTCTGTTGAAAATGATAAAAATAAGCAAATTGTGAAATGCAGTGTAAATATATATGTATATCTATTTTTTTTCTAAAAGCATAAATTAGGTTTTAAAAGATATGTTAATAAAAGCTATGCTGTTGTAAAATTGTATCCTTTTTTGTTCCTTTGAAATATCTAGCATTTTAGGCCACGTAAACATGTATCTATCTTTGAAATTTTACTATACATGAATAATGGCTTCTAATTTCTTCAGTACATTTTTTTTGTGTCAATATTTGAGATTATTATTATTTTTTAATTATTAATTGATATTAGTGAATGGTCAAACTTTAGATATATTTGAAATGTTATTGTATATGAATAACATTGTCCTTTGCAATTTTTTTTTTATTCTTAATGTAATAATTAGAATGTATTAATTCATTAAGTCATTAATTATAGCTCACCTATTATCATTAATTTGCAGATTTTAAACTTCTAAAGTTATAATGAAGTTGTTTCAGAAGTAACGCCACCAGTGAAATGTCCAGTCACACTGTTCATCACCTGAGGAGAAATGTAGAAATTTCTGAAAATGTTGCAGTATTTATAGACTTTGAGCTGAAGTAGAAACCGTTAGAACGCAATATGCATGCGCTATTTGCGTTCCATCCATCAATTTGCTTTCCAGCCACCATTTTGCACAAGTTACTTAGTTCTTGCATATAAAATGTCCGCAATTTTGTATTTGTTATGGAGCGCATGATGTGTGTTACGTGCCTTATGAAGTGTTATTGAGTTTGGGTAAGTGTTCCGAGTAGGTGTTGTAATTGTACGTGCTTAGTCTCGGGGTTTTTTTTTGTCCGCTATTTTTTCTCTCACTTTTTCAATTTCAAAATTGATGATATCCAAGTAAAATTCGCAACCAACCCCACTGACAGACGTCCAGCTTGTCAGTCCCGCGGGTATGCTTTCCTTTGTAAAGTATTACTGGTCGTAAATTTTCATTTTTTTTCAAACTGCTACGGGTCTCTCAATGTGAATTGGATAATGTATGTTTTTATTAAAGTGTAGTCCCGGGGCTTGTGTAAGGCAGGTAATGTTGTTTGTGTGCGAAATTAATTTTGCTGGTGTTTTAAGATCCTTCGGCTCTCATTGCGAGGCTCTTGGTTTAGCAGCGTTGTTTTTTTTTTTGGTATGGCAATGAATAATTAATAAAATAAGAAATTAATATACATTACCTATTGTGAAGTAATATATGCAGCATTGTGTTGAAGAGCTGGCAATCCATTTTCATGTTGCTGCAGCATCAGTGCAGTATGAATGTGTGCAGTATGTAGTGTAAATAGTGTGCATGCATTAGGGTAGCTGTGTACTTCCGGATTGTGTAAGTTAGTGTTCTAAAATGGCGCCTAATGTGTAGTATGCTGCTGTGGCTGTTTTTGCATCTTTGTTTTCGGATGTCGGCCGACTTTTTTGGAAAATCCGTAGGCGTTTGGTGGTGTTTTGCGTGTTTAGGGTCCGTTAGCCTTGTTTTCGTTTTGTTCGCCGGCCATTTTTTCTCTCACTTAGGTGATTTTCAGGTGTCTAAACTCTGTAATTTGGACTTAAATTGAGGTGTAACTTCACTTGCAGAGGTCCTGGGTAAGCTTTTTATGTGTTTGTTGTGTGTATTTCTTGTGTTTCTAATGTTTTTCGGGTGGCCTTGTTTCTCGCTTAGGGGATTTTCAGGTGTCTAAACTCTTTTATTTCTAGTGAAATTGAGGTGTAACTTCAGTTTTCGAGGTCTGGCTGCCTCCCCTTGCTGTAGGTAAGCTTTTTATGTATTTGTTGTGTGTAGTTATTTGTTTTTTCATGTTTTCATGTGCGCATGTTTCGGGCGGTAAGGTCGTATTTTTGCAAGGTCGTAATGGGTCGTAACACGTCTCGTATTTGTTTGCCGTAAGTCCGTAAAATTTTCGAGATCTGCAGTTGCTGGCAAGGAGCGCCTTCACTATGCAAGCCTTCAGCATTAGCAACAACCCGCTTGCTTACAACTATATATGTGATTCTAGCGACTTTGGTGCCTTTGGAGCTCATTGTAAACCTCTCCTCCCATCTACCTTACTGTCCTTGCGATCCCCCCTTTCCCTTCCCTGTGTATTTCTTATCTGTGACTCTGGTGAATCTTTGCGTGGCACGCTCTGACTGCCGTTGGTTTTATTTTCAATGTCCTGTTTGCCTGTCGTTGTTCGTGTAAGTGTTACTGTCTTTGCCGTTGTGTATTTTCTAAGTCCTGTGTGCCTGGCGTTGTTCATCTAATTGTTACTATTCTGCATGCTTGGCCTTGCTGAGACTCGTTTTGATCCTGTTGAAAAAAATATCAGTACAAATGAAAAAATTGCACACTCAGAGAAAAATGTAAATACAAAAAAATATATATTATTACTTATGGTGGAGTTAGGGAAATTTCTAATGACTTTCAAAGACCAGGTATTAGTTCTATAGCAGGTGTAAATCTGGCACTGATTTGTTACAAGCATTTGAAATAGTATCTTCCTTTCAAGTCTCTGCTTGTGCACTGAGCAAAGACTGAATGCCTGAAAACATTTGAAAGCGGCCAAAATATTTGTATTTAATATTAATGTTTTTAAATTTGATCCCAAGTAATGTGCAGTTGGTTTGACAGTGGAGTGCAGATACCACTGATAAGCATAGTATAAAGAAACCAAGAGACCTTTCTAATAAAAAGAACAACTCTGGGTTTCTAGCTCTTAAGACCTACAATAGACTTATCTGGCCCCCTAATCAGGGGCCCTAAGTCACCCTGCTTTGTGGGTGGGGTCCTCTCTTGTCCTGCTTCTTCCTCTGAACAGCAGGACATGAAAAATCTGCAAAGCAATGATACTGCAAAGGAAAAGGACAAAAAAAAAAACAACAAAAACAAAAGGGAATAATAAAGGAACAGAATACTGTGAAGTCGAAAGCAAGAGAGCTAAGAAACATACCTGCAGACACAGAAATTAACTTGGTGTGCTAAACAGGAAGTACTTTTTGCCTTTTGTTGGATTTTGGCCCAAATTTACTAAGTTTGCGACTTTGTCTGTGTAAAAGGCTGCACTTTATGGACTCTGAAGCCCTACTTCGTTGATTTTGGCCCAACTTTCCTCAAATTAAATATTTTTCTAGCTTTCCTTAAGCCGTAGATCTGCCTTCTCTGGGTACTACTTTTATCATATTCTATACATCCTCTGCCTTTCTCATACACATTGGGATTGATTTTGGCCCAAATCTGCTAAGTTTGTGACTTTGCCCGTGTCCAAAGTCCCTTTCTGGCCTCTCAAGCCCTACTTCATGGATTTTGGCCCAAATCTACTAAACTTCGACCTACCTCTAGCTTTCATATGTCCTAAATCTGCCTTCTCTAGGCACTACTTGTATAATCGCCCTCATAAAGCTCTGCCTTAACACACCATCATAACTCCTTAATAATCAGCCATTGCTAGGCAGTCTTCACTAGGCACCACAGCAATCGTGCTTTCCCTAAGCCCTAAATCAGTCTTTAACCGTCTTCATCGCAATCACGCTTTCATATTACCTAACCTGACCACAAATTATCATTTACACATTTTTAAAGCTTATAGAGTTTTCACATCATGCAAAAATATATATTTTAAGATTAAGAAAGGATAGGAATCTATTCCTACTCTTAGGAGTGAAAGCCAGTCAAGTGCCACTGAAGAGCTGGGTGTGTCTAGGGAGAGTAAGAGTATTCATACTCCCTGTGTGCATCATATTTCACACTGTGTGAGGATTGTGTCAAACTCTGAGAGCTAGGACATTCAGATCCTAATATACTGCACAGGCCATGCCTTTACATATATGCCTCCCTATTTGATGACATAAGATATTTATGGCTGAGGACATCAAAAGACATGAAATATAAAGACAATTACTAACAGTAATATAAACTGAAACCGTAATAAGATAACTATAAAAATGTAACAAATACAAAGTAAAGAAAGAGTAAGATTGTCTGACACTCTGTGCTGATAATAACTTATATAAGTAATGAGATAGTGGTGCTTGACAAAGTTGTGCCACCTATGCACTAAGAGACATTAACTATGAAATACTATTCTAAAAATATAAAGGGAACATATATAAATATAGGTAATATTTGCAATCAATGCTCCACTACACAAATCTATAATGGTACCTGTAGGATGACAAAGTCAGATTATATAATGTCCTGTTGATAGGTGGATTACATATTTGTTCTGTGCTATATAGTTCAATGCTGTGAACAGTAAATATCACAGTATAAAATAAGTTGCAGAAATGTGTAGAGAGGAAATATGGCTACAAGACTTATATATGGATGTGAACTCTAATATGACACCTATTCTGTATCATCTGCTATGAAGTTTTGATGTCTTGCAGGTAATAGGAAAGTATCATAAACTATGTAATTTACTGTGCGTACATTTTCATAACTTTGAGCACTGGGAACATGTAAAAGAAGTAATCTTAAACTGAAACGTTTAATGTCTCTTAGGCTGACGGTATAAATTTGTGGGATAATTTTATAAGTATCTCTTTTTTGTTGTCGTTATTGGCCATTTACAAATACATAGATATATGGAATCTCAATGTTTAAAAATTGTCTGGCCTCAGTGTCCTGGCAGTTTGATTGAAACCAAGCAGTAAGTGTTGTTTCTCGATGTTCACTTTGGGCTAAGGCAATTCTTTCATTGCCTATAGTAAAGCAAACAAACTGACTTTGTGGCAAATGTACAGCTAATCTATACACAGCATGCATCATGCATCTCAAATTTCAGAAGACGCAACATTGCTTCTGGAGCACTGACACAGCGAGCATCTAAATAATTAGAAAGTTTGTCATGTAAAATTGGATTTTCTTTTTCATTTTGTGCACCTTGCACAACAACAGTTGCTGCATCATATCCTATTTACTAGTGAATTGCCCGTCAAAAGATGACAGCAATAAAATTGTAAGGCAGGTAATACTGCTTGCCACACAAAGTAAGTCTTTTGGTTGTCTAAGTATCTTTGGTGCTCATTGCGAGGCTCATACTGAACACCTTTGGCTCTCATCACGTGGCTTGCAATGAGCGACTTCAGCGCTCATTGCGAGCCTCTCAGTTGGTGTATTTTTGGTTATCAGAGCCCCTTCGGAGCTCTGGTGTACTTTTGCTCCTCTGAGCCCCCTTGGTGATTATTGTGATCCGCACGCTGAAAGGCGTTTATTGCGCTCCTGTCGTCTGGTCCTTTTTTTCTTCTCTATATGTATTTTTTAATGATGATTAATTAATTAATAATATCATAAATTAATATACTTTACCTATTTGTAATTAATATATGCAGCAAGCAATATCCTGAAGAGCTAACAATCTTTTTTGATTTTCCTGCAGCCTACAATGTATATTTGCACTCTTGCTGAGCTGAGGTATAAGTGTCAGCAATGCGTGAAGTGTGCAGTGTAAATAGGCTGCATGCTCGAGAGCAAACCATTTTTTTAGCTGTGTATTTCTGCATTTTGTAATGGTGATTTTATTAGTAGCAAGTTGATGTTGCAAAATGGCGGTGATTGTGTATGTGTTACGCGGGTGTGGATCATTTTGCATCCTCCCTAATAGTGCATTTTATAGCTCGTACAGGCTTATGTAAAAGTCTTATGTGTCTGTTTTCTTTTTGTGTGTGTATTGGTCGTGTAGCGTGTGTAAGATAAGTAGGCTGCGTGTGCAAGCGCAAAGCATTTGTTTAGGTGTGTAATTCTGCATTTTTGATTGGTAATGTTATTAGTTACAAGTTAGTGTTGTGAAATGGTGGTGATTATCAATGTGTTAGGTGGTTGTGGAGCATTCAGCGTCTTCCCTAGGAGTGTATTTTGTACCCCATATGGTCTTGTGTAGAAGTCTTATTTGTCTGGCATGTTTTTGTGTGTTTATGGGTCATGTAGACTCGTTTTAATTCTTTCCGGCCGCAATTTTTTTTCCGGCGCTTAGGCGTTTTTCATGTGTGGAAACTCTGTAAATTGTAGTTCAATTGTCATGCAACCTGACTTCCATACAATGTGGATGTCCCCCCGTGCTATAAGTGATTTTTTTTGTTGTTAATTTTGGTGGTGTTTTTGTTGTTTTTGTCGTTAAGTTCGTATTTTTTGGACCTCGCATTTTTTTTTTCTAAGTGCCGCGGGTCATATTTATTTTGTGTAAGTCTTGATTTTCTTGTTGCAAGTGTTACGGGCCGTAATTTTTTTATGCAATTTTTTTTCAAACTGCTATGGGTCTTGCATTCTGAATTGAGTTTTGTGTTGCTGTGTAGTTCTGCAGGTCGTAGGGATGAACGCCTATGGTACTCATCTTCAACATGAGTGCCTTTGACGCTCCCTGCCTAAGTCGTACAGGGTCGTAAGGATGAGCGCCTATGGTGCTCATCTTCACCAGTGCAAGGAGCGCCTTTGGCACTCCTTGCCAGCAACTGCGTCCCTCGCTTCGCAAGTGCCACAGAAGCGGCGGGCTATGCGAGCCCGCAAGCATTAGCAACAACCCGGGTTGCTGACAACTATATATGTGATACCCATATTTGATGGATTTAATAGAAGTGCAAGCTTCCACATTTATGTGTGCATTGTATTTCATCAGCAAATGTGGATTGTATGGAACAACATATCTATTATCGACCCTTTGGCCATGGAGAGCTGTTTGTCCTTCTCTTCTTTTATACAAAGGGTATCCATTACAATTAGCTTATGTTTGCATTTGCAATAGTTTTGGGAGCTTTTGTACATTTTTTTTTCCCATACATGGTGAATTTGGATTGATATCTCCACATGGCCCATGAATCATTCTGTGTGTTACAATCTCATGAAGTTTTCAATATTTTTCTGGATGTGGCAATTCAGCAGTAATTGCTGAATCCACTCTCTCTGCAGTATTCAATGTATCTTTTTCCTGTAGGATTAAAAGTATGTGTGCATATGGTAGGCCTCTTTTTTTAAATTCAATGGTATTAACAAAAGCCACATATTTTCCTAATAACTGTACTTTAGTTATATCATGTCTTAATGAATTGAGTTTTATTTTGAATACTCTTGCCAGTATTTTGTCCAAGATTCAAATTTTCCTTGATCTCTGGCCATTGTGGATTACATGTGAATGTAATGAATAAATCTGGTTTGCCAAATTTTGTGACAATAGCCATGGCATCATTATATATTTCTCGCATATTGCGAGGAGATCCTTGGAAAGTGGATGGCAAAATGATTGCTCTTCCAGCTGGAATGTCTCTGTTGGTAGCCAATTCAGCGACATAATCCATCAATCAACAATATTGTTCTATGCAAAGCTTATTTTGTTGAAATTTTTATAAAATTTAGATTATTTGCTTCTACTTGTAGATAGGAATCAATATTTAATTGTTGTGTGAATTTGCCCCCATATAAAATAGGATTAAAATGATCCCAAATAGCAGTTTGTGCCATTTACAGCATAAAAATATTGCTTCTAACATGAACTTTACTTTTGGGATAACTTTGCAATTGTAGTTTTGGTTCCGATCCTGGCTCACTATTTGGATAGAAAATGTGATTTGTCATTGGATCTAAACCCAAATTAACTTAATATATCAATGTTTATAATAGGTTGGTCTTCATTGCGTGGATATATTCTAATATCCCGCTGAAATGGTGGTTCACCATCCCCATTTTTAAAGACCATGGCAACCGCATTTACTTTTATTGCAATCGCTTTTCAAAATCATATTTACTCTTGGCAATGGCAATTTATGTACTTGAGCATGTTGCTGTTGTTCTTTTTCAACCTGTGCTAATTGTTTGTATGTATGTGTTGTTGGCCATAATTTTATCTAGCTGTTCTAAGACATATAACTGTGCTCATTTCCTTTGCTCTCCTTCTTGTGTGAGTAAACGCAAATTGCGGTGGTAAATTTGTCCTTGAACTCTAAAACAATATGGACCATGTCCTGGGACATTTTCTGCTAAAGTAGCACCCATAGAAGCAAATGATATTATAAGACCTGATTTTTTTTTTTTAAATTGTTATAATTTGGAAATGTTGGATCGCTTATTATACTTTGTAAATAATCTATAAATGTGTGTCTTTTTGGAAGTCTTACCTTTCCTTTCTGACAGCAACTAATTAAGTCTCTGTCAATTGGTCTTTCCTTTAGAAAATGATAGGCCCCACAAATCTGACAAATTACATTGAGTAATCCACAACAATGAGTGTCTACTGTTAGTGCTGTAATGAAAGTGTTATGTGTATCAACATTGGTTTCATGAGGCAATATTGGATCATTAGGCAATGTTTCACAGACATGTTTTTGTTTACTTTTTATTTTCTTTGAAGCTCCAGCACACTCACTTTGTGCTTTCTTACTCATTTTTCTTTTATGTAAAAATCTCTGTCTGTCTTCTTCTCAAGCGTTGAGAAGTCTCGGGGGACTGTGCATCTTTCCACCTTTGCTTCCTTTCCCTTGCCGCTCTACTTTTGCGTTAAATCCGGTCTTATCCTTTGTCCGCCATTGTAATCAATACAGTGGATATAAAAAGTCTACACACCCCTGTTAAAATGTCAGGTTTCTGTGCTGTAAAAAAATGAGACAAAGATAAATAATTTCAGAACTTTTTCCACCTTTAATGTGACCTATAAACTGTACAACTCAATTGAAAAACAAACTAAAATCTTTTAGGTAGAGGGAAGGAAAAATATAAAAATAAAATAATATGGTTGCATAAGTATGCACACCCTTAAACTAATACTTTGTTGAACACCTTTTGACTTTATTACAGCACTCAGTCTTTTTGGGTATGAGTCTATCAGCATGGCACATTTTACTTGGCAAGATTTGCCCACTCTTCTTTGCAAAAACACTCCAAAATCTGTCAGATTGTGAGGGCATCTCCTGTGCTCAGCCCTCTTCAGATCACCCCACAGATTTTCAAGCTGATTCATGTCTGGGCTCTGGCTGGGCCATTCCAAAACTTTAATCTTCTTCTGGTGAAGCCATTCCTTTGTTGATTTGGATGTATGCTTTGGGTTGTTGTCATGCTGAAAGATGAAGTTCCTCTTCATGTTCAGCTTTCTAGCAGAAGCCTGAAGGTTTTGTGCCAATATTGACTGGTATTTGTAACTGTTCATAATTCCCTCTATCTTAACTAAGGCCCCAGTTCCAGCTGAAGAAAAACAGCCCCAAAGCATGATGCTGTGGGTATGTTGTTCTTTTGGTGATGTGCAGTGTTGTTTTTGCTCCAAACATATCTTTTGGAATTATGGCCAAAAAGTTCAACCTTGGTTTCATCAGACCATAACACCTTTTTCCCACATGCTTTTGGGAGACTTCAGATGTGTTTTTGCAAAATGTAGCCTGGCTTGGATGTTTTTCTTCATAAGAAAAGGCTTTCGTCTTGCCACTCTACCCCATAGCCCAGACATATGAAGAATATGGGAGATTGTTGTCACATGTACCACACAGCCAGTACTTGCCAGATATTCCTGCAGCTCCTTTAATGTTGCTGTAGACATCTTGGTAGCCTCCCAGACCAGTTTTCTTCTCGTCTTTTCATCAGTTTTGGAGGGAGCTCCAGTTCTTGGTAATGTCACTGTTGTGCCATATTTTCTCCACTTGATGATGACTGTCTTCACTGTGTTCCATGGTATATCTAATGCCTTGGAAATACTTTTGTACCCTTCTCCTGACTGAAACCTTTTAACAATGAGATCCCTCTGATGCTTTTGAAGCTCTCTGTGGACCATGGCTTTTGCTGTGGGATGCGACTAAGAAAATTTCAGGAAAGACCAACTAGAGCAGCTGAACTTTATTTGGTGTTAATCAGAGTCACTTTAAATGATGGCATGTGTATGCTGATTCCTATTTAACATGATTTGGAATGTGATTGCTTAATTCTGAACACAGCTACATCCCCAGTTATAAGAGGGTGTGCAGACTTATGCAACCACATTATTTTTCTTTTTCTTCCCTCCACCTAAAATATTTCAGTTTGTTTTTCAATTGAGTTGTACAGTTTATAGGTTACATTAAAGGTGGAAAAAGTTCTGAAATGATTTATCGTTGTCTCATTTTTTTACAGCACAGAAACCTGACATTTTAACAGGGGTGTGTAGACTTTGTATATCTACTGTAATTGTAAATACAGATGTAATATATCATGTTTTTTTTTTATATTGTATGTATTGTTTTTACCTTTTTTGAATGCAAAGCCTAAATGGCATTAATAAAAGAATGGAATAATTAGAAAAACATTTGTAATTTTTATATGAAATAAATAATCCATTATTTAAATTTTTTTGATTGACATTCATTAAAAAGGGAAGCACTGCACATATATATATATATATATTGATAAATCATTTTTTTTAAAGAATTAATTATTAAGTCAATAATAAAGTAATATACATTAATGAATTAATCAATAACTGACATCAATGGTAAACCTAAAGATGTAATTATGTTTTCCTAAAGAAGGTCAAACACAAAAAGCTTTGAGCAGATTGGGCTTAAAATTATGTGCAATTTTGTTACTTTATTAATTAAGAAATCAATCAACTTATGAGGTGTAATTTGCGTTCTTTAAAAGTTAATTAGGTAAGCATATATGTATGCATAAGTAATGTGTTTTTTAAAATTATTTATGAATAATAAAATACTAGGCCTCATTCATTTGCAGTTTGGGCAATTAAACAGGGCTCCACATAAGCACATATTTTTTTTTACAGAAGTTTGTATTTGGTGAAAACCTTGCTTTTGGATACAGGTTCAGTAACGAAAAACTGAAGTAAAAAAATATGCTATGTGTTTATATAGAGCCCTATTCAATCGGGCAAAATTCAATTGAATGAGGGCCGAAATTAATATAGGTTAATTAATTAATTATTAACTGTCATCAATGCAAAACAAAAAGGGCATCATTAAATCATATACCTGTGAAATTGATCTTATTGAAGAAGAATTGCTCACTCTCTGTCTTCAGTCAGGTACAGAGATGAGGAATCTGTAAAATACATGAAAATCATTTTTAATGTTTGTATTCAATTAACTTGTGATATTGAAAGTATGATGTTTAATTAACATACATGGAAAATATAAAAGCACAATCATCAATATATTCATAAATAAAAGCAGTATAAAATATTAAAGGTAGCACTTGTCAGAATCTAAGAAACTGCTTTAAATATTTAAGTGCTTTGAAGGTCCTATCCCTGTCAGGCAATTATAAGCACTCATTATTATTAATTAACAGTTTCAAAAGCAATGTACATGAATGAGCAGTAAGGCAAATATATACGTGCAGTTTAAAAATTATAATTATTTTTATTGCAGTGTAAAATTATTTATTTTTTTGGTAATGATTACTAATTATTACATTAATTAATCAATAACTGTCATCAATCCAAAATAAAAATAAAATCATTTAATTAACATAATTAAATGATATACCTGTAAAGGTGATCTTTGTGCTGTTCAAACATCACTCTCTGTGTTCAGTCAGCTGCAGAGATGATGAAACTGTCAAATTAGATGGAAAGCATGTTTAATTTTTGGATGCATCCCTATCAGGCAATCAGCAGCAACACAGATATATCAGTGCATTGTAAAACGTACATATTTTTTGTGGTATTTTTTTTTTAATAATGAATTACTAATTAATAGTTAATAAAGTAATGTAGATGAATGATCAGTAATACAGTTATATTAGTGCAACCTAAAATCAATATTTTTTTTATTGCAGTGTAAAATATAAGGGCAACAGTGGGTTAATCACATATACATAATAGTAGAAATTTTTAATGAAAAAACAACGTTGATTAAAAGAGTTTAAAAGGAAAGATTAAAAACACTATGAACAATAGTTCCTTCGATGGCTACTGTAACCTTTATTATCACTCTTTCGTTTATCATTCGTGGCATGTGGTTACATAGCAAATAGTTTTTGCAGAGTATGATAAGGGCACTTGTTCAATCACTTCTGAGCTATAAAGTCCAAAATGTACTTTATATACTGTACAATGCTGTTAAATTCATAACGAGTCATATAGACCACCTGTTAGCTGTATTATGTAGGTGGTCAGGGACAAGGGGTATTGGGGGTGGTTGAGTCTCACAGTCAATCTCAGAAGGGGAGGCTTTTTTAAGGTCAGATATAGAGTCAGTATATGCAGCAAAACTGCCTTTCTATATGTGTATATATTCACAAGTCTGGCGCTCTTAACTCTTAGTATATATCTCTATCCCCTCTTAACTCAGTCCCCATAGGTCCTTAGCTGCTAGTAATATAGACAGTAGTAGTATAAAATTTGTATAAGCCCTCAGAATGCCTCTGATCTTTCCTATTTAGTATTTTAGCTCCTCCATTAACTCGGAGGTTCGCGCTTCCTGGTTACAGCGTGCGTGATGACGTCACGCTACGCTTGCCTGCTTCCTGACACGTTTCTACGTGTAAAATGTCCTTCTCAAAGGATTAAGGCGTGTACTGGACCTGTGAACTATTTAAAGGAAATGGTAGTCATGGTTACCAATACTACCGTGTATGCTACACATCAAAACATCTCTTTTGTGCAAAATTACTTTTAAATGTAAATAGAAGGAAAGCATAAGGTAAAGAGGGGGTCCCATAATATCTCCATTTGCATCTTTATAGACAGTAAAAAGTCTGTCTCTATATATATCGGACCTTATAGTAAAAGGTGTTATCAACAGGTTTACATTGAGGAATTAGACCATATCTCATAAGTATGATAAATGTATATAAGTACAGGATTATAAAAAGAAATATGTGATAACTTGTAATAAAAGAGGGAATGAAAACCTCTTATTATAAAAGGTGTAATATATTGCACCAAAATAGTAGATAAAAATTGCCTATAATATATGTGAAGAAAAAGCTAAATAATATATATGTTAAAATGAATGCCATAAGAGTGATGATAGTAATATCTAGTCACTAAATAAAGTGCAATAAATACAGTGCTCAATATGTGAATAAGGGACATGAAAGTCCTACATTAAAGGACCCGTAGGCCCAAGTCTAATCTTTAAATACATAGAGGATATGTGAAGAAAGATATATATATATAATGATGGTAAAGTGATAGCCATAGCAATGATATAAAATGTGAAGGTCCTATATTAGGTGACCTGTGGATCCAAAACTGGTCACTAAATCAAGTGCCATAAATACAGTACTCAATATATTTAATCTTGACTTATATCTATGATCATTTTTCTGTTCTTATAGATTATTCATATAGAGATCAACAAGCATTGACTATAAAGAGAATAACAGGCTAAAAGAATCAGAGAAATAGACCTATTTCCAAAAATTAAATAGAAAATCTATGGAATATAATGTCTATTCTGCTTAGATGAAGGGTGTGTAAGAAAAACCCTTGTTTAGACCATTAGGTACTTGTGCTTTAAGTTTGTAAATCCATTTAGATTCACATTGTAATAATTTCCTTTGGAAATTGCCCCTCCTAGGTCCTGGAGTTACTGAATCTATAATGCAAAATTTAAGTACATTAGGATTGTTGTTATGGCAGTATTTAACATGTCTTGCTATGGGAGTATCATATTCATTAAGAATAGAATATACATGTTCCCCCACTCTGCGACAAAGCTCTCTGCAGGTTTTACCTACATAAATCTTTGTGAGGAATTGACTCTCCTTTTGAACCCTGGTCCCCAGGCTGTTGGGCCTCTTCCCTACCACTGCACCAGCCTGCCTTTGTGAAATTCCTGGAGATCTGATAACCTTGACTCTGCTAGCAATAGCATCAGTGACTAGTCTCTTCAGCTGTGTCTGGTCAGGTGTCTGGTCCTTGGCCTATATAAGGCACTTCCTGTTTATGTACCTTGCCAGACTATTGTGTGGTTCCTGATCACTTCAATAAAGCTTGTTCCTGTTTCACCTACAAGTGGCTGAACTGGATTATTGCTTACCTTGGCTGCTGGTCTCCTCAACCTTGCGACTCCTATATCATTACAGAATAATCTGGCCCTTTCATGAAGACCGCCGGGTCAGATTCTGCATTGGCCCAGCAGGTTGCTTTATTTGCAAGAACTGTGCAGACCCAGGCACAGACCATTTAAGTGCTACAGGACCAGGTATCTGAACTGCAAAATAAAGTTCAGTCAAAGCACAGTGAGTATACCAGCTACAGGGCACGTGAGGTTGCGGCTGCTACTGTTACACCTGCACAAGATGCCCGCTTGCCCCTACGAGAAAAGTTTGGAGGAGATCACAAAAAATTTAGGGGTTTCCTAAATCAATGCCATTTGCACTTCATGATGTTACATCACCAATTTCCATCTGAAAAAGAGAAGGTGGGATTTATTTTTTCCCTATTTAAAGATGAAGCCCTGGCTTGGGGCTCCCCTCTTCTGGAACAGGACAGTCCAGTCTTGGGTAATCTAAATGACTTTCTTGAGGCCATGTGCCTAGTTTTTGATGACCCAAATCGATGTGCTACAGCAGAAGCCACTCTCCTTCATTTGCATCAAGGGTGGCGCTCGGTGGCTGAATATGCTGCTGAATTCAGACAGTGGGTTGCTGATACTACACCGAACCAATCAGCCTAGAGGTTCCACTTCAGAAAAGGTCTCTCAGAAGCTATAAAAGATGAGCTAGCTCGTGTTGATCTTCCTGCTGACTTTGATGAATTTGTGTGTTTGGCTATCCGTATTGATCGGAGACTTTCTGAAAGAAGATTGGAAAGACAGGGCTCTTTTAGTCCAAGTACTACTCCAATTTCCTATTCAAGAATTTCTACTCCGATCCCACAAACACTTACTGACTCTGAGCCTGAGGCTATGCAGGTAAATCTAATAAGAGGGCCATTATCCAATGAAGAAAAACAGTGGCAACGCACTCACAATTTATGCCTGTATTGTGGTAGTGTAGGGCACTATGCCATCAATTGCCCTAGCAAATCCAAAAGAACAATAGCTATGGCTGCTGGGGGCGCACATATTCAACACCAATCACAGATTTCAGATCAACTGGATTCTGTCACACAACCCTTGTTTTCTCTGGCTCATGGTGAAGAGGGTATGTTGACTCAACATCCTCATTTTGTGGTGCCTATCACGTTGCAATGTGGTGATTGTAAAATTTCAACTACAGCTATGATAGATTCTGGAGCAGGCGGAAACTTTATGGACATTAAATTTGCAGCAGGAAATAGAATTCAGTCTATCCCTAATTCTTCACCTGTGTTAATGGAGACAGTAGACGGTTCTCCACTTACGTCAGGCCTGGTTACACATGAGACTGTGCCCTTAAAGTTGACTCTGGAAGTGAATGACCATGAGGCTATCTCTTTCCACCTAATTTCCTCAACACAGTTTCCAGTGATTTTGGGGGTACCTTGGCTTGCTATGCATAACCCACAGATTGATTGGAAGATCAGAACTTTGTCCTTTCCTTCAGAACACTGCTTAATGAATTGTCAATCCTCTAAGGTAACACCTGTTGCCACAACAATTAATGAAATGGTTGCTACAAACTTAACTAAGCTTCCTCTACAATATCGGGATTTTGCAGATGTCTGTGATAAGAAGAATGCTGATCAGCTTCCACCCCACAGGCCTTATGATTGCCCAATAGAGCTGTTTGTCTGGGGCTGCTATCACATTTGGCCGTATATATTCCCTTTCTGAGCCTGAATTGAAAGCTCTTTGTGAATACATACAAGAAAATCTTGCCAAAGGCTTTATTTGACCATCTACTTCTCCAGCAGGAGCTCCTATATTCCTTGTAGAGAAGAAAGATGGCAGCCTACGGCCATGCGTTGATTACAGGGACATTAATAACATCACTGTTAAAAACCGCTACCCCTTGCCTCTCATTCCTGAACTTTTGGAGAGACTTCGCTCAGCTAAAATATTTACGAAGCTTGATCTTCGGGGGGCATATAATCTGGTTAAGACCAAATGATGAATGGAAAACAGCTTTCAGAACCAGGTACGGGCATTACGGCTTTGTAATGCCCCTGCAACTTTCCAGCATCTTATCAATGATGTACTACGAGATCTCCTGGATCAGTTTGTTGTGGCATATTTGAATGATATCCTAATATTCTCTGATAATCTTGAAAACCACAGAAAACAGGTCCGTATAGTTCTGGAGCGCCTTCGTGCCCACCACCTATACATTAAACTAGAAAAATGTGAGTTTGAACAAACAGAAATTCAATTCCTGGGGTATGTAATAACTCCCAAAGGTTTAAGTATGGACGCAAGTAAAATTGAAGCTGTGCTGGACTGGTCCATCCCCAAGAATGAAAAAGATGTTCAGAGATTTTTGGGGTTTGCCAATTTTTACAGGCGTTTCATTAAGAATTTATCTGCCGTTATTACACCGATCACTAAACTTACATGTAAAGGGACTCCTTTTCAGTGGTCCGATAAGGCTGATACCGCATTTTCCAGATTAAAGGCTCTGTTTACCTGTGCCCCTGTCCTGGTACATCCTCAGCCGGAATTACCATTTATTGTGGAAGTTGATGCTTCTGATTCAGCTGTTGGTGCTATACCGTCTCAAAGGACTGGACCTAAGATGCTGTTACATCCGTGTGCCCGCCAGATGGTGCCAGCAGAAAGAAACTATGACATAGGGAATAAAGAACTATTGGCTATAAAAGCTGTCTTCACCGAATGGAGACATCTCTCAGAGGGAGCCACCCATCCAATTACTGTCCTCACAGATCACAAAAATCTGGAATGTATTCGATCAGCAAAGAGACTGTCAGCCAGACAAGCACGCTGGTCCCTATTCTTCTCGAGGTTTAATTTTTTGGTTACATACCAACCTGGCTCCAAGAATGGTAAGGTGGATGCCTTGTCTAGAATAGCTGACCCCCTCCATACTACCGTAAACAAGACCACTATCTTGCCGGAGCATATATTTATAGGAGTTACATTTCCTTCTGATCTGATGTCTCGCATTAAAAAGGGCTACGCTGAAGATCCAGTTCTTCGTGCTCCTCCTCGTGATCTCCATATGACGATGCTTAATGGGTTTTGGATTTTTCAACAATGTCTGTTTGCTCCGGAGTCAGTGCGACTGGACCTTTTACGTCTCTACCATGACTCAAAACCAGCAGGTCATCCAGGAATCCGAAAGACACAAGAGCTACTTGCCCAATCCTTTTGGTGGCCGAAGTATCATGAGGATGTTAAGAAGTATGTGTCCTCTTGTGATGTATGTGCCAGACATAAGACTCCTCGCTCATCCCCTGTTGGCTTGCTTCAGCCTCTTCCGATTCCTCATCGTCCCTGGGGATCTATATCCATGGACTTTATTGTGGAACTACCTCCCTCTAAGGAACACACTACCATTCTTGTTGTTGTGGACAGGTTAACTAAGATGGGTCATTTCATACCAGCTCGTGGTCTCCCTTCAGCTAAACAGACGGCTGACCTGGTTATTCGGGAAATATTTTGCTTGCATGGAGTGCCAGATGAAGTAGTTTCTGACAGGGGAGTGCAGTTTACATCTAGTTTTTGGAAACATTTTTGTTCTAATCTAGATATTAATGTAAATCTGTCGTCAGCTTTTCATCCGCAAAGTAATGGACAGACTGAGCGAACCAACCAGACTTTGGAGCAATATTTGTGGTGTTATATTAGTTACCTGCAGGATGACTGGCTGGATTTTCTACCCACGGCGGAGTTTGCCTATAACAAGGCCCAACACTGCTCCACTTCTTTGAGCCCATTTTTTGCCATCTATGGTTACCATCCAACCTTTCTAGTGAGTCTCCCAATTACTACTTCCATTCCTGCAGTCACTGATCGGCTAACCACCTTACGAGATTCCCAAGACCTGTTGAAGGAGACTCTTTCGAAGGCTCAGGAATGTTACAAGAGAGCTGCTGATAGGCATAGAATGGAGGCCCCAGTTTATCATGTTGGTGACAAGGTTTGGCTGTCAACAAGGAATCTTAAGCTTAGGGTTCCTTCTCATAAATTGGGTCAGAGTTTCATGGGACCTTTTGAGATCATCGCTCAGATCAATGCTGCCACTTTTCGTTTGCAGCTTCCAGATTCCATGAAAATACATCCGGTGTTTCACGTTGCACTGCTGAAACCTTTCCATGTCAACACTTTCCCTGGCCGAGCCCTGCCTGCCCCACCTCCAGTCCTCGGGGATGGTGAGGATGAATACGAGGTGGAGAAAATTCTGGACTCCAGGATCTTCTGCAACAAGCTTCAGTATCTGGTTCGCGGGAAAAACTATGGTGAGGAGGAGAGTTCGTGGGAACCAGTGGACAATATTCACGCTCCTGATCTCCTTCTGTCTTTTCATGTGCAGTACCCTGCTAAACCAGGCAATAGGGCATCCAGAGGCTGCACCTATAGAGGCAGGGGTAATGTGAGGAATTGACTCGGCTGGGTTTTGAACCCTGGTCCCCGGGCTGCTGGGCCTCTTCCCTACCACTGCGCCAGCCTGCCTTTGTGAAATTCCTGGAAATCTGATAACCTTGACTCTGCTAGCAATAGCATCAGTGACTAGTCTCTTCAGCTGTGTCTGGTCCTTGGCCTATATAAGGCACTTCCTGTTTATGTACCTTGCCAGATTATTGTGTGGTTCCTGATCACTTCAATAAAGCTTGTTCCTGTTTCACCTACAAGTTGCTGAACTGCATTATTGCTGACCTTGGCTGCTGGTCTCCCCAACCTTGTGATTCCTATATCATTACAATCTTATTACACAGGCATATTGTAAAATACACAATTTGTTTGGGTAACGATTACTAATTAATAATTCATAAATTAATATACATAAATAATTAATCAATGAATACATGCTTTCTAAAGAGGTAAGCATTAATATATTAATAAACTAAAGGTAGTTTAAAATGTTCAAATGTTGTTGTTTGGTAATGATTAGTAATTCATTATTAATAAATTAATGTATATTACTAATTAATTAATCAATGAATAAATATATTACAAAGAGCTAAACATGAAAGGATTCATGAACTAAAGGCAGTGTAAATTATAGGTTTGTTGCTCAATATTTTTAACTAACAATATATAAACATTATTTTCATAATAATTATTTGATTGATTATTTTTTAATGATAAATAATATAAATTAATACACTTTACCTATTTGTAATTAATATTCAGTAATCAGTATCCTGAAGAGCTAACAATCTCTTTGGATTTTCCTGCAGCAGGAAATGTCCACTCAGACTGTCATCCCCTGAGGAGAAAGTGTCAGGTCTGTGGCAAGTGTGCCCTATATATAGGCTGTGTGAGCGAGTCAAAACCATTTGTGTAGGTGGGAAAGCCGCCATTTCAGAATCTTAATGTGTAAATTTGTAAGTTAGTGTTGTAATATGGCGGCGTTAGTCTATGTTTTACACATTTCGCAAGCATTTTGTGTTCTTTATTTTAGTATTTTTTTCTACCTCGTACGTCGCTGGTTGTGTTTTGGCGGTGCAGGGTCGTGTAGCCTAGTTTTCATTTTTTTCGTCCGTCAGTTTTTTTTCTCTCTTAGCCAATTTTCTGCTGGCAAAAATGCTTAAACCAACTTAAAATCGCGTCCCACCTCACTACCAGATGTCCTGGCTGTTCTCCCGTGCTGTGTGATGTTTTTGTTGTATTTGTTTTTGTATTTTTGGTGGTTTTCTTGTTTTTTCCTTTGCTCGGTTCGGCCATTAACTTCGTATTTTTCCTATCCCGTAGATGTTTTTCTGTCCCGCAACTTGTCATTTTTTTTTTTGAAGTCCAGCGTTCGTCAACCGCTAGCAGCCTAAGGCAATCCCGCATTTTGTAAGTGTTTGGAGGCTAAGTCTCACGTTTTTCAATGTGTGATCAGCTCGCCTTGCTTGGCGCTCCTTTCTTGCTAAGTCCTGGTGTTTCATTGCCTCCACAGCTCAGCTCGCTTTGTGAGGCTTGCAGGCAATGTGTACCTTTGGCGCTCATCGCCTAAGTGCTGCGAGTTAACGGCTCGCCTCACTACGTTCATCACTAAGTTGTACGCACCACGCAATGCGTGACAACGTCTTGTAGTTCGACAATTATAATTTGTGAGGATTGAATATACTTATTAAAATACTGGAAGGTACACTTGTAAAGTTCTAATAATATATGTTTCTTTAAGATCAATTTGCCAATATAAATGATAGTGATTACAGTACTTTATTTATATACATGTAGAATTACATTTTTAGAGGTATTTTAAAATTATTGTATAAACAGGATTTTAACTTAAACCACAGTGATCACTTCAATAATAGCCTGAGGCTTCATACATTTACAGCCTTATTAAATTGCGATTTGTCCTCTTGAAAAAGGCGCTATATAAACACACAGCATATTTTGTTTGTACAGAAGTTTTTAGTTAGTGTAGATCTTGCTTTTGGATAGAAGTAAACTAACTAAAAACTTCTCCCAAAAAAATATGCTTTGTGCTTATATAGAGCCGTTTTCAATTGTCCGAATTGCAATTTAATAATGCTGTTAACAACTAACTGAGTATAACTGATCACAAATAGGCTTTATACATTTAACAACTTGTCTAATTAATGATAAAAATAGAACTCCATTAATCTTTTGATAAACATGTAATGTAGCAGTTCACTTGTGTTAATGGACCTTTCACTCTTATGATTATTTTATTTTTTTGTTTTTTTGTCTCCCTGTGTAGTTAATTTAGCTTTTTTGCCTTTCAGGGTATTCTCTGCACTGTTATTAGAAGTAAGAAGTGAACTTCTTTTTTGAATATAGTTAGGGTTTAATTTTAGTTCTTAACAGTTAACAGTTTTTCTACTTCACTCATTTATTTACTTTTGATAATTATATTTAACACATGGGGTAAATATTTATAAATTATTCTCAGCTATTAAAAAGTACACTCAGAAATTGTAATTTAAACGTGAAATAAGTTTTACATTCACTATTAGTTATCACATTTGTCTTTAAGCATCTTTATGGCCATAATAAATACTATATTAATCATTGTAAGTAATAAAGAAACAATAAGATGTATGATAACATCCTTGTGGCCTATTATTCATTAAGGAGAGACTACAGATAATTACTGGTGACTCATAGATTACTAAAACACTGTCCAGAAATAATGACCCCTTGTGATTGAGATGTAAATTTACTTTTTCATTTGTATTAAGAATGAGCCATAAAAAGTATTTAAGAATATAAGACAATTAACAAAGAAAACCGTATACTCACGCAATATCCATTAACTAGCGACTTGCCGGTCAAAAAATGGCGGTCAATAGAATTTTAATGCTGGAAATGCTGTTTGTGACACAATGTGATTCTCTAACACTCTGAATCTTTTTCTTATTTACAAAGAAGTACAAAAATGTTTTTTTTTTATTATTATTTTTTTTTAACAATGTACTGTTAAACCATATCAAACTTTGTAATTATCATGTATGGAATAATAATATAACAATCCATCAAATTTCTTAGAACACGTATTGTGAACCATTACATGAATGTTTCTAATATTCAACTTATATTGTATACAGTGGGTAATTCTTTTTTTTGTTTAACAATACTAACATGAAATCGTTGAACTTTTTGTAAATTAGTCTCTTCAACCATGAAAGAATGCTTTTTAACACACAAACTTGTATTTAAACTCCTATTAAAGCACAGAGGTATTGAATCCAGTGGAAGGCAAACAGTAAAAACCCCCATTGCAACTTAGCCAATTGTCTTAAAAGGGGAAACAATAATTTCTTCCTGACCCCATTAAATGGTGATCAGATTACTCCCTGGATGAATACTTTCTATTTAATTATACATTGAATTTTGTTAACAAATGCTTCTGCTGCAAATGACATAAATCTTTTTTAACATTCAATAAATTAATTTTGCCAACATTTTAACATACAATGCTAACAATGCAAACATTAACATAAGATAATAACATTTAATCTTAATTTATTTTAAACTATATTGACCTTGAATATTGAATGCAGAGGAAGGCTGATTTCAATAAATGTAATTTCAACTTTGCAAATTTGTTGAAAGTGTTGTCTAAAAACAACTCCTTCCTGACTCCATTAACTGCCAATCGGATTCGTCCCTGGATCAATAATCTATATATCATGCACGATTTACATTTTTCAACAAATGATGATGCTACTACTAACATTAATCCTTAATTACAAAGAATGTATCAACGTATCAGTCCTTTTCAAACATATTTTTCAGCTTACAAACCTGAAAGAAACATATTACATTTTAAACAGTAAAATTAATAAAATGCAAGCTAACTGTTTTGTTGAGCCAATCATGTCTAAACTGACATTATTATTATTATTATAGTTTTTTTATAACACGCCAAAATATTCCGTAGCACTGTACATAAATTAGGTTCAGACAGATAAATACAGATTAACATTTAGCAAAGGAAGGAGGGCCCTGTCTTTGAGCTAGGAATCCAATGTCCATGGTGAATTCCCAAAGTACTTACGATCTAAGGGATAGTGAGTGGTAAAAGAGGGAGAGAAAGGTGATAAGTGTGTTCGGGTGGAAAGTGATACACTTCTTTAAAGATATGCGTTTTAAGTGAGGTTTTAAATGTTTTGAGGTAAGGGGATAATCTGGTGGAGCAAGGCAAGGAGTTCCAGAGACTAGTGGCAGTACGAGAAAAGCCCTGGAGGCGGGAGTGAGAGGAGGTAACAAGAGTTTTAGAGAGAAGAAGGTCATTAGCAGAATGAAGAGGGCGGGTCGGGGAGTATTTGGAGATAAGAGGGCTTTGTAAGTTAGGGTCTTGATTTAAAATTTTATTCTTGAGGCTAAGGGAAACCAGTGGAGTGATTGAAAGAGAGGTGATGCCGACACTGAATGTTGTGTACGGAAGATGAGTCTAGCAGAGGCATTCATAATGGATTGAAGTGGAGACAGTCGTAGGGTAGGTAGGCAAACAAGAAGGCCTTCTAAGACATTCCATTTTTTTTTATTTTTCCTTTAAACTGGTTTTCTTTCAAAGAGCACAGCAGACTTTTTTTTCTGAATATGGTATGTAAGCCCCCCCTTTTTTTTTTTTTTTTTTGGTTATTACTGTATTTTTCAGAATTTGTTGACACATTTTTGTAACTGAAATAGTGTTCCACTAAGAATAGGCCAATTGACCTTCAAATTCTTCCTTCAAATGAAACCACTATTATCTGTGATTACAAAACCTTGTAAGTACACAATATTTTTTGTAAAAATACGGCAATCATGTAGTAGATCACCCTGACTTGGGTTGTCTTCAACTGAAACTTTAATCTCATCTGGATTTGTGCACCTTGAAAAAGCAACATAGAGTTGTCCATGTGCAAAAACAGGTTCTTGTAAAAAAATACCGACAAACTTAAAAGTTTTTCCTTGGGATTTATTGATGGTCATTGCAAATACTAGGATAACTGGAAATTGTCTCCTTTGAAGGACAAAAGGCAAACCACTCTCACTTGGAGCTAAATCAATTCTTGGTATAAAATCTCGTTCACCTTTATGGGTCCCAGTCATAATTTCTGCATGTATAAATTGATCTTTTAAATCATGCACAATTAATCTTGTCCCATTACAAAGTCCTTTTTTTTATTCATATTTCTCAACAGCATGACAATTGCCCCTTTTTTCAATTGCAAAACATGTGGTGGCATTCCAGATGGGGTTAAAGAATTAATAAATTCGATACTAAAATTCGTCTTTATTATCAGCCAGAACTGAATCTGCACTGTAATAATTATTTTGCGGTGCGTTGATGAATTTTTTAATTTCGTTATTTAGATTCAAGGCATCTATATTTTTTTATGTTAATATCACTTTGTTTGCAATGTCTGAGTAATCGTCATTATTCAGAGTATTTAGAAAGATTGCTGATATGAGTGATTCCTTGCAATGGATGGAATTTTAATGATATCATTGGGTAAATCATGTATTTGTGGATGTTTTCCTTCTCCAATTTGAATGAGCCAATCATTGAATTCATTTTGGCCTTCAGATCTCATATTTAATTCTAACTTGAAATGTGTAAATATTTTCCACAGTTTACTTGTCTTGATACATGTTTCAATGATATCAGGTCTATTTCCATGTGGCACAACAGGTAATGTTTGCCCAAAATCTCCTCCTAACAACATCACCTTTCCACCAAATGGCAAATTATTATCCATCACTTCTTTTAAGAATCTATCAATACATTGCAAATCATGAAATGACATCATTGTTGCCTCGTCTATGATAATTAATTTACTTTTTTTTTTAAAATTTTGGCTTGTAAAGAATTCAGTCGAATATTTGACACTGATGTTTCCATAATGGGAACTGGCAGTTTAAACCCACTATGCACAGTTCTACCACCGTCGAACAAAAGTGCTGCAATTCCAGTTGTTGCAAATGGCATTGCTATCTGACCCTGTCCTCGAATGTAACTCGTCAAACAATTGTACAGATAAGTTTTTTCTGATCCACCAGGGCCATCTAAATAGAAATTTCGGTCTTTCAGAATTTCATCATCTGTAGCATTTGTGATGGCATTAAATGCTTGCAATTGTAATGTATTTAAAGTTGCTAGTTTTTCTTTTGTTTTTTGTTTTTGTAGCTCAGTGTCAAGCAATATTTCTTGAATTTCCATTAAAGATTTTAAGAGTGCTATTGGCTCGTTGTAACGTTTCAAGGAGTCTTCGGACATATTTAATGTAAATGTTTCCCACAAAGTAAATGCATCAGGTACATTGCAAAAGATGCAAATAAACGCAAATTGTTCTCTCATTTGCTTTGGCATTTGACATAGTGCTGCTTCTTCCAGACACCTCTCCCATTCTGTATCATCAGCTATGAAGTTTTGATGTCTTGTAGCTAATAGGAATGTCTCATAAACTAGGTCATTCACTGTGCGTAAATGTTCAAAACTTTGTGCACCGGAGACATAGAGAGGCAACTTCTAGAAGACAAGCATTGGGTACTTTTGCAGGTTTTATGGCTTAGCTTAGGTCGGGAGCTACGAACAGGAGAGTTACCTATTTGTATTAGCCACTCTTTGAAATTATGGAAAGACCTGAAAAGAAGGGTGGACCTCCTGAGCGTGGGTTCTGGCTTGATTCCACTATGGCAATCTCACAAAGGTAAGCACCTCAATAAATTTACCCAGATGAAATGGTGGATAAAGTACAAAATAACAATTGTGGCATATACCTGGGTGACCGCACAAAGCAACACATCGTCAATTATCACTGACATAATTCAGGTGCCACATAGAGAGTGGCTTAATCTGATGGCAATTAATGAGACACTAACACACTCTACGAAAATCAACAAATATCATACCAAATCTCCCTTCGAGAAATGCTGTATCAACAATCCCGGAGGTAAGGCCAATATAGCCATCATTTACAATCAGATGGTGTCTCTCACCAACAGGGTCAAACCACATTACCAAACTGCATGGGAGGCTGACTTGCAGGTAACTCTAGACGACAGCCAATGGAATAAGATCCTTAAACAAGCCAATATTTCTTCACTAAATGTGACACTAAAAGAAAACTCTTTTAAGACAATAATGAGGTGGTACCTTACACCAGCAAGACTCCATCTTCTGAACAAAACACACCCTGACACATGTTTTAGGGGCTGCACAGACACTGGTACACTGATTCACATGCTGTGGGAGTGTCCGAAAATAAGAAAGCAACATACGACCTATTAGAAAGACTTTTGGGGACAAAAGTAACACAAAAGCCTGAGGAAGCTTTGCTAGGCCTTCCAATTACGGGGCTATTCAAATCAGAACAATGTTTAACAACACAGATATTTTTGGCCACGAGATGCATCATAGCTAAACACTGGAAACTTACCTCCCCTACTCACATTGAAGTACTTCACAAAATCAGGTTAATTCGGGCTATGAGCTCACTTTCAACTGAAATTGATGAAAGATACCGTCGATGGGCCTCCTGGTGGGACTTATGGACTCTACGAGGTCCACAATAAGGTTTGTGTGAACTTTTATGGGTTGACCTGATGTTTGATCTATGGTTTCACCTTACAGTACCTTCTGGGCACATGTCTGCTTTGAGGAATGTATATATCTTCAAGACCTTGTGTGACTTTATATATATATGTTTTACATGGTCATGTGTTATTCTAACCAAAAAAGAAAAACTTTGAAAGAAACTTTTTGATATATCTTGTTGATACTTGGGAGATTTGTTATATGATTTGCTGAACTTACGATGTTATATTTGTTTATTCTTTCAATAAAAAAGTTAATTATTAAAAAAAAAAACTTTGTGCACCGGGAACATGTAAAAGAAGTAATCTTAAACTGAAGCGTTCAACGTCTCCTGGGCTGACCGTATAAATTTGTGGTATTATTTTATGCGTATCTCTTTTTCGTTGTCACCATAGACCATTTACAAATACATAGTGATGTGGAATTCCAATGTATAAAAATTGTCTGGTCTGCGTATCCTGGCAGTTTAATTTAAACCATGCAGTAAGTGTTGTATTTCTGTGTTCACTTTGAGCTAAGGCAGTTCTTTCATTGTCTGCAGCAAAGCAAACAAACTGACTTTGTGGCAGATGTAGAGGTAAATGATCACAGCATGTGCCCAATAATGCATCTCAAATTTCAGAAGCCGCCATATTGCTTCAGGAACACTGACATAGCAAGTCTCTAAATAATTTGAAAGTTTGTCATTTAAAATTGGATTTTCCTTTTCGTTTGCTGCACCTTGCACAACAACAGTTGCTGCATCATATCCTTTGTATGTATATATTTATACACATATTTGATGCATTTAATAGAAGTGAACTAATAATATAAATTAAATTGGAACTATTCTCTAAGTGTAATAGAGTAAAAAAGGTATTAATTTGAAAACTGGGTACCTGGTAAAGGTGGGTTTGGAAAATCTATCCCCACCACAACTCAGGAAACCAGAAGACTCTATTTTATAAATATGTAGCAACTGAAGAAAAAATAATAATATGCAAAAACAAAAAAACTTTATTAAGGAAAAACAGAAAAATATAAAAAAATATAAGTTTAAAAAAAAGATATACTAAAGCAGTATATCTAAAGCAGGCCGGCTCTAGTTTAAATGGGGGGTAAGCTTTTAAGTACCATAAGGTAACAGAAATAGCCACCACCTGTCTAATTTATAGGACAGATGACAGCTTACAGTTGCTGTAATTGCTTTCAAAGTAAAGGAGGGAGATAGAGAGGAAAGATCTCTCTGTATTCAGTGCCCAAAAGTTAATCTCATCACACACTGTTACAATTTATTTATGAGGTGTGGAAAATTGGCAGGGACAATTCCTCCTTAATGTTGTGACCCACAGCACTAAGCTGCTGTCTACAAAAAATAGGGGGGTAGATAGTCTAATAATGTACTATCTGTACCAATGAAAGACTATAATAATTACTGTCTTACCTTCATGGTAGGAATAAAGTGAGTAGCGTTTTTACTGGCTACTACTCTCATACCTAATTATTATTGAGAATGTACTTCTATAAGTGTAATACTCCACATTGGGAGCGCTTACCCCCGCCGCCTGGTGTGTTGGTATTATTCCCGACGCGCGTTTCCCCGCTATTAGGTTTTCGGATTCATCAGGGGACTGTTTCTCTATGGAATCGCGGTCTTTTTGAAGGGTGCCGCGATTTCGCGGGTCGCTATTACGTCACCGCGTTCACGCTGGCACCGCGACGCGATCGCGGGCCGCGTAATCACGTTTCTCGCGAGATTAATTGTCTCTGATCGCGAACTCACGTTAGTCGCGAGATTTGGGGTGTAAGTTGCTTGTCACACGTGTTAGTGTGTTAAAGTGTTCGCTACATGTCAGGCACTTACTCTGTGTGTCAAAAAATTAGACATTTGTGTTGTAATGAATTTACTCTTGTAATGAGTTAGGTATAGCTTTGAAAATGCTAAAAGTTGTTGATAATCCTATGTTCTATAATTGAATACAAATTTAATTATAATAATAAGTCTAATGCTACTGGAAAGAAGGCCAATGGGGTAGAAAAGGAGGGCGGTCCCCTTGCACCTAAAACTAAGTCACAGGCCCCAACCAAAAGAGTAAAACACTACTGGGTACTATGGTATTACCAAAATATTCTTAAATTTCTTATATGGCTAATCAGTTTCTGTAGTTGTTTAAGAGGGCTCACATTGGAAGGGTCAAAAGATCATTACGTGTATGGTGAAAAGAAAGTGGGGGAAGAGATGCCTAAATTTTGGAAAGTGATATAGCCTAATGACTAAAATGATAGAGATGTATGTATCTTACTGTCTAAGAATAAATAAAGAAAGCAATACAGAGAGGGGATGGACTAAGGAAGAACGTGAGGACCCTACGGGCGAAAAGATGTGGTATCTGTTCTAGAGAAATGAAGATGTTGGCAAGATAAACGTAGACTATGTTGTACAGTAATTCAAGAAAAAGAATTGCCAACTATGAAGAGGGGTTTAAAATCTAAGATGTTAATGATAATATATAGAGTATGAGAACCATAATGGAAAAATGGTAAATGTAGAGAAGAACTGTGTGAGTAAATACTAGTCTTGAGGAAATGACTATGAGCTGAGTAACTAAATAAAAGGGGAGAAGCTTAAGCCCTCATTTAGGCCATGTGGAGTTACAGTTTTCAAATGAAAGATCCACCAGGCTTCTCGTTGAAGTAACTTGTTTTCCATATTACCTCTTCTTGGGGTTGTCTTTACCTTTTCTATGCCCATAAACTGAAGAAACATAATGTTTCCATCATGTATAGAATTGACATGCCTTGCAACTGCCACGTCGTTTTTATTGATTATGGAATTAACATGTTCAAGTACACGTCTTCGAAGTTGGCGTGTTGTTTTTCCTACGTACTGTAGGCCACATCTACAGTGAATAAGATAAATCACTGCTGTTGTTCTGCAATTGATATGGTTTCGTACTCTGAATTGCTTCTGATTAGAGGAACTTGTGAATTCTGCTGTTGTGCGCATGTGGCTACAAGCCTTGCAGTTACCACAAGGTTTTGAACCAGCTATTCGTTCAGTAAGCCAATCGCTCCCTGTACTCTTTTGTGCTTCATAGTGACTGTGCACTAGCTTGTCCTTCAGGCTAGGTGCTCGGCGATATGTAATTGCGGCTGTGTTCGTCAATCTAGTTTGAAGCTCGTTGTCAGCCAATAATATATGCCAATGTTTTTGTAATATTGATCGGATGTTCTCTCCGAATTTGTTATATGTGCCTATAATTCTTATAGGTTGCGATTCCGGTATCATTGAAGTAGTAGAGTTATACAGTAGATCTGACTGTGAGCGTTCTTTAGCTCTTGCATATGCCTTTTTCAAGATGTTATGTGAATAACCTCTTGATTTAAAGCGATCATAAAGGTCTTTCGCTTGTTGTTCAAAATCCATTTCGATGGTACAATTTCGGCGTATACGGAGATACTGGCCGTATGGGATACTCCGGATGAGGTGACTTGGATGGTGACTGGATGCCAGAAGTAGACTGTTTGTAGCGGTATCCTTGCGATAAGTCGATGTTACGATACAATTATTCTCTGTTTTGGTAATGAGTAAGTCCAAAAACTCTATTTGGTTTGAGTTGATAGTATAAGTCAATTTAAGACCAATGGAGTTAATGTTGAAGACAGCAATGAAATTCAACAGGCTGGATTCATTCCCATTCCAAGTTAAAAATACATCTGATCCAGAGGCCCACCTGATTGGTATAGTTGGTCAGGTCATCTCCAAAAACTATAGTTTCTTCCCATGTTCCTAGGTGGAGGTTGGCATATGAGGGTGCACAAGGAGTGCCCATTGCTGTCCCTTTTATTTGTTTGTAGAAAACGTTGTCATAAATAAAATAATTCTTAGTCAGAACAAATTCTAGTAGCTTGATAACGAACTCACTGTGTTTGTGATCCTGAACGCCGCGGGTTTTCAAGTATTTCCTTACCGCTCGTACACCTACTTCGTGTGGAATTGAGGTGTAAAGGCCTTCTACATCAAGACAGACTAGTAATGTTTCATCTTCCAATCAGAGGTTGTAGAGCCTTTGTAAGACGTTCTTGGTGTCCTGTGCGTATGATGCCAATGTGGCCACAAATGGTCTCAAGATCTGATCGATGTATGTGCTAGCATGTTCTGACAAGCTGTTTTTTCCGGAGACTATGGGGCGTCCTGGAGGTGTTTTTTTGTTCTTATGTACCTTCGGCAGTGAGTAGAAGGTTGGAATGGTAGGGTGTTTGTTCAGTAGGAAATTGTACTCCTGTCTTGAGATGGTATTGTTCCACAGGCCCTCTGACAGTATCGCTCCTAATTCCTTTTTGTAGTCTCCTGTTGGATCTTTTGACAGACGGAGATAAGTGCTTTTGTCGCTTAATAGCCGTAAGTTTTCTTGATGATAGTCATTAGTACGTAGGATCACTGTATTACCTCCTTTGTCTGAAGGTTTAACTACTATGTGTTTGTTTTTTTGTAGTTTCAACAATGATTTATGTTCCATAAAAGAGAGATTAGACTCTTTTGTATTATTAGTTGCCAAGGTTTCTAAATCCTTTGTAACTAATTTAACAAAAACTTGAACTTCAGGTGCTATACTAAAGTTTGGTGTAAATTTACTTTTAGGTTTGAGATTCGTGTAAGGTCCCTCACCCTCAGTGGATTCTTCTTGATCTATGTTGTAGTTGGTAAACATCTCTCTAAGTGCTAGTTCTTCTGAGGCGTTTAGTTTTAAGGAAACTAACTCAGCCTCAGTTGTTTTGTTGTGATGTTTCATTAACACTAGTTTACGGGCAAAGAGATGGATGTCTTTTACCCACTCAAAGAGATTGAAGTCATAAGTGGGGGAGAAAGAGAGTCCTTTATTGAGTAACATGACTTCATCTTCATTTAATATCAGGTCAGATAAATTTATTACTTGATTGTTACTGTTCAAGGTGCTCATTTGTATCTGGGTTGCGCTCTCTGGTTTCGGTCTCGTAACTGTCTCTGTTCCGGGTGTTGTTGGCGTTGGTCTAAAAAAGACGGGCTAGATGGTGTAGTTGAACCCTCTACCCTGCGGCCTCGGTATCTTATGTTGCCCCTGTTTACAAATCGATTACGTCTGTCATCTGGGAATTCAGCGTCTGATGTATCGTATTCCGAAGAGGATTGGGGCTCTGTCCGTTGGGTTTTCTGGTGCTGAGAATGACGATAAACTCATTTAAGAGTTAAATCCTTTGAGTCTCTCGTATACTTCCGATGTTTACGTTGTTTTAAGACATTTTTGAACTTATCAATCTCATTCTGAAGTTTCAGTTCATAATCCTTAAATTTATCTACAATCCGAAAAGATTCTATATCCACTAGATGTAGTGCTAGTTCAACTTTCGTTGCTTCCAGAATTCGTTCTTCCTCACAAATAATGAGCTTCATGAGATCTGCTGAGCATGTATTAAGTATTTTATCCCACGATTCTATAAACATATTGTTACACAAGTGAGAGGCGGGGCTTAAATTGACCCTTAATCCCCTTGGAATTAGGTGTTGTTCTATGTAATTTTGAAGACTCTTAATTTCCCACCAGGACCTAGTTTGTCTTTTATAAATTTTGGTTAGTGTAAAGAAAAATTGATGTATATTCTTGGACTCACTTTGTGAGGCTGATGTCCCTTCCCCCTCTAAGGAAAAGACACTTCCCACTTCGCCCAGCCATTGGTTGGGGTCTGTGTGTAGGTGCAAGAAGCCCTCCATTAGCGAAACTAATGTAGTACAGTAAGGAAAGGGGGATGACCCCAAATAGTAAACTAATAATATAAATTAAATTGGAACTATTCTCTAAGTGTAATAGAGTAAAAAAGGTATTAATTTGAAAACTGGGTACCTGGTAAAGGTGGGTTTGGAAAATCTATCCCCACCACAACTCAGGAAACCAGAAGACTCTATTTTATAAATATGTAGCAACTGAAGAAAAAATAATAATATGCAAAAACAAAAAAACTTTATTAAGGAAAAACAGAAAAATATAAAAAAATATAAGTTTAAAAAAAAGATATACTAAAGCAGTATATCTAAAGCAGGCCGGCTCTAGTTTAAATGGGGGGTAAGCTTTTAAGTACCATAAGGTAACAGAAATAGCCACCACCTGTCTAATTTATAGGACAGATGACAGCTTACAGTTGCTGTAATTGCTTTCAAAGTAAAGGAGGGAGATAGAGAGGAAAGATCTCTCTGTATTCAGTGCCCAAAAGTTAATCTCATCACACACTGTTACAATTTATTTATGAGGTGTGGAAAATTGGCAGGGACAATTCCTCCTTAATGTTGTGACCCACAGCACTAAGCTGCTGTCTACAAAAAATAGGGGGGTAGATAGTCTAATAATGTACTATCTGTACCAATGAAAGACTATAATAATTACTGTCTTACCTTCATGGTAGGAATAAAGTGAGTAGCGTTTTTACTGGCTACTACTCTCATACCTAATTATTGTTGAGAATGTACTTCTATAAGTGTAATACTCCACATTGGGAGCGCTTCCACATTTATGTGTGCATTGTACTTCATGAGCAAATGTGGATTGTATGGAACGACAAATTTGAAATTGTTTAGGAAATTCTTTTGTATTTTTTTTTTATTTTCCATAAATGGTGAATTAGGATTCATATCTTCACATGGCCCATGAATCATTCTGTGTGTAACAATGTCAAAAAGTTGTGAATAGTTTTCTGGATCTGGCAATTCAGCAGTAATGATTGAATCCACTCTCTCTGCAGTATTCAACTTATCTTTACTGCAGGATTAAAATTATGTGAGCATGTGGGAGTCCTCTTTATGAAATTCAATGGTGTAAACAAAAGCCACACATTTTCCAAATAACTGTGCTTTACTTATATCATGTATTAATTTATTGAGTTAGATTTTAAATACTCTTGCCACTAAATCTGGTCGGTCAGAAATATTTTGTCCCAGATTAAAATTTTCCTTGATCTCTGGGCATTGTGGATTACATGTGAATGTAATGAATAAATCTGGTTTGCCAAATTTTGTGACAATAGCCATGGCATCATTATATCTTTCTCGCATATTGCGAAGAGATCGTTGAAAAGTGGATGGCAAAATTATTTTTTTTCAGCTGGAAAGTCTCTGTTGGTAGCCAATTCAGCTACATAATCCATCAATCCACAATACTGCACTACTCAAAGCTTATTTTGTTGAAATTTTATGAAATTTAGATTATTTGCTTCGACTTGTAGATAGGAATCAATAATCCATTGTTGAGTGAGTTTGCCCTCACTTAGAATTGGATTAAAATAATCCGGAATAGCAGTTTGTGCCACTTTATATTCCAGCATAAAAATATTGCATCTAACACGAACTTTACTATTGGGATAACTTTGCAATTGTAATGTTGTTTCCCATCCAGGTTCACCATTTGGAAAGAAAATGGGGATAGGTCATTGGATCTAAATTACAACTTAATATATTTATGTTTATAAAAGGTTGTTCTTCATTGCGTGGATATATTCTAATATCCCGCTGAAAAGGTGGTTCACCATCTTCATTTTGAAAAACCATGACAACCTCATTGACTGTTGGTAAATTATACCGTCTTTCATCAGTGTTGCGATCTCTTTTTAACCCTATATTTACTCTTGGCATTGTCAGTTGATGTCTTTGAGCATGTTCCTGTTGTTCTTTTTTAAGCCGTGCTAATTGTTTGTATGCATGAGTGTATGGGTTGTTGGCCATAATTTTATCCAACTGTTCAAAGAATATGCACAAACACTGTTTATTTTCTGGAAGCAACAGTCTTTGTTCAACAGCTTCCATTGTATCTAAGACATATAACTGTGCAAATTTCCCTTGCTCTCCTTCTTGTGGGTGTAAATGTGAAGTTCGGTGGTAAATTTGTCCTTGAACTCTAAAACAGTAAGGACCATGTCCTGGGACAGTTCCTGCTAATGTGGCACCCATTGAAGCAAATTAAATTGCACTGTTATAAGACCTTATGTTTTTGGGGGAATTGGTATAATTTAGAAATGTTGGATCACTCATGATACTATGTAAGTAATCTGGAAATGGGTGTCTTTGTGGAAGTCTTACCTTTCCTTTCTGACAGCAACTAATGAAATCACTGTCCGTTGTTTTTTCCTTTAGAAAATCATAGGCCCCACAAAACTGACAAACAACATAAAGTAATCCACAATAATGAGTGTCTACTTTTAGTGCTATAATAAACACATTCTTATGCACGTCCTCAACCTAAATATCACTACAACTTTCTATATCTACATTGGTGTCATGTGTCTGAACATTGGTGTCAATAGGCAATAAAGTATCATTGGGCAATGGTTCACAGACATGTTTTAGTTTACTTTTTCATTTCTTTGAAGCCTCAGCACACTCACTTTGTGCTTTCTTCTCATTTTTCTTTTATTTAAAAGTCTCTGTCGGTCTTCTTCTCTTAAGCGTGGGGAAGTTTCAGCTGACTGTGCATCTCTCCACCTTTGCTTCCTTTCCCTTGCCAATCTTCTTTTGCGTTCAATGTTTTCTTCTCCATTATCCACCATTGTAATCTGTAATTGTAAATACAGGTGCAAGTTTGTTTAGTTTTTGGTTTCTGTACATATTGTTTGTAGCTGGTTTCAATCTAAAAGTAAAAAGGATTAATTAAAGAATACAAACATTTAAAAATCTTCTTTTTTTTCCGATGCAATAAATGAATCCACTTTTGGAGTTTTTTATTGACATACATTAAATAGCAAAGGACTGCACATATATATATTTAGCTTTTTTATTTTATTTTAGGAATACTGAATTATCAATTCATTACTAAATAAATATACATTAGTGAATTAATCCAAAAATGAGATCAATGTTAAACCTAAAAAGTTACTTATATTGTCATAAAGAAATTCAAACATAAACAGCTATTATCAAAGTATAGATGTGTTCTAAAAGAATGTTCAATTTTCTTAAAGATGCAATGAATGTACATATGATGTCTAATTGAGTTTCTTTCAAACGTAATTAGTTCAGCATATATATATATCTTTCTCTTTTTTTTTTTTTCTTGTAATGACCAATTAAAATCTACAAACTTCATTCATCTTCTTTTTTTTTTTTTTTTTTGCAAAATGACATCCTAAAAACCTTATTCATTTGCAAGTTGTTCCAAGCAATCTAGCACTATATAAGCACCTTTTTTTTTTTTTTTTGAAAACTTTATTTTTGGATAGATGTTCATTCCCTAAAATGTTCATTTTAAAAAATATGCTATGTGGTTATATCACTCCCTATGAGTCCCTAAATCAATATATTATCTGAATTAATCATTGTCATTAATCACAAACCATAAGGGAATGCTAAAATCATATACCTGTGAACTTGCTGTTCTTTGTGTAAAAATCCTTTTGAATTCACTCTCTGTCTTCAGTCAGCTACAGAGATGAGTAATCTGTGAAATTACATGAAAATAAGTTTTAATCATTGAATTCCATTCCTTCTTGATTCAATGAACTCCATATATTTAAATGCTTAGCAAAATGTCAATTTTTTTCTAAAGTCTTTTTACCTCATCTTGTTTTTTATCTTATTATTAATTAATATTTTCAAAAACAATGTACATAAATTAGCTATAAGACAGATATATAAGTGCATGTTAAAAATTGTTCTTACTTTTATTGTATTCTCATTGTTTTCAAAATGATGACTAATTGTTAATTAATTAAAATATTATTATACTTTAATTAATCAATAACTGTTATCCATGTTAGCAACATTTAATGTAGCCTTTTTTGTTCCCTATCTCCATAATTAAATTATATATCTGTCAAGTTAATCTTTATGGTGTTCAAAGGCTGCAAACATCATGCTGTGTTGAGTCTGCAGATCCGATGAAACTGTAAAATAAGATTGAAATAATTTGTAATATTTTGCTTCATCCCTATCAGTCAATCACCAGCAACACAGATATATTGGCATAGATGCAAAACATAAAAGCAATATTCATCAATGTATTGTTAAAACAAAACATTTTCTTGGTTCTATATTAATATACGTTAATTAATCAATAACTGTCATCAATTCCAACTAAGAAGACTTAAATCGTTTTTTATTTTGCAAAGAACAACATTTTATGATAAGCCTGTAAAGGTGCTATTTATGGTGTTGAAAGGCTCCAAACGCCACTCTCTGTGTTGATTCTGCTGCAGCTTCATGGAAACTGTAAAAAAAAAAGGAACGCATTTGTAATATTTGAATTAATCCCTATTAGGCAATTCGCATCATCACAGATATGTCAGTGCATCTTAAAATATACATTTTGTTTTTGGTCCCTTTTTTTCCCCCTTTTTTAATATTACTAATTGCAAATTAATAAATTAATGTACATTAATAATCAATTAATCACTGCCTAAATGTATTCTAAAGATGCAAGCATTAATATATTCCTAAACTAAAGGCATTGTATTTTTATTTTTTATAATGATTACTAATAATTAAGTAATTAAATAATGTACATTAATAATTAATGAAGCAATGTGCAATTTTTTTGCATTAATCATGTATTAAGAAACGTGATTTTTTTTTCTTAATGATTTCTAATTAGTAATAAATAATTTAAAGTACATTATTAATTAATTATTCAATTAATTAATATCTTACAAAACAGGTAAGCATGAAAGTGTTGCTAAACTAAATTAAGCATCAATTCTTGTTTCCTCAATTTTTTTAAATATTTTTTTTTAATGAATTAATTATTTATTAATGATTATTAATATACTGTACCTATTTGAATTTAATATTCATCAATCAGTATCCTGAAGAGCTAACAATCTCTTTTCATTATCCAGCAGCAGAAAATGTCTAGTCAGACTGTCATCACCTGAGGAGAAAGTGTCAGTTCTGCGTCGTGTGCCCTATATATAGGCTGCGTGTGCGAGACAAAACCGTTGTTTTAGGCAGGAAAAATGGCACCATTAGTCTATGTTTTATTCGTTCCGTGGTTATTTTCCATTCCTCTTATGTTTTTACCACATACTTGGATGGCTGTGTTTTAAGTGGTTCGGGGTCTTGTAGCCTCGTTTTCATTTTTTTCGGCGGCCATTTTTTTCCTCAGAGTGGTGAAAATTGTCTAAATCGAGTTTAATTCTCGTTCCACCTCACTCACAGACATCCTGGCTGTTGCCCCATGCTGTCTGTGATGTTTTTGTATTTTTTTGTTTGTGTGTTTTTCGGGTTTTTGTTTCGGCCGCTAATCTCGGAATTTTTTGCGTCTCGTATCTTTTTTTTTCTAAGTCCTGCATCTCTTATTTTTTTTTCTAAGTCCCACATCTTTCATTCACCCAATACTGCTCACTGGCCGCTAATCTCGTAATTTTTGCGTCTCGTATCTTTTTTTTTCTATGTCCCGCGTCTCGTATTTTTTTTTCTAAGCCTACATTCAACCCAAGGCTGTGTGCAATTTTTTTGTAGGCTAAGTCCCGCGTGTTACATTCACCCAACACTGCTCGCCTAGCGAGGCTCGCAGGCAATAAGCGCCTTTGGCGCTCATCGCCTAAGTGCTTCCAGTTTAACGTCTCAGCTCGATATGTGAGGCTCGCCGGAGATGAGCACCTGTGGCGCTCATCGCTAAGTCGTACGCACCACGCAAACAGCGTGACAATGTCTCATAGTTGGACAATTATAATATGTGATAGAACCATTAATACTGAGAATAGAAAATAAATGTATGGTTTCTAAGAAAATCTATGTTTATTTGTAATCGCTGATATAGTTGTCGTACTGTGAGTTGTTGTCCCATTGCAGCCCGTAGGGCTGCATCTGTGAGACTCGCAATGCGAGGCGAGCCATTCAGGCATGCCGTGGGACTTAGGCTGCCATGAGCACCAAAGACGCTCATTGCACTGCGAGCCTCGCGAAGTGGTGGACAGACTGGACTTTGCTGGCGCTCATCATGAGAATAGCGGGACTTAGCTGCAATGAGGCCTCATCGGCAATGGACAGAAAATTACGGCCCATAGCACGTAAATGGACAAAAATACAACTTTAATGGTCGAACCACCAAACTGGAAAAACCTGCAAAATCGGACAAGTATGCCTGAAATTAACTTACATACAGCACAGTGGGAGAGCCAGGGATCCTGTGAGTGTGGTTGCAAGTGTGGTTGCAAGTGTGGTTGCAAGTTTATTTGAGGCATATTAATTTGAGGCATATTTCCTGTTTTTTCACGATTGAAAATCAGCGAGAAAAAATCTGTAACACTTACCCATACAACGCCAGCCACGTCCGACTTACTTGCAAAATATACGATTACGAAGCATTTAAATTGTTTCAGAGGCATGTAAGACTTAGATGATTGCCTCCATTTTAGCGTGCACTTTAGTGATGTCGCGAACATCAAATTTTCGGTTCACGAACCGCGGACGCAAATTTCATCAAATGTTCGCGAACGGACGAACATTGGCGAACCGCCATAGACTTCAATGGGCAGGCGAATTTCAAAACCCACAGGGACTCTTTCTGGCCACAATAGTGATGGGAAAGTTGTTTCAAGGGGACATGGCAAAACTCCCACGGAAAATTACATAGTTGATGCAGAGTCTGGTTTTAAGCCATAAAGGGCATAAATCACCTAACATTCCTAAATTGTTTGGAATAACATGCTTTAAAACATCAGGTATGATGTTGTCTCGATCAGGTATTGTAAGGGTTACACCCGCTTCACAGTAATAGACCAATCTCCCCGTTTAATGCACCGCAAAAAAACGCAAACAGTCCCTCTGCACAACTGCAAACTCCCCATTTGCACAAGGTTGGATACCAAGCTAGCCATGTCCCGTTCCTTGTCCTCACTAATGTCATTGAAGGTCTCTTCCTCCACCCAGCCACCAAGGGTCCCCGAAAGGTGACAACAAGCCCACTGGGACGCCTGCTGTGTTTGGTTTTCCACCTCCTCAAAGCCACCTTCCTCCTCTGACTCCTCTTCTTCAGACTCCTCTCTCTGCGTTGCCTCTGTCTGCGTTATTATAAGGTGTGTACTGTTAAGTAGTACTATTCCTATCGGTGTAATCCCTGTTACATCCACTATTAGGGGACGTGTATATGGCATGGATTTTTGGAACAGGGAGATGGAAAAAGATGCTTGGTCGGTCCTCCCACTTCAAATTTGGGGCACTGCGCGTGCAATCTAAGGTGCCACCAGATAGGAGTGGTGTATTAAGTTGTACTATTCATTCCTATCAGTTTAATACCTGTTACGCGACCTATCAGGGGACGTGTATATGGCATGGATTTTTGGAACAGGGAGATGTAAAAAGATGCTTGGTCGGTCCTCCCACTTCAAATTTGGGCCACTGCGCGTGAAATGTAATGTGCCACCAGATAGGAGTGGTGTATTAAGTTGTACTATTTATTCCTACCAGTTTAATACCTGTTACGTCACCTATCTTTCCTCCCAATAGCACATTCTATATGTCATCAACCGGCCTGTGTGTATTTAGAGAACCACACTTTAAGGCCCTTAACCTGGGACAAGGTGGCTTGGCTATCAGAAATGCCTCAGAGCCTTAAAAACTCACCAAACCCCCTAATCAGACACTAACTATCATACTGGAAATGTGCCAAGAAACACACAGGTTTAATATCTGGATCCACCCAAATGACCCAAATTCATGACCACCCTCAGGCCCCGAAACACATGAGCACAACATCACAACACTGGTGGAGGTCAAGGAAACTAGATAGACTGGGAGACTGGTCCGCTGTTAGATTGCCGTTGTGCTGTGACATCACCCTTAAACGCTGTGTAAAGCATACTTTTTAATTTGTTTTGGAAGTGCTGCATCCTAAAACGACTTGTGGTAATTCGGTAACATTTCAGGCACTTTCTGCTTATACCGGGGGTCTAGTAGTGTGGACACCCACTACAGGTCATTCTCCTTCATCCTTTTCATACGAGGGTCCCTCAACAGGCACGACAGCATGAAAGACCCCATTTGCACAAGGTTGGATGCCGAGCTAGTCATGTCCCGTTCCTCGTCCTCAGTGATCTCACTGAAGGTATGTTCTTCCCCCCAGCCACGTACAACACCACGGGTACCAGATAGGTGACAACGAGCACCCTGGGATGCCTGTTGTGTTTGGTCTTCCTCCTCCTCCTCAAAGCCACATTCCTCCGCTGACTCCTCTACCTCACAATTCTCTTCCAGCGTTGCCGCAGGTCCAGCAAGCGATGCGGATAAGGCTGTTTCTGGTGGTGATGGTGACCACAACTCTTCCTCTTCCTCTTCACGCTCATCTATGGCCTGATCCAGCACTCTTCACAGGGCACGCTCGAGGAAGAAAACAAATGGTATGATGTCGCTGATGGTGCCCTGGGTGCGACTGACCAGGCTTGTCACCTCCTCAAAAGGACGCATAAGCCTACAGGCATTGCGCATGAGCGTCCAGTAACGTGGCAAAAAAATCCCCAGCTCCGCAGAGGCTGTCCTAGCACTCCGGTCATTCAAATATTAATTAACGACCTTTTCTTGTTGAAGCAGGCGGTCGAACATTAGGAGTGTTGAATTCCAACGTGTCGAGCTGTCTAAAATCAAGCGCCTCGCTGGCATGTTGTTTCACCGCTGGATATCTGTAAAGTGCGCCATGACCGTGTAAATGGGCAAACACCTTCCTGGCCTGCTTCAGGACGTCCTGTAAGCCTGGGTGCTTATGCACAAAGCGTTGTGCAATCAGATTACACACATGTACCATGCACGGCACATGTGTCAACTTGCCCAAATTCAATGCCGCAAACAAATTTCTTCCATTGTCACAAACCACTTTGCCGATCTCCAGTTCGTGCGGAGTCAGCCACTGATCCACCTGTGCGTTCAGGGCGGACAGGAGTGCTGGTCCGGTGTGACTCTCTGCTTTCAGGGAAGTCAACCCCAAGACGGCGTGACACTGCCGTATCCGGGATGTGGAATAGTACCGGTGGAGCTGGGGTGGTGCCGTTGATGTGGAGCAAGACATAGCAGCAGCAGAAGAGGACTCAGCTGAGGAAGTTATGGAAGAGGATGGATTAGGAGGAGTAGAGGAGGTGGCAGCAGGCCTGCCTGCAAGTTGTGGCGGTGTCACCAACTCCTCTGCAGAGCCACGTATTCCATGCTTGGCAGCATCACCAGGTTTACCCATTGGCAGTGTAGGTAATATACCTGCCCTGACCAAGCTTTGCAGACCAGGTATCCATGGTCAGATGAACCCTTGCCCCAACACTGTGTGCCAGAGATGCCATTACTTCCTTTTGCACAATCGAGTACAGGTAGGGGATTGCTTTTTGTGCAAAGAAATTTCGTCCGGGTACCTTCCACTGCGGTGTCCCAATAGCTACAATTTTTTTGAACGCCTCAGACTCCAACAGCTTGTATGGTAAAAGCTGGCGGGCTAAGAGTTCAGACAAGCCAGCTGTCAGTTGCCGGGAGAGGGGGTGACTTTGTGACATTGGCTTCTTACGCTCAAACATGTCTTTGACAGACACCTGACTGTGGGCAGATGAGCAGAGACTGCTCAGGGCGAGACAAGGAGTGGCGGATGTTTGAGAGGGGGCAAGCAGGGCAGCAGTGGTTGACGTGGCTGAAGATGCTGGATCAGGAGGAGGATGGGGGCTTTGACTTTGTGTGCTGCTTGTACTGATGTGTTGATCCCATAGGCGTTTGTGATGTGACATCATGTGCCTTCGCAAAGAAGTTGTACCTAGGTGGGTGTTGGACTTCCCACGACCCAGTTTCTTTTCGCACAGGTTGCAAATGGCATCGTTGTTGTCACAGGCAGACACACAAAAATATTGTAACACTGCTGAGCTCTGCAATGACGGCATTCTGGTGGTGGCAATAGCATGCGTTGACTGGAGTGCTGTCTGGCTGACCCCGGGTGCCGATGCATGCTGTCTGACTGTGCCACTAGCTACTTTCGACGACCTCCCGCTGCTTCCAACTCGTCTCCTCCTCCTCTCTGTCTCCCCATCTGAACTTTCCTCCTGTTCTTCTTCTCTTATAGCGGGCACCCACGTGACATCCACGGACGCATCGTCATCATCAACCGCTTCACTTGTATCTGACAACTCAACAAAGGAAGCAGCACCTAGTACAACATCATCATCAGACCGCACGTCCATGTGTGTAATGCTGCCTGACTTGGACATATCCCTGTTATCTAAATCCTCTGGTACTAATGTTTTTGCATCACTCATTTCTTCCAACGGATGTGTAAATAACTCTGCTGACGGATCAAGTGAAGAGGCTGTGGTGCTAGTGTTGGTGGTGGCGGCAGGCGGGCGAGTGGTAACTGGAGAGGTGCCCGAAGCTAAGCTAGAGGAGGATGGTGTGTCTAGGTTCCGAGCGGAAGCTGTAGAAGATTGGGTGTCCTGTGTTAGCCAGTCAACCATGTCCTCAGAACTTTTCAAGTTCAGGGTACGTTGCCTCTGAAAACTAGGCATTATTTTAGGGCCAAAGGGAATCACAGCACCACGACCACGACGGCACCTGCGGGGTGGCCTGCCTCTGCCTGTCAATTTTTTTACGATTAGTGGTACTATGCGTGCAAGCTACGCTGTAGGCTTCACACACACGCCTGTAGGCAGGCAAATGATATTCAATCGATTACAGTCAAAAAAGGGTTGTTTTATGTCACTGTACACTACGGTTGCACCAGATATGACGTATCACTGTGCACTGGCTAAAGTTGGCAGACTAGATGCAATAGGCCTCACACACACGCCTGTAGGCAGGCAACTGATATTCAATCGATTACAGAAAAAAAAGTGTTGTTTTATGTCACTGTAAACTACGGTTGCATCAGATATGAGTGTCACTGTGCACTGGCAAAAGTTGGCAGAGTAGATGCAATAGGCCTCACACACACGCCTGTAGGCAGGCAACTGATATTCAATCGATTACAGTCAAAAAAGGGTTGTTTTATGTCACTGTACACTACGGTTGCATCATATATGACGTATCACTGTGCACTGGCAAAAGTTGGCAGAGTAGATGCAATAGGCCTCACACACACGCCTGTAGGCAGGCAACTGATATTCAATCGATTACAGAAAAAAAAGGGTTGTTTTATGTCACTGTACACTACGGTTGCACCAAATATGAGTGTCACTTTGCTCTGGCAAAGTTGTCAGAGTAGATGCAATAGGCCTCACACACACGCCTGTAGGCAGGCAACTGATATTCAATCGATTACAGTCAAAAAAGGGTTGTTTTATGTCACTGTACACTACGGTTGCACCAGATATGACGTATCACTGTGCACTGGCTAAAGTTGGCAGACTAGATGCAATAGGCCTCACACACACACCTGTAGGCAGGCAACTGATATTCAATCGATTACAGTCAAAAAAGGGTTGTTTTATGTCACTGTACACTACGGTTGCACCAGATATGACGTATCACTGAGCACTGGCAAAAGTTGGTAGAGTAGATGCAATAGGCCTCACACACACGCCTGTAGGCAGGCAACTGATATTCAATCGATTACAGTCAAAAAAGGGTTGTTTTATGTCACTGTACACTACGGTTGCACCAGATATGACGTATCACTGAGCACTGGCAAAAGTTGGTAGAGTAGATGCAATAGGCCTCACACACACGCCTGTAGGCAGGCAACTGATATTCAATCGATTACAGAAAAAAAGTGTTGTTTTATGTCACTGTACACTACGGTTGCATCAGATATGAGTGTCACTGTGCACTGGCAAAAGTTGGCAGAGTAGATGCAATAGGCCTCACACACACGCCTGTAGGCAGGCAACTGATATGCAATCGATTACAGTCAAAAAAGGGTTGTTTTATGTCACTGTACACTACGGTTGCACCAGATATGACGTATCACTGAGCACTGGCAAAAGTTGGTAGAGTAGATGCAATAGGCCTCACACACACGCCTGTAGGCAGGCAACTGATATTCAATCGATTACAGAAAAAAAAGTGTTGTTTTATGTCACTGTACACTACGGTTGCATCAGATATGAGTGTCACTGTGCACTGGCAAAAGTTGGCAGAGTAGATGCAATAGGCCTCACACACACGCCTGTAGGCAGGCAACTGATATTCAATCGATTACAGTCAAAAAAGGGTTGTTTTATGTCACTGTACACTACGGTTGCATCAGATATGACGTATCACTGTGCACTGGCAAAAGTTGGCAGAGTAGATGCAATAGGCCTCACACACACGCCTGTAGGCAGGCAACTGATATTCAATCGATTACAGTCAAAAAAGGGTTGTTTTATGTCTCTGTACACTACGGTTGCACCAAATATGAGTGTCACTGTGCACTGGCAAAATTGTCAGAGTAGATGCAATAGGCCTCACACACACGCCTGTAGGCAGGCAACTGATATTCAATCGATTACAGTAAAAAAAGGGTTGTTTTATGTCACTGTACACTACGGTTCCACCAGATATGAGTGTCACTGTGCACTGGCAAAAGTTGGCAGAGTAGATGCAATAGGCTTCACACACACGCCTGTAGGCAGGCAACTGATATTCAATCAATAACAGTCAAAAAATGGTTGTTTTATGTCACTGTACACTACGGTTGCACCAGATATGAGTGTCACTTTGCACTGGCAAAAGTTGGCAGAGTAGATGCAATAGGCCTCACACACACACGCCTGAAGGCAGGCAACTGATATTCAATCGATTACAGTCAAAATAGGGTTCTTTTATGTCACTGTACACTACGGTTGCACCAGATATGAGTGTCACTGTGCACTGGCAAAAGTTGGCAGAGTAGATGCAATAGGCCTCGCACACACGCCTGTAGGCATTCAACTGATATTCGATCGATTACAGTCAAAAAAGGGTTGTTTGATGTCACTGTACACTATGGTTGCACCAGATATGAGTGTCACAGTGCACTGGCAAAAGTTGGCAGAGAAGATTCAATAGGCCTCACACACACGCCGGTAGGCAGGCAACTGATATATAATCGATTACAGAAAAAAAAGGGTTGTTTTATGTCACTGTACACTGCGGTTGCACCAGATATGAGTGGCACTGTGCACTGCCAAAAGTTGTCAGAGTAGATGCAATAGGCCTCACACACACGCTAGCAGGCAGGCATATGCAATTAGATTACACAGAAAAAAAAATAAAAAAAAATAAATGATGTTCTAGCCCTAAAAAGGGCTTTTGGGGTTGCTGTCCTCGCAGCATATATCAACTGAGTCCTTCAGGTGTGTTGTGAAAGCTAAATACACAGCCTGGCTATCTATTTCCCTATTAAATCAGCAGCAGGTAGAATATATTTCCTCTCTCAACGAATGTAGCTTCAGAATGATTCTAAAATGGAGGCTGTCCTTCAGATGGAAGGCCCTGGAAGAGAGTATATGCTGCTGATTGGCTGGAATGTGTCTGCTGACTGTATGGTGCAGGGTCAAAGTTTTCTCAATGATAAAGAATAGGGGGCGGACCAAAAAGCGCATGTGTTCGCCGTTCATTGCGAATGCGAACATAATCGCCGCGAATAGTTCTCCGGCGAACTGTTCGGGACATCACTAGTGCACAACAGTAACAATTGTAAAATGGCGGTTTTCCTGCAAAAAATAACGTTTTTGGCTGGCGCACGCAGGCTATATATACTGCACAGTTTGCACATTTCTTAAACTTTTTCCTTAGGTGATGAATAGTGTCACTGTTCATTTACTGCTGCTGAAAAATCCACAAAGATTGTTAGCTCTTTAGAATATTGATTGCCGAATATTACAAACAAATAGGTAAAGTATACCAATTCATTTATTAATTATTAATAAAAAAAATGGAAAAAGTAAAATTTTTCAAATAGATGCTTATCTATTTAAATTTTGCATATATGAAAATTAAATATAACAGATTGATTAATTAATTTCTTCTATAAAATAATAACAGTTAAATAAACTTTGTTTAATTATGAAATTTTAGCAGGGTGTTATTTAAGGACTGATGTAATAGATGTTTAGCTCTTTAAGTTGACTCATTAATAAAAAATAAAAAAAAATGAATAAAAAAAATTGATTTATTGTATACTGCTCGCGTTTACAAACAGATGCTTAGCTGTTTAGGTTTTGCCTATATGAAAAATAAATATAATAGGTTGATTTATTAATTTATTTCTTCTATAAATTGATACAACTGAAATTAAAGTTTGTTTATTAGGACATTTTTGCTGAACTGCTGTAATAGATGTTTAGATATTTAAGTTTGCCATGTATGCACTATATTTTTAAAATTTTAATTCAAAATGCTTTTCATGTTATTTTACGGTTTGCAGCTCCCTGACAGCACTGCACCTGGATGAATGTAAGCTCTGCTGATTTAAACTGCATTCTTTTCAAGATTACAGGTATATCAAATTTTATATTGCATGTTGCCGGTATTTATGAATACATGATTGGCTCTTTACGTTTTGCCCTGAATATAATTACACATAATACAGTACATGACTTATAAATATATTAATTAATTAATTGATGAAAAATGTTAAGATTGATGAGAATTAAACATAATACTAAAAATAATACTAATTAGTAATTTAGTAATTGTGGCAAATATTCAAAGTGAAAAAATGTAGCAGGATATTCATAAAAAAAAAAAAAATAAAGCAGCTTTTTAGTCTCTTTTTACAATTTGCAGCTGTCACTCAACACTAGTGATCTTAAGCATTTAACCTGTAATTACTACACAACATCACAGGTATATTGAATTAAACTTTGAAGAAATATAAAGATTTCACAAATGAGAAGATTATGAATTCATGTAGAGTATTAGGAGTTAATTTTCCCATTGCTGTGTTAATTAATTAATTAATGTTATAATGACCTTGTTGATGAATTAATGTTCACCTCTTTAGGTTTTGTATTTAGGACAATTAAACATGTATACTTTATAGGCCTCGGACTTCAGAACTTTCAGAGCTCATCGCGAGTCACACGCTGATCGCCTTTGGTGCTCATCACGTGGCTCTCAATGTGCCTTTGGCGCTCATTGCGAGCCTCTCCCCCATATACTTTAGTGGCCTCACGATTAGTGTTACGGCCTTGGTGTAAATCGTACTGCCTTGGTGTAAAAGTGTTACTGCCTTGGTGTAAGTGTTACTGCCTTGGTGCCTTGGTGTAAGTGTTTACTGCCTTGGTATACGTGTTTGCTTCTGCCTTGGTGTAAGTGTTACTGCCTTGATGTAAAAGTTTTACGGCCTTGGTGTAAGTATTACTGCTTTGGTGCCTTGGTGTAAGTGTTACTGCTTTTGTGCCTTGGTGTGTTACTGTCTTAGTGTAAGTGTTCATTTCTGCCTTGGTGTAAGTATTACTGCCTTGGTGTAAGTGTTACTGCCTTGGTTTAAAAGTGACTGCCTCGATGTAAGTGTTCGCGAGGGCCACAAGTGCGTTACCAACATTCGTAAACCAACAACTGTATATATAATACTTTAAGAAAAAAAAAAGTGTCTGAAAAAATACACATGTACTGAAATGTGAATAAGTGCAGATGCAGGTAAGCAAAAGATAATTGTACAAAGGTCATGTTTGGAATTGTTTGTTTGCTATATAATAAAACATGAAATTACAAATCCAAAAAAATATTAATGTCTATTTACAATTACAGATTACAATGGCTGACAATGCAGAACAACAAAAACGAGCCCCCCAAAAAACGAAAGGGAACAGAAGCAAAGATGGAGAGATGAACAGTCACTGGAGACTTCAAAAAGGTTAAGAGAAGAAGACCGTCAGAGACTTGCCAACAAAAGAGCAATGACTGAAAAAGCACAAAATGCATCAAGAAGCTACAAAGAAAAGAAAAAGTATAATGCATGTCAAACATGTGTCAAAAATGAGAGTCAAGTGAATATAGAAAATGGTAGTAATATGTATGCTCACAATAGACTCTTATTTAATGCTTTACAAATCGAAACACATTATTGTGGGGTTACTGAATGTGGTTTGTCAATTTTGTGGGGCTTATGATTTTGAGAAAGACCAAGAGATGGGGAGTTTATTAGTTGCTGTCAAAAAGTAAAGGTAAGACTACCAGAAAGACACTAATTTCCACAATATTTAAAAAGTATAATGACTGATGTAACATTTCCAAATTATCAAAATTACAAACAAAACATGGCCTTATAACAGTGCCATTTCATTTGCTTCAATGGGTGCAACATTAGCATAAAATGTGCCAGGGCATGGCCCTTACTGTTTTAAAGGACAAATGTATCACCGCACTTCATATTTACACCAAGAAGCAGAAGAGCAATGGAAATTTCCACAGTTTTTATCCTCAATGCAAGTTCAATGCAGTTCAACAATGTATGACACTTCCTGAAGATCAAACATGTTTAGCCACTGTTTTTCAAGAGCTTGATAAGATTTAGGAGAACAACCCATATACTCAAGCATACAAAAAAAAATAGCTGAAGTAGAAAGAGAAAAACAGACCCATGCTCAAATAAATCATTTGCAAATGCCAATAGTAAATATGGTTCTTAAAAGAAATCGGCATTGTGATCAAAGACGTTATAATTTACCAACATCAAATGAGGTTGCCATGGTGTTTCAAAATGACGATGGCGAACCACCATTTGAATGGGATATTAGAATATATCCAAGAAATCTAGGCAAACCTTTCATAAATATAAATATATTAAGTACTAATTTGTATCCCATGGCATATCCAATTTTGTTCCCAAACGGTGAGCCACGATGGCAACCAAAGTTACAAATGCAAAGTTACCCAAATAGTAAAGTTCATGTCAGAAACAATATTTCCATGCTGGAATATAATATGGCACAAACTGCTATTGGTGAGGGCCGCAGGCGCTCCTTGCCAGCAACTGAGGCCCTCGCAAAAAATACGGGACGTGTTAAGAACACAAAAGAACACAGGACGTGTTAAGAACACGCAAGAACATTAAGAACACGCAAAAAATGGCCGAAACTGGCGCACATGAAAACATGACAAACACAATAAATAAACACAACAAATACATAAAAAGCTTACCTACAGCAAGGGGGGGGGGCATCCAGAACCTCGAAAACTGAAGTTACACCTTAATTTAACTCCAAATAAAAGAGTTTCGAACTCCGAAAATCCCCTAAGCGACAAAAAAAATGGCCGCCGAAAAAAACGAAAATGAGGCTACAGCACTCTAAAGACGCAAAACACCACCAAACAACTACGGGTTGGCCGAAACAGAAGTACGAGACACGAAAACAAGGACGCAACCCTCGCGACCCCAAACCCATTACAAACACAATAAATACAAACAACCAACACATAAAAAGCTTACCCACAGCATGGGGGGGGGGGGGGGGCACCCAGGACCTCTAAAAGTGAAGTTACACCTCGATTTAAGTAAAAAAATCAGAGTTTAGACAGGCGAAAATCACCTAAGCAAGAGAAAAAATGGCCGCCCAAAAAATCAAAAATGAGGCTAAAGACGCAAAAATACTACAGTGACTCGCAAAACTGAAACAACGCTCCAGTCAACTTCACGAGGCACGTAACACACACTATGTGGCACATACCACACTGATATTAACCACCATTTTACAGGAAAATGACAACTATTACGCCTAAAATGGCGGCTGGAACGCAAATTGTACGGTGGAACGCAAATAGCATATGCGTCTTGCGTTCTAACGATCTGAGGCACCTCAAAGTTTATAAATAATGCCTACTTTCCAGAAAATTCTACATTTCTCCTCAGGTGATGAACGGAGTGACTGGATAGTTAACTGCTGCTGTTACTTGAGAAGAGAATTATTTCCTAATTTCCAACTTTATACTCTGCAAATTGAAACTGAGAGGTAAGCTATAATATATTACATTTTCTTACAAAGACAGCAAAAAAAAAATTGCAAACTTGAACAATGAAAATGGGATTCATGTATAGTGACATATGACATGCACATTTATGTGTATAGGCCCTACAACAACCGAATCTTAACTCAAACTAATCAAAGAAGTATATTCAAATTACATTAATTTACAGCAACTCATACCAAAAAAAAGATGACACTAATACATATGGAACCTGCAGCTCAATCTTTCCCCTTTTTTCACTATTGAAACAGACTCTGCATCAACAGCGTCACTCAAGAATTTGCACCGTAGACTGTGAAAGAGGATCACTTTTAAAGAACAGAAAGAAACAAGAAGAAGAAGAGGTAAGATAGAAAAATACATTACATGTAGAAAAAGACCATGCTTTGCAAAATGCAAAATAATAAATATACAATTAACCATTTACCTTTCTTTTTCAAACAGACACTACAAGAAGACTGGCGGATTAAGATTGGCAGGAAGGGAGCCCCTGTCATTCGGACAAGAACAAGACTTCAATCAAGGTATAGTATAACAAGTAAAAAAAAAATACAATATATGTTTAATGGCTGGCAATAGCAGAATTAAAAGTAAAAAAAAAAACAAAAAAAAAAAACAATACAAATTCAATCAAGACCAAAACAACACAGTTCAACAAACTTCACAAAGACCTATACAATTTCCAAAGAAAGACAGTTCCACAGAAAAAATAAATAAATATGTGGCCACAAAACAGGATACCATCCGAAACATTAGCAACATACATAAAACAAAAGTATTCCTCCTCTTTATTGTAGAATAACCTCCAACCATCACCCACAAGCCAAATGCAGCAACGGAAAAGTGGTGAACACAAAACAGGATAGAACAAAAAAACGCAACAACATATAGAAAAGGCAATTAACATTCGTTTTTTTCTGTCCAATCCTCACAAACAAGACAAATTAAGCAAATAGAGCATGCAAAATGTGGTGGACACAAAAAGGATTGTACAAAAAATCACACAAGCAGATAGAAAAATAACTTAATATTCATTTTTACTGTTTAACAACCTATAATCCTTACAAAGAAGCCTAAATAAGCATACCAAAAGTGGCAGACACAAAACAGTCAAAAAATGTAAAAAACATTAATAATTACAGTAACAAAATAAAAAAAATAACTGTAATATACAAATACAATTAAAGTCTTTTAAAGTGGTGCACAAAAACAGCATAGCAGAAAAATAAAAAATAACAGATAGAGTACACCAAAAAAATGAACTATGCTATTCATTACAAATACATTCCAATCAAATAAAATGTTGCTTTTTCTTTTACAACAGATACTGCGTGAAGAGCATTGCATGAAGACTTACAACAGCGGAGCAAGAAATATTCTGCTTCAAATCACACTTCAAACAAGGTACAGTATAACAAGTAAAAGAAGAGAAAACTAAATAAACATGTTTGCTCTGCATCCATGTGAACAAAAAAATAAATAAAATAACCAACAACAATAAGCACCACTAGTTATCAGCTTTAACAAAATATTACTGACACATTTGTCATTTACCTGCTAATTGCCTTTTACGTACAACAACGTTTAACAGTAAACCCAAACATTAATCTATCAAAAAAGAATTAACCAACATAAAACAGCATAGTCCAATAAATAGTGAAAACACGTACTAAATAACATTTTTAATTCTCAATTCCCAGCCCTAATGTACAATATTAAGCATAAAACCTAAGCACACACATAAAATACAATACTACAACAAATACTACTAATACCGAACAAACAACAATACAAACCTTCTTTTCACAGCCACAACATATAAGCCTTTAAGTAAAATATAAAAATACTATTGCAACAATCCCCTGCATGACAAATTATAAAGACTAATTTTTGACCTCTACTATGCCTGTAAGCCAAAACTACAACATAAAAAGCAATTAACAAACAAAACAAAAACGCAATTTAAATTAACACTATACACCTACTACATCTACAATAAGCTATAATGCATTTAACTTTAGTCTGCTATGCATCTAAGCCAAAAACTACAACCTACAAGAGAGAAAGTAAGACCCAAAAAATAAAACACAGTCATTTAAAAATAGAAAGAAAGTTCAGCTACAATGAACTACAACCACATACAAACTGTTGCAAATAAATATTTGAGAAACCAACTTAGCATCTAAAACTAAACTAATGATACATTATTTTCTTTTACAGATTAAGATGGCTGATAACGATACCAAACAAGAAAAGATAAGACGTCAAGCTAGAGAATGACAACAAAGATGGGCAAACCAGCAGACACCAGAGCAGTAGGAAATTTGACGAGAAAAAGAATACAAAATAATTGCAAGCAAAACACTATCACCTGCAAAAATAAAAGATACACCAAAAAAAGCCACAAAAAACAAAGCAGTTAGAACCTTTTCCTGAAACATCACGACATTTCACCTGCAAAAATAAAAGATACAGAAAAAAAGCCACTAAAAAAACAAAGCATATAGAACCTGTTCCTCAAACATCACATGACATTTCAAATGATGAATTTGAAACTCAAACTAATATATGCTTTGCAAATTGTCCTTTACTCAAGTCTTTAGCAGTAGAGTTCATAATTGTGGGGACATGAATACTCAATATCAGTTTTGTCAGGCTTATCATTTTAAACAGGAAAGACCCAGAGATGGACAATTCATTAGTTGCTGTCAAAAAGGCAAGGTCAAACTTCCAGAAAGAAAACAATTCCCAATCTATTTACAAAACATTATGAACCGACTTTTCCAAACTACAAAAAATTCAAAACAAACATAAGATCCTACAATAGTGCCATATCCTTTGCATCTATGGGGGCAACATTAGCTGCTAATGTACCAGGACATGGTCCTTACTGTTTTAAAGTCCAAGGCCAAATTTACCATCGGACTTCCCATTTACATCCAGAGGAAGGAGAACAAAGAATATTTGCTCAACTATATGTCCTAGATACAATGGAAGCTGTTGACCAACGTATGCAGCTGCAAGAAAATAAAAAATGCTTACCCAGTGTTTTTATAGAGCTAGATAACATTATGGCCAATAACCCCTACACTAAAGCTTATAAAAAATTGGCAGAAGTTTAAAATGAACAACAACTTCATGCAGAAAGACATCAATTACCAACCTCAAAGGTCAATATGGTGCTTAAAAGAGATAGACATATTGATGAACGCCGTTATAACTTGCCAACATCAAATGAGGTTGCAATGGTGTTTCAAAATGATGAAGCAGAACCACCATTTCAAAGAGAAATTAGAATATATCCCAGAAATAAGGAGCAACCATTCATTAATATCAGTATCTTAAGTCCAAATTTAGATCCAATGACATATCACATTTTTTTCCTGCACGGAGAAGCAGGTTGGCAACCAAAACTAACCCTTCCCAGTTACCCAAATGCTAAAGCCAGAATCCGAAATAATGTTTCTATGCTTGAATTTAAAGTAGCTCAAATTGCCATTCGAAATACATTAAATCCAATTTTATGTCGTGTAAAACTAACACAAAAATGGATTATTGATTCCTATTTGCAAGTTGAGGCCAATAATTTAAACTTCATAAAATATAAACAAGATAAACTACGTGTAGAACAATATTGTGGATTAATGGACTACTGTATGTTGCTGAGGTGGCTACAAGCAGAGATATGACAGCTGGCAAAGCCATCATTTTACCATCTTCTTTTCAAGGATCTCCTCGAAATATTAGAGAAAGATACAATGATGCCATGGCTATTGTCACCAAATTTGGAAAACCCGATTTATTTATTACATTTACCTGTAATCCCCAATGGCCAGAAATTACACAAAATGTACTTCTTGCCCAAAGTCCTTCCAATAGACCAGATTTAGTAGCCATAGTTTTTCAAAATTAAATTAAATGAATTAATACGTGATATCACTATAAGTCACTTATTTGTCAAATGTCTTGCTTATGTATATACAATTGAATTTAAAAAAAGAGGCCTTCCACATGCACATCTCATAATCCTTCAAGAAAAAGATAAATTAGATAATGGTGACAAAGTGGATTCAGTCATTGTTGCTGAACTACCAGATCCAGAACTATATGGTAGACTATATGAGATTGTAACTCATCGCATGATTCATGGACCCTGTAGCGAGCTTAATCCACAATCACCATGTATGGAAAATAATAAATGTTCAAAAGGTTTTCCAAAAGATTATAGAGACAAAACTTATGCCAATTGTGATGGCTATCCACTTTATAGAAGAAGAGAAGGGGATAGTGCCATTATTCGTGGCAAAAAGATTGACAATAGATATGTAGTACCCTACAATCCACATTTACTCATTAAGTATAATGCACACATTAATGTAGAAGCCTGCACTTCCATCGAATCCATTCAAATTTACAAAGGCTATGATGCAGCTACCGTTGTCGTCAAAAGTGCAGACAACCCCGAAAGCACTGAGTTAGTACATGATGAACTTGCATCTCATGTAGATGCTCGCTATGTAAGTGCACCAGAAGCTATATGGCGCCTTTTAAAACTTAAAATGCATGATATATCACATGCACTATATAGTTTTAGCAGTAAATTTGTCACAAAGACATTTAGTGTATTTCCATGCTGGAAATGAAACTAATGCATTGGCCCAAAGTGAGCATCATCACACTACACTAACTGCATGGTTTGAATTAAATTCTACAGATGCACAAGCAACACAATTCTTATATATTGAAATTCCATATCACCATGTTTTTGTGAATGGATTATGGAGACCAAGAAAAAGCTGAGGAAATAACATAATCCCAAGAATTTACACAGTCAGTCCAAGAGACCTTGAACGTTTCTGCGTACGTCTATTCATTTTAAATGTTCCTGGAGCACAACGTTTTGAACAGTTAAGAACTGTTAATGACATAGTATATGAATCCTTCCATTTAGCGGCAAGACATAGAAACTTACTAGCTGATGATACAGAATGGGAAAGATGTCTAGAAGAAGCAGCAGTATGTCAAATGCCACGGCAGATGAGGGAACAATTTGCATTCATTTGTATCTTCTCAAATGCTCCAAATGCATTAGCATTGTGGGACACATTTAAAAGTAATATGGCTGAAGACTTTATGCAACGATACAATGAACCTATTGCACACTTAAAAGCATTGTGGGACACATTTAAAAGTAATATGGCTGAAGACTTTATGCAACGATACAATGAACCTATTGCACACTTAAAAGCATTAATGGAAATCCAATAATTATTTTTAACTCATGGATTAAGTTGTGCAAGTTTTAATCTGCCTGATCCAGGTCTTATAGATGACATAAACTTTGAAGACTATGACAATTCAAGTACAAGTACAAAGAACAGAAGAAAGACTTGCAACTTTAAATACATTACAATTGCAAGCATTTAATGCCATCAAAAATGCAATAGATGATGACATGGTCAAAAAGCGTTATTTCTATCTTGATGGACCTGGTGGATCAGGAAAAACATATCTATATAATTTATTAATGAGTTTTGTACGAGCACAAGGTCAAATAGCACAAGCATTTGCCACAACTGAAATTGCTGAACTTTTGTAAGAAGGTGGAAGAACTGTACATAGTGGGTTTAAACTGCCAGTGCCTATTTTAGAAATCTCAGTGTCAGATATTCACATGACATCATTACAAGCAAAAAATTAGAAAAAAAGTAAATTAATTATAATAGATGAGGCCACAATTATGTCATGCTATGCCCTCCAATGTAATGACCGTTTGCTTTGTGAGGTCATGGATAATACTTTTCCATTTGGTGGAAAGGTAATGTTGTTAAATGGCGATTTTAGACAAATATTACCTGTCGTTGTACATGGAAATCGAACTGACATTATCGAAACATGTATAAAGTCAAGCACACTATGGAAACATTTTACCCATCTTCAACTGTAACAAAACATGAGATCAGAAAGCCAAAATGATTTAAATGATTGGCTTATTAAAATTGGAGAAGGCAGAACAGAAAAAATACCAAATTTACCTGATGACACTGTGCACATCCCACCTCATATGATTTGTCACCAAGATCTTATATCGGCTATATTTGAAGGTACCATAAATAACCAGGAGTATTCAGAGCTTGTCAACCAAGTCATCCTAACCTGTAAAAATAAGGATGCATTAATCATCAATAATGAAATCTTTAAAAAAATTAATGCACCCCAAATAAATTATCACACTGCTGATTCTGTACTTGCTGATGACAAAGAAAGTCAGGCTAACTTTTCAACTGAATTCATAAACTCATTAACTCCTTCTGGAATGCCACCACATATTTTGCAGCTAAAGAAAGGTACAATTGTCATGTTACTGCAAAATATGAACCCCAAAAAAGGCCTATGCAATGGGACAAGATTAATTGTTCAACAATTAAAGGACCATTTCATAGATGCTGAAATTTTAACAGGTACCCATAAAGGAGAAAGAGTTTTCATACTAGGGATAGATTTAGCAACAAGTTAAAGTATTCTCCCTTTTATACTTCAAAGAAGATCCCATCATTATGGCATTTGCCATGACCATTAATAAATCACAAGGACAAACTTTCAAATCTGTTGGTATTTTCTTAGAACAACCAGTATTTGCACATGGCCAATTATACGTTGCCTTATCACGGTGCAAAAATCCTAAGGCTATTAAAGTTTACATTGAAAACAATGAAAGTCAAGGTGATTTATTTGAGGATGGACGCATTTTTACTAAAAACATTGTCTACTATGAAGTACTCTAAATTTCCATCAAACAAACAAAAGCCATGCAAAACCAGTTTAAAAGCAAACGCAAAAAACGAAAAAAAAACACAATATAACCACTACATTTATACAAAAAGTACACACAACTGTCCGTTTCCTTCAAAAGGTAATTATTACGCCACAGAAATTAGGTTTACAACAACAATGTTTTCCTATTAAACTACATAAATTGTAAAACACATAGAGAACAGTGGTTACACTTTGCGGAACAACTTTAAATTCTCACGTTCTCTTTTTAGAGAACCACTTTTCCACAGACTAAACTCTATGTACCATTTAAAACAATTACTACACCAACAAACAAAGGTGAACCATTGAAAACTACAAATCAATAAATAATTCATTTATGCATGATTAGCCCCACAAAACACTTGCCTTGCATTATTTTTACAAATTCTGTTCAAATGTTAATTAACTATGTTACTGTTTCTAATGTTACAAGTTTGAAAACAATATTTTCAAGTTCCTTACTTAGATGCATAAGAAAGTTCAAGTTTTAAAAAATATACTTTCAAGTTCCTTACTTAGACATATTACAAAGTTCATGTTAAGAGCACAACCACGTTTTAAGGCACAATGGAAATGTTGTCTTTTATGTTAAACATTAATCCAACCAGTAATCCTTTCGCCAGTTAATGGGGTCAGAAAGGAATTCATATTTTTCCCGCTTTGATACAATTGGCTACGTTTCAAACAGGGTTTTTACTGTTTGCCTGCCTCTGGATTCAATGTATATTTAAGTTAACAATTCTTGAGATAGAACTTGCATATTAAAAAAACATTACCTCAAGTTTACAATACTGATTAATTTAAAGTTCAACTGTTCTTACATTCAAATGTTAATACTTTTACTACAAAATATCACAATAATATTCATTTCATCCTAACTAAAACCTTACAAGTGTCAAATACCTATATTAATAACTAAACAACTTTACAAACATGCACATCTCATTGCTGTAATTTTTTGACGGGCAAGTCGCTAGTTTAAAATAAAATTCAATGCGTTAATCCATGACATAACCATTGCACACATTTTTGATAAATGTCTGGCTTTTGTTTATACCATTGAAATTTCATAAAAGAGGACTTTCATATGCACACCTACTTTATATACTGCAAGAAAAAGATACATTAAATACAGCGGAGAGAGTGGATTCACTGATTAGTGCTGAAGTTCCACATCCAGAAAAATATTCTAAACTCTATGACATTGTAACACATCGAATGATTCATGGTCCATGTGGAGATATTAATCCCCAATCCCCATGTATGGAAAATAAGAAATGCACTAAAGAATTTCCTAAAGAATTTAGAGAGCAAACTTATGCTAATTGTGATGGATATCCTTTGTATAAAAGAACAGAAGGACAAACTGCAATTATTCATGGAAAAGTTGTAGATAATAGAAATGTGGTTCCAGAGATAGTAGAAAACTTGAAACATGTACAAAGGGATTCTGACTAGATTTAGTGGCTAGAGTATTCAAAATCAAACTAACAGCATTAATGCATGACATCACCAACGCACACTAATTTGGAAAATGTCTGGCTTTTGTTTATACCATTGGATTTCAAAAAGTAATTCTTCCACATGCACACCTAATTTTTATACTCCAGGAAACAGATAAGCTAAATACAGCGGAGAGAGTGGATTCATTGATTAGTGCTGAACTTCCACATCCCAAAAAATATTGTAAACTCTATGAAATTGTAACACATCGTATTATTCATGGTCCATGTGGAGATAATAATCCCCAATCACCATGTATGGAAAAGAAGAAAAGCACTAAAGAATTCCCAAAAGAATTTAGACTACAAACTTATGCTAATTGTGAAGATATCCTTTGTATAAAAAAACAGAATGACAAACTGCAATAATTTGTGGTAAAGTTGTAGATAATAGAGATGCAGTTCCATATAATCCACAATTGCAGCTTAAGTATAATGCACACATAAATGTAAAGCTTCCACTTCTATTAAATCCATAAAATATGTGTACAAATACATTTGCAAAGGATATGATGCAGCAACTGTTGTTGTGCAAGGTGCACCAAACCAAGATGAAAATATGTTTTTATCAATGGCCAATGGCAACAAAGAAAAAGTGGAAATAAAATTATCCCAAGGATTTATACGGTTAGTCCAAGAGACATTGAACGTTTCAGTTTAAGCTTACTTATTTTAAATGTTCCTGGTGCACAAAGTTATGAACATTTACGCACAGTGAATGACATAGTTTATGATACCTTTCAATTAGCTGTGAGACATCAAAACTTTCTTGTAGATGATACAGAACTGGGAGATATGTCTTCAAGTAGCCGCACTATGTCAAATGCCAAAGCATTGAGACAACAGTTTGTATTACTTTGCATATTTTGTAATGTTCCTAGTGCATTAGCTTTGTGGGAAACATTTAAAGTTAATATGTGTGAATACTTTTTTAAATGCTACAATGAGTCCATAGCAGAATTAAAAGCATTCATAGAAATTTAAGAAGTCTTTCTTTGCCATGGATTAAATTGTGCAAATTTCAATCTGCCATATCCAGGCTGATTGATGAAATAAACTTCGAAGACTATGATGCTGATATTGAACAACAAAAAACTGAGGAAAAAATAGCAAATTTAAATACATTGCAGTTGTAAGTATTTTACACCATCAAAAATGCAATAGATGATGACATGCTCAAAGAGCGTTATTTCTATTTGGATGGACCTGGAGGCTCATGGAAAATGTATCTATATAATTTACTGATGAGTTGCATTCGAGCTAAAGGTAAAAATAGCTCTGGCCTTTGCAACAACTGGAATTGCGGCTCTATTGTTAGAAGGTGGGAGAAATGTGCACAGTGGCTTTAAACTGCCAGTTCCCATTTTGGAAATATCAGTGTCAGACAATCAAATGAAATCATCTCAAGCTAAACAATTACAAAAAACTAAATGAATTATCATAGATGAAGCAATGTCATGCCATGACCTGCAATGTATTGATCATTTGTTGCACAAAGTCATGGCTACAGATTTTCCTTGTGGGGGAAAAGTGATATTATTAAGTGGAGATTTTAGGCAAATATTATCTGTTGTTGTCCATGGAAATTGGACAGAGATTCTGAAAACAAATATAAAGGCAAGTGCACTATGGAAAATATTTACATGTCTTAAATTCGAAAATATGAGATCTGAGGGTCAAAATGAATTCAATGATTGGTTAAATTACATTGGCGAAGGAAAAACACAGGTCATAAATAATTTACCTGAAGATACTGTGGAAATCCCACAGGAAATGATTTGTAAACATGCACTAATTTCAGCTATATTCCAACATGGAATAATTCACAATGAAGAATCAGAACTTGCACAAAAAGTAATATTAAAATCCAAAAATAAAGATGCATTGAATCTAAATAATGAATTCTTGAAATTAATAAATGAAACACAGAAAAACTATTACAGTGCAGATTCTGATCTGGCTGATGACAAATACAGTGAGGCCAATTTTACAACTAAATTTAGCAATTCATTAACACCATCTGGAATGCCACCACATATTTTACAGCTAAAAATAGGGGCAATTGTCATGTTACTAAGAAATATGAACCCAAAGAAAGGACTTTGTAATGGGACCAGATTAATTGTGCAGGATTTAAGAGATCATTTCATACATGCAGAAATTCTGAATGGTACCCATAAAGGTGAACACGTTTTTATACCAAGAATTAATTTGGCTCCAAGTTAGAGTGGTTTGCCTTTTGTCCTTCAAAGGAGACAATTTACCATGATCATGGCATTTGCTATGACCATTAATAAATCACAAGGACAAACTTTTAATCCAGTTGGAGTCTTTTTAGAGGAACCAGCATTTGCCCATGGACTACTCTATGTGGCCTTTTCCCACTGCAAAAATCCGGAAAACATTAAAGTTTTAGTGAAAAGAAAATGAAAGCCAGGTTGATTTGTTAAATGATGGGAGAGTTTTCACTAAAAAATATAGTTTATTATGAGGTGCTGTAAGTTCAACAACAAAATGAAAAGAAATTTAAAAAAAAAGACAAACAAGAAAATTATAAATAGAGTAACCACTATTTGACAAGAGACAACTCAATATCCAATTTGTACAATAAATTAATGTTTGGAAGTGAGCATCATTTATTAAATGATGGAAAAGTGAAACACTACTTTCACCACAACAACTATATGTGCTATTTTCAGACATTTAAAGTTTAGCAGTTATTAAAGGATGTTACTGTTTTTGGAATGTAATTAATGCATCTTAGGAGATGTTTCACACAATCTAACATTTATATTACAACCTGTATGCGTACCATTGAATATACTTAGCAACTGCAGTGTTTTTAGTTATCTGTTTTAATGTACGGATTTAGGGGGTTTAGGGGATGTCAGTAGGGGGAATATTGCATTTTTTAAGGACTTCTAATGTATAATTAAAGAGAAAGCATTGATCCTGGGAGTAAGCCTATCGAGAGTATCTGGGGTCAGGAATTAATTCCCAGCCCCCCCCCCCCCCCCCAAATTAAGACAATTGGCTAAGTTTTACTTGGGTTTTTAATGTTTGCCTTCCACTGGATTCAATATTGCAGAACTGTTATAAATTGTTTAAAAATAAGTTTACACTTTCTTCAAATATTAATGTATATTCTACAATAAAAATGTTTATTATTTTCTGAGTTGAATAAAGATATAAGTTGCATGTTATAACAATAAATATATTGACTAATTATTAAAATAATTGTTGTCCTTTTTCATACAAAGGAATTAACTGATGGAAAAATACAGGTAATAACAATAAACAAAAAAAAGTGCAAATTACAAAATAAAATGGAAAGGGAAGACACCCGCATTCTGTGTAAAACAGTATTCTCTGAATTCTCATTTTATTATCGTAATTTTTTGACGGGCAAGTAGCTAGTTAATAAATAAAAAGTGACATCTTTGGTTCAAGCCTTGTAGTCAGTTTAACAAAAATGCAAATAGATTGATAATAAACAAAGGTAAATTTGTATTGTTTCAGTTCTATGAATATGATCCTTTAATAACTCAATATGGCTCAACATATTATACATTGAATCCAGAGGTCCTTTATTTTATTGATTTCTGCTTAAAAGCGAATCATTTATTTACTGACCAATAGCTGTGTATAGTCAACATTAATTTGTAGGTATGTATAATTCTGACTGGCAAAAACCTGTGTGGTTTTACTTAATTGTACATGTTTTAATTTATTCACTTATTTGAGTGTGTTTAAAAAAAAAAAAAGTTATATTTTAAGTGAGTGTTGGGCATGGTACTTTGAATAGGTTATCCTTTCCTTCATTGGGTTTATGATCTTGTTAGGTTTAAAACCCTGTGTGAGAGAAACAAAATCATTAAAGGAATACTTGATTAAGGAGAGAGGATAATAATAAAACATGTAACATGACTGTCCTTTAAATCATTGTCTCTATAATTACCATTTTGCCACTCTCTTATATACAGTTATACTTGCAGAGTCATGAATCATAAAGCTAATAACATTATATCAGCAGAACATTTTATGTTACTTTAACTAAAAATAATTGCATCTGTAATGTCCTTGATATCTTTTCTTAGTAGCAAGCAAGACTAATTAACCCTTTGCATGATTTTTCTATCATTACCCCCCTTTTTATAATTATTATGATCTATATTATAGTAAAAATACACAAAATATGCAAAATTTAAACAAGGTATCAATACAGGAACAAGTGTCCGAGGACTTGCATCCTTCAGAGTTGTACAGCTTCTATGGATTTTTAGTACACCCTTTATGCAAGGATTTCTTGTTACACAATGTCTTCTTGTTTTTCATCAGTTTGTTGATTTTCCTCAGTCCCTTGATCCTCTTGCACTCCCTCAGCTCACTTTACAAATATTTATACTGACCCTGGATTTATTTATATAAGGTAATCATATCTCTTCTTAGATGCCTTTTTTCAATAGTTAATAAGCTTAATTTGGCTAGTTTTTCTTCATAACTTAGCTCCTCCATTCCCCTTATTAGTTTTGTAGCCCTTCTCTGTACCTTTTTCAGGTTTAAAATAGTTTTATTTCAAATGAGGGCATACTAGGGATTTGTATATTGGCAGAATTATATTTGCTTCCCTTGCTTCTATACCCTTCTTAAACTTCCTAGCGGTAATCCCGAGTGTGACTCGAGGTTAATCTTCTCTTCCTAAATCGGTAAACTTGAGCCACACTCGGGGTTACTGCAGGGAGGATGGGGAGGGTTCCCAGTGCTGCCGAGTTTGCCTGGGCACCCTCAGCACACTATTCCTCCTCCTCCCCATCTTCCTCATCCTCCTCCCCATCTCCTTCCTCCTCCTCCCCATCCTGCCCTTCCCTCCTTATCCTTATCCTTCCTCCTTCCCACTTCCCACCTCTCACGTCTTGTTATTAGCCTCCAATCAGCTCCTGCTGCTGATTAGAGCCCCGCAGAGCGTCTTATGCCTTTCCCTGGAACCAGCATATGGAAAGAGGAGGATGAGGGGGAAAGAGAAGGAGAGGGGGAAAGAGTGGGTAGAGGAGAGTGAGGGGGGAAGAGGAGGGTGAGGGGGAAGAGCAGGATGATCTCCAGTTCGTGCGGAGTCAGCCACTGATCCACCTGTGCGTTCAGGGCGGACAGGAGTGCTGGTCCGGTGTGACTCTCTGCTTTCAGGGAAGTCAACCCCAAGACGGCGTGACACTGCCGTATCCGGGGTTGTGGAATAGTACCGGTGGAGCTGGGGGGGTGCCGTTGATGTGGAGCAAGACATAACAGCAGCAGAAGAGGACTCAGCTGAGGAAGTTATGGAAGAGGATGGAGTAGGAGGAGTAGAGGAGGTGGCAGCAGGCCTGCCTGCAAGTTGTGGCGGTGTCACCAACTCCTCTGCAGAGCCACGTATTCCATGCTTGGCAGCATCACCAGGTTTACCCATTGGCAGTGTAGGTAATATACCTGCCCTGACCAAGCTTTGCAGACCAGGTATCCATGGTCAGATGAACCCTTGCCCCAACACTGTGTGCCAGAGATGCCATTACTTCCTTTTGCACAATCGAGTACAGGTTGGGGATTGCCTTTTGTGCAAAGAAATTTCGTCCGGGTACCTTCCACTGCGGTGTCCCAATAGCTACAAATTTTTTGAACGCCTCAGACTCCAACAGCTTGTATGGTAAAAGCTGGCGGGCTAAGAGTTCAGACAAGCCAGCTGTCAGTTGCCGGGAGAGGGGGTGACTTTGTGACATTGGCTTCCTTCGCTCAAACATGTCTTTGACAGACACTTGACTGTGGGCAGATGAGCAGAGACTGCTCAGGGCGAGACAAGGAGTGGCGGATGTTTGAGAGGGGGCAAGCAGGGCAGCAGTGGTTGACGTGGCTGAAGATGCTGGACCAGGAGGAGGATGGGGGCTTTGACTTTGTGTGCTGCTTGTACTGATGTGTTGATCCCATAGGCGTTTGTGATGTGACATCATGTGCCTTCGCAAAGAAGTTGTACCTAGGTGGGTGTTGGACTTCCCACGACTTAGTTTCTTTTCGCACAGGTTGCAAATGGCATTGTTGTTGTCACAGGCAGACACACAAAAATATTGTAACACTGCTGAGCTCTGCAATGACGGCATTCTGGTGGTGGCAATAGCATGCGTTGACTGGAGTGCTGTCTGGCTGACCCCGGGTGCCGATGCATGCTGTCTGACTGTGCCACTAGCTACTTTCGACGACCTCCCGCTGCTTCCAACTCGTCTCCTCCTCCTCTCTGTCTCCCCATTTGAACTTTCCTCCTGTTCTTCTTCTCTTATAGCAGGCACCCACGTGACATCCACGGACGCATCGTCATCATCAACCGCTTCACTTGTATCTGACAACTCAACAAAGGAAGCAGCACCTAGTACAACATCATCATCAGACCGTACGTCCATGTGTGTAATGCTGCCTGACTGGGACATATCCCTGTTATCTAAATCCTCTGGTACTAATGTTTTTGCATCACTCATTTCTTCCAACGGATGTGTAAATAACTCTGCTGACGGATCAAGTGAAGAGGCTGTGGTGCTAGTGTTGGTGGTGGCGGCAGGCGGGCGAGTGGTAACTGGAGAGGTGCCCGTAGCTAAGCTAGAGGAGGATGGTGTGTCTAGGTTCCGAGCGGAAGCTGTAGAAGATTGGGTGTCCTGTGTTAGCCAGTCAACCATGTCCTCAGAACTTTTCAAGTTCAGGGTACGTTGCCTCTGAAAACTAGGCATTATTTTAGGGCCAAAGGGAATCACAGCACCACAACCTCGACGGCCCCTGCGGGGTGGCCTGCCTCTGCCTGTCAATTTTTTTACGATTAGTGGTACTATGCGTACAAGCTACGCTGTAGGCCTCACACACACGCCTGTAGGCAGGCAAATGATATTCAATCGATTACAGTCAAAAAAGGGTTGTTTTATGTCACTGTACACTACGGTTGCACCAGATATGACGTATCACTGTGCACTGGCTAAAGTTGGCAGACTAGATGCAATAGGCCTCACACACACACCTGTAGGCAGGCAACTGATATTCAATCAATTACAGTCAAAAAAGGGTTGTTTTATGTCACTGTACACTACGGTTGCACCAGATATGATGTATCACTGTGCACTGGCAAAAGTTGGTAGAGTAGATGCAATAGGCCTCCCACACACGCCTGTAGGCAGGCAACTGATATTCAATCGATTACAGAAAATAAAGTGTTGTTTTATGTCACTGTACACTACGGTTGCATCAGATATGAGTGTCACTGTGCACTGGCAAAAGTTGGCAGAGTAGATGCAATAGGCCTCACACACACGCCTGTAGGCAGGCAACTGATATTCAATCGATTACAGTCAAAAAAGGGTTGTTTTATGTCACTGTACACTACGGTTGCATCAGATATGACGTATCACTGTGCACTGGCAAAAGTTGGCAGAGTAGATGCAATAGGCCTCACACACACGCCTGTAGGCAGGCAACTGATATTCAATCGATTACAGAAAAAAAAAGGGTTGTTTTATGTCACTGTACACTACGGTTGCACCAAATATGAGTGTCACTGTGCACTGGCAAAGTTGTCAGAGTAGATGCAATAGGCCTCACACACACGCCTGTAGGCAGGCAACTGATATTCAATTGATTACAGTCAAAAAAGGTTTTTTTTATGTCACTGTACACTACGGTTGCACCAGATATGACGTATCACTGTGCACTGGCTAAAGTTGGCAGACTAGATGCAATAGGCCTCACACACACGCCTGTAGGCAGGCAACTGATATTCAATCGATTACAGTCAAAAAAGGGTTGTTTTATGTCACTGTACACTACGGTTGCACCAAATATGAGTGTCACTGTGCACTGGCAAAGTTGTCAGAGTAGATGCAATAGGCCTCACACACACGCCTGTAGGCAGGCAACTGATATTCAATCGATTACAGTAAAAAAAGGGTTGTTTTATGTCACTGTACACTACGGTTCCACCAGATATGAGTGTCACTGTGCACTGGCAAAAGTTGGCAGAGTAGATGCAATAGGCTTCACACACACGCCTGTAGGCAGGCAACTGATATTCAATCAATAACAGTCAAAAAATGGTTGTTTTATGTCACTGTACACTACGGTTGCACCAGATATGAGTGTCACTGTGCACTGGCAAAAGTTGGCAGAGTAGATGCAATAGGCCTCACACACACGCCTGTAGGCAGGCAACTGATATTCAATCGATTACAGTCAAAATAGGGTTGTTTTATGTCACTGTACACTACGGTTGCACCAGATATAAGTGTCACTGTGCACTGGCAAAAGTTGGCAGAGTAGATGCAATAGGCCTCACACACACGCCTGTAGGCAGGCAACTGATATTCAATTGATTACAGTCAAAAAAGGGTTGTTTTATGTCACTGTACACTACGGTTGCACCAGATATGACGTATCACTGTGCACTGGCAAAAGTTGGCAGAGTAGATGCAATAGGCCTCACACACACACCTGTAGGCAGGCAACTGATATTCAATCGATTACAGTCAAAAAAGGGTTGTTTTATGTCACTGTACACTACGGTTGCACCAGATATGACGTATCACTGAACACTGGCAAAAGTTGGTAGAGTAGATGCAATAGGCCTCACACACACGCCTGTAGGCAGGCAACTGATATTCAATCGATTACAGAAAAAAAAGTGTTGTTTTATGTCACTGTACACTACGGTTGCATCAGATATGAGTGTCACTGTGCACTGGCAAAAGTTGGCAGAGTAGATGCAATAGGCCTCACACACACGCCTGTAGGCAGGCAACTGATATTCAATCGATTACAGTCAAAAAAGGGTTGTTTTATGTCACTGTACACTACGGTTGCACCAGATATGACGTATCACTGAGCACTGGCAAAAGTTGGCAGAGTAGATGCAATAGGCCTCACACACACGCCTGTAGGCAGGCAACTGATATTCAATCGATTACAGTCAAAAAAGGGTTGTTTTATGTCACTGTACACTACGGTTGCACCAGATATGACGTATCACTGTGCACTGGCTAAAGTTGGCAGACTAGATGCAATAGGCCTCACACACACACCTGTAGGCAGGCAACTGATATTCAATCGATTACAGCCAAAAAAGGGTTGTTTTATGTCACTGTACACTACGGTTGCACCAGATATGACGTATCACTGAGCACTGGCAAAAGTTGGTAGAGTAGATGCAATAGGCCTCACACACACGAGTGTAGGCAGGCAACTGATATTCAATCGATTACAGAAAAAAAAGTGTTGTTTTATGTCACTGTACACTACGGTTGCACCAGATATGAGTGTCACTGTGCACTGGCAAAAGTTGGCAGAGTAGATGCAATAGGCCTCACACACACGCCTGTAGGCAGGCAACTGATATTCAATCGATTACAGTCAAATATGTTTTTTTTTATGTCACTGTACACTACGGTTGCACCAGATATGAGTGTCACTGTGCACTGGCAAAAGTTGGCAGAGTAGATGCAATAGGCTTCACACACACGCCTGTAGGCAGGCAACTGATATTCAATCGATTACAGTCAAAAAAGGGTTCGTAAATGTCACTGTACACTTGGTTGCACCAGATATGAGTGTCACTGTGCACTGGTAAAGTTGGCAGAGTAGATGCAATAGGCCTAACACACACGCCTGTAGGCAGGCAACTGATATTCAATCGATTACAGTCAAAATAGGGTTGTTTTATGTCACTGTACACTACGGTTGCACCAGATATGAGTGTCACTGTGCACTGGCAAAAGTTGGCAGAGTAGATGCAATAGGCTTCACACACACGCCTGTAGGCAGGCAACTGATATTCAATCGATAACAGTCAAAAAAGGGTTGTTTTATGTCACTGTACACTACGGTTGCACCAGATATGACGTATCACTGTGCACTGGCAAAAGTTGGCAGAGTAGATGCAATAGGCCTCACACACACGCCTGTAGGCAGGCAACTGATATTCAATCGATTACAGTCAAAATAGGGTTCTTTTATGTCACTGTACACTACGGTTGCACCAGATATAAGTGTCACTGTGCACTGGCAAAAGTTGGCAGAGTAGATGCAATAGGCCTCACACACACGCCTGTAGGCAGGCAACTGATATTCAATTGATTACAGTCAAAAAAGGGTTGTTTTATGTCACTGTACACTACGGTTGCACCAGATATGACGTATCACTGTGCACTGGCAAAAGTTGGCAGACTAGATGCAATAGGCCTCACACACACACCTGTAGGCAGGCAACTGATATTCAATCGATTACAGCCAAAAAAGGGTTGTTTTATGTCACTGTACACTACGGTTGCACCAGATATGACGTATCACTGAACACTGGCAAAAGTTGGTAGAGTAGATGCAATAGGCCTCACACACACGCCTGTAGGCAGGCAACTGATATTCAATCGATTACAGAAAAAAAAGTGTTGTTTTATGTCACTGTACACTACGGTTGCATCAGATATGAGTGTCACTGTGCACTGGCAAAAGTTGGCAGAGTAGATGCAATAGGCCTCACACACACGCCTGTAGGCAGGCAACTGATATTCAATCGATTACAGTCAAAAAAGGGTTGTTTTATGTCACTGTACACTACGGTTGCATCAGATATGACGTATCACTGAGCACTGGCAAAAGTTGGCAGAGTAGATGCAATAGGCCTCACACACACGCCTGTAGGCAGGCAACTGATATTCAATTGATTACAGTCAAAAAAGGGTTGTATTATGTCACTGTACACTACGGTTGCACCAGATATGACGTATCACTGTGCACTGGCAAAAGTTGGCAGAGTAGATGCAATAGGCCTCACACACACACCTGTAGGCAGGCAACTGATATTCAATCGATTACAGCCAAAAAAGGGTTGTTTTATGTCACTGTACACTACGGTTGCACCAGATATGACGTATCACTGAGCACTGGCAAAAGTTGGTAGAGTAGATGCAATAGGCCTCACACACACGAGTGTAGGCAGGCAACTGATATTCAATCGATTACAGAAAAAAAAGTGTTGTTTTATGTCACTGTACACTACGGTTGCATCAGATATGAGTGTCACTGTGCACTGGCAAAAGTTGGCAGAGTAGATGCAATAGGCCTCACACACACGCCTGTAGGCAGGCAACTGATATTCAATCGATTACAGTCAAATACGTTTTTTTTTATGTCACTGTACACTACGGTTGCACCAGATATGAGTGTCACTGTGCACTGGCAAAAGTTGGCAGAGTAGATGCAATAGGCTTCACACGCACGCCTGTAGGCAGGCAACTGATATTCAATCGATTACAGTCAAAAAAGGGTTCGTAAATGTCACTGTACACTTGGTTGCACCAGATATGAGTGTCACTGTGCACTGGTAAAGTTGGCAGAGTAGATGCAATAGGCCTCACACACACGCCTGTAGGCAGGCAACTGATATTCAATCGATTACAGTCAAAATAGGGTTCTTTTATGTCACTGTACACTACGGTTGCACCAGATATGAGTGTCACTGTGCACTGGCAAAAGTTGGCAGAGTAGATGCAATAGGCTTCACACACACGCCTGTAGGCAGGCAACTGATATTCAATCAATAACAGTCAAAAAAGGGTTGTTTTATGTCACTGTACACTACGGTTGCATCAGATATGACGTATCACTGTGCACTGGCAAAAGTTGGCAGAGTAGATGCAATAGGCCTCACACACACGCCTGTAGGCAGGCAACTGATATTCAATCGATTACAGTCAAAATAGGGTTCTTTTATGTCACTGTACACTACGGTTGCACCAGATATAAGTGTCACTGTGCACTGGCAAAAGTTGGCAGAGTAGATGCAATAGGCCTCACACACACGCCTGTAGGCAGGCAACTGATATTCAATTGATTACAGTCAAAAAAGGGTTGTTTTATGTCACTGTACACTACGGTTGCACCAGATATGACGTATCACTGTGCACTGGCTAAAGTTGGCAGACTAGATGCAATAGGCCTCACACACACACCTGTAGGCAGGCAACTGATATTCAATCGATTACAGCCAAAAAAGGGTTGTTTTATGTCACTGTACACTACGGTTGCACCAGATATGACGTATCACTGAGCACTGGCAAAAGTTGGTAGAGTAGATGCAATAGGCCTCACACACACGCCTGTAGGCAGGCAACTGATATTCAATCGATTACAGAAAAAAAAGTGTTGTTTTATGTCACTGTACACTACGGTTGCATCAGATATGAGTGTCACTGTGCACTGTCAAAAGTTGGCAGAGTAGATGCAATAGGCCTCACACACACGCCTGTAGGCAGGCAACTGATATTCAATCGATTACAGTAAAAAAAGGGTTGTTTTATGTCACTGTACACTACGGTTCCACCAGATATGAGTGTCACTGTGCACTGGCAAAAGTTGGCAGAGTAGATGCAATAGGCTTCACACACACGCCTGTAGGCAGGCAACTGATATTCAATCAATAACAGTCAAAAAATGGTTGTTTTATGTCACTGTACACTACGGTTGCACCAGATATGAGTGTCACTGTGCACTGGCAAAAGTTGGCAGAGTAGATGCAATAGGCCTCACACACACGCCTGTAGGCAGGCAACTGATATTCAATCGATTACAGTCAAAATAGGGTTCTTTTATGTCACTGTACACTACGGTTGCACCAGATATGAGTGTCACTGTGCACTGGCAAAAGTTGGCAGAGTAGATGCAATAGGCCTCACACACACGCCTGTAGGCAGGCAACTGATATTCAATCGATTACAGCCAAAAAAGGGTTGTTTTATGTCACTGTACACTACGGTTGCACCAGATATGACGTATCACTGAGCACTGGCAAAAGTTGGTAGAGTAGATGCAATAGGCCTCACACACACGCCTGTAGGCAGGCAACTGATATTCAATCGATTACAGAAAAAAAAGTGTTGTTTTATGTCACTGTACACTACGGTTGCATCAGATATGAGTGTCACTGTGCACTGGCAAAAGTTGGCAGAGTAGATGCAATAGGCCTCACACACACGCCTGTAGGCAGGCAACTGATATTCAATCGATTACAGTAAAAAAAGGGTTGTTTTATGTCACTGTACACTACGGTTCCACCAGATATGAGTGTCACTGTGCACTGGCAAAAGTTGGCAGAGTAGATGCAATAGGCTTCACACACACGCCTGTAGGCAGGCAACTGATATTCAATCTATTACAGTCAAAAAATGGTTGTTTTATGTCACTGTACACTACGGTTGCACCAGATATGAGTGTCACTGTGCACTGGCAAAAGTTGGCAGAGTAGATGCAATAGGCCTCACACACACACCTGTAGGCAGGCAACTGATATTCAATCAATAACAGTCAAAAAATGGTTGTTTTATGTCACTGTACACTACGGTTGCACCAGATATGAGTGTCACTGTGCACTGGCAAAAGTTGGCAGAGTAGATGCAATAGGCCTCACACACACGCCTGTAGGCAGGCAACTGATATTCAATCGATTACAGTCAAAATAGGGTTCTTTTATGTCACTGTACACTACGGTTGCACCAGATATGAGTGTCACTGTGCACTGGCAAAAGTTGGCAGAGTAGATGCAATAGGCTTCACACACACGCCTGTAGGCAGGCAACTGATATTCAATCAATAACAGTCAAAAAAGGGTTGTTTTATGTCACTGTACACTACGGTTGCATCAGATATGACGTATCACTGTGCACTGGCAAAAGTTGGCAGAGTAGATGCAATAGGCCTCACACACACGCCTGTAGGCAGGCAACTGATATTCAATCGATTACAGTCAAAATAGGGTTGTTTTATGTCACTGTACACTACGGTTGCACCAGATATAAGTGTCACTGTGCACTGGCAAAAGTTGGCAGAGTAGATGCAATAGGCCTCACACACACGCCTGTAGGCAGGCAACTGATATTCAATTGATTACAGTCAAAAAAGGGTTGTATTATGTCACTGTACACTACGGTTGCACCAGATATGACGTATCACTGTGCACTGGCAAAAGTTGGCAGACTAGATGCAATAGGCCTCACACACACACCTGTAGGCAGGCAACTGATATTCAATCGATTACAGCCAAAAAAGGGTTGTTTTATGTCACTGTACACTACGGTTGCACCAGATATGACGTATCACTGAGCACTGGCAAAAGTTGGTAGAGTAGATGCAATAGGCCTCACACACACGCCTGTAGGCAGGCAACTGATATTCAATCGATTACAGAAAAAAAAGTGTTGTTTTATGTCACTGTACACTACGGTTGCATCAGATATGAGTGACACTGTGCACTGGCAAAAGTTGGCAGAGTAGATGCAATAGGCCTCACACACACGCCTGTAGGCAGGCAACTGATATTCAATCGATTACAGTCAAAAAAGGGTTGTTTTATGTCACTGTACACTACGGTTGCATCAGATATGACGTATCACTGTGCACTGGCAAAAGTTGGCAGAGTAGATGCAATAGGCCTCACACACACGCCTGTAGGCAGGCAACTGATATTCAATCGATTACAGTAAAAAAAGGGTTGTTTTATGTCACTGTACACTACGGTTCCACCAGATATGAGTGTCACTGTGCACTGGCAAAAGTTGGCAGAGTAGATGCAATAGGCTTCACACACACGCCTGTAGGCAGGCAACTGATATTCAATCAATAACAGTCAAAAAATGGTTGTTTTATGTCACTGTACACTACGGTTGCACCAGATATGAGTGTCACTGTGCACTGGCAAAAGTTGGCAGAGTAGATGCAATAGGCCTCACACACACGCCTGTAGGCAGGCAACTGATATTCAATCGATTACAGTCAAAATAGGGTTCTTTTATGTCACTGTACACTACGGTTGCACCAGATATAAGTGTCACTGTGCACTGGCAAAAGTTGGCAGAGTAGATGCAATAGGCCTCACACACACGCCTGTAGGCAGGCAACTGATATTTAATCGATTACAGTCAAAATAGGGTTCTTTTATGTCACTGTACACTACGGTTGCACCAGATATAAGTGTCACTGTGCACTGGCAAAAGTTGGCAGAGTAGATGCAATAGGCCTCACACACACGCCTGTAGGCAGGCAACTGATATTCAATCGATTACAGAAAAAAAAAGGGTTGTTTTATGTCACTGTACACTACGGTTGCACCAAATATGAGTGTCACTGTGCACTGGCAAAGTTGTCAGAGTAGATGCAATAGGCCTCACACACACGCCTGTAGGCAGGCAACTGATATTCAATTGATTACAGTCAAAAAAGGGTTGTTTTATGTCACTGTACACTACAGTTCCACCAGATATGAGTGTCACTGTGCACTGGCAAAAGTTGGCAGAGTAGATGCAATAGGCTTCACACACACGCCTGTAGGCAGGCAACTGATATTCAATCAAATACAGTTAAAAAATGGTTGTTTTATGTCACTGTACACTACGGTTGCACCAGATATGAGTGTCACTGTGCACTGGCAAAAGTTGGCAGAGTAGATGCAGTACGCTTCACACACACGCCTGTAGGCAGGCAACTGATATTCAATCGATTACAGTCAAAATAGGGTTCTTTTATGTCACTGTACACTACGGTTGCACCAGATATAAGTGTCACTGTGCACTGGCAAAAGTTGGCAGAGTAGATGCAATAGGCCTCACACACACGCCTGTAGGCAGGCAACTGATATTCAATTGATTACAGTCAAAAAAGGGTTGTTTTATGTCACTGTACACTACGGTTGCACCAGATATGACGTATCACTGTGCACTGGCAAAAGTTGGCAGAGTAGATGCAATAGGCCTCACACACACACCTGTAGGCAGGCAACTGATATTCAATCGATTACAGCCAAAAAAGGGTTGTTTTATGTCACTGTACACTACGGTTGCACCAGATATGACGTATCACTGAGCACTGGCAAAAGTTGGTAGAGTAGATGCAATAGGCCTCACACACACGCCTGTAGGCAGGCAACTGATATTCAATCGATTACAGAAAAAAAAGTGTTGTTTTATGTCACTGTACACTACGGTTGCATCAGATATGAGTGTCACTGTGCACTGGCAAAAGTTGGCAGAGTAGATGCAATAGGCCTCACACACACGCCTGTAGGCAGGCAACTGATATTCAATCGATTACAGTCAAAAAAGGGTTGTTTTATGTCACTGTACACTACGGTTGCATCAGAAATGACGTATCACTGTGCACTGGCAAAAGTTGGCAGAGTAGATGCAATAGGCCTCACACACACGCCTGTAGGCAGGCAACTGATATTCAATCGATTACAGTAAAAAAAGGGTTGTTTTATGTCACTGTACACTACGGTTCCACCAGATATGAGTGTCACTGTGCACTGGCAAAAGTTGGCAGAGTAGATGCAATAGGCTTCACACACACGCCTGTAGGCAGGCAACTGATATTCAATCAATAACAGTCAAAAAATGGTTGTTTTATGTCACTGTACACTACGGTTGCACCAGATATGAGTGTCACTGTGCACTGGCAAAAGTTGGCAGAGTAGATGCAATAGGCCTCACACACACGCCTGTAGGCAGGCAACTGATATTCAATCGATTACAGTCAAAATAGGGTTCTTTTATGTCACTGTACACTACGGTTGCACCAGATATAAGTGTCACTGTGCACTGGCAAAAGTTGGCAGAGTAGATGCAATAGGCCTCACACACACGCCTGTAGGCAGGCAACTGATATTTAATCGATTACAGTCAAAATAGGGTTCTTTTATGTCACTGTACACTACGGTTGCACCAGATATAAGTGTCACTGTGCACTGGCAAAAGTTGGCAGAGTAGATGCAATAGGCCTCACACACACACCTGTAGGCAGGCAACTGATATTCAATCGATTACAGAAAAAAAAAGGGTTGTTTTATGTCACTGTACACTACGGTTGCACCAAATATGAGTGTCACTGTGCACTGGCAAAGTTGTCAGAGTAGATGCAATAGGCCTCACACACACGCCTGTAGGCAGGCAACTGATATTCAATTGATTACAGTCAAAAAAGGGTTGTTTTATGTCACTGTACACTACGGTTCCACCAGATATGAGTGTCACTGTGCACTGGCAAAAGTTGGCAGAGTAGATGCAATAGGCTTCACACACACGCCTGTAGGCAGGCAACTGATATTCAATCAATAACAGTCAAAAAATGGTTGTTTTATGTCACTGTACACTACGGTTGCACCAGATATGAGTGTCACTGTGCACTGGCAAAAGTTGGCAGAGTAGATGCAATAGGCCTCACACACACGCCTGTAGGCAGGCAACTGATATTCAATCGATTACAGTCAAAATAGGGTTCTTTTATGTCACTGTACACTACGGTTGCACCAGATATAAGTGTCACTGTGCACTGGCAAAAGTTGGCAGAGTAGATGCAATAGGCCTCACACACACGCCTGTAGGCAGGCAACTGATATTCAATTGATTACAGTCAAAAAAGGGTTGTTTTATGTCACTGTACACTACGGTTGCACCAGATATGAGTGTCACTGTGCACTGGCAAAAGTTGGCAGAGTAGATGCAATAGGCCTCACACACACGCCTGTAGGCAGGCAACTGATATTCAATCGATTACAGTCAAAATAGGGTTCATTTATGTCACTGTACACTACGGTTGCACCAGATATAAGTGTCACTGTGCACTGGCAAAAGTTGGCAGAGTAGATGCAATAGGCCTCACACACACGCCTGTAGGCAGGCAACTGATATTCAATTGATTACAGTCAAAAAAGGGTTGTTTTATGTCACTGTACACTACGGTTGCACCAGATATGACGTATCACTGTGCACTGGCTAAAGTTGGCAGACTAGATGCAATAGGCCTCACACACACACCTGTAGGCAGGCAACTGATATTCAATCGATTACAGCCAAAAAAGGGTTGTTTTATGTCACTGTACACTACGGTTGCACCAGATATGACGTATCACTGAGCACTGGCAAAAGTTGGTAGAGTAGATGCAATAGGCCTCACACACACGCCTGTAGGCAGGCAACTGATATTCAATCGATTACAGAAAAAAAAGTGTTGTTTTATGTCACTGTACACTACGGTTGCATCAGATATGAGTGTCACTGTGCACTGGCAAAAGTTGGCAGAGTAGATGCAATAGGCCTCACACACACGCCTGTAGGCAGGCAACTGATATTCAATCGATTACAGTCAAAAAAGGGTTGTTTTATGTCACTGTACACTACGGTTGCATCAGATATGACGTATCACTGTGCACTGGCAAAAGTTGGCAGAGTAGATGCAATAGGCCTCACACACACGCCTGTAGGCAGGCAACTGATATTTAATTGATTACAGTCAAAAAAGGGTTGTTTTATGTCACTGTACACTACGGTTGCACCAGATATGACGTATCACTGTGCACTGGCTAAAGTTGGCAGACTAGATGCAATAGGCCTCACACACACACCTGTAGGCAGGCAACTGATATTCAATCGATTACAGCCAAAAAAGGGTTGTTTTATGTCACTGTACACTACGGTTGCACCAGATATGACGTATCACTGAGCACTGGCAAAAGTTGGTAGAGTAGATGCAATAGGCCTCACACACACGCCTGTAGGCATGCAACTGATATTCAATCGATTACAGAAAAAAAAGTGTTGTTTTATGTCACTGTACACTACGGTTGCATCAGATATGAGTGTCACTGTGCACTGGCAAAAGTTGGCAGAGTAGATGCAATAGGCCTCACACACACGCCTGTAGGCAGGCAACTGATATTCAATCGATTACAGTCAAAAAAGGGTTGTTTTATGTCACTGTACACTACGGTTGCATCAGATATGACGTATCACTGTGCACTGGCAAAAGTTGGCAGAGTAGATGCAATAGGCCTCACACACACGCCTGTAGGCAGGCAACTGATATTCAATTGATTACAGTCAAAAAAGGGTTGTTTTATGTCACTGTACACTACGGTTGCACCAGATATGACGTATCACTGTGCACTGGCTAAAGTTGGCAGACTAGATGCAATAGGCCTCACACACACACCTGTAGGCAGGCAACTGATATTCAATCGATTACAGCCAAAAAAGGGTTGTTTTATGTCACTGTACACTACGGTTGCACCAGATATGACGTATCACTGAGCACTGGCAAAAGTTGGTAGAGTAGATGCAATAGGCCTCACACACACGCCTGTAGGCAGGAAACTGATATTCAATCGATTACAGAAAAAAAAGTGTTGTTTTATGTCACTGTACACTACGGTTGCATCAGATATGAGTGTCACTGTGCACTGGCAAAAGTTGGCAGAGTAGATGCAATAGGCCTCACACACACGCCTGTAGGCAGGCAACTGATATTCAATCGATTACAGTCAAAAAAGGGTTGTTTTATGTCACTGTACACTACGGTTGCATCAGATATGACGTATCACTGTGCACTGGCAAAAGTTGGCAGAGTAGATGCAATAGGCCTCACACACACCCCTGTAGGCAGGCAACTGATATTCAATCGATTACAGTCAAAAAAGGGTTGTTTTATGTCACTGTACACTACGGTTGCACCAAATATGAGTGTCACTGTGCACTGGCAAAGTTGTCAGAGTAGATGCAATAGGCCTCACACACACGCCTGTAGGCAGGCAACTGATATTCAATCGATTACAGTAAAAAAAGGGTTGTTTTATGTCACTGTACACTACGGTTCCACCAGATATGAGTGTCACTGTGCACTGGCAAAAGTTGGCAGAGTAGATGCAATAGGCTTCACACACACGCCTGTAGGCAGGCAACTGATATTCAATCAATAACAGTCAAAAAATGGTTGTTTTATGTCACTGTACACTACGGTTGCACCAGATATGAGTGTCACTGTGCACTGGCAAAAGTTGGCAGAGTAGATGCAATAGGCCTCACACACACGCCTGTAGGCAGGCAACTGATATTCAATCGATTACAGTCAAAATAGGGTTCTTTTATGTCACTGTACACTACGGTTGCACCAGATATAAGTGTCACTGTGCACTGGCAAAAGTTGGCAGAGTAGATGCAATAGGCCTCACACACACGCCTGTAGGCATTCAACTGATATTCGATCGATTACAGTCAAAAAATGGTTGTTTTATGTCACTGTACACTATGGTTGCACCAGATATGAGTGTCACTGTGCACTGGCAAAAGTTGGCAGAGTAGATGCAATAGGCCTCACACACACGCCGGTAGGCAGGCAACTGATATACAATCGATTACAGAAAAAAAAGGGTTGTTTTATGTCACTGTACACTGCGGTTGCACCAGATATGAGTGGCACTGTGCACTGCCAAAAGTTGTCAGAGTAGATGCAATAGGCCTCACACACACGCTAGCAGGCAGGCATATGCAATTAGATTGCACAGAAAAAAATAATAAAATAAAATAAATGATGTTCTAGCCCTAAAAAGGGCTTTTGGGGTTGCTGTCCTCGCAGCAGATATCAAATGAGTCCTTCAGGTGTGTTGTGAAAGCTAAATACACAGGGCCTCATTCTATTAGCGGCCGTAGCCGTTGCGGGGCCGCAAGGACCGGCCGCAAGCTATTCGGCTATTCTATTCCCTTACGGACGGAGGTTTCGCAAGAGTTTTGCAATTCAATTGCTCCGGGAAACCTCTCTGCAAGGCTAAAAGCGAGCCGCAGCTTACTTGCAGGAAAGAGGTCTCGCTAGCACCAATTAAGCACATAAAGTAGCTCAAATAAAGCCATCCTGCACTTTGCGAAGACTATAAAGGGATTTTAGGTGTTAGAAAAAATAGCACATAATTATCCTGTACTCAAATCCGTAAAATATTTTATTTTTAATATCCGTAAAATATCCATGTAAAAAGTCCAGAGTGCTAGGAGCACTTCAGACACCCCCACGCCGCAGCCGGAAAATAAACAGTTAATTTGAACTCGGGTTTGGGCAGATGTGCAAGCTTGAGAGTGGGTTACTTTTAATCCTCATGTCCCCCAATATGATCCCTAGCATTTACAGAGTTGTACAGTGCAGGCTTGAATTTATTTTTGAGTTTTTATATTTCTGAGATTACGGCCGGTTCCAAGATATGCGGCCGGCCGTAAAAGGAGATCCTTGCGGGGCCGTATAATAGAATCGCGAGTTAACTGAACCCCCGCAAAGGAATTGCAGCCTTACGGCCGATTTAAGGCCGCTAATAGAATGAGGCCCACAGCCTGGCTATCTATTTCCCTATTAAATCAGCAGCAGGTAGAATATATTTCCTCTCTCAACGAATGTAGCTTCAGAATGATTCTAAAATGGAGGCTGTCCTTCAGATGGAAGGCCCTGGAAGGGAGTATATGCTGCTGATTGGCTGGAATGTGTCTGCTGACTGTATGGTGCAGGGTCAAAGTTTTCTCAATGATAAAGAATAGGGGGCGGACCAAAAAGCGCATGTGTTCGCCGTTCATTGCGAATGCGAACATAATCGCCGCGAATAGTTCTCCGGCGAACTGTTCGGGACATCACTAGTGCACAACAGTAACAATTGTAAAATGGCGGTTTTCCTGCAAAAAATAACGTTTTTGGCTGGCGCACGCAGGCTATATATACTGCACAGTTTGCACATTTCTTAAACTTTTTCCTTAGGTGATGAATAGTGTCACTGTTCATTTACTGCTGCTGAAAAATCCAAAAAGATTGTTAGCTCTTTAGAATATTGATTGCCGAATATTACAAACAAATAGGTAAAGTATACTAATTCATTTATTAATTATTAATAAAAAAAATGGAAAAAGTAAAATTTTTCAAATAGATGCTTATCTATTTAAATTTTGCATATATGAAAATTAAATATAACAGATTGATTAATTAATTTCTTCTATAAAATAATAACAGTTAAATAAACTTTGTTTAATTATGAAATTTTAGCAGGGTGTTATTTAAGGACTGATGTAATAGATGTTTAGCTCTTTAAGTTGACTCATTAATAAAAAATAAAAAAAAATGAATAAAAAAAATTGATTTATTGTATACTGCTCGCGTTTACAAACAGATGCTTAGCTGTTTAGGTTTTGCCTATATGAAAAATAAATATAATAGGTTGATTTATTAATTTATTTCTTCTATAAATTGATACAACTGAAATTAAAGTTTGTTTATTAGGACATTTTTGCTGAACTGCTGTAATAGATGTTTAGATATTTAAGTTTGCCATGTATGCACTATATTTTTAAAATTTTAATTCAAAATGCTTTTCATGTTATTTTACGGTTTGCAGCTCCCTGACAGCACTGCACCTGGATGAATGTAAGCTCTGCTGATTTAAACTGCATTCTTTTCAAGATTACAGGTATATCAAATTTTATATTGCATGTTGCCGGTATTTATGAATACATGATTGGCTCTTTACGTTTTGCCCTGAATATAATTACACATAATACAGTACATGACTTATAAATATATTAATTAATTAATTGATGAAAAATGTTAAGATTGATGAGAATTAAACATAATACTAAAAATAATACTAATTAGTAATTTAGTAATTGTGGCAAATATTCAAAGTGAAAAAATGTAGCAGGATATTCATAAAAAAAAAAAAATAAAGCAGCTTTTTAGTCTCTTTTTACAATTTGCAGCTGTCACTCAACACTAGTGATCTTAAGCATTTAACCTGTAATTACTACACAACATCACAGGTATATTGAATTAAACTTTGAAGAAATATAAAGATTTCACAAATGAGAAGATTATGAATTCATGTAGAGTATTAGGAGTTAATTTTCCCATTGCTGTGTTAATTAATTAATTAATGTTATAATGACCTTGTTGATGAATTAATGTTCACCTCTTTAGGTTTTGTATTTAGGACAATTAAACATGTATACTTTATAGGCCTCGGACTTCAGAACTTTCAGAGCTCATCACGAGTCACACGCTGATCGCCTTTGGTGCTCATCACGTGGCTCTCAATGTGCCTTTGGCGCTCATTGCGAGCCTCTCCCCCATATACTTTAGTGGCCTCACGATTAGTGTTACGGCCTTGGTGTAAATCGTACTGCCTTGGTGTAAAAGTGTTACTGCCTTGGTGTAAGTGTTACTGCCTTGGTGTGTTTACTGCCTTGGTATACGTGTTTGCTTCTGCCTTGGTGTAAGTGTTACTGCCTTGATGTAAAAGTTTTACGGCCTTGGTGTAAGTATTACTGCTTTGGTGCCTTGGTGTAAGTGTTACTGCTTTTGTGCCTTGGTGTGTTACTGTCTTAGTGTAAGTGTTCATTTCTGCCTTGGTGTAAGTATTACTGCCTTGGTGTAAGTGTTACTGCCTTGGTTTAAAAGTGACTGCCTCGATGTAAGTGTTCGCGAGGGCCACAAGTGCGTTAACAACATCGCAAACGTCCCCAACATTCGTAAACCAACAACTGTATATATAATACTTTAAGAAAAAAAAAAGTGTCTGAAAATATACACATGTACTGAAATGTGAATAAGTGCAGATGCAGGTAAGCAAAAGATAATTGTACAAAGGTCATGTTTGGAATTGTTTGTTTGCTATATAATAAAACATGAAATTACAAATCCAAAAAAATATTAATGTCTATTTACAATTACAGATTACAATGGCTGACAATGCAGAACAACAAAAACGAGCCCCCCAAAAAACGAAAGGGAACAGAAGCAAAGATGGAGAGATGAACAGTCACTAGAGACTTCAAGAAGGTTAAGAGAAGAAGACCGTCAGAGACTTGCCAACAAAAGAGCAATGACTGAAAAAGCACAAAATGCATCAAGAAGCTACAAAGAAAAGAAAAAGTATAATGCATGTAAAACATGTGTCAAAAATGAGAGTCAAGTGAATATAGAAAATGGTAGTAATATGTATGCTCACAATAGACTCTTATTTAATGCTTTACAAATCGAAACACATTATTGTGGGGTTACTGAATGTGGTTTGTCAATTTTGTGGGGCTTATGATTTTGAGAAAGACCAAGAGATGGGGAGTTTATTAGTTGCTGTCAAAAAGTAAAGGTAAGACTACCAGAAAGACACTCATTTCCACAATATTTAAAAAGTATAATGACTGATGTAACATTTCCAAATTATCAAAATTACAAACAAAACATTAGGCCTTATAACAGTGCCATTTAATTTGCTTCAATGGGTGCAACATTAGCATAAAATGTGCCAGGGCATGGCCCTTACTGTTTTAAAGTACAAGGACAAATGTATCACCGCACTTCATATTTACACCCAGAAGCAGAAGAGCAATGGAAATTTGCACAGTTATTTATCCTCAATGCAAGTTCAATGCAGTTCAACAATGTATGACACTTCCTGCAGATCAAACATGTTTAGCCACTGTTTTTCAAGAGCTTGATAAGATTTAGGAGAACAACCCATATACTCAAGCATACAAAAAAAAATAGCTGAAGTAGAAAGAGAAAAACAGACCCATGCTCAAATAAATCATTTGCAAATGCCAAGAGTAAATATGGTTCTTAAAAGAAATCGGCATTGTGATCAAAGACGTTATAATTTACCAACATCAAATGAGGTTGCCATGGTGTTTCAAAATGACGATGACGAACCACCATTTGAATTGGAAATTAGAATATATCCAAGAAATCTAGGCAAACCTTTCATAAATATAAATATATTAAGTACTAATTTGTATCCCATGGCATATCCAATTTTGTTCCCAAACGGTGAGCCACGATGGCAACCAAAATTAAGAACACGCAAAAAATGGCCGAAACTGGCGCACATGAAAACATGACAAACACAATAAATAAACACAACAAATACATAAAAAGCTTACCTACAGCAAGGGGGGGGGCATCCAGAACCTCGAAAACTGAAGTTACACCTTAATTTAACTCCAAATAAAAGAGTTTCGAACTCCAAAAATCCCCTAAGCGACAAAAAAAAATGGCCGCCGAAAAAAACGAAAATGAGGCTACAGCACTCTAAAGACGCAAAACACCACCAAACAACTACGGGTTGGCCGAAATAGAAGTACGAGACACGAAAACAAGGACGCAACCCTCGCGACCCCAAACCCATTACAAACACAATAAATACAAACAACCAACACATAAAAAGCTTACACACAGCATGGGGGGGGGGGGCACCCAGGACCTCTAAAAGTGAAGTTACACCTCAATTTAAGTAAAAAAATCAGAGTTTAGACAGGCGAAAATCACCTAAGCAAGAGAAAAAATGGCCGCCCAAAAAATCAAAAATGAGGCTAAAGACGCAAAAATACTACAGTGACTCGCAAAACTGAAACAACGCTCCAGTCAACTTCACAAGGCACGTAACACACCCTATGTGGCACATACCACACTGATATTAACCACCATTTTACAGGAAAATGACAACTATTACGCCTAAAATGGCGGCTGGAACGCAAATTGTACGGTGGAACGCAAATAGCATATGCGTCTTGCGTTCTAACGATCTGAGGCACCTCAAAGTTTATAAATAATGCCTACTTTCCAGAAAATTCTACATTTCTCCTCAGGTGATGAACGGAGTGACTGGATAGTTAACTGCTGCTGTTACTTGAGAAGAGAATTATTTCCTAATTTCCAACTTTATACTCTGCAAATTGAAACTGAGAGGTAAGCTATAATATATTACATTTTCTTACAAAGACAGCAAAAAAAAATTGCAAACTTGAACAATGAAAATGGGATTCATGTATAGTGACATATGACATGCACATTTATGTGTATAGGCCCTACAACAACCGAATCTTAACTCAAACTAATCAAAGAAGTATATTCAAATTACATTAATTTACAGCAACTCATACCAAAAAAAAGATGACACTAATACATATGGAACCTGCAGCTCAATCTTTCCCCTTTTTTCACTATTGAAACAGACTCTGCATCAACAGCGTCACTCAAGAATTTGCACCGTAGACTGTGAAAGAGGATCACTTTTAAAGAACAGAAAGAAACAAGAAGAAGAAGAGGTAAGATAGAAAAATACATTACATGCAGAAAAAGACCATGCTTTGCAAAATGCAAAATAATAAATATACAATTAACCATTTACCTTTCTTTTTCAAACAGACACTACAAGAAGACTGGCGGATTAAGATTGGCAGGAAGGGAGCCCCTGTCATTCGGACAAGAACAAGACTTCAATCAAGGTATAGTATAACAAGTAAAAAAAAAATACAATATATGTTTAATGGCTGGCAATAGCAGAATTAAAAGTAAAAAAAAAAAACAAAACAAAAAAAAACAATACAAATTCAATCAAGACCAAAACAACACAGTTCAACAAACTTCACAAAGACCTATACAATTTCCAAAGAAAGACAGTTCCACAGAAAAAATAAATAAATATGTGGCCACAAAACAGGATACCATCCGAAACATTAGCAACATACATAAAACAAAAGTATTCCTCCTCTTTACTGTAGAATAACCTCCAACCATCACCCACAAGCCAAATGCAGCAACGGAAAAGTGGTGAACACAAAACAGGATAGAACAAAAAAACGCAACAACATATAGAAAAGGCAATTAACATTCGTTTTTTTCTGTCCAACAACATGTAATCCTCACAAACAAGACAAATTAAGCAAATAGAGCATGCAAAATGTGGTGGACACAAAAAGGATTGTACAAAAAATCACACAAGCAGATAGAAAAATAACTTAATATTCATTTTTACTGTTTAACAACCTATAATCCTTACAAAGAAGCCTAAATAAGCATACCAAAAGTGGCAGACACAAAACAGTCAAAAAATGTAAAAAACATTAATAATTACAGTAACAAAATAAAAAAAATAACTGTAATATACAAATACAATTAAAGTCTTTTAAAGTGGTGCACAAAAACAGCATAGCAGAAAAATAAAAAATAACAGATAGAGTACACCAAAAAAATGAACTATGCTATTCATTACAAATACGTTCCAATCAAATAAAATGTTGCTTTTTCTTTTACAACAGATACTGCGTGAAGAGCATCGCATGAAGACTTACAACAGCGGAGCAAGAAATATTCTGCTTTAAATCACACTTCAAACAAGGTACAGTATAACAAGTAAAAGAAGAGAAAACTAAATAAACATGTTTGCTCTGCATCCATGTGAACAAAAAAAAAAAAAAAATAACCAACAACAATAAGCACCACTAACTATCAGCTTTAACAAAATATTACTGACACATTTGTCATTTACCTGCTAATTGCCTTTTACGTACAACAACGTTTAACAGTAAACCCAAACATTAATCTATCAAAAAAGAATTAACCAACATAAAACAGCATAGTCCAATAAATAGTGAAAACACGTACTAAATAACATTTTTAATTCTCAATTCCCAGCCCTAATGTACAATATTAAGCATAAAACCTAAGCACACACATAAAATACAATACTACAACAAATACTACTAATACCGAACAAACAACAATACAAACCTTCTTTTCACAGCCACAACATATAAGCCTTTAAGTAAAATATAAAAATACTATTGCAACAATCCCCTGCAGGACAAATTATAAAGACTAATTTTTGACCTCTACTATGCCTGTAAGCCAAAACTACAACATAAAAAGCAATTAACAAACAAAACAAAAACGCAATTTAAATTAACACTATACACCTACTACATCTACAATAAGCTATAATGCATTTACCTTTAGTGTGCTATGCATCTAAGCCAAAAACTACAACCTACAAGAGAGAAAGTAAGACCCAAAAAATAAAACACAGTCATTTAAAAATAGAAAGAAAGTTCAGCTACAATGAACTACAACCACATACAAACTGTTGCAAATAAATATTTGAGAAACCAACTTAGCATCTAAAACTAAACTAATGATACATTATTTTCTTTTACAGATTAAGATGGCTGATAACGATACCAAACAAGAAAAGATAAGACGTCAAGCTAGAGAATGACAACAAAGATGGGCAAACCAGCAGACACCAGAGCAGTAGGAAATTTGACGAGAAAAAGAATACAAAATAATTGCAAGCAAAACACTATCACCTGCAAAAATAAAAGATACACCAAAAAAAGCCACAAAAAACAAAGCAGTTAGAACCTTTTCCTGAAACATCACGACATTTCACCTGCAAAAATAAAAGATACAGAAAAAAAGCCACTAAAAAAACAAAGCATATAGAACCTGTTCCTCAAACATCACATGACATTTCAAATGATGAATTTGAAACTCAAACTAATATATGCTTTGCAAATTGTCCTTTACTCAAGTCTTTAGCAGTAGAGTTCATAATTGTGGGGACATGAATACTCAATATCAGTTTTGTCAGGCTTATCATTTTAAACAGGAAAGACCCAGAGATGGACAATTCATTAGTTGCTGTCAAAAAGGCAAGGTCAAACTTCCAGAAAGAAAACAATTCCCAATCTATTTACAAAACATTATGAACCGACTTTTCCAAACTACAAAAAATTCAAAACAAACATAAGATCCTACAATAGTGCCATATCCTTTGCATCTATGGGGGCAACATTAGCTGCTAATGTACCAGGACATGGTCCTTACTGTTTTAAAGTCCAAGGCCAAATTTACCATCGGACTTCCCATTTACATCCAGACGAAGGAGAACAAAGAACATTTGCTCAACTATATGTCCTAGATACAATGGAAGCTGTTGATCAACGTATGCAGCTGCAAGAAAATAAAAAATGCTTACCCAGTGTTTTTATAGAGCTAGATAACATTATGGCCAATAACCCCTACACTAAAGCTTATAAAAAATTGTCAGAAGTTTAAAATGAACAACAACTTCATGCAGAAAGACATCAATTACCAACCTCAAAGGTCAATATGGTGCTTAAAAGAGATAGACATATTGATGAACGCCGTTATAACTTGCCAACATCAAATGAGGTTGCAATGGTGTTTCAAAATGATGAAGCAGAACCACCATTTCAAAGAGAAATTAGAATATATCCCAGAAATGAGGAGCAACCATTCATTAATATCAGTATCTTAAGTCCAAATTTAGATCCAATGACATATCACATTTTTTTCCTGCACGGAGAAGCAGGTTGGCAACCAAAACTAACCCTTCCCAGTTACCCAAATGCTAAAGCCAGAATCCGAAATAATGTTTCTATGCTTGAATTTAAAGTAGCTCAAATTGCCATTCGAAATACATTAAATCCAATTTTATGTCGTGGAAAACTAACACAAAAATGGATTATTGATTCCTATTGGCAAGTTGAGGCCAATAATTTAAACTTCATAAAATATAAACAAGATAAACTACGTGTAGAACAATATTGTGGATTAATGGACTACTGTATGTTGCTGAGGTGGCTACAAGCAGAGATATGACAGCTGGCAAAGCCATCATTTTACCATCTTCTTTTCAAGGATCTCCTCGAAATATTAGAGAAAGATACAATGATGCCATGGCTATTGTCAACAAATTTGGAAAACCCGATTTATTTATTACATTTACCTGTAATCCCCAATGGCCAGAAATTACACAAAATTTACTTCTTGCCCAAAGTCCTTCCAATAGACCAGATTTAGTAGCCATAGTTTTTCAAAATTAAATTAAATGAATTAATACGTGATATCACTATAAGTCACTTATTTGTCAAATGTCTTGCTTATGTATATACAATTGAATTTAAAAAAAGAGGCCTTCCACATGCACATCTCATAATCCTTCAAGAAAAAGATAAATTAGATACTGGTGACAAAGTGGATTCAGTCATTGTTGCTGAACTACCAGATCCAGAACTATATGGTAGACTATATGAGATTGTAACTCATCGCATGATTCATGGACCCTGTAGCGAGCTTAATCCACAATCACCATGTATGGAAAATAATTAATGTTCAAAAGATTTTCCAAAAGATTATAGAGACAAAACTTATGCCAATTGTGATGGCTATCCACTTTATAGAAGAAGAGAAGGGGATAGTGCCATTATTCGTGGCAAAAAGATTGACAATAGATATGTAGTACCCTACAATCCACATTTACTCATTAAGTATAATGCACACATTAATGTAGAAGCCTGCACTTCCATCGAATCCATTCAAATTTACAAAGGCTATGATGCAGCTACTGTTGTCGTCAAAAGTGCAGACAACCCCGAAAGCACTGAGTTAGTACATGATGAACTTGCATCTCATGTAGATGCTCGCTATGTAAGTGCACCAGAAGCTATATGGCGCCTTTTAAAACTTAAAATGCATGATAGATCACATGCACTATATAGTTTTAGCAGTAAATTTGTCACAAAGACATTTAGTGTATTTCCATGCTGGAAATGAAACTAATGCATTGGCCCAAAGTGAGCATCATCACACTACACTAACTGCATGGTTTGAATTAAATTCTACAGATGCACAAGCAACACAATTCTTATATATTGAAATTCCATATCACCATGTTTTTGTGAATGGATTATGGAGACCAAGAAAAAGCTGAGGAAATAACATAATCCCAAGAATTTACACAGTCAGTCCAAGAGACCTTGAACGTTTCTGCGTACGTCTATTCATTTTAAATGTTCCTGGAGCACAACGTTTTGAACAGTTAAGAACTGTTAATGACATAGTATATGAATCCTTCCATTTAGCGGCAAGACATAGAAACTTACTAGCTGATGATACAGAATGGGAAAGATGTCTAGAAGAAGCAGCACTATGTCAAATGCCACGGCAGATGAGGGAACAATTTGCATTCATTTGTATCTTCTCAAATGCTCCAAATGCATTAGCATTGTGGGACACATTTAAAAGTAATATGGCTGAAGACTTTATGCAACGATACAATGAACCTATTGCACACTTAAAAGCATTAATGGAAATCCAATAATTATTTTTAACTCATGAATTAAGTTGTGCAAGTTTTAATCTGCCTGATCCAGGTCTTATAGATGACATAAACTTTGAAGACTATGACAATTCAAGTACAAGTACAAAGAACAGAAGAAAGACTTGCAACTTTAAATACATTACAATTGCAAGCATTTAATGCCTTTAAAAATGCAATAGATGATGACATGGTCAAAAAGCGTTATTTCTATCTTGATGGACCTGGTGGATCAGTAAAAACATATCTATATAATTTATTAATGAGTTTTGTACGAGCACAAGGTCAAATAGCACTAGCATTTGCCACAACTGGAATTGCTGAACTTTTGTAAGAAGGTGGAAGAACTGTACATAGTGGGTTTAAACTGCCAGTGCCTATTTTAGAAATCTCAGTGTCAGATATTTACATGACATCATTACAAGCAAAAAATTAGAAAAAAAGTAAATTAATTATAATAGATGAGGCCACAATTATGTCATGCTATGCCCTCCAATGTAATGACCGTTTGCTTTGTGAGGTCATGGATAATACTTTTCCATTTGGTGGAAAGGTAATGTTGTTAGATGGCGATTTTAGACAAATATTACCTGTCGTTGTACATGGAAATCGAACTGACATTATCGAAACATGTATAAAGTCAAGCACACTATGGAAACATTTTACCCATCTTCAACTGTAACAAAACATGAGATCAGAAAGCCAAAATGATTTAAATGATTGGCTTATTAAAATTGGAGAAGGCAGAACAGAAAAAATACCAAATTTACCTGACGACACTGTGCACATCCCACCTCATATGATTTGTCACCAAGATCTTATATCGGCTATATTTGAAGGTACCATAAATAACCAGGAGTATTCAGAGCTTGTCAACCAAGTCATCCTAACCTGTAAAAATAAGGATGCATTAATCATCAATAATGAAATCTTTAAAAAAATTAATGCACCCCAAATAAATTATCACACTGCTGATTCTGTACTTGCTGATGACAAAGAAAGTCAGGCTAACTTTTCAACTGAATTCATAAACTCATTAACTCCTTCTGGAATGCCACCACATATTTTGCAGCTAAAGAAAGGTACAATTGTCATGTTACTGCAAAATATGAACCCCAAAAAAGGCCTATGCAATGGGACAAGATTAATTGTTCAACAATTAAAGGACCATTTCATAGATGCTGAAATTTTAACAGGTACCCATAAAGGAGAAAGAGTTTTCATACTAGGGATAGATTTAGCAACAAGTTAAAGTAGTCTCCCTTTTATACTTCAAAGAAGATCCCATCATTATGGCATTTGCCATGACCATTAATAAATCACAAGGACAAACTTTCAAATCTGTTGGTATTTTCTTAGAACAACCAGTATTTGCACATGGCCAATTATACGTTGCCTTATCACGGTGCAAAAATCCTAAGGCTATTAAAGTTTACATTGAAAACAATGAAAGTCAAGGTGATTTATTTGAGGATGGACGCATTTTTACTAAAAACATTGTCTACTATGAAGTACTCTAAATTTCCATCAAACAAACAAAAGCCATGCAAAACCAGTTTAAAAGCAAACGCAAAAAACGAAAACAACACAATATAACCACTACATTTATACAAAAAGTACACACAACTGTCCGTTTCCTTCAAAAGGTAATTATTACGCCACAGAAATTAGGTTTACAACAACAATGTTTTTCTATTAGACTACATAAATTGTAAAACACATAGAGAACAGTGGTTACACTTTGCGGAACAACTTTAAATTCTCGCGTTCTCTTTTTAGCGAACCACTTTTCCACAGACTAAACTCTATGTACCATTTAAAACAATTACTACACCAACAAACAAAGGTGAACCATTGAAAACTACAAATCAATAAATAATTCATTTATGCATGATTAGCCCCACAAAACACTTGCCTTGCATTATTTTTACAAATTCTGTTCAAATGTTAATTAACTATGTTACTGTTTCTAATGTTACAAGTTTGAAAACAATATTTTCAAGTTCCTTACTTAGATGCATAAGAAAGTTCAAGTTTTAAAAAATATACTTTCAAGTTCCTTACTTTGACATATTACAAAGTTCATGTTAAGAGCACAACCACGTTTTAAGGCACAATGGAAATGTTGTCTTTTATGTTAAACATTAATCCAACCAGTAATCCGATCGCCAGTTAATGGGGTCAGAAAGGAATTCATATTTTTCCCGCTTTGATACAATTGGCTACGTTTCAAACAGGGTTTTTACTGTTTGCCTGCCTCTGGATTCAATGTATATTTAAGTTAACAATTCTTGAGATAGACCTTGCATATTAAAAAAAAACATTACCTCAAGTTTACAATACTGATTAATTTAAAGTTCAACTGTTCTTACATTCAAATGTTAATACTTTTACTACAAAATATCACAATAATATTCATTTCATCCTAACTAAAACCTTACAAGTGTCAAATACCTATATTAATAACTAAACAACTTTACAAACATGCACATCTCATTGCTGTAATTTTTTGACGGGCAAGTCGCTAGTTTAAAATAAAACTCAATGCGTTAATCCATGACATAACCATTGCACACATTTTTGATAAATGTCTGGCTTTTGTTTATACCATTGAAATTTCATAAAAGAGGACTTTCATATGCACACCTACTTTATATACTGCAAGAAAAAGATACATTAAATACAGCGGAGAGAGTGGATTCACTGATTAGTGCTGAAGTTCCACATCCAGAAAAATATTCTAAACTCTATGACATTGTAACACATCGAATGATTCATGGTCCATGTGGAGATATTAATCCCCAATCCCCATGTATGGAAAATAAGAAATGCACTAAAGAATTTCCTAAAGAATTTAGAGAGCAAACTTATGCTAATTGTGATGGATATCCTTTGTATAAAAGAACAGAAGGACAAACTGCAATTATTCATGGAAAAGTTGTAGATAATAGAAATGTGGTTCCAGAGATAGTAGAAAACTTGAAACATGTACAAAGGGATTCTGACTAGATTTAGTGGCTAGAGTATTCAAAATCAAACTAACAGCATTAATGCATGACATCACCAACGCACACTAATTTGGAAAATGTCTGGCTTTTGTTTATACCATTGGATTTCAAAAAGTAATTCTTCCACATGCACACCTAATTTTTATACTCCAGGAAACAGATAAGCTAAATACAGCGGAGAGAGTGGATTCATTGATTAGTGCTGAACTTCCACATCCCAAAAAATATTGTAAACTCTATGAAATTGTAACACATCGTATTATTCATGGTCCATGTGGAGATAATAATCCCCAATCACCATGTATGGAAAAGAAGAAAAGCACTAAAGAATTCCCAAAAGAATTTAGACTACAAACTTATGCTAATTGTGAAGATATCCTTTGTATAAAAAAACAGAATGACAAACTGCAATAATTTGTGGTAAAGTTGTAGATAATAGAGATGCAGTTCCATATAATCCACAATTGCAGCTTAAGTATAATGCACACATAAATGTAAAGCTTCCACTTCTATTAAATCCATAAAATATGTGTACAAATACATTTGCAAAGGATATGATGCAGCAACTGTTGTTGTGCAAGGTGCACCAAACCAAGATGAAAATATGTTTTTATCAATGGCCAATGGCAACAAAGAAAAAGTGGAAATAAAATTATCCCAAGGATTTATACGGTTAGTCCAAGAGACATTGAACGTTTCAGTTTAAGCTTACTTATTTTAAATGTTCCTGGTGCACAAAGTTATGAACATTTACGCACAGTGAATGACATAGTTTATGATACCTTTCAATTAGCTGTGAGACATCAAAACTTTCTTGTAGATGATACAGAACTGGGAGATATGTCTTCAAGTAGCCGCACTATGTCAAATGCCAAAGCATTGAGACAACAGTTTGTATTACTTTGCATATTTTGTAATGTTCCTAGTGCATTAGCTTTGTGGGAAACATTTAAAGTTAATATGTGTGAATACTTTTTTAAATGCTACAATGAGTCCATAGCAGAATTAAAAGCATTCATAGAAATTTAAGAAGTCTTTCTTTGCCATGGATTAAATTGTGCAAATTTCAATCTGCCATATCCAGGCTGATTGATGAAATAAACTTCGAAGACTATGATGCTGATATTGAACAACAAAAAACTGAGGAAAAATTAGCAAATTTAAATACATTGCAGTTGTAAGTATTTTACACCATCAAAAACGCAATAGATGATGACATGCTCAAAGAGCGTTATTTCTATTTGGATGGACCTGGAGGCTCATGGAAAATGTATCTATATAATTTACTGATGAGTTGCATTCGAGCTAAAGGTAAAAATAGCTCTGGCCTTTGCAACAACTGGAATTGCGGCTCTATTGTTAGAAGGTGGGAGAAATGTGCACAGTGCCTTTAAACTGCCAGTTCCCATTTTGGAAATATCAGTGTCAGACAATCAAATGAAATCATCTCAAGCTAAACAATTACAAAAAACTAAATGAATTATCATAGATGAAGCAATGTCATGCCATGACCTGCAATGTATTGATCATTTGTTGCACAAAGTCATGGCTACAGATTTTCCTTGTGGGGGAAAAGTGATATTATTAAGTGGAGATTTTAGGCAAATATTATCTGTTGTTGTCCATGGAAATTGGACAGAGATTCTGAAAACAAATATAAAGGCAAGTGCACTATGGAAAATATTTACATGTCTTAAATTCGAAAATATGAGATCTGAGGGTCAAAATGAATTCAATGATTGGTTAAATTACATTGGCGAAGGAAAAACACAGGTCATAAATAATTTACCTGAAGATACTGTGGAAATCCCACAGGAAATGATTTGTAAACATGCACTAATTTCAGCTATATTCCAACATGGAATAATTCACAATGAAGAATCAGAACTTGCACAAAAAGTAATATTAAAATCCAAAAATAAAGATGCATTGAATCTAAATAATGAATTCTTGAAATTAATAAATGAAACACAGAAAAACTATTACAGTGCAGATTCTGATCTGGCTGATGACAAATACAGTGAGGCCAATTTTACAACTAAATTTAGCAATTCATTAACACCATCTGGAATGCCACCACATATTTTACAGCTAAAAATAGGGGCAATTGTCATGTTACTAAGAAATATGAACCCAAAGAAAGGACTTTGTAATGGGACCAGATTAATTGTGCAGGATTTAAGAGATCATTTCATACATGCAGAAATTCTGAATGGTACCCATAAAGGTGAACACGTTTTTATACCAAGAATTAATTTGGCTCCAAGTTAGAGTGGTTTGCCTTTTGTCCTTCAAAGGAGACAATTTACCATGATCATGGCATTTGCTATGACCATTAATAAATCACAAGGACAAACTTTTAATCCAGTTGGAGTCTTTTTAGAGGAACCAGCATTTGCCCATGGACTACTCTATGTGGCCTTTTCCCACTGCAAAAATCCGGAAAACATTAAAGTTTTAGTGAAAAGAAAATGAAAGCCAGGTTGATTTGTTAAATGATGGGAGAGTTTTCACTAAAAAATATAGTTTATTATGAGGTGCTGTAAGTTCAACAACAAAATGAAAAGAAATTTTAAAAAAAAGACAAACAAGAAAATTATAAATAGAGTAACCACTATTTGACAAGAGACAACTCAATATCCAATTTGTACAATAAATTAATGTTTGGAAGTGAGCATCATTTATTAAATGATGGAAAAGTGAAACACTACTTTCACCACAACAACTATATGTGCTATTTTCAGACATTTAAAGTTTAGCAGTTATTAAAGGATGTTACTGTTTTTGGAATGTAATTAATGCATCTTAGGAGATGTTTCACACAATCTAACATTTATATTACAACCTGTATGCGTACCATTGAATATACTTAGCAACTGCAGTGTTTTTAGTTATCTGTTTTAATGTACGGATTTAGGGGGTTTAGGGGATGTCAGTAGGGGGAATATTGCATTTTTTAAGGACTTCTAATGTATAATTAAAGAGAAAGCATTGATCCTGGGAGTAAGCCTATCGAGAGTATCTGGGGTCAGGAATTAATTCCCAGCCCCCCCCCCCCCCCCCCCAAATTAAGACAATTGGCTAAGTTTTACTTGGGTTTTTAATGTTTGCCTTCCACTGGATTCAATATTGCAGAACTGTTATAAATTGTTTAAAAATAAGTTTACACTTTCTTCAAATATTAATGTATATTCTACAATAAAAATGTTTATTATTTTCTGAGTTGAATAAAGATATAAGTTGCATGTTATAACAATAAATATATTGACTAATTATTAAAATAATTGTTGTCCTTTTTCATACAAAGGAATTAACTGATGGAAAAATACAGGTAATAACAATAAACAAAAAAAAAGTGCAAATTACAAAATAAAATGGAAAGGGAAGACACCCGCATTCTGTGTAAAACAGTATTCTCTGAATTCTCATTTTATTATCGTAATTTTTTGACGGGCAAGTAGCTAGTTAATAAATAAAAAGTGACATCTTTGGTTCAAGCCTTGTAGTCAGTTTAACAAAAATGCAAATAGATTGATAATAAACAAAGGTAAATTTGTATTGTTTCAGTTCTATGAATATGATCCTTTAATAACTCAATATGGCTCAACATATTATACATTGAATCCAGAGGTCCTTTATTTTATTGATTTCTGCTTAAAAGCGAATCATTTATTTACTGACCAATAGCTGTGTATAGTCAACATTAATTTGTAGGTATGTATAATTCTGACTGGCAAAAACCTGTGTGGTTTTACTTAATTGTACATGTTTTAATTTATTCACTTATTTGAGTGTGTTTAAAAAAAAAAAAAGTTATATTTTAAGTGAGTGTTGGGCATGGTACTTTGAATAGGTTATCCTTTCCTTCATTGGGTTTATGATCTTGTTAGGTTTAAAACCCTGTGTGAGAGAAACAAAATCATTAAAGGAATACTTGATTAAGGAGAGAGGATAATAATAAAACATGTAACATGACTGTCCTTTAAATCATTGTCTCTATAATTACCATTTTGCCACTCTCTTATATACAGTTATACTTGCAGAGTCATGAATCATAAAGCTAATAACATTATATCAGCAGAACATTTTATGTTACTTTAACTAAAAATAATTGCATCTGTAATGTCCTTGATATCTTTTCTTAGTAGCAAGCAAGACTAATTAACCCTTTGCATGATTTTTCTATCATTACCCCCCTTTTTATAATTATTATGATTTATATTATAGTAAAAATACACAAAATATGCAAAATTTAAACAAGGTATCAATACAGGAACAAGTGTCCGAGGACTTGCATCCTTCAGAGTTGTACAGCTTCTATGGATTTTTAGTACACCCTTTATGCAAGGATTTCTTGTTACACAATGTCTTCTTGTTTTTCATCAGTTTGTTGATTTTCCTCAGTCCCTTGATCCTCTTGCACTCCCTCAGCTCACTTTACAAATATTTATACTGACCCTGGATTTATTTATATAAGGTAATCATATCTCTTCTTAGATGCCTTTTTTCAATAGTTAATAAGCTTAATTTGGCTAGTTTTTCTTCATAACTTAGCTCCTCCATTCCCCTTATTAGTTTTGTAGCCCTTCTCTGTACCTTTTTCAGGTTTAAAATAGTTTTATTTCAAATGAGGGCATACTAGGGATTTGTATATTGGCAGAATTATATTTGCTTCCCTTGCTTCTATACCCTTCTTAAACTTCCTAGCGGTAATCCCGAGTGTGACTCGGGGTTAATCTTCTCTTCCTAAATCGGTAAACTCGAGCCACACTCGGGGTTACTGCAGGGAGGATGGGGAGGGTTCCCAGTGCTGCCGAGTTTGCCTGGGCACCCTCAGCACACTATTCCTCCTCCTCCCCATCTTCCTCATCCTCCTCCCCATCTCCTTCCTCCTCCTCCCCATCCTGCCCTTCCCTCCTTATCCTTATCCTTCCTCCTTCCCACTTCCCACCTCTCAGGTCTTGTTATTAGCCTCCAATCAGCTCCTGCTGCTGATTAGAGCCCCGCAGAGCGTCTTATGCCTTTCCCTGGAACCAGCATATGGAAAGAGGAGGATGAGGGGGAAAGAGAAGGAGAGGGGGAAAGAGTGGGTAGAGGAGAGTGAGGGGGGAAGAGGAGGGTGAGGGGGAAGAGCAGGATGATGGGGAAAGGTGGAGGATGAGGGGGGAGAGGAGGATAAGGGGGGAAAGGAGGACAATGAGGGGGTAAAGGAGGATAAGGGGGAGGAGGATGAGGGGGGAAGATGAGGAGGATAAGGGGGAGGATCAGGAGGATAAGGGGGAATGAGGAGGATAAGGGGGAAAGTGGGGCAGATAAGGGGGGAAATGGAGGTGGGGTGGATAAAGGGGAGAGGGATGAAATGGAAGAGGAGAACGAGGAGAAGGGGAAAGTGAAGAGGAGAGGGGGAAGGGGTAATGGTGTCTAAAGGCGGTATGATAATGTCAGTATTTTAGAATGTACCACTTTAACATTCTAAATATTGAAATAATCATACAGCTAGAAAGGTTAATACATGCTAATATATTTGCTTTATATGCCTTTGCAGCTGCTGCTTGGCATTGAGCACTATTACTAGGTGATTGTCCACAAGAACTCCCAAATCCCTTCAATATCTAATACCCCTATATTAGGTTCATTAATATTATAAACTAGCGACTTGCCCGTCAAAAAATTAAGGCAATGTGATGTATATGTTTGTAAAGTTGTTTAGTTTTTAATATACATAGTTGACACTTGTAAGTATTGTGATATGAAACGTGTATTTTTGTAAAATGTTGAGGTAATGGTTTTTTAACATGCAATTTGTATCTGAAGAATTGTTAACTTCAATATAGATTGAATCCAGAGGAAAGCAAAGAGTAAAAACCCTTGTTCAAACGTACACAATTTTAACATGAAGTTTGAAATATATGTAAGTAATAAACTTGAAAGTATATTTTTTGAAACTTGAACTTTATTATCTGTGTAACTTTGGAACTTGACAAAACATTTTTAGAATTTGGAACATTATAAACAGTAACATAGTGAATACATTTTTAAACATAATTTTGTATTAAAAGTATTAACAGTTGAATGTAAAAACAGTTGCACTTTAAAGTAATCAGTATTGTAAACTTGAGGTAAAAGTTTTTTAACATGCAATTTCTATCTGAAGAATTGTTAACTTGAATATACATTTAATCCAGAGTAAGACAAACATTATAAAAACACTCTTTTAAACGTACTCAATTTTAACATGAACTTTGTAATATGTTTAAGTCAGAAACTTCACATAATATTTTTTTAAACTTGAAGTTTCTTCTGTGAAGAAACTTGAAAAAACGTTTTTACAACTTGGAACATTATAAACAGTAACATAGTGAATTAATATTTAAACATAATTTTGTATTAAAAGTATTAACATTTGAATGTAAAAACAGTTGAACTTTAAACTAATCAGTATTAACATGCAATTTGTATCAGAATAATTGTAAACTTCAATATACATTGAATGCAGAGGAAGGCATACAGTAAAAACTCTCCTTAAAACGTACCCAATTAAATTAATTCCTTCCTGACCTCATGAACTGGCGATAAACATTAATCCAGGGAGTAATCTTAAAATAACAGAGAATATTTACATTGTGACTTAAAACGTGGTTGAGCTCTTAACATGAACTTTGTAATATGTTGAAGTAAAGAACTTGAAAATATTGTTTTTAAACATTAGAAACAGTAACATAGTTAATTAACTTTTTAACATAATTTGTCCCAAAAATGCAAGGCAAGTATTTTGTGAGGCGAATCATCCATAAACAGTACTTCTATTAATTATGACTGAATTAAACAACAAATTGTTTTGTATTTTTGAATGCTTTTAAAATTGTTTTGCATGGGATTAATTTCTATACTGAAAAGTTATAGTACTTCATAGTAGACAATGTTTTTAGTAAAAATACGTCCATCTTCTAATAAATCACCTTGACTTTCATTCTTTTCAATGTAAACTTTAATAGCCTGTGGATTTTTGCACCGTGATAACGCAAAGTACAATTGACCATGTGCAAATACTGGTTCTTCCAAGAAAATATCCATAGGTTTAAATGTTTGACCTTGTGATTTATTAATGGTCATGGCAAATGCCATAATAATGGGAAAATGTCTTCTTTGAAGTATAAAAGGGAGACTACTTTCACTTGGTGCTAAATCTATTCTTGGTATGAAAACTCTCTCTCCTTTATGGGTACCAGTTAAAGTTTCAGCATCTATAAAATATTCCTTTAATTGTTGAACAATTAATCTTGTCCCATTGCATAGGCCTTTTTTGGGGTTCATATTTTGCAGTAACATGATAATTGCACCTTTCTTTAGCTGCAAAATATGTGGTGGCATTCCAGAAGGAGTTAGTGAGTTTATGAATTCAGTAGAAAAGTTAGCCTGACTTTCAATTTTCATCAGCAAGTACAGAATCAGCACTGTGATAATTTCTTTGTGGTGCATTAATTTTTTTAAAGATTTCATTATTGAGGATTAATGCATCCTTATTTTTACATGTTAGTATGACTTGGTTGGCAAGCTCGGAATATTCCTGGTTATTTATGCTACCTTCAAATATAGCCGATATATCTTGGTGACAAATCATATGAGGTGGGATGTGCACAGTGTCGTCAGGTAAATTTGGTATTTTTTCTGTTCTGCCTTCTCCAATTTTAAAAAGGCAATCATTGAAATCAGTTTGGCCTTCTGATATCATATTTTATTGCAGTTGAAGATGGGTAAAATGTTTCCATACTGTGCTTGACTTTATACAGGTTTCGATAATGTCAGTTCGGTTTCCATGTACAACGACAGGTAATGTTTGTCTAAAATCGCCACCCAACAACATTACCTTTCCATCAAATGGGAAAATATTATCCATGACTTCACGAAGCAAACGGTCAATACATTGGAGGGCATAGCATGACATCATTGTGGCCTCATCTATTATAATTAATTTACATTTCTTCAATTTCTTTGCTTGTAATGATGTCATGCGAATATCTGACACAGAAGTTTCTAAAATAGGCACTGGCAGTTTAAATCCACTATGAACAGCTCTTCCACCTTCTAACAAAAGTGCAGCAATTCCATTAGTGGCAAACGCCATTGCTATTTGACCTTGTGCTCGTACTGAACTCATTAATAAATTCTATAGATAGGTTTTTCCTGATCCGCCAGGTCCATCAAAATAGAAATAACGCTCTGTCACCATGTCATCATCTATTGCATTTTTAATGGCATTAAATGCTTGCAATTGTAAGGTATTTAAAGTTGCAAGTCTTTCTTCTGTTCTTTCTGCTTGTAGTTAAATGTAATAGTCTTCAAACTTTATGTCATCTATAAGACTTGGATCAGGCAAATTAAAACTTGCACACCTTAATCCATGAGTTAAAAATCCTTCTTGGATTTCCATTAACGCTTTTAAGTGTGCAATAGGTTCATTGTATCGTTGCATAAAGTCTTCAGCCATATTACTTTTAAATCTCTCCCACAAAGCTAATGCATTTGGAGCATTTGAGAAGATACAAATAAATGCAAATTGTTCTCTTATCTGCTTTGGCATTTGACATTGTGCTGCTTCTTCTAAACATCTTTCCCACTCTGTATCATCAGCGAGTAAGTTTCTATGTCTTGCAGCTAAATGGAAGGATTCAAATACAATGTCATTAACAGTTCTTAAGTGTTCAAAACTTTGTGCTCCAGGAACATTTAAAAGTAATATCCGTAAGCAAAAACGTTCAACATCTCTTGGACTGACTGTGTAAATTCTTGGGATGATTTTATTTCCTCTGCTATTTCTGGGTCTCCATAATCCATTCGAAAAAACATAGTGATATGGAATTTCAATATATAAGAATTGTGTTGCTTGTGAATCTGTGGAATTTAATTCAAACCATGTAGTTAGTGTAGTCTGACGATCTTCACTTTGGGCCAATGCATTCATTTCATTTCCAGCATGGGAATACACTAAATGTATTTGTGGCAAATGTACTGCTAATCTATATACTGCCTGTGATCTATCATGCATTTCAAATTTTAAAAGCCGCCACATAGCTTCTGGCGCACTGACATAGCGAGCATGTACATGAGATGCAAGTTCATCATGTACTAACTCACTACTTTCAGGGTTGTCTGCACTTTTCACGACTACAGTAGCTGCATCGTAGCCTTTGTAAATATATTTATAGACATATTTAATGGATTTGATGGAAGTGCAGGCTTCTACATTGATGTGGGCGTTGTACTTCATGAGTAAATGTAGATTGTAGGGTACTACATATCTATTGTCAACTTTTTTTCCACGGATCATGTCACTATCTCCTTCTTTTCTTTTATAAAGTGGATAGCCATCACAATTGGCATAGGTTTTGTCTATATAATCTTTTGGAAATTCTTTTGAACATTTATTATTTTCCATACATGGTGATTATGGATTAAGCTCACCACAGGGTCCATGAATCATGCGATGAGTAACAATCTCATATAGTCTACCATATAGTTCTGGATCTGGTAGTTCAGCAACAATGACTGCATCCACTTTGTCCGAAGTATCTAATTTATCTTTTTCTTGAAGTATTATCAGAAGATGTGGAAGTCCTCTTTTTTGCATGTGGAAGTCCTCTTTTTTGAAATTCAATGATATATACATAAGCAAGACATTTGCCAAATAACTGACTGATAGTGATGTCACGTATTAATTCATTTAATTTAATCTTAAAAACTCTTTCTACTAAATCTCGTCTATCGGAAGCACTTTGTCCAAGAAGTAAATTTTGTGTAATTTCTGGCCATTGTGGATTACATGTAAATGTCAGAAATAAATCGGATTTGCCAAATTTGGTGACAATAGCCATAGCATCATTGTATCATTACATATCTTGTTGATATTTTATAAAGTTTAAATTATTGGCCTCAACTTGCAAATAGGAATCAATAATCCATTTCCACGACATAAAATTGGATTAAATGTATTTCGAATGGCAATTTGAGCTACTTTAAATTCAAGTATAGAAACTTTATTTTGGATTCTGGCTATAGCATTTGGGTAATTTTGAAGTGTTAATTTTGGTTGCCAACCTGCCTCTCCGTGTGGGAAAAAAATTGGATATGTCATTGGATCTAAATTTGGACTTAAGATACTCATATTAATGAATGGTTTCTCCTCATTTCTGGGATATATTCTAATGTCTCTTTGAAATGGTGGTTCTCTTTCATCATTTTGAAACACCATTGCAACCTCATTTGATGTTGGCAAGTTATAACGACGTTTATCAGTATGTCTGTCTCTTTTAAGCACCATATTAACCTTTGGCATTGGTTATTGATGTCCTTGTGCATGAAGTAGTTGTTCATTTTCTACTTCTGCCAATTTTTTATAGCTTTACTGTAGGGGTTATTGTCCATAATGTTATTTAGCTCTATAAAAAACTGGGTAAGCATTTTTTATTTTCTTCCATCTGCATACGTTGGTCAACAGCTTCCATTGTATCTAGGACATATAGTTGAGTGCATTTTCTTTGCTCTCCTTCCTCTGGATGTAAATGGGAAGTCCGATGGTAAATTTGTCCTTGGACTTTAAAACAGTAAGGACCATGTCTGGGTACATTAGCAGCTAATGTTGCCCCCATAGATGAAAAGGATATGGCACTATTGTAGGATCTTATGTTTGTCTTAAAATTTTTGAAGTTTGGAAAAGTAGGTTCAGTCATAATGTTTTGTAAATAGACTGGAAATTCTTTTCTTTGTGGAAGTTTGAACTTGCCTTTTTGACAGCAACTAATGAATTGGCCATCTGTGAGTCTCTCCTGTTTAAAATAATAAGCTTCACAAAACTGACATTGAGTAGTCATGTCCCCACAACTATGAACCTCTACTGCTAAAGACTTGAGTAAAGGACAATTTGCAAAGCATATAGCAGTTTGACTTTCATATTCATCAGGTGAAATGTCATGTAATGTTTCAACAACAGATTCTAAATGCTTATTTTTTTTCGTGGCTTTTCTTGGTATATGTTGTCCTGGTTTTGGTGAAATGTCATGTAAGGTTTCAGGAACAGGTTGTAAATGCTTTATTTGCTTTTTAGTTTTTTTTTGCGTATCTTTCATTTTTGCAGATGATAGTCTTTTGCTTGCAAGTCTTTTGCGTTCTTTTTCTCGTCAAATTTCTTTCTCCTCTGGTGTCTACTGGTCGGCCCATCTCTCTTGTCTGTCTCTAGTTTGACGTCTTTTCTTCTCTTGTTTGCTCTCGTTAGTAGCCATGTTAATCTGTAAAGCCAAAAAATAAAATGTAATTGGGTATATTGAAATTTGGAATTACTGTTAAACATTATTGTCCATAATAGAGAAATAAGAGGTAAATCATTAATGTATCAGTTATATTTTGTTAAAAGTTATAGGGCCTGGCCTCATTGAATAGCAATTTGGGCAATTCAATACTGCTGTAAATAAGCAGCGAACATATTTTTTTGAAAAAAGTTTTTAGTTATTGAAAACCTTGTTTGTGGATAGATTTTTACCAACTAAAAACTTCTTTCCCAAAAAAAAACAGTGATGTGGTTATTTACACATGTATTGAATTGTGCAAATTGCAATTGAATAAGGGACATAGTTATTGGTTGTATTTTTTTTTTTTCTGTTGTCACGGATGCAGATGAAACATGTTTATTAATATTAATTTAGTTTGCTATTTGTTTGTGTGAGTTTTTCTACAATCAAGTTTTGTGCGCACCACTTTTGGTATGCTTATTTAGGCTTCTGTCTAAGGCTTATAGGTTGTTAAACATTAAAGAAGAATATTAATTTAGTTTGCTATGTGTTTGTGTGACTTTTTCTACAATCCTGTTTTGTGCGTACCACTTTTGGTATGCTTATTTAGCGTTCTTACTAAGGCTTATAGGTTGTTAAACATTAAAGAAGAATATTAAATTAGTTTGCTATGTGTTTGTGTGACTTTTTCTACAATCCTGTTTTGTGCGCACCACTTTTGGTATGCTTATTTAGGCTTCTTTGTAAGGCTTATAGGTTCTTAAACATTAAAGAAGAATATTAATTTATATTGGTGTCCATTAAACATATATAGTTCATTTCTTTTTTGTACTTTATACTTTACCTTGATTGAAGTGTCGAATGACAGAGGGTCCCCTCCTGCCAATCTTAATCCGCCGGTCTTCTTGTAGTATCTGTTTGAAAAGGAAATAGAAATGGTTAATTGTATATTTCTTTTTTTTGATTTAGCAAAGCATGGTCTTTTTCAGCATGTAATGTATTTTTCTATCTAACCTCTTGTTCTTTCTTGGAGCTGTTTAAAAGGGATTGTGGGTTACAATGCACGGTGCAAATTCTTGAGTGACGCTGTTAAAAAAAAGGAGAAAGATTGATGTTTAGGTTATATATTGAATTACAATAAATGAATGTCATGTAAATATATACTATATTACTAACTGTAATTACATAAATGTGCGTGTGACATGTCAGTATGCATCAATCAGATTTTAATAGTTATTTTTTTTTTTTTTACTGTCATTTAAATATAGTTGTTTAATTAGTTTTGATTAGTTGTTTAATTAGTTTGGATTAAGATTAGTTATTTGCAGGGGCTATACACAGAAATGTGCGTGTGACATGTCACTATACATGAACCACATTTTCATAGTTAAATTTTTTTTTTTTGTCCGTGTCACATATCACTATACATGAATCATATTTTAATAGTTAAATGAACATAACTTTTTTTTTGGGCCTACACATATAAATGTGTGTGTGACATGTGACTATACATGATACACATATATGTGCGTGTGACATATCACTATACATGAATCCTAGTTTAATAGTAAATTATTTATTTTTTGTAATGTCATTTAAAGATTAGTTTGTTGCAGGGGCTATACACATAAATGTGCGTGCCACATGTCACTATACATAAATCACATTTTCATACTTAAAATATATATATTTTTTGTCCTGTCTTCATAATAAAATGTAAGATATTATAGCTTAGCTCTCAATTGTAATTTGCACAATGTAAAGTAGTAAATTAGGAAACAATTCTGTTCTCAAGTAACAGCAGCAGTTAACTATCCAGTCACTCCGTTCATCACCTGAGTAGAAATGTAGAATTTTGCGGAAAGTAGGCAGTATTTATAAACTTGTAGAAATTTCTGGAAAGTTAGACCGTTAGAACGCAATATGCATGTGCTATTTGCGTTCCAGCTTACAATTTGCGTTCCATCCGCCATTTTGTGCGAAATAGTGGTCAAAATGGTGTTTAACATCAGTGTGGTACGTTCCGCATAGTATGAATTTCATTCTTGCGAGTCAGTGTAGTATAGTTACGTCTGAAGCCTCGTTTTCGTTTTGTTCGGCGGCCATTTTTTCTCTCGCTTAGGAGATTTTCGCCACTTTAAACTCTTTTTTTTGGACTTAAATGCCCCCCTTTGATGTAAGTAAGCTTTTTATGTGTTCTCCAGACTTGCCATAGCTTGTTAAAAAGTTGTGTGTGTGTGTTAACACAGCCGACGTTGGAGCCTCCACCTCCGCAAATGCGGACCCTCGCTTCGCAAGGATCCGCATTTGTGGGGACGTTGTTTTTTTTGGCTGGGAGATTGGGTTTTTTTTGTTAAGAATTTGTGTGTGTGGTGTGTTTGTGTTAACACAGCCGACGCTGAGCCTCCACCTCCGCAAATGCGGACCCTCGCTTCGCGAGGTTCCGCATTTGCGGGGACGTTGGGATGCTCCACCACCGCAAATGCGGCCCCCTTCGCTTCGAGGGGACCCGCATTTGCGGGGAACTGCATCCCTCGCTTTGCGAGGGATGCAGTCCTTGCGGTTTCGCTGCCCGAGCCCGCAAGCGTTAGCAACAACTCGCACGCTCACAACTATATATGTGATGGCATGGATATTTTTCCTGACCAGATGCATAACTTTACATTTATTTGTATTAAATCTCATCTGCCACTTAGATGCCCTCTGGAGGAAAAGTACCGTATATACTCGAGTATAATCCGACCCGAGTATAAGCCAAGGCACATATTTTACCACAAAATACTTGGAAAACTTAGTGACTTGAGTATAAACCGAGGGTAGGAAATGTGCTGCCCCCTGTGTCGCTCTTGTGCCCTCTGTGTCCCCCTCTTGTGTGCACTCTGTGCCCCTTTCTTGTGTCCCCCCTCTCTCTCCCCTGTGTCTCTTCCCCCCTCTCCCTCCCCTGTGTCTCTTCCTCCTCTCCCTTCCATGTGTCTCTTCCCCCTCTCCCTTCCCTGTGTCTCTTTCCTTCTCCTCCCTTCCCTGTGTCTCTTTCCCTCCCCTCCCTTATCACCCTCCTCAACCCCCCTCCTAAACCCCCTCCTCATCCTCCCTCCTCATCCTCACTTCTCAACCTCCCTCCTCATCCTCAACCTCCCTCCTCAACCCCCCTCCTCAACCACTCTCCTCAACCCCCCTCCTCATCCTCATCCTCCTTCCTAAACCCCCTTCTCATCCTCTCTCCTCAATCCCCCCCTCATCCTGTCTCCTCAACCCCCTCCTCATCCTCTCTCCTCATCCCCCCCTTCATCCTCAACCCCCCTCATCCTCAACCTCCCTCCTCAACCCCCTCCTCATCCTCAACCTCCCTCCTCAACCACCCTCCTCATCCTCAACCCCTCTCCTCAACCTCCCTCCTCAACCCCCCTCCTCATCCTCTCTCCTCAACCTCTCTCCTCAATCCCCCATCCTCATCCTCAACCCCCCCATCCTCAACCCCCCATCCTAAACCCCCCTCCTCATCCTCAACCTCCCTCCTCACACTCCCTCCTCAACCCCCTCCTCATCCTCAACCTCCCTCCTCAACTCCCCTCCTCATCCTCAACCCCCCTCCTCATCCTCTACCCCCCTCTTCAACCCCCCTCCTAATCCCCCCTCAACCTCTCTCCTCAACGCCCCCATCCTCAACCTCAATGCCCCCATCCTCATCCTCAACCCTCCCATCCTCAACCCCCCATCCTCATCCTGGGTCCCGGCATATGCTAATGACGTGACATCACATGCGCGTCACGTCATTGGCCGGGTAAAGACGCAGCCCGAAGGAGCGAGGAGGAGCGGAGGAGCAGCTGTTGCAGATGGAAGGGAAGTGACGGAAAAGGGAGAGGGGGAGGTAATTAGAGGGCTAAAGTGAGGAGGGGGGTTTAGGATGAGGATGGGGGGGTTGAGAATGAGGATGGAGGGTTGAGGATGAGGATCATCAGCACTACTTTCCAGTCCCACCTCTAAGTTATTAATAAATATGTTAAAAAGGAGAGGACCTAATACTGAACCCTGAGGAACCCCACTTACCACATTAGTCCATTTGGAGTATGTTCCATGTACCCCAACCCTTTGCATTCTGTCTTTAAGCCAGCTCTGGATACATGAGCAGATATTTACTGCAATTCCTGTATCTCTTAGTTTGCACCATAGTGTCCCATGTTGCACTGTATCAAACGCCTTTGCAAAATTGAAAAGACTACATCTACTGAGTTGCCTTGATCCTACTAACTTCCTCATGGAAACTAATTAGATTTGTTTGACATGACCTATCCCTCATAAATCCATGTTGACTCCAATTTATAATCCTGTTCAAAGAAACATATTCTTGTATATTATCCCTTATTAACCCTTCTAAAAGAAGTGAGCCTCATTGGTCTCTAATACCCAGAATTAGCTTTTGCTCCGTTCTTAAATACAGGTATCACTTCTGCTTTTCTCCAGACTTATGGTAAAGACTCTTTGTTGAGTGAATGTAAAAAAATTAAATATAATGGTTTGGCTAATACAGAACCCAGTACCCTCAGTACCCTTGGATGTATTCCATCAGGACCTGGGGCTTTATTAACATTTATTTTTTCCAAGCTCTTTTTAATTTTTTCCTGAGTTAACAGAATATTCAACGAAGGTAGTGTAGCCCCATTATGTTGCAGTTTTCCAACCACTGGTACCTCCCTTGTGTATACGGAAGAAAAGTACGTATTTAGCTCATTAGCCTTTTCCTGGTCACTAATTATAAAAAGTACCTTTTATGTATTTACATGGGCCCTTTCAAAATATTTTTATTGTAAGAGTTACAGTGCACGTAGCACTGCAACTAAGTAAGATCCTGAATGATATAATCCTTTTTCATGGCGTGTGAAAGCAGTGCTAAATAGGCAAAAGTGCAACCTATTAAAATTACTGTTGATGTGGCTATACACAATTCTCTTACTATGCATAAGCCCTTTTTCCCAACATATCATTATGCGTACTCAGATCAGTCCATAGAGGCAGACAACTTCTATATTTTTATATTTTTGCATTTGCTTTTAAATTTGTTTTGCATGGCTTTTGTTTCTTTAATGAAAAGTTAAAGTACTTCATAGTAGACAATGTTTTTAGTAAAAATACATCCATCTTCTAATAAATCACCTTGACTTTCATTCTTTTCAATGTAAACTTTAATAGCCTTTGGATTTTTGCACGGTGATAAGGCAACGTACAATTGAACATGTGCAAATACTGGTTGTTCTAAGGAAATACCCACAGATTTGAACGTTTGTCCTTGTGATTTATTAATGGTCATGGCAAATGCCATAATGATGGGAAATTGTCTTCTTTGAAGTGTAAAAGGGAGACTTCTTTCACTTGGGGCTAAATCTATTCTTAGTATGAAAACTCTCTCTCCTTTATGGGTAACTGTTAAAATTGCAGCATCTATGAAATGGTCCTTTAACTGTTGAACAATTAATCTTGTCCCATTGCATAGGCCTTTTTTGGGGTTCATATTTCGCAGTAACATTATAATTGCACCTTTCTTTAGCTGCAAAATATGTGGTGGCATTCCAGAAGGAGTTAGTGAGTTTAAGAATTCAGTAGAAAAGTTTGCCTGACTTTCATTGTCATCAGCAAGTACAGAATCAGCACTGTGATAAGTTCTTTGTGGTGCATTATTTTTTTTAAAGATTTCATTATTGAGGATTAATGCATCCTTATTTTTACACGTTAGTATTACTTGGTTGGCAAGCTCTGAATACTCCTTGTTATTTATGCTACCTTCAAATATAGCCGATATAATATCTTGGTGACAAATCAAATGAGGTGGGATCTGCACAGTGTCGTCAGGTAAATTTGATATTTTTTCTGTTCTGCCTTCTCCAATTTTAATAAGCCAATAATTGAAATCAAGAATAAAGGGTGGGGGTAGAGAAGCGCCAAAGATACTATATGGTGTAGTATGTTAATAACAGTTTATTTAAAATGTAAAACAACATAAATTGCACTCACATTTAGTATAAAAAATACCCAAGTGGAAAACAGATGTCTTTCATACCCAGATCTCCAATATCGGTCCGTTGTCTTCCTCAATGGAATGCTATGTTATTAATAGCCCTCTCAAAGTAGATTCCTTTCGGTATAACAGGGCTTATATTATAATCCACTTCAGTCTCATGCAGGTCGGGTGTATGATAGAATATGGGACCATGCTTTTTGACCACCCCCCCTTTACCACACCACACTCAAACCAGCACTAATGAGATATATGGGCCACAAATAAAGAGTCCCTGTTATAAATAATAAAACCTGCAGCTTATTCACAGTGACAGGGACACAATACAGCTAAAAGTAACAAACCTACTTCAAATCCAGACGCGTTTCGACTTTACAGTCTTTCTCAATGGCATATACAAATAAGACTAAAAAACAGTGATTAACATACTACACCATATAGTATCTTTGGCGCTTCTCTACCCCTACCCTTTCTTCTCGTTTTTTTCCAAGAGCTGTCTATGTGAACGACAATTTTAAAGAAGAAGCATCCTAGGATTGAAAGAAAGACATTTATACACTAAATATATTTCATTTTTTTTTTAATTTTCTTTTTGGTTATTTCTATATATATTGAGATACATTTTTAGCGCTGTATATATATATTGGTTTATATATAATAATTGAAATAAGTTTGGCCTTCTGATCTCATGTTTTGTTGCAGTTGAAGATGGGTAAAATGTTTCCATAGTGTGCTTGACTTTATACAGTTTTCGATAATGTCAGTTCGATTTCCATGTACAACGACAGGTAATGTTTGTCTAAAATCGCCACCTAACAACATTACCTTTCCACCAAATGGAAAAGTATTATCCATGACTTCACGAAGCAAACGGTCAATACATTGTAGGGCATAGCATGACATCATTGAGGCCTCATCTATTATAATTAATTTACTTTTTTTCAATTTTTTTTCCTTGTAAAGATTTCTTGCGAATATCTGACACAGAGTTTTCTAAAATAGGCACTGGCAGTTTAAAGCCACTATATAAAGTTCTTCCACCTTCTAACAAAAGTGCAGCAATTCCAGTAGTGGCAAACGGCAATGCTATTTGACCTTGTGCTCGTACAGAACTCATTAATAAATTATATAGATATGTTTTTCCTGATCCGCCAGGTCCATCAAGATAGAAATAACGCTCTGTGACCATGTCATCATTTATTGCATTTTTAATGGCATTAAATGCTTGTAATTGTAACGTATTTAAAGTTGCAAGTCTTTCTTCTGTTCTTTGTACTTGTAGTTGAATGTCATAGTCTTCAAAGTTTATGTCATCTATAACTTGCACAACTTAATCCATGAGTTAAAAATACTTCTTGGATTTCCATTAACGCTTTTAAGTGTGCAATAGGTTCATTGTATCGTTGCATAAAGTCTTCAGCCATATTACAAAGCTAATGCATTTGGAGCACTTGAGAAGATACAAATAAATGCAAATTGTTCTCTCATCTGCCGTGGTTTTTGACATAGTGCTGCGTCTCCTAAACATCTTTCCCATTCTGTATCATCAGCTAGTAAGTTTCTATGTATTGCAGCTAAATGGAAGGATTCATATACTATGTAATTAACAGTACTTAAGTGTTCAAAACTTTGTGCTCCAGGAACATTTAAAAGTAATATTCGTAAGCAAAAACGTTCAAGGTCTCTTGGACTGACTGTGTAAATTCTTGGGATTATTTTATTTCCTCTGCTTTTTCTAGGTCTCCATAATCCATTCACAAAAACATAGTGATATGGAATTTCAATATATATAAGAACTGTGTTGCTTCTGAATCTGTGGAATTTAATTCAAACCATGCAGTTAGTGTAGTGTGACTGTGTTCACTTTTGGCCAATGCATTACTTTCATTTCCAGCATGGAAATACACTAAATGTCTTTGTGGCAAATGTACTGCTAATCTATATACTGCATGTGATCTATCATGCATTTAAAATTTTAAAAGCCGCCACATAGCTTCTGGTGCACTTACATAGCGAGCATCTACATGAGATGCAAGTTCATCATGTACTAACTCACTGCTTTCAGGGTTGTCTGCACTTTTGATGACTACAGTAGCTGCATCATACCCTTTGTAAATATATTTGTACACATATTTAATAGATTTGATGGAAGTGCAGGCTTCTACATTAATGTGTGCGTTATACTTCATCAGTAAATGTGGATTGTAGGGTACTACATACCTATTGTCAACTTTTTTGCCACGAATAATGGCACTATCTCCTTCTCTTTTTTTTTTTAAGTGGATAGCCATCAAAATTGGCATAGGTTTTGTCTCTATAATCTTTTGGTAAATCTTTGGTAAATCTTTGGAACATTTATTATTTTCCATACATGGTGATTGTGGATTAAGCTCACCACAGGGTCCATGAATCATGCGATGGGTTACAATCTCTCTCAATATAGTTTACCATATAGTTCTGGATCTGGTAGTTCAGCAACAATGACTGCATCCACTTTGTCAACAGTATCTAATTTATCTTTTTCTTGAAGTATAATGAGAAGATGTGCATGTGGAAGGCCTCATTTTTGAAATTCAATGGTATATACATAAGCAAGACATTTGCCAAATAACTGACTTATAGTGATGTCACGTATTAATTCATTTAATTTAATCTTAAAAACTCTGGCTACTAAATCATTTCTATCGGAAGGACTTTGGCCAAGAAGTACATTTTGTGTAATTTCTGGCCATTCGTGATTACATGTAAATGTAAGAAATAAATCGGGTTTGCCAAATTTGGTGACAATAGCCATAGCATCATTGTATCTTTCTCTCCTATTTCGAGGAGATCCTTGAAAGGAAGATGGTAAAATGATGGCTTTGCCAGGAGTCATGTCTCTGCTTGTAGCCACCTCAGCAACATAGTCCATTAGTCCAGAATATTGTTCTACACTTAGTTTATCTTGTTGATATTTTATAAAGTTTAAATTATTGTCCTCAACTTGCAAATAGGAATCGATAATCAATTGTTGTGTTAGTTTTCCACCACATAAAATTGGATTAAAAGGATTTCGAATGGCAATTTGTGCTACTTTAAATTCAAGCATAGAAACATTATTTCGGATTCTGGCTTTAGCATTTGGGTATCTGTGAAGTGTTAATTTTGGTTGCCAACCTGCTTCTCCATGTGGGAAAAAAATGGGATATGTCATTGAATCTAAATTTGGACTTAAGATACTCATATTAATAAATGGTTTCTCCTCATTTCTGGGATATATGCTAATGTCTCTTTGAAATGGTGGTTCTCCTTCATCATTTTGAAACACCATTGCAACCTCATTTGATGTTGGCAAGTTATAACAACATTTATCAGTATGTCTGTCTCTTTTAAGCACCATATTGACCTTTGGCATTGGTAATTGATGTCTTTGTGCATGAAGTTGTTCATTTTCTACTTCTGCCAATTTTTTATAAGCTTTAGTGTAGGGCTTATTGTCCATAATGTTATTTAGCTCTATAAAAACACTGGGTAAGCATTTTTTATTTTCTTCCAACTGCATACGTTGGTCAACAGATTCCATTGTATCTAGGACATATAGTTGAGCAAATTTTCTTTGCTCTCCTTCCTCTGGATGTAAATGGGAAGTACAAATATAAATTTGGCCTTGGACTTTAAAACAGTAAGGACCATGTCCTGGTACATTAGCAGCTAATGTTGCCCCCATAGATGCAAAGGATATGGCACTATTGTAGGATCTTATGTTTGTCTTTTTTTTTAGTTTGGAAAAGTAGGTAAAGTCATAATGTTTTGCAAATAGATTGGAAATTCTTTTCTTTGTGGAAGTTTGAACTTGCCTTTTTGACAGCAACTAATAAATTGGCCATCTGTGGGTGTCTCCTGTTTAAATTGAAAAGCCTCACAAAACTGACATTGAGTATTCATGTCCCCACAATTATGAACCTATACTGCTAAAGACTTGAGTAAAGGACAATTTGCAAAGCATATATCAGTTTGATTTTCAAATTCATCAGGTGAAATGTCATGTGATGTTTCAGGAACAGGTTCTAAATGCTTTGTTTTTTGTGGCTTTTTTTGGTATATCTTTTATTAGTTTAGGTAAAATGTCATGTAATGTTTCAGGAAGAGGTTCTAAATGCTTTGTTTTTTTGGTGGCTTTTTTTAGTATATCTTTGATTTTTTCAGGTAAAATGTCATCTGATGTTTGAGGAACAGGTTCTAAATGCTTTATTGGCTTAGTAGCTTTTTTTGGTGTATCTTTAATTTTTGCAGCTGATAGTCTTTAGCTTGCATTTCTTTTGCGTTTTTTTTTCCGTCTAATTTCCTTCTCCTCTGGTGTCTGCTAGTTGGCCCATCTCTCTTGTCGTTCTCTAGTTTGACGTCTTTTCTTTTCTTGTTTGCTCTCATTAGTAGCCATGTTAATCTGTAAAAGAAAATAATGTATAATTAGTTTAGTTTGAGATGTAAAGTTTGTTTTTTACATTTTTTATTATCAACAGTTTGTTTATATGTGCTTGTAGTTCATTGTAGCGGTACTTTCTTTGTATTGTTAAATAGGTTTTTTTTTTTTTTTTTGGTCTTACTTTCTGTCGTAGGTTGTAATTTTTGCCTTACATGAATAGCACACTCAAGGAAATTACACTATACCTTCTTCTACATGTAGTAGATGTATAGTGTTAATTGAAATGTATATTTTAGTTGTTTTGGTAATTTATTTTTTGTTGTACTTTTGACTTACAGGCATAGTAGAGGGCAAAAATTATTCTTTGTAATTTTTACTTCAGGGGATTGTCGTAATAGTATTTTGATATTTTATTTAAAGGCTTATATGTTCGGGCAATCAATTTTTTTTTTTTGGGGTGTTAGTACTATTTGTTGCAGTATTCTATTTTATGTGTGTGTTTAGGTTTTATGCTTAATATTGTACATTATGATTGGTAATTGAGAATGATAAATGTTATGCAGTGTGTGTTTTGACACTTTTGTGGACTATGCTGTTTTCTTTTTTTTTTTTTTTTGTGTAGATTGAAGTTTGGGTTTAATGTTAAACATTGTTGTCCGTAAAAGACAAATAATAGGTAAATGACAAATGTGTCACTAATATTTTGGTAAAGGTTATAATTATTCAGTGTTATTGTTTGTTTTTTGTTTTTTTTCTGTTCACATGGATGCAGAGCAAACATGTTTATTCCGTTTTCTGTTATTTTACTTTTTATACTGTACCTTGTTTGAAGTGGGATTTCCAGCAAAATCTTTCTTGGTCCGCTGTTGTAAGTCTTCGTCCAATGCTCTTCACGTAGTGTCTGTTGTAAAAGAAAAAGTTAAATGTTATTTGATTTGAATGTATTTGTAATGAATAGCATATTTCATTGTTTTGGTCTATTGTATCTGTTATGGTGAATTTTTCTGTTATTCTGTTTTTTGTGCAACCTTTTAAAAATACTTTAATTGTATTTGTATATTCCAGTTATCCTTTTTTTTTTACTGTAATTCGTAATGTTTTTCCTATTTTGGATATGATTGCAATATTTTTAGCATTATCCTGCTTTGTGTCCACCACTTTTGGTATGCTTATTTAGGCTTCTTTGTAAGGCTTATAGGTTCTTAAACAGTAAAGAAGAATATTAATTTAGTTTTCTATGTGTTTGTGTGATTTTTGGTACAATCCTGTTTTGTGTCTTCCATATGTTGCATACTTTATTTGCTTAATTAGTCTTTTTTATGGGGATTAAATGTTGTTGTATAGTGAAAATGAATGTTTTTTCTATTTTGGATATGATGGCAATGTTTTTAGCATTATCCTATTTTATGTCCACCACTTTTGGTATGCTTATTTAGGCTTCTTTGTAAGGCTTATAGGTTGTTAAACAGTAAAGAACAGTAAAGAAGAATATGAATTTACTTTTCTGTGTGTTTGTGTGATTTTTGGTACAATCCTGTTTTGTGTCCACCATATTTTGCATACTTTATTTGTTTAGTTAGTCTTCTTTATGAGTATTCAATCATGTTGGACCGTAGAAATTAATGTTAATTGCCTTTTCTATATCATGCTGTGCTTTTTATTTTTATCCTGTTTTGTATTCACCACTTTTTGGTTCCTGCATTTGGCTTGTGGGTGTTGGTTGGAGATTATTTTACAGTAAAAAAGGAGGAGTAGTTTTGTTTTATGTATGTTGCTAATGTTTCAGATGCTATCCTGTTTTGTGGCCACCTCTATTTTTTTTTGGTTTCTGTGAAACTGTCTATCTTCATAAACTGTATAGGTGTTTGTAAAGTTTGTTGAACTGTGTTTTGTTTTTTATTCAATTTGTATGTATTTTTTTTTATTTTACTTGAAATTGTTATAATCGTGGCCATTAAACATATATAGTTGCTTTTTTCCCCCAACTTTTTCTACTATACCTTGATTGAAGTGTTGTTCTTGTCCGAATGACAGAGGGTCCCCTCCTGCCAATCTTAATCCGCCAGTCTTTTTCTATCATACCTCTTCTTCTTTCTTTGTGTTCTTTAAAAGGGATTCTCTTTCACAGTCCACATCCTTGAGTGACGCTGTTGATGCAGAGTCTGTTTGAATAGTGAAAAAAAGGGCAAAGATTCAGCTTCAGGTTCCATATGTATTAGTGTCATATTATTTTTTGCTATGAGTTGCAGTAAATTAATGTCATTTAAATATACTTGTTTAATTAGTTTCATTTAACATTAGTTTGTTGTTGGGCCTATACAGGGAGTGCAGAATTATTAGGCAAATTAGTATTTTGACCACATCATCCTCTTTATGCATGTTGTCTTACTCCAAGCTGTATAGGCTCGAAAGCCTACTACCAATTAAGCATATTAGGCGATGTGCATCTCTGTAATGAGAAGGGGTGTGGTCTAATGACATCAACACCCTATATCAGGTGTGCATAATTATTAGGCAACTTCCTATCGTTTGGCAAAATGGGTCAAAAGAAGGACTTGACAGGCTCAGAAAAGTCAAAAATAGTGAGATATCTTGCAGAGGGATGCAGCACTCTTAAAATTGCAAAGCTTCTGAAGCGTGATCATCGAACAATCAAGGGTTTCATTCAAAATAGTCAACAGGGTCGCAAGAAGCGTGTGGAAAACCAAGGCGTAAAATAACTGCCCATGAACTGAGAAGTCAAGCGTGCAGCTGCCACGATGCCACTTGCCACCAGTTTGGCCATATTTTAGAGCTGCAACATCACTGGAGTGCCCAAAAGCACAAGTTGTGCAATACTCAGAGACATGGCCAAGGTAAGAAAGGCTGAAAGATGACCACCACTGAACAAGACACACAAGCTGAAACGTCAAGACTGGGACAAGAAATATCTCAAGACTGATTTTTCTAAGGTTTTATGGACTGATGAAATGAGAGTGAGTCTTGATGGGCCAGATGGATGGGCCCATGGCTGGATTGGTAAAGGGCAGAGAGCTCCAGTCCAACTCAGACGCCAGCAAGGTGGAGGTGGAGTACTGGTTTGGGCTGGTATCATCAAAGATGAGCTTGTGGGGCCTTTTCGGGTCGAGGATGGAGTCAAGCTCAACTCCCAGTCCTACTGCCAGTTCCTGGAAGACACCTTCTTCAAGCAGTGGTACAGGAAGAAGTCTGCATCCTTCAAGAAAAACATGATTTTCATGCAGGACAATGCTCCATCACACGCGTCCAAGTACTCCACAGCGTGGCTGGCAAGAAAGTGTATAAAAGAAGAAAATCTAATGACATGGCCTCCTTGTTCACCTGATCTGAACCCCATTGAGAACCTGTGGTCCATCATCAAATGTGAGATTTACAAGGAGGGAAAACAGTACACCTCTCTGAACAGTGTCTGGGAGGCTGTGGTTGCTGCTGCACGCAATGTTGATGGTGAACAGATCAAAACACTGACAGAATCCATGGATGGCAGGCTTTTGAGTGTCCTTGCAAAGAAAGGTGGCTATATTGGTCACTGATTTGTTTTTGTTTTGTTTTTGAATGTCAGAAATGTATATTTGTGAATGTTGAGATGTTATATTGGTTTCACTGGTAAAAATAAATAATTGAAATGGGTATATATTTGTTTTTTGTTAAGTTGCCTAATAATTATGCACAGTAATAGTCACCTGCACACACAAATATCCCTCTAAAATAGCTAAAACTAAAAACAAACTAAAAACTACTTCCAAAAATATTCAGCTTTGATATTAATGAGTTTTTTGGGTTCATTGAGAACATGGTTGTTGTTCAATAATAAAATTAATCCTCAAAAATACAACTTGCCTAATAATTCTGCAGTCCCTGTACACATAAATGTGCGTGTCACATATCACTATACATTAATCACATTTCCATAGTTAAAGTTTTTTTTTTTCTGTCTTGATAATATAATGTAATATATTATAGCTTACCTCTCAGTTGTAATTTGCACAGTGTAAAGTAGGAAATTAGGAAATAATTATCTTCTCAAGTAACAGCAGCAGTTAACTATCCAGTCACTCCGTTCATCACCTGAGTAGAAATGTAGAATTTTCTGGAAAGTAGGCAGTATTTATAAACTTTTGTGCCTCAGACCGTTAGAACTAGTGATGTCGCGAACATAAAATTTTCGGTACGCGAATTGCGAAGGCGAACCGCCGCAATTGTTCGCGAACCGGCGAACCCGGCGAACCGCCATAGACTTCAATGGGCAGGCAAATTTTAAAACCCACAGGGACACTTTCTGGCCACAATAGTGATGGGAAAGTTGTTTCAACGGGACTAACACCTGGACTGTGGCATGCCGAAAAGGGATCCATGGCAAAACTCCCACAGAAAATTACATAGATGATGCCGAGTCTGGTTTTAAGCCATAAAGGGCATAAATTACCTAACATTCCTAAATTGTTTGGAATAACGTGCTTTAAAACATCAGGTATGATGTTGTATCGATCAGGTAATGTAAGGGTTAGGCCCGCTTTACAGTGACAGACCAAACTCCCAGTTTAACGCACCGCAAACAACCGCAAACAGTCCATTTGCACAACCGCAAACTCCCCATTTGGAAAAGGTTGGATACCAAGCTAGCCATGTCCCGTTCCTTGTCCTCACTGATGTCATTGAAGGTCTCTTCCTCCACCCAGCCACGTACAACACCAAGGGTCCCCGAAAGGTGACAACAAGCCCCCTGGGACGCCTGCTGTGTTTGGTCTTCCACCTCCTCAAAGCCACCTTCCTCCTCTGACTCCTCTTCTTCAGACTCCTCTCACTGCGTTGCCTCTCTCTGCATTATTATAAGGTGTGTTAAGTAGTACTACTCTTATCAGTTTAATACCTGTTACAGCACATATCAGTGGGCGTGTATAAGGCCTGGATTTTTAGAACCAGGAGATGGAAAAAGATGCTTTGTTGGTCGTATCACTTCAATTTTGGGGCACGGCACGTGCAGTCAAAGGTGCCACCAGATAGGAGTGGCGTGTTTGTAAGTACTACTCTTATCAGTTTAATACTTGTTACGTCACCTATCAGGGGGCGTGTATAAGGCCTGGATTTTTAGAACCGGGAGATGGAAAAAGATGCTTTGTTGGTCGTATCACTTCAATATTGGGGCACTTTGAGACATTAGCTTCTTACGCTCAAACATGTCCTTTACAGGCACCTGACTATGGGCAGATGAGCAGGAACTGCTCAAGGCGAGAGATGCAGTGGCGGATGGTTGAGAGGGGGCAAGAAGGACAGCAGTGGTTGATGTGGCTGATGATGCTGGACCAGGAAGATGGCGGCTTTGAGTTTGTGTGCTGCTTGTACTCATGTGTTGGTCTGGAGTCACCCAAACATTAGGTCTCAACCTGTAGGGGATAAGGGAACCAGGCTACTCTAGACCTCATTCATCATTACCGGTTTTGACAGATTGGTACTATGCGTCCAAGCTACTGTGACAACAGATATGATTGGCACTGTGCACTTGCAGAAGTTGGCAGAGTAGACGCTGTAGGTCTGACACACACGCTTGCAGACAACTAACTGCTATGCAATCTATTACAGTAGAAAAAAGTTTTTTTGTTTTAAATGTACACTACTGTTACACCAGATATGAGTGGTGTGTTAAGTAGTACTACTCCTATCAGTTTAATCCCTGTTATGTGCCTTTTTTGGGGGTTTGGTTGTTGAAGGCACAGTGCAGCACCAGAGGCCAGAAAAATTAGGCATGTACACATGCCTGAAAAATTAGGTATTGTTGATCTTGCAGCGAGCAGAGAAGAAGGTAGGCCTGATTCAACACCCCAGCCCCGCATACCCACACTCAGAGATTGAGGGGGGGACCTGAGAAGGCCACGGGCCGGAGATATAAAGGGGGGCCATCCCAAATAAGCACACAAGCGGGGACAAAGGTAGTGAAGGGGACATAGAGGCCCATGGACTGACGGTCACCATCTTGGCAGGAAAAGGGCCTAGCAATTAAGCCAAACTGACCCAGCACAGGCAGCTACTTGAGTCAAACGCTGTACAATTACACCTTAATAAAGCTGAAACATGCAGCAGCAGGGATTCTAAACGGCCACACGGGGACAAGGAGGCTAACAGCCCCCACAGTCTCTGCACCACTCTTTTTAACAGATAACCCAAGGGGCTAACCAGGTACCTTGCCCACATAAAAGAACAGAATTTTATTGGAGGAATTATTAGTGTCTTTACCCCCCAAGAGAGGACATAATATACGGTATCTTTAGACTACCTGATGGCCAAACCTCCTTTAGCCCCAATGCTATCCAAGAAACATTTCAAAACTTTATCTGACTGGGGGTCTATAGAGTGACATTAGTACTGACCTTTATATGACTGGGGGTCTATAGAGGGACATTAGTACTGACCTTTATCTGACTGGGTGTCTATAGAGGGACATTAGTAATGACCTTTATCTGACTAAGGGTCTATAGAGGGACATTAGTACTGACCTTTATCTGACTGGGGGTCTATAGAGGGACATTAGTACTGACCTTTATCTGACTGGTGTCTATAGAGGGACATTAGTACTGACCTTTATCTGACTGGGGGTCGATAGAGGGACATTAGTACTGACCGTTATCTGACTGGGGGTCTATAGAGGGACATTAGTACTGACCTTTATCTGTCTGGGGGTCTATAGAGGGACATTAGTACTGACCTTTATCTGACTGGTGGGTCTACAGAGGGACATTAGTACTGACCTTTATCTGACTGGGAGTCTATAGATGGACATTAGTACTGACCTTTATCTGTTTGGGGTCTATAGAGGGACATTAGTACTGACCTTTATCTGTCTGGGGGTCTATAGGTGACATTAGTACTGACCTTTATCTGTCTGGGGTCTATAGAGTGACATTAGTACTGACCTTTATCTGACTGGGGGTCTATAGATGGACATTAGTACTGACCTTTACCTGTTTGGGGTCTATAGAGGGACATTAGTACTGACCTTTATCTGTCTGGGGGTCTATAGGTGATATTAGTACTGACCTTTATCTGACTGGGGGTCTATAGAGGGACATTAGTACTGACCTTTATCTGTCTGGGGGTCTATAGGTGACATTAGTACTGACCTTTATCTGACTGGGGTCTATAGAGGAACATTAGTACTGACCTTTATCTGTCTGTGGGTCTATAGGTGACATTAGTCCTGACCTCCTGCTGCAGTATTATTACTCCCAGTACTCCCAGGCTTGCTACTATTATATATAATAACCTCAGTTTAGTTTCCTTATCTGTTGGAAACATCAAAATATGATTATTAAATATTTCATATTTGTTTGTTTTTCCTCCCAAAGTGAACCCCTTTGTGTGTGTCCAACAGATGTGGCGTTTCCCCTCTGCGTATGTTGGATTTGCACCGCTCAAAAAGTATGAAAAGAGATCCCCCCCCTTGAAGCCCATTAATGACATCATCAGTAAATTGTATGTAACAGATTCCAGTGTTTAGGGTTTACGACCCAATACTGCAATCATATAATTTATGACAAAAATCTGTATTTGTCGTATTATTCAGACGCGCGTGCATCTGACACTTTGTGTTACATTTCCTGATACTTTTATTATCTTGATCTTTATATATTTACTAGCGACTTGCCCATCAAAAAATGGCAGCAATAAGATTGTAAGGCAGGTAATGGTGTTTCGACGAGACATTCATTTTGTTGGCGGTCGGAGATCCTTCGGCGCTCATTGCGAGGCTGTTGGTTGTATTTTTTTTCTGATAGGCGCTTTTGCTGTTATTCTTTGGTCGGCGGTGATGTGTTTTTTGCGCTTATTGCAAGGCTTTGTGTGCTATGAGCAGCGTTGGCGCTCGTTGTGAGGCGCGCAGTGAATGGCTTTTATGTTTAATGTGATAATGTTTTTTTTTGTGTATATGTATTTTTGTATGCTAATGAAATAATTACTAAATGAATATACTTTACATATTTGTAAGTAATATATGCAGGAAGCATTGTGCTGAAGAGCTGACAATCTGTTTTCATGTTCCTGCAGCATACAATGTAGGTTTTCAGTGCTGTGGAGCTGCTGTGTAATGTGCGCAGTGTGTAGTGCAAATAGGCTGCGTGCGCGAGGGGAAGCCGTTAGGGTAGCTGGGTACTTCCGCATTGTGTAAGTTAGTGTTGTAAAATGGCGGGGAATATGTATGTGGTACGCGGGTGTGGATGATTTAGCGTCCTTGTTAATAGTGTATCTTTACCTCGTACGGCTTTTTAGGAAAATCCGTATGTGTTTCGTGTGTTTAGGGTCCTGTAGCCTTGTTTTTTTTTTTTTCAACTGCCATTTTTTCTCTCACTTAGGTGATTTTCGGGTGTCTAAACTCATGAATTTGGACTTAAATGGAGGTGTAACTTCACTTGCAAAGGTCCTCGGTGCCCGCCTTGCTGGGGGTAAGCTTTTTCTGTGTTTGTTGTGTGTATTTATTGTGTTTTTAATGTTTTAAGTGCGCGCGGTTTGGGCGTTAAGGTCGTATTTTTGATAGCTCGTAATGTTTTTTTTTTCTAAGTCCCGTATTTTTGGATGGTAAGTCCGTAAATTTGATGGTGTAAGTCCCGCCTGCGGCTCATTGCAGCCGACGTGGGAGCCTTCGGCGCTCCTTGCCAGCAACTCTGGCCCTCGCTTCGCAAGCCCCCAGCGTTAGCAACAACCCGTCTGCTCACAACTATATATGTGATATCTGCAATGTCTTCCCCAGTTGGCACTTGTAAATCGGCTAAGCGACAAAAAAAATGGCGTCCGGAAAAAATGAAAATGAGGCTACACGACCCCAAACCCGCAAAACATCGCAAGCCATGTACAACTTTTACCTAGGAACAGACGAGGTACAAAATACACTATTAGAAATAATGGAAACTGCTGGCGAGCCGTGTATACAATCGCCGCCATTTTACAACACTAACTTGCAACTAATAACATTACAAATCTAAAATGGCGCGTTACACGACTATACAAGCGGTTTCCACTCGTGCACTGCGCACATTGCTGACACTTACACCTCAGGTCACCAACAGTCCAAATGTACACTGTAAGCTGCAGGAAAATCAAAACTGATTGTTAGCTCTTCAGGATATTGATCACTGGATATATTAATTACAAATAGGTAAAGTATTTTAGTAATTAATTAATTCATTATTATTAAAAAATATATATATAAAAAAAATACGCTTAATAACATATTTTACACTGCCGTTACTTTACATACATTAACGCTTCGCACTTCCTAATACATTTGTTCATTCACAATAGTTATTATCGTGCATTCATTTAATAAGTATTAATTAGTAATGGAAAATAAAAATGTAGACTTTACACTACACTAAAATGTTTTACTTTTTACTCTGCAGTTATATATCTGGATTACTGCTCATTGGCTGCCAGCGATAGCACTCTCAAAACAGTTACAAATCTAAATCACTTTATTATGCTCTGAGACCTGAATACATTTTTTCTCTGTCCCAGTCTATACTTTGTATTGCTGCCCTTAGACCATTAAAATCTGCCCTTTTAAAATTAAGAGTTTTTGTTGGCCCCTTAAAATGTTGTTTTTTTAATTCAATCTCAAATAATATTGTGTTGTGATCATTGTTTCCCAAAGGTTCCCCTATTCCAACATTTGATACTATATCAATATTATTTGTGATGACTAAATCCAAGATGGCCCCATTTCTAGTAGGTTCTTGTATAACCTGGGCCAGATAATGATCCCTGAGTGTACTCAAGAACCTGCTCCCCTTAGATGATCTGCTGGTCTCATTTATCCGGTTTATTTCAGGGTAATTAAAATCTCCCATTATTAGAACTTTTAATTAAACTTGTATATATTAGAACTTTTAATTAAATCTAAAAGGCACCCAATGTCTATAGAAAAGTTGCAAAGTGGGCCCTAAATGTTTCTGCACCGGGTCCCACCAATCACTGTCGACTCAGGGTCTGCGCAGCGCTGTCTGACCAGGGTCTAGTACAGTAATATAATAATATAACATAGCAATAATTGCTGCTGTTTAGTTGTTCAGTCATGTCCAACTATACGTGACCCTATGGCCCTCAGCACGCCAAGCACATCTGTCAAAGGGAGGAGGAATAAAAACACAACAGTATTCAGTAACTCTGGAGGTCCCAGTACTTGAAGAACGAAAAGTACAAATATAAATAAATATAAACACAATGAGTTGGGAAAGGTTGGGCATTTGAAGCCGAAATCACATTAACGAGTCCCCAGTTCTCCTAACGAGTTTATCTCATGTGCTTAATTATCTCAAAATTGGGGTCGATAACCCATGAGATGTAAGATCTCTCCATAATAAGACCTTAATGCTCTTGTGCTTTATTATTATTATTATTATTATTATTATTATTATTATTATTATTATTACTATATAATGTGTAGATGTATCAGCTGGGCATGCTCTTGTGCATTATTATTATTATTATTATTATTACTATATAATGTGTACATGTATCAGCTGGGCATGCTCTTGTGCATTATTATTATTATTATTATTATTATTATTATTATTATTATTATTACTATATAATGTGTAGATGTATCCCTGGGCATGCTCTTGTGCATTATTATTATTATTATTATTATTATTATTATTATTTTTATTTTTATTATTACTATATAATGTGTAGATGTACAAGCTGGGCATGCTCTTGTACATTATTATTATTATTATTATTATTACTACTATATAATGTGTAGATGTACCAGCTGGGCATGCTCTTGTGCATTATTATTATTATTATTATTATTATTATTATTATTATTATATAATGTGTAGATGTACTGACTGGGCATGCTCTTGTGCATTATTATTATTATTATTAGTATAATACTAATAATAAAAATAATAATAATAATATTAATAATAATAATAATAATAATAATAATAATGCACAAGAGCATGCCCAGCCAGTACATCTACACATTATATAGTAATAATAATAATAATAATAATAATAATAATAATAATAATAATAATAATAATGCACAAGAGCATGCCCAGCCGGTACATCTACACATTATATAGTAATAAGAATAATGTAGAAGAGCATACCCAGCCGGTACATCTACACATTATATAGTAATAATAATAATAATAATAACAATGCACAAGAGCATGCCCAGCCGGTACATCTACACATTATATACTACTAATAATAATAATAATAATAATGCACAAGAGCATGCCCAGCCGGCACATCTACACATTATATAGTAATAATAATAATAATAATAATAATAATAATAATAATAATAATAATAATAATAATAATGCACAAGAGCATGCCCAGCAGGTACATCTACACATTATATAGTAGTAATAATAATAATAATAATAATAATAATAATAATAATAATAATAATGCACAAGAGCATGCCCAGCAGGTACATCTACACATTATATAGTAGTAATAATAATAATAATAATAATAATAATAATAATAATAATAATAATAATGCACAAGAGCATGCCCAGCTGGTACATCTACACATTATATAATAATAATAATAATAATAATAATAATGCACAAGAGCATGCCCAGCTGGTACATCTACACATTATATAGTAGTAATAATAATAATAATAATAATAATAATAATAATAATAATAATAATGCACAAGAGCATGCCCAGACGGTACATCTACACATTATATAGTAATAATAATAATAATGCACAAGAGCATGACCAGCTGCTACATCTACACATTATATAGTAGTAATAATAATAATAATAATAATAATAAAAATAATAATAATAATAATAATAATAATAATAATGCACAAGAGCATGCCCAGCTGGTACATCTACACATTATATAGTAGTAATAATAATAATAATAATAATAATAATGCACAAGAGCATGCCCAGCCGGTACATCTACACATTATATAATAATAATAATAATAATAATAATAATAATAATAATAATAATGCACAAGAGCATGCCCAGCTGGTACATCTACACATTATATAGTAGTAATAATAATAATAATAATAATAATAATAATGATAATGCACAAGAGTCCTTCAGCACTGCACTGGACACTGAATAAACTTGCCTAGCTATTGATTTCCCTATTCAATCAGTATCACCTACACTCTCCCTTCTCTCAGTAAGACTGCAAGTTAGTTATGATTCCAAAATTGCTGCTGTCCATGAGTTAGAATGCTCTGGAAGGGAGTGTATGCTGCTGATTGGCTGGAATGTGTCTACTGACTGTGACATGCAGGGTCAAAGTTTGCTCAATGATAAAGTATTGGGGGCGGGTCGAATCTCGCATATGTTCGCTGTTCGCCGTGAACGTGAACATGCTTTGTTCGCCGGGAACAATCCACCGGCGAACTATTCGCGACATCTCTAGTTAGAACGCAATACGCATGCGCTATTTGCGTTCCAGCCTACAATTTGTGTTCCATCCGCCATTTTATGTGTAGTAGTTTTCAAAATGGTGGTTAATATCAATGTGGTACGTGCCGCATAGTATGTGTTTCAGTTTTGCAAGTCACGGTAGTATTGTTGCGTCTGTAGCCTCGTTTTCGTTTTGTTCAGCGCTCATTTTTTCTCTTGCTTAGGTGATTTTCGGCAGTTTAAATTCATTTTTTTTTACTTAAATGGACATGTAAATTAACTTTTCGAGGTGCCGGATGCCCCCCCTTGCTGTAAGTAAGCTTTTTATGTGTTCGTTGTGTTTATTTCTTGTGTTTCTGATGTTTTCATGCGCGCCGTTTTCGGACGTTTTTTGCGTGTTAGGAATGGGTCATAGCGCGGCCGTATTTTTTTTTTCGAGGGACGCAGTTGGTCGTGCGTGTGTGTGTTAACCGCGTGTGTGGTGCCTTTAAGCCTCCACCTCCGCAAATGCAGCCCCTCGCTTTGAGAGGGTCCGCATTTGCAGAGAAACAACACAGCCGACGTTGGAGCCTCCACCTCCCCAAATGCGGCCCCTTGCTTCGCGAGGGTCCGCATTTGTGGACAAACACAGCCGACGTTGGAGCCTCCACCTTCCGCAAATGCGGCCCCTCGCTTTGCGAGGGTCCGCATTTGCGGACGAACACAGTCGACGTTGGAGCCTCCACCTTCCGCAAATGCGGCTCCTCGCTTCGCGACTGATCGCATTCGCGGAGCGAACTGCGGCCCTCACTTTGCGAGGGATGCAATTTTTGTGGGCTGGCTGCGTGAGCCCACAAGCGTTAGCAACAACTCGTATGCTCACAACTATATATGTGTTTAGTTCATGAACAAATAAAGCACACTATTTCAGAATGGAGACCAGATTTTCTCTCTTGGTCAGGTAGGATGGTTCTGATCAAAATGGTAATTATCCCAAAGATAATGTATGTTTTCAGAAGCATCCCACAAGTGGTGCCTAAATACATCATTAATTCAATACAAAGCACTTTGAATAAATATTTAAAGAACAAAAAAAATAAAAAATTAAAGGTAAATATCATATAAAGACAACTAGGAAGAGGTGGACTAGCGGCACCTACAGTAATAGATATACATAAGGCTGTCATGTTAGATCCCCCACTGGATTGGAACTTATCCTCTAAAGAATCTACAAAATATCTTGTGGGTAATTTCCTTATTGAATTATTGCTATGGCTTCAAACATTTTAGGAAACAGTAGTCGCAAAATGCTTTGTAGGAATAAAATCTCTGTTAAAACTGTGGTATAATCAAAGATATAACTGGGAATTGACTAAATACCCAATGCTGGCTGCTCCTTTAGAGTTTATTACAATATGATTATAAAAATATTGATTTACAAAAATGGAAAGTTGCTGGAGTTTTAATTATTGGAGATTTATTTGATAATGAGTCACTCATACCTTATACAAACCTTCAGAAATAATTTAAACATCTTAAAATCACTTGGTTGGAATATGAGAGTATTAAAATTATACTCAGTAAGTGTGGCTTTCAACTGGAAAATTATAGAGAGTATTTACCCTTTGAAAACCTTATTGTTAAAAAAAATCCCCCACATGTGATTTCTAAAGGTAATAAACTAATTAATATCAGAGATGACAAATTTTAAACCAATAAAATGGTAAAATGGGAAATGGAGGTAGAGAATACTTGGACGGCTCAAAAATGGTTTAAAGCCTACAAATTTGTTGAAACTTTCGTCTGTATGTCGTACAGAGAACTATATAATAAACTAATTCAGAGGTGGTACCTAGCCCCAATCACCCTGAACAAAATGAATCCCTTGAACATTGATGAATGCTGAAAATAATGCAGAGGTAAAGGTACATTCTCCCATATGATGTGGAAATGCCCCATGATCCAATCCACTTGGAGCCAGTGTGTTATCTTCATTAAGTTAATTGCAAATATACAGATTACTATGTCTCCAGAAATAATACTATTCCATATTTTTCCTAAAATGCTGACAATACAACATGCTATGTTGACATCTCATATTTTAATTGTATGTAAATGGCATATTGCTAAATTATGGAAATCTAAAAAGGCTCCAAAGTGGCTAGATATTAAACGAAGAATTGAACAGGATAAAGAATTAGAAAAAGTTCTCACACTGTACAAAAATAAAAAGGGGAAAAAATATTAACAAAATTGATTTTTTTGGATGAATATAATACACCATAATGGTGAATAATAATAATGGGAAGCAGCCCCTTTAGCTATATATTCATACTTCAGCAATTCTCTTTCAAACTAATTATAGAACATCATTTTTTTTTATAATTGTACTCTTATATATAAAACCATCTTTATTCCCCTTTTTTATTAACCAGAGAGGCAGCAAAGAGACCTAAGGCAACCCTGGAGAAGCTGCAGAGTTCCACAGCAGAGACTGGAGTATCTGTACATAGGACGACAATAAGCCGTACGCTACATAGAGTTGGGCTTAATGGCAGAGTGGCCAGAAGAAATCCATTACTTTCAGCAAAAAACACAATGGCACATTTTGAGTTTGCGAAAAGGCATGTGGGTGACTCCTAAAATGTATGGAGAAAGGTGCTCTGGTCTGATGAGACTAAAATTGAACTTTTTAGACATCAAAGAAAATGCAATGTGTGGCGCAAACCCAACACATAACATCACCCAAAGAACACCATCCCCATAGTAAAACATGGTGGTAGCAGCATCATGCTGTGGGGATGTTTTTCAGCAGCTGGGACTGGGAAACTAGTCAGAGTTAAGGGAAAGATGGATGGTGCGAAATACAGAGATATTCTTGATCAAAACCTGTACCACTCTGTGCATGATTTGAGGCTAGGACGGAAGTTCACCTTCCAGTGGGACAATGACCCCAAACACACTGCTAAAGCAACACTTGAGTGGTTTAAGGGAAAACATGTAAATGTGTTGGAATGGCCTAGTCAAAGCCCAGACCTCATTCCAATAGAAAATCTGTGGTCAGACTTAAAGATTGCTGTTCACAAGCACAAACCATCTAACTTTTTGAATCAGCTCTGTCAATCAGTGCACAGTTTTCTGTCTGTTGCAGTAATTAGTGATACAGGTGAGAGTGGGTGTGGCTTGGCCTTTGTAAAGGTTTATCTGTGTGCATTTGTGTGAGGTTCTGTTTGAATCCGCTCTGTAAATCAGTGTACAGTTTTCTGTCTGTTGCAGTAATCAGTGATACAGGTGAGAGTGGGTGTGGCTTGGCCTGTGTAAGTTATATCTGTGTGCATTTTGTCGTGTTCTGCTGAATCCGTTCTGTGAGGCAGTGCAGTGTTTTCTGCCCTGTGCTCATTTATCATTGTACAGGCGAGTAGGCGGGGTCTATTTTAAAAAGGGAAGTGCGAGCTTGGGAGCTTGCAATCATTTCTAGTGTAAGTGTGTAGGAGATTAAATAAAAGGAGGAAATCCAAAGAAAAGGGGTATTATAAGAAAACACAAAAAACAAACATATATATTTTTTTTTCTGTTTTGTTTGGAATAAGGTGTAGAAAAGCAATTTTTATACAAATACATTGATTTGTTTTCTTACTGTATTTTTGTAACTGATAATCATGAGTCAGTCCAGTGGTAACCTCACTCAGTGTACATCCTGCCAAATGTATGCACTACTGGAACAGATGATCCAGGGTCCATACCTCTGTGACAGGTGTGAGCATGTTGCCTCTCTGGAAGCTCAAATTGAAGATCTGGAGAGGAGAATTGCAGCACTTAATGATACTGCTCCACTGGAAAGGGAGGTGGTGCTCACGGAGCACTGTTTAGCTGGGCCTAGTATGGAGGGAGGAGCTGGAGCTAGTGAGGATGTCCAATGAGGTAACTGGGTTACAGTTACAAGGGCAATCAGGGGGAACAGGAGGAGGCAGGCCAGTTCTGATTTAGCAAACACCAACAGATTTGCCAGATTGAGTGAAACTGTAGGGGATGTCCGTTCAGGAATGGCAATGCCAGATAGAGCTGTTCCCTCTAACAGCCGGGAGAACAGTTCTACTGGAGGAGAGGGAGGGCAGAATAGGCAGAGCAACAGACATGTTTTGGTGGTAGGGGACTCTATTATTAGGAAGGTAGACAGGGTAATTTGTCACCCAGATCCCAGCAATCGAACAGTTTGCTGTCTCCCTGTTGCTCGGGTTCGGCATGTTGTGGATCGGGTGGATAAATTCTTGGGAGGGGCTGGTAATGAACCGGCGGTCTTGGTACACATTGGTACCAATGACAAAGTTAGTGGAAGATGGAGCGTCCTAAAGAATGATTTTAGAGAACTATTGAATAAGCTTAAAGCAAGGACCTCCAAGGTAGTATTTTCTGAGATACTACCAGTGCCACGTGCTAGCCCAGGGAGGCAGACGGAGCTTAGGGAGGTTAATGCGTGGCTAAAAAAGTGGTGCAGTACAGAGGGTTTTGGGTTTTTAGAGCACTTGGCTGACTTCTCACTTGGGTACAATATCTATAGCAGGGATGGATTGCACCTTAGTGATGAGGGAGCTTTTGTGACAGGGGATAGGATGGTAGAACTGCTGGGGGAGTTTTTAAACTTGTAGGTGGGGGGAGGGACTATATAGAAGTATTGGGGTAAATAGGGTAGAGAGGGCAAGGGATGAAATAGTTACCCATGGGGGAGGGTTACAATAGACAGTAGGGAGGTATTAATAGGGGCCTCAAATACAGTGGCAAGCACTTCACAACGGCAGAGCCATAGCAACATAAAGTGAATGCATGATAACGCAAGAAGTTTGCCTGGGAAAATGGATGAGCTAGAAATATTAGCAGTACAAGAAAAATGGGGCTTAATAGGCATTACTGAAACATGGTGGGATGAATCTCATGACTGGACTGTTAATCTGGATGGTTATAACCTATTTAGGAAAGATAGGGGAAATGGTAAAAGAGGAGGAGGGATCTGTCTGTATGTTAAGCCTGAATTTAAGCCTATAGTCAGAGAAGATATTTATGCTGGCACTAACGGCATCATTGAATCTTTGTGGGTTGAGCTAAATAGTGGAGGAGCTAAAGCATATTGGTGGGAGTATGCTATAAACCCCCAAATATAGCTGATTGTGAGGAAATACAATTATTGTTACAGATTGGAAATGCAGCTAAGCATTGGGCAAGTTCTAATAATGGGAGACTTTAATTACCCTGAAATAAACTGGATAAATGAGACCAGCAGCTCAGCTAAGGGGAGCAGGTTCTTGAGTACACTCAGGGATCATTATCTGGCCCAGGTAATACAAGAACCTACTAGAAATGGGGCCATCTTGGATTTAGTCATCACAAGTAATATTGATATAATATCAAATGTTAAAATAGGGGAACCCTTGGGGAACAGTGATCACAACACAGTATCATTTGAGATTGAATACAAAAAACAGAGTTGTAAGGGGCCAACAAAAACTCTAAATTTTAAAAGGGCTAACTTTAATGGGCTACAGGCAGCAATACTACATATAGACTAGGACAAAGTACTTACAGGGAAAAATATTGAAAATAAATGGACAACATTCAAATCCTTACTAAATAAACATACTCATCGACATGTACCATGTGGAAATAAAATGAATAGGAGTAAATCATATCCCATGTGGATTAACAATGACTTAAAGATCATGATGAGGAAAAAGAAACATGCATTTAAATTATACAAGAAGGAGGGAACAGAGGCAGCTTTATGTGACTATAAGGAAATCAACAAGGCTTGCAAAAGGGCTATTAGACTGGCTAAAATAGAAAATGAGAAGTCAGTTGAAATGGAAAGTAAGACTAACCCTAAAATATTTTTTAAATATATTAATGGGAAGAAGGCCAGGAAGGAAGCTATAGGAACATTACAATGTGACACAGGCAATCTGATAATTAGTGACCAGGAAAAGGCAGATGAGCTAAATAGGTTCTTTTGTCGGTATACACAAGGGAGGTACCAGTGGTTGGGACACCGCAACATAATGGGGCTACACTACTATCACTAAATAATTGGTTAACGCAGGAAGAAATCCAAAAGAGATTGGAGAAAATAAATGTTAATAAAGCCCCAGGTCCTGATGGAATACATCCAAAGGTACTGAGGGAGCTGGGTTCTGTAATAGCCAAACCATTATATCTAATCAAGACTCGCTCACTACAGGGTCTCTACCGGATGACTGGAGAAAAGCAGAGGTGATACCTATATTTAAGAAGGGATCTAGAGCAAATCTGGGGAATTGTAGACCAGTGAGCCTCACATCTGTAGTTGGGAAGCTTTAAGAAGGGTTAATAAGGGACAGAATACAAGAATATGTCTATTTGAACAAGATCATAGGTAGCAGTCAACACAGATTTATGAAGGATAGGTTGTGTCAGACCAATCTAATTAGTTTGTATGAGGAGGTTAGTAGGAACTTGGATCAGGGCAACTCAGTGGATGTAGTCTTTTTAGATTTTTCAAAGGCATTTGATACAGTGCCACATGGAAGACTAATGAGCAAACTAAGGGATACAGGAATTGCAGTAAATATCTGCTCATGGATCGAGAGCTGGCTAAAAGACAGGAAGCAAAGGGTTGTTGTGAATGAAACATACTCCGATTGGTCTAATGTGATAAGTGGGGTTCCTCAAGGTTCAGTATTAGGTCCCTCCTTTTTAACATATTTATTAATGACATAGAAGTAGGATTCGAAAGTAGTGTCTCCATTTTTGCTGATGACACTAAGTTGTGCAAGGTAATAAAATCAGGTAATTATGTACTTTCCCTACAAAGGGATTTGCATAAATTAGAGAAATGGGCGGCTAAATGGCAGATGAGATTTAATACAAATAAATGCAAGGTTATGCATTTGGGAAGGAAACATATCTATGCAATCTATAATCTTAATGGAGCAAATCTAGGGGTATCAGATATTGAAAGGGATTTGGGAGTACTAGTTGACAACCACCTAGGTAACATCGCTCCAAGCCAAGCAGCAGCTGCAAAGGCATGTAAAATATTAGCATGTATTAGGAAGGGTATAGAAGCAAGGGAAGCAAATATAATTCTGCCACTATACAAAGCCCTAGTACGCCCTCATTTGGAATATGGAGTACAATTTTGGGCACCACTTCATAAAAAATACATTTTAGAGCTGGAAAAAGTACAGAGAAGGGCTACAAAACTAATAAGGGGAATGGAGGGGCTAAGTTATGAAGAAAGACTAACCAAATTAAAACTTATTTTTGCTAGAAAAAAGGTGTCTACGAGGGGCTATGATTACCTTATTTAAATACATCCAGGGTCAGTATAAGGCTTTGTCAAGTGAACTTTTTGTAGCAAGAGATTTTCAACTGACAAGAGGACACCCTTTGAGGTTAGAGGAAAAAAGATTTCACCTTAAACAAAGAAAAGGGTTCTTCACAGTTAGGGTGTTTAAACTGTGGAATTCTCGACCAAAGGAGGTGGTAACAGCAAATTCGATAGACAACTTCAAAAAGGGGTTAGATATATTTTTGAATAAAGAGGGCATTCAAGGCTATCCTAGATAACTAGCGAAGGAATATTGATCCAGGGAGAAATTTGATCGCCAGTTTCTGGGGTCAGGAAGGAATTTTTCTTTTGTTCCCCTTATGAGACAATTGGCAAAGTTTCAATGTTTTTTTTTTCTGTTTGCCTTCCTCTGGATCAATTAACAATTAATAATAAATAGTCCACATTAAAAAGATCAATAGAGATCTAAAAAGGTTGAACTTGATGGACTAACTCTTTATTCATCCTCCAATACTATACTATTAATAATTATTTAATCAACAAATTAAGTAATAACTAATCCGCATATTGCAGATCAGAGGAGATCTTAACAGGTTGAACTTGATGGACTGAAAGTCTTTTTTCAACCTTAATTACTATGGGCCTCCTTCTATTAACTGCCGTAAAATGGCCGCAAAGCTGCGATTCCTTGCGGCCATCTTACAGGCCCCATGTAGAGCTACTGCTACCCTGCTATTCAAATGGACGGCGCCGCAAGGATATACCCCTTACGGCCGGCCGCACATCATGCAAATGGCCGCAAGCATTTTTCCCGCGCCCGTTAATCTTGTTTTCTGGCCGCAAAGTCAGAAAACTGTAAATGCAAATATAAATTCAAGATGGCACTGTAAAGCTCTGTAAATGCTAGGCATCATAATGGGGGACATGAGGATTAATAGCAACACCCTCTCAAGCTTGCACATCGCCCAAATCCGATATATCATTTACGGTTTATTTTCCGTCCCGTAGTCCCGCGGGCTCGTCCTTGATAAAACCCATACGGGTTTGGAGGTTGAGGGCTGCAAACAAAGCATTGTAGAAGCCAATATATATTCAATCCAGCACTGCAAAGCACTGTAAATGATGGGGAACATAATGGGGGGGCATGAGGATTAATAGCAAAACATTCTCAAGCTTGCACATCGCCAAATTGTGATGAGCGAGATGTATATGCAATTAGATAGAGATTTAAGGGATCACAATAGAGCTCATGTGCGTGGCAAAGGGTTCATATGAACTCATGTTTTACTCTTGCTATTGAATTGGGTAGTGTGGCTTTAATCATATTATGCATGTTGCAGCATGGTTTGTCATATTGGCATGTGCATGACCATTACAACATATGATAACCAAAGGATATTTAGCCAATGCATGTTCATTATTGGGCAACTAACTGTATTCACACATATGCTAAGTGGTGTTGGTGATGGGGTTTGTGTACTTCAATGAAGCTGTGAGCTATACTACATATGGCCAGTGTAGGGGGGTACGACTTAGCAGAGAGGTCAAACTAATCCCAATCAACTAGAGAAGGAACTGGAATACCACTCTAGTGTCACCTGTCCTATTCATTGTAGGCCCTCAGGGGAATGTTCCTACTCCACAGTATCGCTAATCAGACTTGTCATGGGTATTAACCCTATATTAGTAGTAGATATGATATTTGGGATCAGATGATATCTAAAGCTATTCTGACTCCTCAACAGTTTTACATGTATTGATCTATTGCATGTTAACTATGGCTCATCAGTTTACATTTATAGGAATGTGACACTAATGTAATGCATGTGGATGTCACAGAACCAAAAATATTCATAACACATGGTCACAGTCAGAAAGGTCTAACAAAGCTTTATTTTTTACACAGACCTCAATCAGCAGTGGTCAAGATTGTGCATTCACATAACAGTATCACAAAGCTTTATTTGCTAGACAGACCACAATCAGCAGTGGTCAAGAGTGTGCATTCACATAACAGTATAACAAAGCTTTATTTGCTAGACAGACCACAATCAGCAGTGGTCAAGAGTGTGCATTCACATAACAGTATAACAAAGCTTTATTTGCTAAACAGACCACAATCAGCAGTGGTCAAGAGTGTGCATTCACATAACAGTATAACAAAGCTTTTTTTGCTAGACAGACCACAATCAGCAGTGGTCAAGAGTGTGCATTCACATAACAGTATAACAAAGCTTTATTTGCTAGACAGACCACAATCAGCAGTGGTCAAGAGTGTGCATTCACATAACAGTATAACAAAGCTTTATTTGCTAGACAGACCACAATCAGCAGTGGTCAAGATTGTGCATTCACATAACAGTATAACACAGCTTTATTTGCTAGACAGACCACAATCAGCAGTGGTCAAGATTGTGCATTCACATAACAGTATAACAAAGCTTTATTTGCTAGACAGACCACAATCAGCAGTGTTCAAAACTGCACTAATATCATGGGTGTGGTGTGGGCGGGTTCTCGAAGAGCAAGAGGCTGGAAAAAAGGGGAAACCTACAGGGGTCAATCTAATAGTCTAGAATAAGCATGATGCATAGCACCTACCAGGGTCACATGCGGGCACTACACCGCTGCAACCAGAATCTGATGATAAAAAGGATCATCACAAATCTCTCCATTTAACTGAAGAAACCATTTATGTGGATAGCACTTACAACTTGTAACTAGATCTGATCAATGAAACAGATGATTCAACCTTTGGACTGTGTAATCCAATCCAGTTTCAAACATACAGTGTGTTGACCCAACAAAAATCTGAAATAAGTGGTCAAATAAAAAAAGGCGGAGGAGGATCCCCAAAAAAATTTATAATCACAATGTATGTAAAGTACAGTTCTAAATACTGTACCAATATACCAACTCACCTGATTCCCATCTGCAAGCATTACTAACCATTAGCTAGGTCTGTGGATAATCAGAAATATGGGCAAATAGCCATTATTATGGAGAGGACACGAAGGTCAGCAGCCAGATTCAATGTTACTTACATCAGACCCAAAGATTTGTTCTCAGACTGATATTGAGGTCAGGATCACATGCTTCACTAGTGCATATATTATTGCTGGCTGTCATTAACATGCCATTGTGAGACTTTGCAAGTCCACCGCCATAGCGGTATTAGTCTACATTTAAGCTAACAACAATCATGTCTGAGATATCTGGCAATATGATAGCTTTAAGATTGTGGGAGCTACATGTTAAAGGGGCTGCCATTGAAGGCATGTCTACCTGAGAGGCACTGGGAAAACCTTAAACCTCATATAATTCCTCCACAATGCTTGCAGATGTAGGAGATGCCTTCATGGACCTGAAAAAAAAACAAAAAGAAAGAAGCAAAAAAAGACAAAACCTACGAAATAAGGCCTGAAAACATCATAGGGCCTGCAGCATCTCTTCTCAACAGCACTCCTTAGTGACAATTTATTGGTCACACTACTATCTAAATCTAGCCCAGCTCTAGATCTTTGGATCTTGGCCTATGTGATGGTATATTTCGGGCCTGATTCTATTGCAATTTGGCCAATTGAATATAAGAACAGAGCATAATTTTTACTGAAGTTTTTAGTTAGTGAAGACCTTGCTTTTGGATAGAAGTTCACTAACTAAAAACTTTGTTTAAAAATATATGCCATGTGCTTATAAAGAGCCCTATTCAATTGACCAAATCACATTTTAATGAGGCCCTTTATGTTCTGTTTAACCTGTCACCAATTGATGGTCACTGAGGAGTGCTGTTGAGAAGGCCAAAACATGTCTGCAGACCCTATGGGCGTCATTCAATTGCGATTTGGCCAATTGAAAAGGGCTCTATATAAGCACAGAGCATATATTTAGTTACAGACGTTTGTAGTTAGTGAAGACCTTGCTTTTGGATAGAAGTTCACTAACTACAAACATCTGTAAAAAATATGCTCTGTGCTAAAATTGAGCCCTTAGCAATCGGCCACATTGCAATTGAATGAGGCCCTATGTCCTCCTTCGCTTGGGCCCAGGACCCACATCACCTGTGCCCATCCTCCGTCTCCCCTCTGGTGGTGATGGTGTGGGGGGGGGGGGGGTGCCAGGCAGCGGTGGTCTGGCCTGTGGCGGACACATGGGAGAAGAGGAGGGGCCAGGCTGCTCTTGACTGGGGGATTGGGAGATACCCGTTGATGTCGGTCTGGGGACCATCTTCTGTCTGAGCAGTCTGACCTGAAGGTGTTCCGCTGTCATGTGGTGCCTCCTCACCTCCCAGGACAGCCTGGCCAGGCTGTGGGTCATATGGGACCGGAGGCCAGAGATGCTGGCCTCCATCCGGAGCTGGCTGGCCGTGATCTCCTGCATGCTAGCCTCGATCCTTTGTGAGCTTGCCAGCTGCTCCTGCATGACAGCCAGCATGTCCACCCGCACAGCCTGGCTCTGCGGCAACAACACCCCTGGGTGGGCCTGGTGAGGTGTTGTGGGGAGGTCCACAGCTGGAGCCTGGGGTGACAATGCGCCCAGTGGCGACCAGGCCAGCACACTGTGTGGGGAAGGAGGTGCTGTCCCAAGGGCGTGGGAGGGCCCCAGAGCAAGTCTTTGGAGGATGGGCATAGTCCCAGGGCTTGTAGCAGTTGAGCTTGCAAGGTCAATGACTAGCCCATCCTCCGACCCAGGGCCCTCCGATCTTCCTTCCTCCTCCCCCTGTGCTGGAAGATCCTGGTACGGGGCCGATGGCCCGCCTCCTCTGCCTGGTCACAGGACACAGAGCTCCTCCTGGATGCTGAGAGATAGAGAAGAAAGGTACATGTCATTAGTATGTTGATTAGCACATTGATATGTGTTCATTTCTAATTATCTGACATCTAGCCTTGAATATGGATGATTCTACTGTTTGCAACTCTTGATTAGCTATCTTATGCTATCTTGCCTGATTAGCTGTTATCCTTTTCTTAGGTTTCTGTTCTTGATGGTTCTCGGCTCACAATGCTATCTGTATTACGGCTGCTGTCTGTAACTGCATAGGCTGAACGGGGACCAATACATGGACTCTCTATTACAGGGGTGTCCAAACTCTTTCCTGAATTGGAAGATATCCTTTCTGTGCACAGGTGAGTCAATCAGGATGACTGAAGAAGCGATTGACTCACCTGTGCGCAGCAGCGTTATCAAATCCAGGCATGTGTGTGGCCCACCAGTACCGAGTTTGGACACACCTGCTCTATTGCTTGATTACTGTTGTGGTGACCAGGAATGACTGTGATTTGTCAGCTTCATGAATTTAATGATGCATCCATCTATCCCTTGTTAATTTCATGGTGCTGACATGTCAGTGTCACGTCCATGTGTAGTGTGACTGATGAACATGTGGTGGCATGTTGCTGTATGTCATATTCACCTGCCATGGAGGCTGGGTCCTGCTGGTCCACCGGGCCTGAAGCTCCAGCTGCGGCAGAGGGTGCAAGTATGGCCCTTGCAATAACTTCATGTCCCAGGTACTTGACCCTCCGCGGCCCTGATGTCGTCAAACCAGTGCTTAATGGACCGCAGACTCCGTCCACGGCCCGCCACATCATTCACCAGATCGAAAACCTGCTGCCAAGCATTAGCCCTGGGCCCAGCCTTGACTTCTCTACCCCCCTAGGTGATGACGGGGCAGGCACGGATGGCCTCCAGGAGGACCATGTTTTCCGCCCGGCTATAATTGTGGGCCCTGGACCTGCCACCAGCCTCTTGCTCTCCAGACTGGAGTTGAGGACCCTCTCCACTCTCCTCCTCCCTCCTCTCCTCCCTCCTCCTGCTCCTCCCTCCTCCTACTCTCCTCTCCCTACTCCCTCCTCTCCTCTCCTCTCCTCCCTACTCCCTCTCCTCTCCTCCCTCCTTCCTCTACTCTCCTCACTCCTCCCTCTACTCTCCTCCCTCCTTCCTCCTACTCTCCTCTCCTTTTTCCTTCCTCTCCTCCCTCCTTCCTCCTTCCCTCCTCTCCTCCCTCCTTACTCTCCTCTCCCTCCTTCTCCTCCTCTCCTCCCTCCTTCTCCTCCTCTCCTCCCTCCTTCCTCCTCTCCCTTCCTCCTCCTCTCTTCCCTCCTCCTCATCTCCTCCCTCCTCCTCCTCCTCCCTCCTCCCCCTCTCCTCCCTCCTCCTCTCCTCCCTCCTCCTCCTCTCATCCCTCCTCCTCAACTATCTCCCCCTTCTCAAATATCTCCCCCTCCTCAACTACTACCTCCTCCTACTCACTCCTCCCCTCCTCTTCCCCACCTCCACGCCCCGGGACTCCCTGCCACTCCTCTCCCCTCTGCTCCTCTCCCTCCATCACCACCTGAAAAGAAAAGAAAGAGAAATTAAGAAATGTTTTAGTGAGTTTGCCTGCTCCCCCCTCGTCCCTCATTCTGATCGCCTATAACACTGTTTCTGCTTGGATATCAATGTTGTAACTAACTACAGTAATTACCCTTAAGTGGATAGAGCCTGTGACAGAGCAGTGGGAGGGGTGTACAGCACCTCTCACTCTGGACCTGAGTGGCGCTGATGAAACACGCTAGATCAATACTTTCCTAAACAATGTGGAAGGGTTAGTTACAGTTTGCATATATACAAGGTATGCGGCTATTTACTGTGTGCTTCTATCATGTGTGGGGAGTGGCCCATGTCTGAGGCCACTAATATCCTATCTGCATTATACTCTTCACATATTCCTGGGCGTGGTACCTATCCTGAAGCCATCTTCTGTACCAGAGGTAGTAGGAACTACATGGTCCTGCTGGGCTAGTCCGAAAATAAGTTCTTGTCAAGCCCCATTAAAGAAGCAGTTTGGAACACCTATGTGTATTGCAAATATGTGTAGAAATCTCAATCAATCTTAACCAATCTCAATCAATCTCAATCAAACTTAATCTCAATCAAGCTCAATCTCAATCAATCTCAATCTCTCTCAATCTCTCTCAATCTCAATCAAACTCAATCTCAATCAATCTCAATCTCAATCAATCTCAATCAATCTCAATCAAACTCAATCAATCTCAATCTCAATCAAACTCAATCTCAATCAAACTCAATCTCAATCAATCTCAACCTCAATCAAACTCAATCTCAATCAATCTCAATCAATCTCAATCTCAATCAATCTCAATCTCAATCAAACTCAATCTCAATCAAACTCAATCAATCTCAATCTCAATCAAACTCAATCTCAATCAATCTCTATCTCAATCAAACTCAATCTCAATCAAACTCAATCAATCTCAATCAATCTCAATCTCAATCAAACTCAATCAATCTCAATCTCAATCAAACTCAATCTCAATCAAACTCAATCAAGCTCAATCAATCTCAACCTCAATCAAACTCAATCTCAATCAATCTCAATCAATCTCAATCTCAATCAATCTCAATCTCAATCAAACTCAATCTCAATCAAACTCAATCAATCTCAATCTCAATCAAACTCAATCTCAATCAATCTCTATCTCAATCAAACTCAATCTCAATCAAACTCAATCAATCTCAATCAATCTCAATCTCAATCAAACTCAATCAATCTCAATCTCAATCAAACTCAATCTCAATCATACTCAATCAAGCTCAATCAATCTCAATCAAACTCAATCTCAATCCATCTCAATCAAACTCAATCAAACTCAATCTCTCTCAATCTCAATCTCTCTCTCTCAATCTCTCGCTCTCAATCTCTCACTCTCAATCTCTCTCTCTTGCTCTCAATCTCTCTCTCTCTCGCTCTCCATCTCTCTCTCTCGCTCTCTCTCTCTCTCTCTCTTTCTATATATATATATATATATATATATATATATAAAAATATATATATATATCAAGATATAATACGAAACATAAAAAAAAAAATTAGCTTACCTCCCTCTACCAAACTCCTTCTCGCCAGTGTATTCAGTAAATATAGAAATTGACAAAACATAAAAATAAAATACAGCTTGATAGGATGAAAAGCATGTACAATGCAACTTACATCCCTCCAAACTACTTTGTGCTGGACAAAATACAAAAACTCTCAAAAAACCTATAAAAAAGAAAAAGAACGCAATTGTACTTCTTTACATCGTACTCCGTAAATGTAGTAACGTATTTTCGTAAAAAGAACATAAAACTTGATAATAAAGCAACTTACCTCCTCTCACCCACCAAGCTCCGGGAACCGCATGCTTCTTATGCCGAAATCGCAACACAGTAGAGGTGTGGGCGCGTGTAATTTCTATTTATTCACTCCTACTGTCAATCAAATGGTCTATCCCGTAAGTGATTGGCTGTGACCTGTGGCGCGTTGCGTGATTGCGCTATTGGATGGTTCGTGCCGGGCGCGGTTAGTCCGTCCCCCTTCCAGCTTGCGTGTGCTCCTAAACATCACGGCCTTCCTACATTCTCAAGGCCGCGATTCGCGCCTGGCTATATTAAATTTACTGCAGCATATATTTTATATATATATTTTTATTGTCATGTACATCCTCAATATGGCGGCCATATTAACCCTTTAGCACTCACAAAGGTTAGAATGTGTCCCCTAAACATATCAACATTATCTGATTTACATCTCTCTCATCACATCTACTTTTTGGAACACAAATATTGGCTATATTTTAACGCCACATTACATAGATCACGTAGCATGGGCCCAAATTCAAATGTGGGCCAGAATATTAGGGGTTGCAAATTAAACTGGCTAATCCAATCCATGATCAGGGAACTTCATAACATGATGAAGCTTAGATACACCAGTGAGCTTTTCCATTGGTGAAATTCACCAGGATAATCACAGCTGTGGTAATTAGCAAGCTATAAAACAACATCATCAGCCAGGCATTAGCAAGTCTGAACCATCATGGATAGAAGCAACCTAAGTGCGGTGTATAGGTATGTGAGTAGAGCGCAGCGTCATAGGAATGGATATTTGTTTCGAATGTTGCAGAGTGGAAACCCGGCTGTCAGGTGTGCGACTGAGGAGTGGCTGAGACGTGACAGAGAGGGGCGGCTGGGAGTGAATGTGGGTGAGCGTGCTGATGCAATCCATGGTGGTCCGGAACCAAGGCAGGCAAGTGGCTCATCACCGGATATGCCTAGGGTCATGGTGGGGGGTCAGTTAGGGGAGAGAGCTCCAGTGGCACAGGGACAGGGGGATATGAGGGCACCGGCAGACAGGGAGGAGGACCTTGATGTGGGAGATCAGCTGATGGGGGGGGCCAGATAAGAGACCCCTAGAGGGTGTGGCACATGAAGTGGGGGCTCCTGCACAGCCAGCCCCACAGGGGGGGGAGCAGGCCCAGGAGAAGGCCAGGAGGCTTCGTGCACCCAGGGTGTACAGGCGGAGAGTCACATTAGAGGGGTTAACTGATGTGGAAGTGTATGAGCGTTTTAGGCTAACCCTTGCCAGCCTGGAGGAGCTCTATGCGGTCCTGAGGGAGGACATGGAGCCTTCCTCACAGACCAATAGAGCCATCCCAGGCATGACACGGATGTTAGCTGCCATACACATCCTATTATCTGGTAGTTTTCAGACCACTGCGAGCATAGTAGGAGGAATGTCTCAGGCAAGCCTTTCAAGGTGCCTGAGCACATTCCTCCATGCTATTGTTCCGAAAGCTGCCAGATACATCAATAACCCCCACACTGTGGAAGAAATCTTGAAGGTGAAAGCGGATTTCTTTCTAATGGGAGGTATCCCCAATGTGCTCGGTGCTATAGATTGTACACATGTAGCATTGATACCTCCTAGAGAGCAAGAAGCGCTGTTCAGAAATCGCAAACACTATCATTCCATCAATGTCCAGGTTGTTTGTGATGCAAACATGCGCATACAAAATGTGGTTGCAGGCTTCCCGGGAAGTACTCATGATTCCCATATCCTGCGTCAGTCATCCACCCATCGTTATTTTGAGTCTGGACAAGCTCCACCTGGATGGCTACTGGGTGAGTACCCATAAAGGATCCCCTAACATATACATCATGTTCCACTGTAATGCTATTCCGTTGTTGCGTGAAAAATACGCAACGACGCATGTGCCAACAGACAAAATAGAGTCCCTCAATAGCGCGCACGACATCTGCGCGCAGGAGTTGAGATAAGGGCTTAAGGGTGGACTTAGGGGTTTTAGGGTTAGGGGTCTTTGGGCTAAGGCTTCGGGTTCTGAGTGTTAGTGTTAGGCATGGGGTCTCAGTGGTTCGGGTTAGGTATGGGGTCTGAGGGCTCGGGTTAGAGGGTTTTGGCCCATTAGGAAATAGATTCTACAACTTGCGCTCTTTGATCGACGCACATTTTGCCACACAATTTTCAGCAGTGCGCTACTGTTGCCGGCTTCTGTCAGCGCCGTATTGTCCGCGTTCATTTGCCGTGCGCCCTAAAGAAGGTGTGCCAACTGAGCCATTGCATCGTAGCTTGGTGCTGTGCCTAACCCGATGTGACCTGGTCATAGGAGTAGGAAGTTCCAACCCAGAGATCCCTAAACTAACGTCACATTAATCATTGTGTATATTTACAGATGCTTTAACGAGCAGCACAACATCACATTCATATCTACATCTCCCATTTTTGTTTCCTTCAGGTGATGCAGGATATAGGTCTTTGCCGTGGTTGTTGACCCCTGTGAACAATCCACACACAGAGGGGGAGGAGAGGTACAATGCGGCCCATGCCAGAACCCGGAATGTAACCTTTGGCCTCCTGAAGATGTGCTTCAGATGTTTACATTCCACTGGCGGGGCTCTACAGTATATACCAGTGAAGGTTTGTCACATCATCATGGCCTGCTGTTGTCTGCACAATATAGCACTACAGGCCAACTGTCTGGGGAACATTGATGGTGCTCCGCTTGAACCGGCGGAGCGTCCAGTACCAGCCCCTGGTGAGGATAACGTTCAGGGGTCACGACTACGTGTCCAAGTCATTCGGGAGTACTTCCCATGTAAGTCTGAAACTAATAACAACCAACTATAATGTACCTTGATTATGGTTACTAATACATCTCTTTTCTCCTTCCCCATTGTCATACAGAATATCCAACAGTCCACCGTAGATGATAGCTTTGTGATCTAACATATGTCTCGTGACGCATTCTTAACACTGGATCAAATACAGCCTGCTCTGATATCCGTTAATGGTAAGTATGCGCACATTCCCATACACATCATATATATTGATATCTGCAATCCTCCAGAAGCTAAGCTAAATGGATGGTCTGATGTATTCCACAATGTCAATGGATATAGGCCTCACAATCATATTTGAAAACATCTTCACAGAACAGTAATGTTCCCATTGTCTGATCATGCTATTCCACATCCCAAGGAGGTCAATACAATTCATAGCAATCTGGATATATGAACATACCAGCATATTGTAAACCATAATAAATGTACCTCATGGGATGCAAAGAGGGGATCTCTCCTGTTCTTTGTCAGCGAATGCTGGTAAAAGCATTCTCAGTCAGAAAACAGGAATAGTCTCAAGGATGTGTTAACTAGGAATCATTGTGCAATATATCATATGGATTGTGTGACTCATATCATCATATTGCCATTACAGAAATCCTGCCGTGTGTCAACACATTGTTTACCTTCATAGACATGGGAAACGAACTGTAGAGCAACAGAACATCAGCTACATCAATGTCGTCTACATTGTAAGTGAGTATTTGCGGGACACATGTGCATGTATGCATGAGAGGAAATGAATAATAACTCCATTAATGTAGGCCTAACTTTCTTTTCCCCAAGACATCCCCTATGTATTGCTGAAGCGGTCCGAAAAGTTTATAGGACCATGCAGGTAGGTAGAGAACCACATGTGGATGTCCGAACATGCATCAATGTGTGATAGTTGTGATCTTCCATTTCTATTACAGGCTACACTGGTCTCTCTGTCACTCTCTCTGTCTCTCTGTCTGTCTGTCTGTCTGTCTGTCTCTCTCCTCATCCCACCCACCCCTGTTTACCCTTAATTTATTGAGTCACACAAGTCTTCGACACCTGAAAGATTAGCAACGTCTGCTAACTATCCCGATTAACCCTTAACACTATGTTTTCTCTTGCCTTCTTCCTCACATCCCCTGCCTTTTCCTCAGACTCTTCTTTACTTTTCCCTTTTTGTCTCCAACATTTTCATTTCACCTCTCATGCCCACCTCTCCCCTTTTATTCGCCCATCAGCTAATCTTACTCAAGCTGTGGTTAAACTATGTGTCTCCTGACTGTCCCATCTGCAAATTACATTATCTGTCCACAATGGGGCAGATACCTTATTACATAATAGTGCATCGCACTTTACATCTGATCCCTTTCCTCTCTGACTAATGCATAACTTTCTACTTGACATAACTTCCTTCCTATGTATCACTCACTTACTTATTAATCTTGCTATACCTTATCTACTCTTCCCCATGTCCATTACCTTTAGCTTGGAAGTGGTGATTTTCTAATCTTGTGGGGGCCTTTGGGAAGAAATCAGTTATAAGCAGACTTTACGCTCAAAACAGGGCCCTCCATTTTCTGGCGTTGGCAATATTACATACTGCATATTTTCGTGTTCTTCTCCCCTATACAGCGCCATGGAATATGTTTGCACAATACAAATAAATGATAATTAGACTAATAATATTCCCACATCAGGACAAATTTTTCTGGGCCACCATTATCATCTGACAGATGGTTAGCTTGTACGAGATCCCAATGCATAACATGTGTGCCGACATACCTGCATCTGTTTGTGGCTGCTCATATGGCATATGTAAGGTTTCCACTAATATATTATTTGTGTGTTTGTATTCCAGATCACGGTCAGAAGAAGGCATGACGATAAACATCATGACATTCCATGGCCATGTCAATGTCCTCATGTATGTGCATGTGTCCGTTTCATTGCTTTGTTGGATCCAGTGTGATATCTGATTATCTTATGTGTCACGAGACAATTTCACTATACAATGCAGATGTGATGTGACATCTGTCAGCTGATGTTCCTGGTATATCCACAGCATGTGTATGCTCATATAGTCTACCTCGATTCATATGTACCTATTGGTTTAGACATTCTATCCTCTCCTCTACTTGGACTGTTCTGAAGCCTACAGCACAAACCCTTCCAGATCTTTTCTTCAGTGTTGATGTGACCCTCCCTGTGCATATGGGGAAGAGTAAATCCAGGCTTGGGACTTAACAGTTAATGAGGTTACGTTAATCTTCAGTTATGCATATGCAACAACAGTGAGTATAGATGCTCAATCAGAGAGTAAACTACCCTTGATATTGCCTGGTTTGTTGTCAGTTCTCTGGAATAAGTAACATCTGACTGATATGGTCCTGGTCAGGTCACCATCTTTTTGACCAAGGTTATCTATGTAGGGGCTGCTTATTGTTGCGTGAGAACTGACCTCACGGGCTCATAGCATTCACTGATTGAGCACTTATACTTCTGATGTTGCATCAGAGTGTCCGTTTAACACACAAGCATACATTTTGCTCTCCCCATATGTATATCACCTAATTCTGGATTATTGTGGTCTTTCCTTATTGACTGTTATATATATATATATATGTAGTAACAATAATGAGATCAATTATATTGCCTAATGTTGGGTGATACAGTGTAAATCCCATGATCATCTATATCAATGTAATTTCCTTTGCCTGCATTCTGCTCTCATATCCCTATTTCCCTGTGTTCCTTGGATTTTGTATCCTACCCCCCTCCACCATGATCCTTTGCATACCTGTGATGATTAGTCAACCTGTGGCTTTGTGGCAAGCTTGCTTTGTTAATTTCTGTAAATAGTAAATATGATTTATCCGAGATGTTGTTTGTGTCTGCCTCGTCAATGTTGATACCATAGCATTTCTGTAACATCAATGAAAGGACCTTCATACTCCACATCTGTGCTCTGCACCATCAGTTAGGGGTGTCAATAGAATTCTCACAGTGTGTTTGCATTACTGATTTCAACCATGAAGAAGGTTGGTATTAACAATCTATATGACACAAAGCCAGACAAATGAGACAGGTGTCTGTAAGTGGCTCACATCCTAATAGTGAACATACAGTATCTATCAGAAGTGAGTACACCCGTCACATTTTTGTTAATATTTTAGTATATCTTTTCATGTGACAACACTGAAGAAATGACACTCTGCTACAATGTAAAGTAAGTTTGCTGACCCATCAATAACTCAATAAACAGCCATTAATGTCTAAACCATTGGCAACAAAAGTGAGTACACCTCTAATTATAAATGTCCAAATTGGCACTAAATGTCAATTATGTGTGGCCACCATTATTTGCCAGAACTGCCTTAACCCTCATGGCCAGGAAGTTCACCAGAGCTTCCCCGGTTGCCACTGGAGTCCTCTTCCACTCCTTAATGATACATCAGAGCTGGTTGATGCTAGAGACCTTGCACACCCCCACCTTCAGTTTGAGGATGCCCCACAGATGCTCAATATGGTTTAGGTCTGGCGACAAGCTTGGCCAGTCCATCACCTTTACCTTCTTTAGCAAGGCAGTGTCGTCTTGGCGGTGTGTTTAGGGTCGTTATGTTATGTTGCCCTGCAGCCCAGTCTCCCAAGGGAGGGGATCATGTTCTGCTTCAGTATGTCACAGTACATGTTGGCATTCATGGTTCCCTCAATGAACTGTAGCTCCCCAGTGCTGGCAGCAGTCATGCAGGCCCCGACCATGACACACCCACCACCAAAAGTATACATCTTTACTGAGCAAAAGTAGTTGAAATAATCCCTGAATTACAGATAAATGTATAAGTCACAACGAACACAAAAACATTGATATGAGATGAAACCCTCATTGTGAACATAAACAGTGATGCAGTGAGAGGGGAGGCAGCATCTGACATCATTAGGTAAATGCATTTAGGGAGAATCCACACAACATATTATATAAAACATATATAAACATGCATATATGTTTGGTCTGGGCCTGCATGCATGCTGCCAGCACTGAGGAGCTACAGTTCTTTGAGGGAACCCATGAATGCCAACATGTACTGTGACATACTGAAGCAGAGCACGATCCCTCCCTTCGGAGACTGGGCCGCATGCCAGTATTCCAACATGATAACAACCCCAAACACACCTCCAAGCCGACCACTGCCTGGCTAAAGAAGCTGAAGTTAAAAAGTTGATGGACTGGCCAAGTAGGTCACCAGACCTAAACCCTATCGAGCATCTGTGGGGGCATCCTCAAATGGAAGGTGGGGAGTGCAAGGTCTCTAACATCCACCAGCTCCATGATATCGTCATGAAGGAGTGGAAGAGGACTCCAGTGGCAACCTGTGAAGCTCTGGTGAACTCCATCCCCATGAGGGTTAAGTCAGTGCATGAAAATATTTACACTTTCACGTAGGGGTGTACTCACTTTTGATATTTACCCTGAATGAATATCTCCATGTGTCAGTAACACGAATATCATGCATCGCCGTTACTGGAATCAAACTCAGGAATATTACCTCCACCCTCAGCTGCACTAGTGGCTGTTACCCCAACTCTACATTAACACAGGGCTGGTATATTGAAGGAAGATGTATGTACTAATACAATAACGTTGTTTTGTAGCATTCATCTGGTGTTTAACAGTCATGATACAGTACAAACGAAAACAAACAATGATAATGTGAGCAATACATAATATTTATTATGTGTGCAAATTATGTAACAAAAAAAATGAAAATGTGAGGCAACCACTCTGTGTGTCGATTTGAAACTAAAGAGATAAGAACAAGACATCAATTAGAACAATATATGCATTGACTGCAACACCTCAACGTCAATCGATCTTGGACATCAATTGCTTCTATATGCAACATGAACATGTTCTCACCTATTTACGCTTTCACTTGTGTTGGTCATGACCCTTCTGGCCTTTGTCCTAGGCCGGCCACGACGTCTTCGATGGGTTTGGCGGCTCTTCTGCCAGGGATGCTGGTGGCAAAGTCTGGGAGGTTGAGGAGGTAGCCTGTTCAAGTGGATGGCCTTCTCTGGCCATTTCATCCCTTCCAGCATATTCCTCCATGACCTGGTGATGCCTCCTCAACTCCTGAAACATCCGCTCATTATGCTGTCCCATCTCCATGACCTGGTGATACCTCCTCATCTCTTGAAACACCCGATCATTATGCCGTCTCATCTCCATGACCTGGTGATGCCTCCGCATCTCCTGAAACACCCGCTCATTATGCCGTCTCATCTCCAGCATGAATTCTTAATTTTGCTCCCGCTCATGCTGGAGATGAGCGGGGAAATCATAGCATTGGGCCGCTGACAGCGCCGGACTACCTGGTGGGGACCCAGATCATTGAGTCCTTTGGGTGGAACAATGGCTGAGCGGAGTGTCCTGCCGGGCTGGAGTGGCCTGCGGTCCGAGTGGCCTGCCGGGCCTGCCGGTCCTGAGTGGCCTGCGGAGCTGGAGTTGCCTGCAGGGCCTGCGGGGCAGGAGTGGCCTGCGGGGCCTGTGGGGCTGGAGTGGCCTGCAGGGCCTGTGGGGCAGGAGTGGCCAGCGGGGCCTGTGGGGCTGGAGTGGCCAGCGGGGCCTGTGGGGCCGGAGTGGCCTGCATGGCCTATGGGGCCGGAGTGGCCTGCGGGGCCTGTGGGGCCGGAGTGGCCTGCGGGGCCTGTTGGAGCCACATGCCCTGCCGGGGGCCCATGCTCGAGGGGGCCATTACCTGTGGCTCCATACTCTGGGCCCAACTGGGATGGGACCACATTGGCTGTCCCCACATTTGGCCAGCCCACATTGGCTGGGACCCAGGCGGGGCCATCATCATCCTGGCTGGAGGGGCCATTGCTGGAGCCAATGGCTGGCATCTTGTGGAGGGCCCAGGTGAACTTTCCACAATATGTCCTGCTGCAGGTGGTCCTGCTGCAGGTGGTCCTGCATCTTGGCATGGTGCAGGGCCCGATATTTCAGGTCCCTGAGGAGGCAGGGTACGCCTGGCTGGTACTAAAATGAGACAAGATTTGTATTTGAGTATTGTTGTTCTGAAAATTAATTGATGTGTGTTTCCATATCTCTGAGATCATAGTGACTTGTAATTGGCTGTGAATGTTTGACGCAAATAAAAATTGATCTGCATCATTAGTATTGTGGATCCTGGCTGGGATCTTTCCTGTTATGTGACAGCGTATGCTGGCAGCAGCAGTTGGACCAAGGGGCTGATAGATGGCGCTGTTGCTGTTATATACATCATTTTCACCTTACACACAAGCCCAAAAGCACAAGCCCTCACCCTAATCCGAAACCCTTACCTTAACACCACCATAACCCACTAAATCTGCATGATTATATAATCTCCAGGAAAATGCTGTGACATGTAGAGGCTGCTCACTGCTGCTACCAGCAGTCACAGTCAGATAACAGGAAAGGGCCCATGGCTCATATGACTATATGTAATGCTGGTGCGGTGTGCCAACTGCAGTTAATTAGGACACGTGCTCATCTGAATCTGTTGGCCAGTGTGTGAGACAGACCAATCTGTAACCAATCCTCAGCAATGTGAGTTAACATGTTAATGTAACATGGTCCAGATTAGGCTGGTACACGACAAAAAACTTGCAGTCCATCAGAATCTGTATCCACATATGCTGCAGTGTGCATATCCATACATGTAGTCTCATGGGGATGTACCAGCTATACCGGACCTATCCTGTTGTATGTGCGCATCTCTGGAAGTGCACCGCCACCGACTCTAGCTACGCCAGCCCAGCAGGCCGGGTAAGTGGTTATGGGTTTCGGGTTCTGGCTACAGTTAGGGGGTATGGGTTAGAGTTAGAAAGTGGGGTTTAGGGGGTTAGGGTTAGAGGGTTAAGGGCTTTGGGTGTACCAACTATTTTTGACGGCTACATGGGGACGCAGCGCAGCCACATCCCTAGAGTCGGCGGCGGCACTCTTCCAGCACATACTGAAACGCTTACATAAAACAGAATACATCCGCTATACCTAGTTTCAAGATGTACATGGGTTCTAAGCAGTAGGAGTGTTAAGCCAAACAGCTATGAATGGGCCAGTTTAACATGGAGTACAGTGTGACAGGGGAACTCATGACAATAAACAAACAATTGCAATGGAGTTGTCATGTATGCTTTATATGCACTCTGAACCAACAGCAAACATAACAGTAACATTAATAGATTTGCAAAACGGTATCTTAATCAGTTGTGGGAGGAGGTATTGGACATATATTTAATTGCTAACAATTCTGACAAGTATATTTCTTTACATTGGATTTACATGATTTTTACTGCCTCATATATCTGTAGTCACAACCAGATATCTTACAGTGCAATTCAACGTCAGATATCTATCTGTGTGGGGTACATGTGCGTACATATGAGGGTGTTAAGGTGTACATGGTACTCACATTGCAGGCTTTCTGACCCATCCGAGTCCACCAGGCAAAGGATGCTTATGACTGCCACTGGCTGGATCATATCTCACACTGTGGCCTCCCAACCGGGGTAGGTAAATGTCTCTGGAGGCCCACCACCGGTTCCACGTGCCGCATTGGCCTCGTTCGCCATTTTCTTTTTTACATCAATGCGGCAGTCCTGGTACCGGTGCTGGACAGACTGCCAGGTCCGGTTTGCATACCCCAGTAAAGAGACCTCAGCCGCGATTGCCCTCCAGGCATCTGTCCTCTGCCTGGGCCTCACCTCGCTCCCATCGGTTAAGATGGAGTGGTGGGCTTGAACTCCTCTTACGATAGTCTCGATCTCCTCCTGATTAAAGTTTGCTGCCCTTTTTCTGGCAGCAGCAGCATCAGCTTGCTGGCCAGCCTGTGGCTGGGGGCCCTGCTCTCCCTGGCCTCTACCTTCACTGACTTCTCACTCTCCCTCCATCTCTCCTCCTCTCCTCATTCTCTGTCTCTCAATCACTCTCTCTCTCACACTTTCTATTTCTCTCTCTCTCGCACTCTAACACACACTCTCTTGCACTCTAACACGCACTTTCACACACCATCTCTCTCTCTCTCTTTCTCTTTCTATCAATCAATCAATCACTCTCGCTCTCTTTCTCTTTCTCTTGCTCTTGCTCTCTCTCAAAACCCTCCAACTCCAAGACCTGTGTGTCCACTTGCACAGCATACAACACAGTCACAGATTTACGAATTTCCCGCACTTTTAAACTATTTGCGGCCTTGATTGTTGTCTTCCTATTGGTTAATTGATTTCAGGTGGCGCCAGGAAAACCAGGATTACGGCTTGAGACTTCTGGCCGTAACTAACGAACATAGCTTCTTGGTGAAGCACGTACGGTTTTGGCGGATGATTGCCCTCCAAGCCCGTAGCTTGTTATTCAAACCCGTGCGGGCTTGCATGATAGATAAAACACGAAGATTGAACATGAAGTTAAATATCTTTATTTGCAGATTTGAGAGTAGGGGAATGTTGAGCTATTAATTCTAAAACCAAACATCACTTTCACTTTTAATAAAAGTACAGGATGACTTTTCTATGCTACGACTTGTAAGTAAGCCCTTTACGACCCGTGGGTCTATTTTACCCATTTACGGACTTGACGGAGGCTAATCCCGCAGCCTTTGCGGGTCTGACGTGCTCCAAGCCCTTGGTACTTTGTCCACGGACATTTGACATGAATTAAACTAAAAATGATTTTCAGATTTGAGTGTAGGGGAATGTTGTGCTATGAATGTTAACACCTCCAATGACTTTATCGTCTCATCAAAGTGCAGGATGGCTTTATTATGTACTTAATTGGTGCTAGCGGGAACTTTTTGGTGCAAGTAAGCTGCAGCTCGGTTTTAGATAATTACGGCCATGACGAGAGGGTTTACATAGCATTTGAATAGCAACTGTGGCTTTCTTGCGGCCGAAACTCTTGCAGCCGTGTAAGATCAAAGGTTTTCCAGCGGCGCATGCGGCCGCAAGGGATAACAGGGCACCGGCCGTAAGCCTGCCGGAGCCCTCAGCCGCAAGGGAATAGAATAGGCAAATAGCCTGCTGCCGGTCCTTGCGGCCACGCATCTCCTACGGCTGTTAATAGAATGAGGCCCTAGGTAACTATGTAACTTGAAGGAGCTGGAGCAGTTTTGCAAAGAGGAATGGGCAAAACTCCCAGTGGTAAGATGTGGCAAGCTCATAGAGACTTATCCAAATGACTTGGAGCTATGATTGCCGCAAAAGGTGGCTCTACAAAGTATTGACTTTAGGGAGGTTAATAGTTATGCACATTGACGTTTTTTCTTATTTTGTCTTATTTGTTGTTTGCTTCACAATAAAAAAAAACAAATCTTCAAAATTGTGGGCATGTTCCGTAAATTAAATGATGCAAATCCTCAAACAATCCGGGTTAATTCCATGTTGTGAGATATCAAAACACGAAATATACCATGGGGGTGAATACTTTTGCAAGGCACTGAATATACAGTGAGGGAAAAATGTATTTGATCCCCTGTTGATTTTGAACATTTGTCCACAGACAAAGAAATTAACAGTTTATAATATTAATGGTAGGTGTATTTTAACAGTAAGAGACAAAATAACAACACAAAAAAAAATCCGGAAAAACGCATGTCAAAAAAGTTATAATTTGATTTGCAGGTCAATGAGTTAAATAAGTATTAGACCCCTTCGACTTTGTACTTGGTGGCAAAACCCTTGTTGGCAATCACAGAGGTCAGATGTTTCTTGTAGTTGGCCACCGGGTTTGCACACATCTCAGAAAGGATTTTGTTACACTCCTCTTTGCAGATACTCTCCAAGTCATTAAGGTTTCTAGGCTGTTGTCTGGCAACTTGAACCTTCAGCTCCCTCCACAGATTTTCTATGGGTTGAGGTCTGGAGACTGGCTAGACCACTCCAGGGCCTTAATTTGCTTCTTCTTGAGCCACTCCTTTTTTTGCCATGGCTGTGTGTTTTGGGTCATTGTAATGCTGGAATACCCATCCACAACCCATTTTCAATGCCCTTCCTGAGGGAAGGAGGTTCTCACCCAAGATTTGACGGTACATGCCCCATCCATTGTCCTTTTGATGCAGTGCAGTTGTCATGTCCCCTTAACAGAAGAACACCCTCAAAGCATAATGTTTACACATTCATGTTTGACGGTGCATATGGTGTTCTTGGGGTCATAGGCAGCATTCCTCCTCATCCAAACATGGCGAGTTGAGTTGATGCAAAAGAGCTTGATTTTAGTCTCATCTAACCATAACACTTTTACCCAGTTCTCTTCTGAATTATTCAGATGTTTATTAGCAAACTTCAGATGGGCATGTACATGTGCTTCCTTGAGCAGGAGGACCTTGTGGGAGCGACAGGATTTCAGTCCTTCACGACGTAGTGGGTTGCCAAGTGTTTTCTTGGTGACTATGGACCCAGTTGCCTTGAAATCATTACCAAGATCCTCCCATGTAGTTCTGGGATGATTCTTCGCCATTCTCATGATCATTGAAACTCCAAAAGGTGAGATCTTGCATGGTGCACCAGACCGAGGGAGACTGATCACCAACTGTTGTCACCTTCTCACCAAGCTGCTTGGCAATGGTCTTGTAGCCCATTTCAGCCTTGCGTAGGTCTACAAACTTGTCCTTGACATCCTTGGATAGCTCTTTGGTCTTGGCCATGGTGGAGAGTTTAGAATTTGATTGATTGATTACTTCTGTGGATAGGTGTCTTTTATACAGGTAACGAGCTAACATTAGGTGCACTCCAACAGAGTGCTCCTAATCTTAGCTCATTACCTGTATAAAAGACACCTGGGAGCCAGAAATCTTGCTGACTGATAGGGGATCAAATACTTATTTCACTCATTGACCTGCAAATCAATTTATAATTTTTTTGACATGTGTTTTCTGGATTTTTTTGTTGTTGTTGTTATTCTGTCTCTCACTGTTAAAATACACCTACCAATAAAATTATAGACTGATCATTTCTTTGTCAGTGTACAAATGTTCAAAATCAGATGGGGATCAAATACTTTTTTCCCTCACTGTATATATATATATATATATATATATATATATATATATATATATATATATATATATATATATATACACAGATATATGTGAACGTTTATATATATATATATATATATATATATATATATATAAAAATGTACACATATATATATATATATATATATATATACACAAACATGTATATGTGTGTGTGTATATGTGTGTCTATATATATATATATATATATATATATATATATATATATAAACATATATAATGTACTCATTTTCATATACATCTATATATACTGTATATATTATGGTTTTATAAATACTTTCTTACCTGCCCGGTGCTGCACTTCACTTCCTGGGGTGCGAAGGGTTTACTGCAGGCCAGAGGCCAAGGCAGGCCACAGAGGTCTGAGGAGGCCACAGTAGCCAGTAAGGACTGAGGGGGGCACAAGGGGCCAAGGGGGGCCATAAGGGGCTATGAGTGCCACGAGGCCAAGAGGGGCACAGTGGTGGACCACAGTGGGTTATAAGGGGCTACAGGATGCCACAGGGCTTGTAGGGGGCACAGTGGCCCCTGTTGCCTATGGGGAGCCACAGTGAGCCATAAGTGTCTGCAGGGGACCCACAGGAGGTCTGCAAGGGCCATAAGGGGCCATGGGAGACACAGGTCCTGGTGGGGGTCTCTGAGGCCTTTGGAGGGCTACAGGGGATGCACAGGAGGTACACATGGTCCATAAGAAGCTGTGGGGGGGCACAGGGGTCCTCTGGGCCCTGTGGGGGGCCATAGTGGGCCATAAGGGACTGCAAGGGACCCATGGGAGATTGGTGGGGGCCATAATGGGCCTTGAGGGCCAATGGGCCAGCAGGGGGGCACAGGGGAGACCCCTAGAGCCTGTGGGGGGGTATAGTAGGCTGTAAGGGGCCACCGGGGACTCACAGGAGGTCAATGGGGCCACAGGGGGTCCTAGGGGCCATAGGGTCCCCATGGGGCACAAGGGGTCTGCAGGGGCTGCAGAGGTACTGCAGGGGCCTCAGGGGCTCCTTGGGGGCCACAGAAGGTCTATGTGGGCCACAGAAGGGCCATAAGGGCTACAGGACGGTCACGGGGGCACAGGTTACCCCAAAAGAGGGCCGTGGGGGCCCCTCAGATGTCAGGGACCTCAGTTCCTTGCACCATCTGCACCAGCAGTAGCTCTGCCTCTGCCCAGAGCTTCTCATTGGTTACACTGGAGTTTGAGTAATAATACTAAGTAAAGCATTTCTCATAATCCCAAGCCTTGCAACTTTACTGACAAGGCTTGAGTTAACGAGATGTATGTGAGTTAAGTAATAATAAGGGTAAAGGGAAATGAATACATAGCGTAAAAGTGTAAAGTGTATTGAAAAAAGCACTCACAGTTCAAAATCAGTATATTTGTGAGTTGTGAGTGTTTAATTGTATGAGATCCTTAGCTCTGAGACTCCTAAGGCTACTAGCTTGTCTCCTGTTTCTTGTCTCTACAACTCCTGAATCCTGTGGCTTCCACTCCTAATTCGGTCATAATGATCATTACTTCACACTCAAGCAGACACTACTAACTGTGAAAGGAAAGAAGATAAGATATGTCATAGCAAGAGATTAGGAGAGACATAGAAGCTGTAGTTGAGAAGACTGAAGCAGTAAGGGAGAGCTTTGCAGTCTATATTAGTCTTTATTCAAAGCCAGGTGAAGGGTTTAGATAAAGGGAGAGGGACAGGACACTTTGATAATGTCCACCTTCTGATTTTGGTAGCTGATTTGAACCTTAGCTAAAATCACATTTCTAAGGTCGCTGAAAAAATGTTTTTTCCTTTAAATCTGTTAATATTAATGCCCTTTGTCCACGTTTTGTACACAGCATGATTTGGACATAACTGTGCGGTTGTGGATTGGAGAAATACATGTAGTGTCTCTGCATTTAATAACTCTGTGTTCTGTCCTGGAAACTAATGCTGTCGGGGTTGGGGATGAGATGGGGTCCACAGTGTCATTCTCCAATCTACTTTTACTTGACTTAATTTACAGCCCTTTTATTTCTAATTAGTATCATGATGTATAAAAATACCTTTTAACACACAATAAAACTGATTAAAATTGTTTTTGTTTTATTTTAATTTTTTTATTGCAAAATTTGTAATACAAAAATAAAAAGATACATATTACACAGTTTTTCATTATCTCAAAAATAAATATGTGTTAGTCAGTTGTACATACAAACTCAAACATGCCACAATTACATCATTAATCAAATAGACTTCAAGGGGGAAACCATTTAGAATTGGGACTAAAACAGGATTATGAACCATATGTAATATATTTAAAGAGAAATAAACTCTTTCTATGGAATCCCATATTGCCCATTTTCTCAGGTTATCTTTAAATAAACCAATACTAGAAAAATGTCTCTCCAACTCTCGAGAGAGCTCAATTCTGCACATAATGTCCATCCAAGTGGGTGGATTTTTTTGCTTCCACTTGGAGGCTATTAAAGATTTAACAATCCTACAAGTTTGTATCGTAAACATTATCAGCCTTATTAAATTGCAATTTGGCCAATTGAATAGGGCTCTATATAAGCACAGAGCATTTTTTTTTTTTACAGATGTTTTTAGTTAGTGAATATCTTGCTTTTGGATAGAAGTTCACTAACTAAAAACTTCTGTAAAAAAATATGCTCTGTGCTTATATAGAGCCATATTCAATTGGCCGAATCACAATTTAATATGGCTGTATGTCCTCGGATTCATGTCCTTCTAAAAAAATGTGGAGTAAACCTACTTGAGGAGTGGGAGAGACATTCCTCCTGAGAATAAGGGAAATATAACCAAAATATTCCAACCAGACTGGAATAATTAGAGGGCAGTCCTACCACAGATGAAGTTGACTCCCACTCATTCCACAACCCCTCCAACATAATATATCCCTACTATTATAGGAGATTTGATATATTTTAACTGGAACAAAATACCATCTATTAATTCATATAAAGGGATTCCCATTGTGTAGCATTTTTAATAACTGTATTAGTGGTCCTCAGGGATTTTCCCCAGTGTTCCTAAGATAGGCCAATATCCATTTCAGTTGCCCATGCATTCATACCCGTTGTGCTACAATACTCACATTCTGCACATAAGATATTAAACAACTTAGAAATCAAATGAGAACAATCTTGGTTATTAATAATGGTTTTGATAGCCCTAAATTGGTCATTTACATTAATTTATCATTTCTGTTTTTTTAGAGATAACCTAAGTTGTTCATATGAGAACCAATATTGAGGCTGAATCTCAAAATTATTTCTTAAATGCTGAAAGGAAGCCATTTCATTTCCTATAATGAGATCTTTCAAGTGTTATATACCTTTACTGTTCCAGGAATCTGACCAGTAAACTTGTAGAAGTTTGCTACCAAAACTGATTAAAGGTTTTAGAAGAGAAAATACACCCTTTTGGATAACTTATGAATTATTCCTACAAATTATTATACCAATAAATTTAAAATCAACTATACTTGTTTTAAACAGTCGGACAATTAAAATACTTAAAGAGCTACTACCACTGACACTTTTTTTCATATACGTTCATACACTTCAAATATGTAACAATTTATGTGTTTCAATGTTATTTGCAATATTTGCTTACTGTTAGCTAGATTAATGATAATCCCAGGGTTATATAGGTTATTACTGCTCAGATGAAAGTAAATTAATGATTGATTTTTACTTAATATACTTTAAGTTATCATCAGAATAATAACTACAGTATTAGTTGTCTTTATCTGCTTTATCTGTCTTTATCTGCTTTATCATGTATGAAAAGATAACTAAAATCAAAATCATCAAAATCGTTTTGTCACATATAATATCAGTACTTAAATATTTATAATATACATTGATTAAATAATTACAAAATTGTAAAATATAAATTGTTCTGATGATAAAAAAAACTTCAACTGTGCTATTGCTTTATGGTTGAAAAAACTCTTCATAATGTGAAAGTGAAATAATTTAATAATAAATAAAAATATTGCCCTTAATTATCCAGTAAGTAGTTGAAATAACAAAACATTTGTGATTTTCTTTTTACTTGACTTGGGGTGTCACATAACAAAACATGGGAAAAAATTATGTGTATGTACAATAAAAAACTTTATTTGGTATTTATACCTCACAACAGTGACTTAAAAGTTAAAACCAATGGAAAAAATGAAGGCTATTTAAAGTGAACCAGAGAGTCCTAATTGAGCAGATATAAATTATCTTCTAGTAAATCATTAATAGGAAGGATTCTAAGGTTCTGAGCCCTTCCTCAATATATTCATCACATTCCTCCACCATCCCTTAATAATCCCAAAGTGATGATCCTCTAGAAGTGAAAAGTATAACTTATAATGGAGTGATCTCAGTCAGTCACATCCATTATCTAAAGGCATACAAGTAGCAGTGGTTCCCTAATTCAGTATAGAGAAGAACTTTTGGTAAAAAAATTTACTAGGGGAACAGCTACCATGCCACAAGTATTTTACGACAACTTTTTTTGTGCTCCTGATGTGGAATGCAAATGGCCATATTAGCATTACCAAGGTTCATATAGGGTAGTATTTGGGATCTATTGTAAGTGGAGTTTAGCAGCAAAATCGGAGGACGCTGAAGAGCAGGGCACTGAGATGTCTACATGCGTGTCACAGTGAGACGCACGTGATGCTCCGCCTACACCTAAAGCGTTTCGATGTCACACTGGAAGTCTTTCTCAAAGGGCAAGCTTGACTTGGGGCTTTATCCAATTACAAACCTGCAGATTGCGTTGTACAGGCTGTATGTCTGCAAGCTGAAGATTTGCTACTATTACAGAGGGATTCAATTGAACAATCCCGCAACATACAGGTCGAAAGCTGATACCGTAAACCATGCAAATGTATGTAGCCTTTTAGAGTGTGAACATGATCAATAAAGTAAGGCCATAACTCCCAATTTAGAAACAGCCAATAGAAAATGAGACAGTCATCATTACGTCATTAAAACATTGAGTTACCTGTCAATCAATTAGTGTTAAGGCATCCGATATGCGATCAGACTCGCAATCCTGCAATGTACAAAGAAATAAAAATGAATGAAGGAAATGTTCTAGTCCATGTGGGTGACCTGACATGTATTAACTCTTTGATCCCCAAGCTTAATATAACACTGAAATGAAACATAACAAAAATGATTTTTGATTGCAGATTTACGAGCTTGAGGCTGTTGTGCAATTAGTTCTAATGTCTTTCATTGTTTTCCCCGTCTTTTAAAGTGCAGTGTTGATTGTTTATTTGTATTTACAGTGCTATGAACAGGTGTTTAACCCACTTGAATCCTATCTGGTACCCGTAGGATTTTCTTCTAGATTTGCCAATTATGGGTGTGAAAATATTTGCAGGCTTGAGGAATTGTAGCAATTGAATTGAGATTGTAACTCTTACGAGCTTGAAAAATCAAAGGCTTAGATGGGTTGTAAGTTAAGATTTTGTCAAGTGCAGGAATATTCTGCCTGTAACTTGTGGATCATTTTCAGCTCTCAAAAGGTGCCAAACTAATTTAAGAACTACATTACGGGCTCCCATAAACAACAATAGCTCAAAAGAATTGAGGCGTTGATCAAACCAATAATCTATTATGTGACTGATTAGATTCCAGTGCTTGAGATGATACAGCTAGACATTCTTATAAAGCATATATGATTCCACTAGCTTTGCAAATAAACGATAGTGTTCTATTTAGCTTACTAATTTAAATATTATAGTTATTATCAATCTTTATACTTATAATTCAACCACTCATATGTAAATATCTTAGCTTTAATATTTTAATAATCTAACCAGTGTTTTTTGTAACACTCAGTCATCTGCTTGCAGTACCTCGGCACTCGTTGGCTTTAAAAATATTTGAATTCGGTATTCAACGCATTTCTAAGAGGATAATATGCTTCAGTATGCAACACTTGCTCGGCATTCGTCGAGCTTGCTGTATGAGTCAAGAAGCCGCTCTGCATCCTGTCTCTCTAGGAAGTAACTATGGCATGAAATGTTGGAAAACTCTTGCAGTACCTTTCATTTGCTTTCCTATCCTATAAGGTAAAGGTAGGTAGGGATGTGTTCTAGAGAGCTGTACTGGATTTGAGGATTTCCCTCCTGTGTCCCAGGATAGTAAATTAGAAAGACAGATATAGTTTTAATTATTTGTCTTTGTTTGGCCTTCTGGGGTCAACCTTGGCCACTCCTGACCTTGGCCATGCCTGCTATCGGCATAAAGATAGGTTAAATGTACTCTCTGTGTTTCTGAATGAGTTAAGTAAACAACTTAATGAGGTAAGTAAACAACTACTGCCCAAGTCAATGGATTTTTCTATCACATTGTGATACCGTACAAAACATACATTTTAAGAACCACTAAAGAGTATCTTGTGGTTACAAGTACCAAACACTAACTTGTGCTTACTAGTCATCATCGATTTGAAGAAGACTAGTGATACCACTCAACAGAAAAGAACATGAGGGAGAACCAGATAGAATAGAAAGTATGATCGTGGAAGCCACATGTCAGATCTTGCTGCTGAGTACAAAATGCCTAGAACAACGATCTCCATGATAACTTAAGGAAGCTATTAAAGGAGCTGATGTGGCTAGAGGTGTGTAGGCTGTGACTAAGCAAAGGTCACAGACATTGGGTGAAGTGGAGAAATTGTTGTACATTTGGATTAATGAAAAACAGCTGGTGATAGTATTTCTGAGGCAATCATTTGCAAAAAGGCAAATCAATTGCATGCAGATCTTCTGGTCATATAATTGGAGTGTTTAAAGTCAATCATGGTTGGTTTGGTAATTTTAAAAAGAGAACTGATATTCACAGTTTGGTGAGGCATGGAGAGGCTGCCAGTGTTGACAAAGAAGCTGCCGAATACTTTGTTAGTGAGTTTCAGGAATATGTAGAGACTAAGGGGTTTGATTTCCTCAAAAAGTCTTCAATTGTGACGAGACTGGTTTATTTTGGAGGAAAATGTCAAACAGAACCTACATCAAGGAGAAGTAATTACCAGGGCACAAGCTGATGAAGGACAGGCTAACTATGTTGTTGTTTGGGAATGCTAGTGGGGATTTAAAGATTAAGCCTATATAAGTCTATAAAAGTGATAACTGTGATAAAAAGCAACTTAAGTGTAATGTGGAGGGCCAACAGCTAAACCTGTGTAACCAGGCAGTTCTTTATCGAATAAATTAATTGTTTGCCTCCAGTATAAAAATCATTTGCAGGAAAAAAAACTTCCTCTGGACAATACTCCTGCTCACCCTCCAGGCTTGGAGGGCAACTTGTTGGAGGACTTTAATTTTATAACTGTGTAGTTCTTGCCCCATAAAGCAAGTCCTCTGATCCAGCCTGTGGACCAGCAGGTCATCTTAAACTTAAAAAAAAAATACCAAGGTTCTCTTCTAGAGGTGCTTTGAAGATACCTTGGATAGTGAGTTGACACTGAGAGAGTTCTGGAAGGACCATTTCAATATCCTTCACTGTGTCATTATGATAGATAAGTCTTGTATGCAGTCTTTTACAAGACCACAAACTCTACCTGAACGAAATTGGACCAGAAGTTTTAACTCTGAGGAAATATGAAGGCTTTGAGGCTGAACCTAGCCCAATAGTAGAGGACACTGTGTCTCTGGGCAAGTCCATGGGCCTTGAGGTCAGTTATGAAGACATCAAAGAGTTAGTGAGGAGCACAGACAATAGCTTAGCAAGGAGGAGCAGCAGTAAATTCAAACAGAACAGTGACAGATAGTGACAGTGGATACTTTCTTCAGGTGCATAGGAGGGAAGGGAGGAAGCACCTACTGCACTGATAAAATAAATTTGTTCTAAATGGGTTAGTTTTTTTTTTGAAAAGTATCACCCTGATGAAGCTTAAACAAGCTGAAATATGCACTTTTTAATTGTAAAACAATGTCAGACATTTTGTAATGCAGACAAAATCAAGTTCCAGCAGTGCTCAGAAGTGTTAAGAGACTGAAAAAAGAAAGAACCCCTGTGCAAGTGCCTAATGTAGGTGAAGAAGGAAATCTTTATTTTAGTGATAAATATGTAAAAACCTTGTCTGAATCTTTCAAACAAAAGGGTTACAAAACCGGTATTATTACCCAGAAAATAACCACTGGCATCAAAATTCTTTGTGAACACATTTTAAAATACAAAACAAAATAAACTACTTCACGTGTACCTCAAGTGACCACATACCATCCAGTTTTAACGAAAATATGGAAAAAAAATCAAAGATTTACAACCCTTACACATAAAAAATGCACAATTAAAAGATATATTTTCCAAACCTCCACTCCTTGCATTTAAGGAACCATCAAATCTGAAACTTAAACTTGTCAGCAGAAGATTGGCCAATCAACAACCAAATAGAAAAAATAGAAGAAAACCTTGTAACAAATGTGCCTGTAAGTTATGTCAACACATTTGTAATGATTACACAGCCATACATAACAATGAGACCTATATCATCAAAGGATTGTATACATGCACAATGTATAAGATCCAATGTGGTTTATAAAATATAATGTACTTTATGTGACACAGGCTGTTACATTGGAAAAAACAGCCAAAAACTGCACTTAAGGATACGTTTACACAGACATTCAATGAGAAAGCTCAATGAAGAAAGTTATTATACCCCAATTGGACATTTTAGCCAAAATAATCACTCCATCCAAAATCAAATTGTAAAAATACTCAGAGGAAAATATAAAAACAACCAAAAGAGAAAAGCATTTGAAATAAAGATGTTTACATTATTCAACACTAAAAATACAGGACTTAATGTGGACCTGGGGTTTCTAACACATTATCACAATTTCTTGTGAATTGTTCTTAATTTACTATAACAGGCTTGGCACTGTTAAGGAGGTGTTTGTCCAACAGGAATTATATCACTGTGGACTACAGTGCTCTGTTTGTTTCATGAATATATTGGTGTATATGTGTATATAGTATGTGTATATATGTTTCCTATACTATGTAGTGTTGATACTTATTTACCTGATGATGTCAGATGCTGTCTATACTCTGTTTGCATCTGCATTCAAAGTGAGGGTTCCATATATAACATTTAGCAACAAGCAGACCTGGAATTAATAGACATGATTCAAATATGAACCAGATATTAAAAATGCTCTATAGCTTATGGAAATTGTAAGCATATATAATTCTTATTCATGCCATATCATATGCATAAGTGAGAGCAGACTGCATTTAACATATATGGGATCAGTAAGAATACATCATATTGGTTATTGGTCACAGTATGTCAAAAAGCAGTGGCTCTTATATTACACTAGCAACTTGCCCGTCAAAAAATGACGGCAATGTGATGTATATGTTTGTCAAGTTGTTTAGTTATTAACATATATTTTTGACACTTGTAAGTATTTTAATATGAACGTGTATTTTTGTAAAATGTTCATGTAATGTTTTTTTAAAATGTAATTAGTATCTGAAGAATTGTTAACTTTAATATACATTGAATGAATAGGAAAGCAAAAAGTAAAAAGCCTTCTTTAAACTTTGCAAATGTTAACATGAAGTTTAAAATATATGTAAGCAATAACCTTCAAAGTATATATTTTTAAACTTGAACTTTATTTTTTATGTAAGTTTAGAAGTTGACAAAACATTGGTATAATTTTGAACATTATAAACAGGAACATAGTGAATACATTTTGTAACCTAATTTTTTATTAAAAGTATTAACATTTGAATGTAAAAACAATTGACCTTTAAATTAATCAGTATTAAAATTCAGTTTCTATCACAATAATTGTTAACTTGAATATACATTGAATGTAGAGGAAGGAATACAGTAAAACTCTTCTTAAAACGTACGTAATTAAAGTAATTTATTACTGAGCACATAAACTGGCGATAAACATTAATGTAGGTAGTAATCTTAAGATAACAGACAATATTTACATTGTGACTTAAAAGGTGCTTGACCTCTTAACATCCACTTTGTAATCTGTTGAATGAAATAACTTGAAAATATATTTTTTAAACTTGTTACATTAGAAACATTAACATAGTCACTTAACATTTTAACATAATTTTTACTAACAATGCAAGGCAAGTATTTTGTGAGGCGAATCATTCATAAACATGACTTCCATTAATTATGACTGAATTAAACAACCAATTGTTATGTATTTTGCAATGCTTTTAAAAAATCTTGGCATCGTTAATTTGTATCCTTCAAAGTTATAGTACTTCATAGTAGACAATGTTTTTTGTAAAAATACGTCCATCTTCTAATAAATCACCTTGACTTTCATTGTTTTCAATGTAAACTTTAATAGCCTGTGGATTTTTGCACCGTGACAACGCAACGTACAATTGACCATGTGCAAAAACTGGTTCTTCCAAGAAAATACCCACAGATTTGAAAGTTTGACCTTGTGATTTATTAATGGTCATGGCAAATGCCATAATAATGGGAAATTGTCTTCTTTGAAGTATAAAAGGGAGACTACTTTCACTTGGTGCTAAATCTATTCTTGGTATGAAAACTATCTCTCCTTTATGGGTCCCAGTTAAAATTTCAGCATCTATAAAATGGTCCTTTAATTGTTGAACAATTAATCTTGTGCCATTGCATAGGCCTTTTTTGGGGTTCATATTTCACAGTAACATGATAATTGCACCTTTCTTTAGCTGCAAAATATGTGGTGGCATTCCAGAAGGAGTTAAAGAGTTTATGAATTCAGTCGAAAAATTAGCCTGACTTTCATTGTCATCAGCAAGTACAGAATCAGCACTGTGATAATTTCTTTGTGGTGCATTAATTTTTTTTAAGATTTCATTATTGAGGATTAATGCATCTTTATTTTTACACGTCAGTATGACTTGGTTGGCAAGCTCGGAATATTCTTCGTTATTTATGCTCCCTTCAAATATAGCCGATATAATATCTTGTTGACAAATCATATGAGGTGGGATCTCTACAGTGTCGTCAGGTAAATGTAGTATTTTTTCTGTTCTGCCTTCTCCAATTTTAATAAGCCAATCATTGAAATCAGTTTGGCCTTCTGATCTCATATTTTGTTGCAGTTGAAGATGGGTAAAATGTTTCCATACTGTACTTGACTTTATACATGTTTCGATAATGTCAGTTCGATTTCCATGTACAACGACAGGTAATGTTTGTCTAAAATCGCCACCCAACAACATTACCTTTCCACCAAATGGCAAAATATTCTAAATGAGTTCACGAAGCAAACGGTCAATACATTGGAGGGCATAGCATGACATCATTGTGGCCTCATCTATTATAATTAATTTACATTTCTTCAATTTCTTTGCTTGTAAGGATGTCATGCGAATATCTGACACAGAATTTTCTAAAATAGGCACTGGCAGTTTAAATCCACTATGAACAGTTCTTCCACCTTCTAATAAAAGTGCAGCAATTCCAGTAGTGGCAAACGCCATTGCTATTTTTCCTTGTGCTCGTACTGAACTCATTAATAAATTGTACAAATATGTTTTTCCTGATCCGCCAGGTCCATCAAGATAGAAATAACGCTCTGTCACCATGTCATCATCTATAGCATTTTTAATGGCATGAAATGCTTGCAATTGTAGTGTATTTAAAGTTGCAAGTCTTTCTTCTGTTCTTTCTGCTTGTAGTTGAATGTCATAGTCTTCAAAGTTAATGTCATCTATAAGACTTGGATCAGGCAAATTAAAACTTGCACAACTTAATCCATGAGTTAAAAAGACTTCTTGGATTTCCATTAACGCAATGGGTTCATTGTATCGTCGCATAAAGTCTTCAGCCATATTACTTTTAAAAGTCTCCCACAAAGCTAATGCATTTGGAGCATTTGAGAAGATACAAATAAAAGCAAATTGTTCTCTCATCTGTCGTGGCATTTGACATTGTGCTGCTTCTTCTAAACATCTTTCCCACTCTGTATCATCAGCGAGTAAGTTTCTATGTCTTGCAGCTAAATGGAAGGATTCATATACAATGTCATTAACAGTTCTTAAGTGTTCAAAACTTTGTGCTCCAGGAACATTTAAAAGTAATATCCGTAAGCAAAAACGTTCAACATCTCTTGGACTGACTGTGTAAATTCTTGGAATAATTTTATTGCCTCTGGTTTTTCTTGGTCTCCATAATCCATTCACAAAAACATAGTGATATGGAATTTCAATATATAAGAACTGTGTTGCTTGTGAATCTGTGGAATTTAATTCAAACCATGCAGTTAGTGTAGTGTGACGTGACAATCTTCACTTTGGGCCAATGCATTCATTTCATTTCCAGCATGGGAATACACTAAATGTCTTTGTGGCAAATGTACTGCTAATCTATATACTGCCTGTGATCTATCATGCATTTCAAATTTTAAAAGCCGCCACATAGCTTCTGGCGCACTGACATAGCGAGCATCTACATGAGATGCAAGTTCATCATGTACTAACTCACTACTTTCAGGGTTGTCTGCACTTTTGACGACTACAGTAGCTGCATCGTAACCTTTGTAAATATATTTGTAGACATATTTAATGGATTTGATGGAAGTGCAGGCTTCTACGTTGATGTGGGCGTTGTACTTCATGAGTAAATGTGGATTGTAGGGTACAACATATCTATTGTCCACTTTTTTTCCACGAATAATGGCACTATCTCCTTCTCTTCTTTTATAAAGTGGATATCCATCACATTTGGCATAGGGTTTGTCTCTATAATCTTTTGGAAATTCTTTGGAACATTTATTATTTTCCATACATGGTGATTGTGGATTAAGGTCACCACAGGGTCCATGAATCATGCGATGAGTAACAATCTCATATAGTATACCATATAGTTCTGGATCTGGTAGTTCAGCAACAATGACTGCATCCACTTTGTCTGAAGTATCTAATTTATCTTTTTCTTGAAGTATTATTAGAAGATGTGCATGTGGAAGGCCTCTTTTTTGAAATTCAATGGTATATACATAAGCAAGACATTTGCCAAATAACTGATTTATAGTGAAGTCACGTATTAATTCATTTAATTTAATCTTAAAAACTCTGGCTACTAAATCTGGTCGATCAGAAGCACTTTGTCCAAGAAGTAGATTTTGTGTGATTTCTGGCCATTGTGGATTACATGTAAATGTCACAAATAAATCGGGTTTGCCAAATTTAGTGACAATAGCCATAGCATCATTGTATCTTTCTCTCATATTCCGAGGAGATCCTTGAAAGGACGATGGTAAAATGATGGCTTTGCCAGCTGTCATGTCTCTGCTTGTAGCCACGTCAGCAACATAGTCCATTAATCCAGAATATTGTTCTAAACAGAGTTTATCTTGTTGATATTTGATAAAGTTTAAATTATTTGCCTCAACTTGCAAATATGAATCAATAATCCATTTTTGTGTTAGTTTCCCACCACATAAAATTGGATTAAATACATTGCGAATGGCAATTTGAGCAACTTTAAATTCAAGCATAGAAACATTATTTCGGATTCTGGCTTTAGCATTTGGGTAACTGGGAAGAGTTAATTTTGGTTGCCAACCTGCTTCTCCGTGTGGGAAAAAGATGGGATATGTCATTGGATCTAAATTTGGACTTAAGATACTCATATTAATAAACGGTTGGTCCTCATTTCTAGGATATATTCGAATGTCTCTTTGAAATGGTGGTTCTTCTTCATCATTCTGAAACACCATTGCAACCTCATTTGATGTTGGCAAGTTATAACGACGTTTATCAGTATGTCTGTCTCTTTTAAGCACCATATTAACCTTCGGCATTGGTAATTGATGTGTTTGTGCATGAAGTAGTTGTTCATTTTCTACTTCTGCCAATTTTTTATAAGCTTTACTGTAGGGATTGTTGTCCATAATGTTATTTAGCTCTATGAAAACACTGGGTAAGCATTTTTTATTTTCTTCCATCTGCATACGTTGGTCAACAGCTTCCATTGTATCTAGGACATATAGTTGAGCGAATTTTCTTTTATTTCCTTCCTCTGGATGTAGATGGGAAGTGCGATGATAAATTTGTCCTTGGACTTTAAAACAGTAAGGACCATGTCCTGGTACATTAGCAGCTAATGTTGCCCCCATGGATGCAAAGGATATGGCACTATTGTAGGATCTTATGTTTGTCTTAAAATTTTTGTAGTTTGGAAAAGTAGGTTCAGTCATAATATTTTGTAAATAAATTGGAAATTCTTTCCTTTCTGGAAGTTTGAACTTGCCTTTTTGACAACAACTAATAAATTGTCCATCTCTGGGTCTCTCCTGTTTAAAATAATAAGCCTCACAAAACTGACATTGAGTAGTCATGTCCCCACAACTATGAACCTCTACTGCTAAAGACTTGAGTAGAGGACAATTTGCAAACCATATAGGATTTTGACTTTCATCTTCATCAGGTGAAATGTCATATAATTTTTCAACAACAGGTTCTAAATGTTTTGTTTTTTTCGTTGCTTTTCTTGGTATATGTTGTATTGTTTGAGGTAAAATGTCATGTAATGTTTCATGAAACGGTTCTAAATGCTTTGTTTTCTTTGTTGCTTTTTTTGGTATCTCTTGTATTTTTTCTGGTAAAATGTCATCTGATGTTTGAGCAACAGGTTGTAAATGCTTTATTTTCTTTGTTGCTTTTTTTTGACATATCTTTAATTTCTGCAAGTGACAGTCTTTTGCTTGCAATTCTTTTGCATTCTTTTTCTCGTCGAATTTCCTTCTTCTCCGGTGTCTGCTGGCTGTCTGCTCTCTGTCGTCGTTCTCTAGCTTGGCGTCTTTTCTTTTCTTGTTTACTCTCGTTATCAGCCATGTTAATCTGTAAAAATAAAATAATGTACCATTAGTTTATTTTGAGATGTTAAGTTGTTTTTCATGACAAATAGTTATCAATAGTGTGTTAACATTTAATACTTAATCAATTTCAATGCAGTCAATTGAATAAAAGTCTAAATAAGGCCATCAGATAATTATTTAAAGAAGTTTTTATTTATTAAACATGTACCCAAAAGCAAGTGTTTCAGTAACTAAAAAGGTATTTTCAAAAAGATGTTGTGTCCTTATTTACAGCACTATTCAATTTGTCAAATGGCAATTAAATTAGGGTTTAGGACTGGAATGTTACAATGACAAATTGTATAGATTCTGTGTTTTTAGACTTTTTTGGACTATGCCAATTTATTTTTTAAGTTTACATTGAAGTTTGTATTTACTGTTAAAGATTATTGGCCCTAAAAGACAAATAAGAGATAGATGATAGATATTACTTTTTATACTGTACCTAGGTTGAAGTTTGATTTCAAGCAAAATTCTTTGTTGGTCCTGTGTTGAAAGCCTTCGTCCGATGGTCTGGTCCTGTGTTTAAAGTCCTCGTCCGATGGTGTAGTCCTCTGTTCAAAGTCCTCGTCCTCTGGTGTGGTCCTCAGTTCCAACTCCTGTTCCGATGTTCTTGACGCAGTATCTGTTATAAAATAAAAATGAAAATGTTATGTTATTTGAATGTCTTTGTATTAATGAAAAAATGCCATTATTTCTGTGTTTTTCTACAATCCTTTTTGGTGCGCCGCAATTTTGGTATGCTTCTGTAGGCTTTTTTCTAAGGCTTATAGGTGATTAAACATTAAAGAAGAATATTAATTAATTTTTCTCTTTTTTTACTTGTTATACTGTACCTTGGTTGAAGTTTGATTTGAAGCAGAATCTTTGTTGGTCCTGTGTTGAAAGCCTTCGTCTGATGGTCTGGTCCTGTGTTGAAAGTCCTCGTCCAATCGTCTGGTCCTCTGTTGAAAGTCCTCGTCCGATGGTGTAGTCCTCTGTTGAAAGTCCTCGTCCGATGGTGTAGTCCTCTGTTGAAAGTCCTCGTCCAATGGTCTGGTCCTCTGTTGAAAGTCCTCGTCCAATGGTCTGGTCCTCAGTTGAAACTCCTGGTCCGATGTTCTTGACGCAGTATCTGTTATAAAATAAAAATGAAAATTTAATTTTATTTTAATGTATTTGTATGAAGTACAAAATGACATTATTTCGGTGTTTTTCTACAATCCCATTTGGTGCCCACCACTTTTGGTATTCTTATTTAGGCCTTTTTCTAAGGCTTATAGATTGTTAAACATAAAATAAGAATATAAATGTAGTTTGGTATGTGTTTGTGTGAGTTTTCGTACAATCCTGTTTGGTGCGCACCACTGTTGGTATGCTTATTTAGGCTTCTTTCTAAGGCTTATAGGTTGTTAAACATAAAATTAAGAATATAAATGTAGTTTGCTATGTGTTTGTGTGAGTTTTCGTACAATCCTGTTTGGTGCCCACCACTGTTGGTATGCTTATTTATGCTTCTTTCTAAGGCTTATAGGTTGTTAAACATAAAATAAGAATCTAAATGTAGTTTGCTATGTGTTTGTGTGAGTTTTCATACAATCCTGTTTGGTGCGCACCACTGTTGGTATGCTTATTTAGGCTTCTTTCTAAGGCTTATAGGTTGTTAAACATTAAATAAGAATCTAAATGTAGTTTGCTATGTGTTTGTGTGAGTTTTCATACAATCCTGTTTGGTGCGCACCACTGTTGGTATGCTTATTAATGTTGTTTTGTAATGCAAATAGGTTGTTAAACATAAAATAGGAATCTAAATGTATTTTGCTATGTGTTTGTGTGAGTTTTCATACAAACTTGTTTGGTGCGCACCAAAGTTGGTATGCATATTTAGGCTTCTTTCTAATGCTTATAAGTTGTTAAACATTAAATAAGAATTTAAATGTAGTTTGCTATGTGTTTGTGTGAGTTTTCGTACAATCCTGTTTGATGGGCACCACTTTTGTTATACTTATGTAGTGTTTTTTCTAATGCTTATAGGTTGTTAAACAAAAGGAATATGAATTTAGTTTGCTATGTGTTTGTTACAATCCTGTTATGTGTGTACCAGTTTGTGTGTACCATATGTTGCATACTTTGGCCCTCATTCAATTGCAGTTTGGCCAATTCAATAGGGTTCTAAATGTGCTTATTTCGAGCCCTATTGAATTGTCCAAAATATCAATTGAATGAGGGCCTTTGGTTGCTGGATTTGTTATATTGTGAGGGCCTCATTGAATTTGTTTTTTCGCAATGGAATTTGGCTCAATATGAGCACAGAGCATCTTTTTTTACAGAAGTTTTTAAGTAAAAACTGCTGTTCAAAAATATGCTCTGTGCTTATATAGAGCCCTATTGAAATGGGCAAATCACATTTGAATGAGGCCCTCGGCCATTAAACATATTTAGGTCCTGAATCAATTGCGTTTTGACCAATTGAATAGGGCTCTATATAAGCACATAAAATATTTTTTGACAGAAGTTTTGAGTTAGTGAAGACCTTGATTTAGTATCGAAGTTCAGTAACTAAAAATGTCTGTCTAAAAAATCTGTTATGTGCTTATATAGAGCCCTATTCAATTGGCCAACTCACAATTGAATAAGTCTCATGGTTCGGTTCTTTTTTATACTTAATACTTTACCTTGATTGAAGTGTGGAATGACAGAGGGTCCCCTCCTGCCAATCTTAATCCGCCGGTCTTCTTGTAGTGTCTGTTTGAAAAATAAAGTGAAATAGTGAATTATAGAATTTTTTATTTGTATTTAACAAAGCATGGCCTTTTCAGCATTTAAAGTATTTTTGTATCTTACCTCTTCTTCTTTGTTGGTGTTCTTTAAAAGGGATTGTGCTTCACAATGCACGGTGCAAATTGTTGAGAGACGCTGTTGATGCAGAGTCTGTTTGAATATTAAAAAAAAGTAGAAAGATTGAGCTTTAGGTGATCTATTGAATTGCATTAAATTAATTTCATTGAAATATACTTCTGTAATTATTTTCAATTAACATTATTTTTTGGTGGGGGCTACACACATATGTCACATACATGAAGCACATTTCCATAGTTGAAAGTAATTTTTGTGTGCGTGTGACATATCACTATACATGAATCATATTTTAATTGTTAAATTAACCTTATTTTTATTTTTGGCCAACATACATAAATGTGTGTGTGACATGTGACTATAGATGATACACATATATGTGCGTGTCACATATCAGTTTACATGACTCATATTTTAATAGTCCCAACTTATTTTTTTCTAATGTAATTTAAATGTAGTTGTTTAATTAGTTTGTTTTAAGATAATTTTGTTGCAGGGGCAATACACATAAATGTGCGTGTCACATGTCACTATACATTATACGCATAAATGTGCGTGTCACATGTCAGTATACATTATACACATAAATGTGCGTGTCACATGTCACTATACATTATACGCATAAATGTCATTATACATAAACCTGTTTTTCTTATTTAATTTTTTTTTTTTGATGTCCTGTCTTGATAATAAAATGTAATATATTATAGCTTACCTCTCAGTTGTAATTTGCACAATGTAAAGTAGTAAATTAGGAAAGAATTATCTTCTCAAGTTTTAGCAGCAGTTATGTCTGAAGTCACTCTGTTCATCACCTGAGGAGAAATGTATTTTTCTCTGTCAAATAGGCAGTATTTATAAACTTGTAGAACATTCTGGAAAGTTAGACCGTTAGAACGCAATACGCATGCGCTATTTGCGTTCCAGCTTACAATTTGCGTTCCATCCGCCATTTTGTGTGTAGTAGTGGTTAAAATGGTGTTTAATATGAGTGTGATCCGTTCCGCATAGTATGTGTTTCATTATTGCGAGTAAGTGTAGTGTAGTTACGTCTGGAGCCTCGTTTTCGTTTTGTTCGGCGGCCATTTTTTCTCTCGCTTAGCCGATTTTCGGCCGTTTAAACTCTTTGTTTTGGACTTAAATGGACGTGTAAATGAACTTTTGGAGGTGCCGGATGCCCCCCCGTGCTGTAAGTAACCTTTTTATGTGTTTGTTGTGTTTATTTCTTGTGTTTGTGATGTTTTGATGCGCGGCGGTTGGAATGGGTCTTTCGCGGACGTATTTTTTTCCGATGCGGCCGTATTTTTTTCCGATGCGGCCGTATTTTGGTGCGATGTTGCCGTATTTTTTTTGCGATATACGCGGTTAGCTTTTACGTGTACGACGCAGTTTATTTGTTTCTAAGTCGTGCGTATGTGTGTTAAGAGCGTGTGATGGGCCTTTTTTACTGTTTTTTTGTTAAGTCTTGCGTCTGTGTGTCTGGGTGTAAGCGGGTGTGAGGCGACTTTGAGTTTTTTCTTGTTATGAAGTTGTGTGTGTGTGTATGTGTGTGTTAACACAGCCGATGTTGGGATGCTCCCACCACCGCAAATGCGGACCCTCGCTTCGCGAGGATCCGCATTTGTGGGGACGTTGTTGGGTTTTTGTTGGCTGGGCGGTTGGGTTTATTTTGTTAAAAAGTCGTGTGTGTATATGTGTGTGTTAACACAGCCGACGTTGAGCCTCCACCTCGGCAAATGCGGACCCTCGCTTCGCGAGGATCCGCATTTGCGGGGACGTTGGGATGCTCCATCACCGCAAATGCGGGCCCTCGCTTCGCGAGGACCCGCATTTGCGGGGAACTGCGTCCCTCGCTTCGCGAGGGACGCAGTTCTTGCGGGCTCGCTACGCGAGCCCGCAAGCGTGAGCAACGACCCGTACGCTCACAACTATATATGTGATTCTGCAAAGATCCATTCTTTTGTATTATGTTTAGATGATGGGAAATTGAAACCTTGCATTATTAATGTAATAAACCATATTCCCCCAGCATGTTACTGAAAACCTGTACATGTGCTCCTGTTTTCCAAACATAATTCAAACAGGACATGTGTGTAAAAGTGAATCACATGATATACTCCCCCTTGTGATTTACTGAAGGGCAAAAGACTGTATGTTTGTAATAGCTTTTTAATAGTTGTTTGAATGTTTGACAAGTTAAACATCAGTAGGATATTAATACCCAAATAAACCGATCACCACAGTCAGAGTTTCTTACAGATATCCTGTACACTTTTCATAGCAAAGATGGATCTCAGGACTCACAAACACTATACACTGCATGAATTTGATGCAAGAAATGCTCTTCAACATTACTACTCTCCTAACACTGATAGCCTGATTTTAGGAGATATGTTTATGTTCCCTATGAAGCAACTGCATAAGGAGTTAGCTAAAGGTACGATAATTTATCAAATTTTTTTTATTTCACTGCTATGCATAGCATGATTGATTTCTTTATAATGTAAAACAAAATTCATACGTTTTATCCTTTTGTGTACTTTGTAATAGCTGAAACTAGTAAATCTGAAAAATACTACATGTTTTGGGATTAAGTATTTGATTTCTGTATTTCAACTTCAAAAATGTTAACACATAGATGCAGCAAAGATACTGTATTACTCTGTCAAATTGTATTGGGTTGCAATGAATTATGCATTTTAGAGAACAGTGACACAAATGTGTATTACATAGTTACATACTGTAGTTACATAGTAATTGAGGTTCAATCTTTTTAGATCACTTCTGATCATTATAATATGTGGATTATTTGTTATCCACTAATAATTGTTAATTGCTAATTATTAATTGATCCAGGGTAAGGCAAACAGAAAAAAATAATAATTGAATCATTTGCCAATTGTCTTATAAGGGAAAACAAATACATTCCTTCCAAATACTGTATATATAATTTATTTTGTTCAAGAATTGTGCAATTGTTACAAATGTGAAAACAATATAAATGATCATCATCTAAAAAAATCTTTACATTTTAGTTGAAGTGATCCCCTAGTAATACTAGTATACACTCTACAACAATAAAATAAAAAAAAAGATTAAACTAGGAAAAGCAATGTTCTGTACAAATATAGAAAAATAAATAATTATAATTACTTGACACTAAGGACACGTATTTATCAAATGCTTTAATAGCATAATCAAGCAAATTTTACACAAGCAAAAAAACATTTGCTATAATTAATTTGCTTCTCTATTTATCCAACATCATGCTAAAGGTTTAGGAATCATATTTGAAAAAAATAATATATGTAATATATTTCCTGAACAATATGTTGGACCATTAAACACTAACAGTAAACATAGTATGCCATGAATGAAACATAATTAATTTTGGTTGTTGATTTATTCTACATTGTGTTGCAGGACATATTAAAGGAGATACTCTAATTGATATTAGTGGTGGTCCGATAGTTAATCAACTGTTTCCTATATGTGACTTCTTCAAAGAAATAACAATTTTAGAGCACACAGATTCCTGCATCAAGGAGTTGGAAATGTGGAGGAATAATGAATCAGATGCCTTTGATTGGTCTCATGCGGCAACATTTGTTTACGAATTGGAAGGAAAAAGGTGAATTTTATATCCAGTGTTTAAATATATTTGTTTTGATTTTTCTTCACTGTTGAAATCTTACTGTAGAACACATCAATGTCATTCTTGAATGTGTGTGAGTATAAAGGGAGTTTTATTATAGGAAGAAGATTATAATATGAGTAGATAAAAATATCTTCTGTGTCTTGGACTTTGCTTACTGAATTAGGTAAATAACTTCTTCAGTCTTTTGATTTTAAGTTATTGGAGTTGCCTATCAAACAGTGATAATGCAGAAATTGTTGACAGTAAGTTTTACCCATCCATTTGCTGAAACTATAGGCTCACAAAAGAAAACCAAATGCAATATATACACTTTCCCTAACCTCACCTCACATAGACCTCACCTCACTAGACTTCACAGTGGTTTATCCCCCTGATGTGTACTATCTGACTGAAATTCCTATAGGACATTAAAAGTTTCTAAGGGTCACCTTCACATTTCCCAATATTACTCATGTAGGTTTTACCTACAAAATAGTACATTCTACATCCTTAAATTTGGAATAAAACACTAATTCAGGGCCTCATTCAATTCAGTGCTGTTAATTTGCTACTTTTGATCTGCGTGCTCAAGTAGATCTACTTTTACTTTCGTATTCAATTAGCCGGGCCCACAAGTTAGTCCCACTTCCCGATAATAGCAAACCCTGCCATCGGAAGTAGAATCTATGGGCCTGAACATGAATCCCGCAACCCCTGCTATCGAAACAGCCAATGGAAACAGAGATTGTCATAAGGATAACCTCCAAGCCCATAGGACTTGGGAAATGCAGGGTCCCCACATCAACCCCAGGACCCCTGCAGCATTTATAAATTTGCAATTTCCTGCCGCAGGTTCTTAAAGGGCCCTCAGCAAATAAATGGTTAACCCCAGGCCACGGGGGTACAGTAAGTACTCCCGCAGCAACTAACATTAAACCCCCATTATGGGACAATAACTAACACTAACATTAACTTTTTAAGTGCCATGAGGGAACTCCAGGACACTAAGTACAAGCACTATACTACATTATTCCACACCCCAATAAACCAATAAATCTAAATTAACCCCCCTCTAACTAATTACCCCCTTACCCTACTCTATTAACCCCTACACTACCTTTGTAACCCCCTAATAAACTCCATAGCACCATACTAATCACAAAAAATAAAAAAGTCTAATTACAAAAAATGTGAAAACCTGAATTACATAAAATAAAAAAGGAACAATACATAAAATAAAAAAAGAACATTACTGAAAATAAAAAAACGGAACAATACAGAAAATAAAAAAAAACTACTACCTAAAATAAATACATTACTATTACAATAGAAATAAAAACCCACACCCAGAAATAAATAAATAGCAAATTATACCACTTACCTTGCACAAATGCCCCTCTAGGCGATGACGGTCTTCTGTTCTTCGTTCCAGACAAGGGCCCAATTCAAAAATGTCCACTGGTCCGGCACACTTACAATAAAAAGAAAGAGTACAATTAATACATATTAAATACAACATGTAAGATTGTATAGGCCTTATAGGCCACTTACCTGTCCAAAATGGCCATCAGCGATGTCCCCGTCCTCAAAGTCATCTCCGGCAGGGAACCTTGAAAAAAAGGAGGAACTCCCGCCACAAATGATGGTTCTCTCACATGCTCCGGTAGAAAAATCGAACCGCTATATCCCATTCTGATTAGCTGATGTAACTGTCAATAATTTCGAAACCAATCAGAAGGCGCTATTGCCTTAAGACAATCAGAATGGTATACACCCCTGTGGGTGTATCCAATTCTCATTGACTACAAGCATCTGCGCCTTCCAATTGGCTGATGTAACTGTCAATCAGATTGCAGCAAATCAGAAAGTACAGATGCTTTGAGCAAATCAGAATGGGATACACCCCAGAGGGGTCTATCCCATTCTGATTGGCTGTAGGCAATAGCGCCTTCTGATTGGTTTAGAAATGATTGGAAGTTACATCAAACAATCAAAATGCGATATAGGGGTGTATCTTATTTTGACAGGCTCACACCTTGGCACCTTCTGATTGGCTGACATATGACTGACAGTGATTTGAGTCAATCAGAAAGCTGTAGCATGCGCAAGAACCATCATTTGGAGCAGATAGCTCCTTATAAGAGGAACTCTGTTCGATTTTTTAATTTTTTAAAATGTCGGGTTCTTTTTTGAGGGGCCCTGCCGGAGACAACTTTGAGGAGGATGGGGGCATCGCTGGATGGCCATTTTGGACAGATAAGTGGCCTATTAGGTCTACCAGTTGTGTTTATGTATTAAATGTACTCTGTCTTTTTATTGTAGGTGCGCCGGACCAGTGGACATTTTTGGATTGGACCCTTGTCTGGGACGAAGCACAGAAGACCATCATCGCTGAAGGGACATTTGGGCAAGGTAAGTGGTATAATTTACAATTTATTTCTTGATGTGTGTGTGTTTTTTTTTTTTTTTTAAGTGATGTTGTAGTTTTTTATTTTCTGTAATGTTCCTTTTTTATTTTCAGTAATGTTCTTTTTTTATTTTATGTATTGTTCTTTTTTATTTTATGTAAACTAGGTTATTTTTTCTGGGACTGATGGGGGTTACATAGAGGCTTATGGGGGTCTGTATAGACCTCCATAAGAGATGAGATTAATTAGAGACTTATTGGGGATCTGTATAGACCCTCATGAGTGATTTGGTTAATTTTTATAGCATTGCAGGTCCTTTAAGGTCCTGTAAGGACCTGCAAGGCACCAATTTTAGATTTTTAATTCTACAGACCCCCCTGCTGCCAATCGGGACCCCTGCAGCATTGGATTATGTGGGGACCCTCCAGAGGTCCCGATGGAGACCCCGCAGCATGGGGGGGTTAATGTTAGTTGCCACAGGGGTACTTGCTGTTAAAATGTTGTGTGCCACAGGCCATTTATGGACCCACAGCGGGAAGTTTATATTTTTAAATGCTACAGGGGTCTCGATCGGGACCCCCGCATTATGGGGGTTTGATTTGGGAGCAGTGGGGAGGATAGGTAAGGGCTTTGCAAGCCCTTGTGACACCTCCTTGGGTCGAGTAATCTGTGCTTCGAGTTTAGCCATTTATGGTCTTGACAGGAGGGAGCAATTGAATAGCAAAGTTTGCAATTTAGCGATCAGGACTCTTGCAGCCATGATAGATCAAAGGCTTTGATTTGAAGAATCGCAATGGATTGTAGTGCACAGCAAGTAACTTGATCGGGGCCCGCAAGTAGGAGGCAATTGAATAGCTAAGTAACTTGCTCTCTCCACTTGTTTTCTCGGATCTCCAAAAAGCAGTAATTGAAGGAGGCCCTTGGGGCCTTATTCAATTGCAAGCCCGCAGATGCGTTGTACAGGCTGTATGTCTGCAGGCTTGAGGTTTGCTTCAATTGAATAAGCCCACCACTTAGGGCCAAAAGCCGAAACCGTAAACCATGCCATTGTATGTAGCTGATTCCCGAGATTGATATACCACCGAAATGACACATAAAAATATATTTTGGATTGCAGAGTTACAAGCTTGAGGCAATTGTGCAATTAATACTAATGTCTTTCATAATTTTCCCAGTCTTTTAAAGTGCAGTATTGATTTTTTTATTTGTATTTACAGTGCTATTAACAATGGTTAAACCCCCTTGCGAGTCCTATCTGACATTTCCGGGTGTGAAAATATTTGCGGGCTTAGGGAATTGTAGCAATTGAATAGCAATTTGCGGTTTTAACAATTGTATCTCTTGCAGGCTTGAAAGATCAAAGGCTTAGATGGGTTGTAATTTAGGATTTTTAGCCTGCAATCAGTAGATCATTTAAGACTCGCTAAAAGACGACAATTGAATGGCAATTTAGTTTACAGGCTCCATTATGGGCTTCAGTAAACAACAATAGCTCAATTGAATCAAGGCCTAAGTCTCACCAATGATAAAATATTTTTCTTACAAGTCTTCTCATACTGAAATGGTGTCATTCCTTCTTGAGCGATTCATAGTGTGTGAATGTAAAAAGACCTTCGCTACAAAAATTAACTGTGATAACTGAAGGGGAATGCTGCTATCAATTGACATCAACATGTACATTTAATCCCACATCCACAAAGCAGGCAGAGGAATCCTTGGAGAGGGGTTTTAGTATTATTTATGAAGGGTTTCTGGCAAGCTTTATTTTACTTTGTGTGTAGGCTCATTTAGGCTGATTTTTTTCCCAGTATTTCAATTAGTTAACATATGTGGTGATCTTTTGTGGAAATGTATGCAGTCTGTGATTGCATCATTTTAGTACATCTTTTAGTAAATCTGAATGGAATAACCTTATATTCATGTAACCACACAAAGAATGTGTTTTTTTTAGCGATCAGTTGCAGAGAAAAGAAGAACAATTAAGAAGAAAAGTAAAACAGATTCTAAAATTCAATCTCTCCAAAGAAAATCCTACGGACCCGATTGAGCTTCCAAAGGCTGACTGTGTGCTCAGTGTATGGGGGTTAAGTGTTTTAAGCACAGATCATGATGGCAAAAGCAGAGACATAAAAAGAGTCTCATCAATGCTAAAGTTAGGTGGGCATTTTTTATTGGTTGGTGCCTTTAATGCCACTTTCTATATGCTTGGTGACCACAAGTATCACACCGTGAAATACAATGAAGAGTTTTTGAGAAAGGTTCTGGAAGATGCTGGGTTTACTATTGAATACATTGAAGTGGCAGAAAGTAAGATAAGCAATCAATTAATAGATATGGATACTATCTATTTTGCCTCAGCGATTAAAGAAAGATACATTTGAATCCTGTTTATCAAAATATAAAAAAACATATAATTTGCTGTGAAAAAATGTACGCATAGAAACACTACATAAATGATTTTAAATGCCAATATATTCATTACATAATATATGTATTAGTAGCAAGTGACGTGTGTGTTGTGCTTCTTCCTCCAATTATTATATTTTAGACTTAATCCCCAGAGTGCAAAGCATGTTTAACTAAAGTAATTTGCATGCTGATTATCTTCCCATTCTGCACTCGGGGAAATGAGCATTCATGGAGAATCTCACATAATTTAAATATTTTTTACATAAAAATGTAAATATATTTAATTTGCTTTGCATATGTTCCTCCTCCCTCAATAACCCCCCCTCCCCCCCGCACATCACTCCCCTAATGCTTCTGACTTAATCGATACTCACCTAACCCTCCATTCACTGCCTGGGTAACCACTATGCTTATCCCTGTACTGGGGATTTTAGGAGCAATCTGTGGAATTGGTAGTTCAATTATTTTTCCAGCTGGGGAATTTATGGAGGGAGATGAAGAATGGAGTTGTGAGATGAGAGAGGAACATGAGGGTGGGGAGGAAGGGTGATGTGGGGGTCTGATGATGGAGTAGGATGAAAATTTGCTTAGAAAAAAGGATGAAGGGGCAGATGAGGAAGATAAGGGAAAAGTGATAGGGTGATGGGGAGTGGGATGGGAGGGATGAGAAGGGAAGATGAGAGAAGATTATACTGGGAAAGAGAAAAGAGGGCTAGTGCTGAAAAGGAATGGAAGGCTTGAAATGGAGGCTATTGAATGGGTGAGGTGTGAGCAGGGGAGTATTGGGGCTTAAAGGGAGAGGGACAAGGGAAGAGAGTAGTATATAGGTGGAGATCAGAAGATTTGAGATAGATGATGGGAGATGAAGGGGGTGGAGAGGGAAAAGCGTTTTTTGGAGAGAGAATGAAAGAGAAGTTGATACAGACGGGCATGGGGATAAAATACTCACAGGGAAAAAAGATGAGAAATGGGAAGAAAGAGGGTGAGAAATAGACAGGTGGATGAGAAGATATATATACAGGAGGAAGAGGGTATTGAGAGAAGGGGTACGCAGGGGAGCTCAGAATTTAAAGATCACTATGGGACTTAACATTTATGGAGTCTTGGACAAAAAGATATGTGGTTATACATATGTATTAGACTGTTATCAACTTACTCACTAAATATAATTTGTATATTATATGTATCTTACAATGAACTTGCCTCAGAGTTTTTGCAAATTTCAAAAACCTTTATATTTTTAGTAGATTAAAAAAAACATTCCATTTTACCTAATGATAATGCTTGCATATTTTTAGGGAATGAGCTATATTGGGTATGTTTGAATTATCTAGGGCCTGTACTTTCAGACAATATATCATTTTATAAGATTATATTAATGCACAGAGATAGATAACCTCTTTTGGCACAATCTATGTATATTGAGCATGTCAAGTCAAGAATAGCATTCATTGCTCTTGTCATTAAATGAACTTTCATCATCCGAAATGTTTTTGATGGTACCCAGTTCTAATTATGAGTATACTTAGGAAGTAAAAGGCATTGGTATTTAACTAAACTGATCATATTGGTTTTGGTAAAATCAAAAATTAACAAAATTACATTTTATCATGAGCTTCATTATTTTCTTCTTTCACATTTTCCATACATGCTAAATAACAAATATACGAGTAGAAAGCTGAACATCTAGTAAAAAATAATATACATTATCATCGGCATCTATGTTTAAAACCAATAGGTCAAGAATTGTAACACAAATGTTAGCATCAGATATAAAATAATCATGTGATTAACGAATGTAGACTCATGTCACCATTCTACATATATGAGCATATATTGTGTAGCTTGCTCACAATTGTTAACACAAGAACCATCAATGTGTTCATTCATGAAAGAATCTTCCCCAACATTAAAGGACCCTATATACCACACAGACAAGTATAGCTCATATGCTAGGATAATGGGCATAGCTATAAAAAACAGTACTCATTTTAAAAACTATCATTAAATCCTAATGAAAAAAAAACACAAGCGTTCCTTTGAACACTAGCTGATGCACTTTATAGACTTAAAGCCCCAAATAAGTCATAATAGACAAAACATGTAGGTGGTGGTATTTAAGCTTGTTAATAGGTCTCTTTGATGAACAACCGATGGGATTATTGTTCTTAATATTGTTATCAGCCTACAAAAGGTCAAGCACCATCTTTTGGAAACTAAAGAGCCAGCACTTATTTTTTAAGCATAAGATCATAGGACCTAATTTATATGCTCAAATATTGTGCATATAAATGCACAACTAAATTTGAATTGGATGGGAGTTACTTTTTTTATATATATAAACCTTTTTAATAATACTACAATTAGAGATTTAGTTGTGTTATTTTTATTCTTTATTTCAACTAGAGAAAGAGATGTACAATAGAAGGCAAATGAGAAGAAACCCAAAGATCCCAACTTCCTAAAATAGAAGCAACAATTATAGTGCATATCTTGCCTTCATCTTCTAAATCCAAATCAATTACGCAAACATAGTGTGATTAACTAACATATGACATAGGATGACACAGCTCTGACACAATGTATGTATGGTCGAAGGATAAAAAATGGAGGAGAAAAATAATCTTCATCTGACAATTTTATGAAACATAATTTATTAGGAACAATTGCACATATTTAGCAATGTCTAATTATTTCAGAATTAATGCATTGCTCTGACCATATTAAGAAGACCAAGGGCCATATTATACTCCAATTGCATAGTTACAGAGCTATTACATTTAACCATGGTGTGACCTACGGGCCATAGATGCAAGCCCATAAACCCTTTCTATGCACGCAAGCTGTTACGCCGAGAAATGATTGGCCTTTACGATCCAATTGAGGTATAACGTAGTGAGACACAGGCCTCTCAGCCAATAGAAAGTGGTCTAGCTGCAAATGATTGACAGAGGGAGATAATAAATTTGCGTTTGACCCGCCCATGCAGTGACTGTGTTGCATTTTATGACGAAGTAACATGCAGGTCCAGGATTATTTTGAGAGCAGCAATTTGCGGTTTTGTTCATTTATCTTCTACTATTCACACTTTTACACTTAATCCTTGATTACACATATTTACAGTTTCCACATTATTGCAATACACATAATTTAAAGAACACACGTAGAGACACATAGAGCTAGGACACTCCATACACTCCCCACCCATCCCACCTCCAACAGTTATTAATTACACATAATACACATTTTTTTTTCCGTCATATATTTACAGTAACACTTATTTTTATTCATCATTCTATTATTTTGTGGATTGAAATGGAGGGAGGAGAGAGGAGGGGAGAGGAGTGAAGAGGTCAGGAGAAGGAAGAGGAGAGACGAGGAGGAGTGAGAAGAAAGATAGGTGACCCTAGGGAGTAGTGGTGGAGAGGAGGAGAGGAGTGGTGCGGTGGAGGAGAGAAGTGGTGGAGAAGAGGAGGGGGAGGAGGAGCAGGAGCAGGAGGGAGAGGAGCATGATGCCAACTGCCAATATCTTGTAGTGTGCATCTTGAAGTCCATCAGGCATGTTGCTTTCTCAATTGGTATGGATTTTATATTTTGTTCTGTAGGTCTGGTTACTAACTCAGAGAGCTGCCTCTTTTAGGTCACTTATGCTTTTCAAATATCCTGTAGTATATCAGTCTGGAATCACTCAAAAGAGTGATCCAGCCCCAAATACCAGGCAGTTCTACCCATGGAGAAACTGTAAATCCCAGACATAGGTTTCACCCTCTCTTGGACCTTATCAGTGAGGTGCAGCTGCACTCCCTAAGGCACAGTGAGCCAGAATACAGATCTAGAACTCTCTATCACCTTAGTGTAACAAAACAAAACAAACAAAAAAAGAGACAGAGGCTCTCAATGTGAGAATGAACATCACCTAAGTAGATTTGTTCTATAGTTCTGGTTACCTAGACCAGCGCTCTTACCTTACTTGTGCCCTTCACATGCAGAAATATCCTGTTGTATATCAGTCTTATTTAACTCAAAAGAGTGATCCAGCCCCAAAACATAAGGCAATTCTACCCTGAACCAAAGAAACAACAAACTCCAGATTTAGATTTAAGCCTCTCTTGGTCTTTGTCAGTGAATTGCAGCTGCACTCCCTAAGGCACAGTGAGCAGTAAGGAATCCCTATCTGTGGCCCCCTATCACCCTTAGGCTGAGAAAACTAAATAAAAAGAGCATGAGATGCTCAATCTGAGAATGAACAATGCTTAAATAGGTTTGTTCTATAGGTCTGGTTACGTTTTCTGAGAGCAGCAGTCTTTTAGTTCACTTGTGCCCATTTGCAGGCTATAGTATATCAGTCTGGTCTAACTCAAAAGAGTGAACCCGCCCCCAAACACAAGGCAATTCTACCCTGAACTGAAGAAACAACAAACTCCACATGTGCATTTAAGCCTTTCTTGGGCCTTGTCAGTGTAATACAGCTGCACTCCATAAGGCACGTCTAGAGCCCACTATCACCCTTTAGATGAGAAAACTGAACAAAAAGAGTCAGTGGAGCTCAATCTAAGAATGAACAACACCAAAGTAGGTTTGTTTTATATGTCTGGTTGCCTACTCAGAGAGTTGGCTTTTTTAGTTCACTTGTGCTTTTCATAGACAAAAAAATCCTGTTGTATATCAGTCTGGTCTCAAATAAAAGAGTGATCCAGGGCCAAAACACTTGGCAATTCTACCCTGAACAGGAAAAACAGCAAATCCCGGAGGAAAATTCCCCCGTTTCTTGTGCCTCATCAGTGAGGTGCAACTGCACTCCCTAAGGCAGAGTGAGAAAGGAGTCTAAGTCTTGGGCACCCTATCACCCTTTGGGGGGATCTAAACAAAAAGAGTCATAGACACTCAATTTAGAACAAACAGCACACAAGGAGGGATCTTCCTCTTTTAACTTACTTGTGTCCTTCACAGAGATTAACATCCTGTAGTATATCCGTGTGGTATCACTCAAACGATCCAGACCAGAAATACCATGTGATTCAACCTGGAAAAGTAGAAACAGCAAACTTAAGACATACATTTTGTCCTTTTGTGGGCCTCGTCAGTAAGGTACATCTGAAAATGCCTAAGGCACAGTGAGCAAGGAGCCCCCTATCACTCCTGGGCTGAGAAACAAAAATAGTCAGAGGCACTCAATGGGAGAATGAACAACACTGATGTAGGTTGTTCTATAGGTCTGGTTACATACTCAGAGATCATCACTCCTTTAGCTCACTTGTGCCCTTCACAGAGAAAAACATCCTGTCCCAAAACACAAGGTAATTTTACCCTGAGCCGAAGAAACAAGAAATGTATGCTTAAGAGTCTCTTGGTCTGTGTCAGCGAGTTGCAGCTGCACTCCCTAAGGCACAGTGAGCAAGGAATCCATGTCACCCCTTAGGGTGAGAAAACAAAATAAAAAAAGGCATAGGCACTCAATACCTAAATAGGTTTGTTATATAGCTCTAGTTACCTACTCAGAGAGCTGCCTCTTTTAGCTCACTTGTGCCCTTCCCAGGGAGAAATACCATATAGTATATCAGTCTGATCTCATTCAAAAGAGATCCAGACACTGAAAAAACTATTCAACCATGAAAAGGAGAAACAGCAAAACCCATATATATGTTTCTTCTTCTCTTGGGCCTTGTCAGTAAGGTGCAGCTGCACTATCAAGGCACAGTGAGCAAGGAGTCCTCATCTAAAGGCCCCCTATCACCCTTAAGATGAAAAAACTAAACATAAAGAGTAAGAGGTACACAATCTAAGAATGAACAACACCTAAGTAGGTCTGCTCTATAGGCCTGGTCACCTGCCTGGAGAGCTGTTTCTTTTAGCTCACTTGTCCTCTTCATATAGATAAATATTCTGTAGTATTTCAATCTGGTCTCACTCAAAAGAGTGAATTAGCCGTGAAATACCAGACATTTCTACAGGAGAGACAACAAACAGCAGACATACATTTCAGCCTCTCTTGGGCCTTATTAGTGAGGTACAGCTGCACTCCCTAAGGCACATTGAGCAAGACATTCACGTCTAAAGTCCCCTATCATCCTTAGGATGAGAAAACTAAATAAAAATAGTCAGAGGTTCTCAATCTAAGAATGAACAACACCAAGCCAGGTTTCTTCTATAGGTCTGGCCACCTACCTTTTATAGCTCACTTGTGCCCTTCACAGGGAACAATATCCTGTAGGGCAGGGGTGGGCAAGTTCAGTACTGGAGAGTCCCACCCAAGTCAGGATTTGAGTATATGTTTTCTGTGCACAGGTGAGTCAATCAGGATGACTGAAGAAGTGATTGACTTACCTGTACGCAGCAGGGATATACTCAAATACTGACCTGTGTGTGGCTCTCCAAGATCGAACGTGCCACCCCTGATGTAGGGTATCAGTCTGGTCTCATTCAAAATATACTAGGCAAATCTACCATGAAAAGTAGAAACAGCAAACCCAAGATGTACATTTTGGCCTCTCTTGTGCCTTGTCAGTGAGGTGCAACTGTACTCTCTAAGGCACAATGAGCAAGATGTCAATGTCTGGAGAACCATGTCACACTTAGAGTGAGAAAACTAAATGAAAAAAAAAAAGAGTCGCTTAATGTGAGAATGAACTGCATGTAAGTTGTTGTTTTGTAGTCATTCAGTCGTGTCCGACTCTCTGTGACCCTATGGACTCCAGCACGCCAGGTACATTTCTCAGTCACTGTCCCTCTGAGCTCCATCAAATTCATGTTGATTGCTTCAGTGACCTCATATATCCATCTCCGCGTCTGCCGTCCCCTTCTTCTTGTGCCTTTAAACTTTCCCAGCATCAGAGTCTTATCTACGGAATGCTGTGTCTGATGATATGGCCAAAAAATTTGAGCTTCAGTTTGTCTTGATTTCCTGAAGAACTGATTTATTGGATCTTCTTGCAGTTTTTGTCAACACCCCAATTTAAAGGCATTAATTCTACGTTGCTCCGACTTCTTTGTGGTCCAGCTCTCACATCAGTATGTTAGTATTGGGAATACCATGGTTCTAACAATTGTTCATAGTTTAATATTTTTACTTTTTACTAGCTTGTCCAAGCTTCACATAGCTTTCCTCCCCAAAAGCAAACAACTTTTAATTTAATGACTCAATCTAAGAGCGAATAACACTTAAGTAGGTTTGTTCAAGAGGCCTGGTTACCTGCCAAGAGAACTGTCTCTTTTAACTCAATTATTACCAGAAGGCTGAAGAAATCTTGGATCCCAGGAAAATAAAATCTGTCACTGCCTCCATTTCTTCCCAATCTATTTGCCGTTTGCCGTGATCTTTGCCTTTTAAAAGTTGAGCCGCAGGCCAGCGTTTACACTCCCTTCTTTTACCCTCATCAATAGGTCCTTTAGTTCCTCCTCATTTTCAGCCATCAAAGTAGTATCATCGGCGTATCTGAGGTTGTTGATATTTCTTTTAGCAATATTGATTCTGGCTTTGGATTTATCCAGTGCAGCCTTACACATGATGTACTCTGAATATAAGATGAATAAATAAGGGGAAAATATACAACCTTGTCACACACCTTTTCAAATCTTGAACCATTTTGTTCTCCCAGGTTCAGTTCTGACTGTGGCTTTTTGGTCCACATACAGATTCTTCAAGAGGAAGATGAGATGTTCTGGTACTCCCATCTCTTTAAGAACAGTCAAAGGCTTTAGAATTGTCTATGAAGCAGAAATAAATGCTTTTCTGGAACTCTTTTGATTTCTCTATTATACATCGGACATTAGCAATTTGATCTCTTGTAAGTAGTTTAGTTCTATAGGTCTGGTTACCAACTCATGGAGCAGTGCTCTTTTAACTCACTTGTGTTCACCATAGGGAGAAATATCCAGTAGTATATCAGTCTGGACTCACTCAAAATACTGATCAATACCTGAAATAATAGAAAATCCCACCATCTCTTGGGCCTCATCAGTGAGGTGCAGCTGCACTATTTAAGAACATTGAGCAAGGAGTCGAGGTCTGGAGCACCCTATTACTTCTAGGTTGAGAAAACTAAACAAAAATAAAAGAGTAATTGGCGCACAATTTGAGAATGAATAACAACGAAGTACATTTGTTCTATAGGTCAGATTATCTATTCAGAGAGCAGCACTTTGTTAGCTCACTTGTGCCCTTCACAGGGAGAAATATCCTGTAGTATATCCATCATGTCTAAGTCAAAAGAGTGATCCATAAAAGAATCCTAAAATACCAGGGAATTCTACTCTGAACAGGAGAAACAGCAAACCCAAACATACGTTTGTTAAATATTGTCCATTTATACTGGAATTCTAACTGATCGGTTAACTTACATCTGACTGCTATAAGAAACTCCAAATACACTGTTATCTTACAAGTGAAACGTTTTATTAACATACAACAGTTAGTGGTGATCTTATCATCTGTCATACAAGGTTCCAATCTATATTAATGTCTCTGAGTGTATGCATGCAAATGTAGAGTATTCCTCCTGCTCTTCTGTTCCTTTCCTTAATGTAATTCTACTACATAGCAAGTAGATTTTGCCCAGTTATACGCATCATAGCCACACCCTGTAGATTGTCTCAGCCAACCAAATCTCCAAATGTCCAGTGTCCTTCAGGTAATGATCACTAGATGATACTGTAGTCCAAGATAATTATCCATTTCACCTTTTCTCGACCCCTGTCTATTTTAAGTTGAATCCCACGCTTTGTGTCCATGCTCCAAATTCACCCAGGCACCCTAAGACATGTTTCTGTTTAATCATCACCAGGGTGTTATTCCAGAGAGGCTTGATCAACCAAACATTGAGAATTTGGGACTGGGCCAGGTCAGAGTGCCAATTAGTACACCCACTATTGCTACTCACCTCAGTATTCTCTATGCCCACTATATGGGAAACCCTATCACAGAGCTCACTGTGGGACAGTATTTATTTTAGCCCATAAACGTCGTATTTTTATGATATTTGTGTAATCTTTTGACTTTAAAAAAAGCTTAATCTTATTTTTTCAAATCAGAGTTGGTCATCATTCTTTTTATTTCAAAATATATAATGGCATTATGGTTGCTCAGGGGACATATACTATTGGTCATTGTTTAAAGGTGTCTTTCCTATCCTCCCTCTTTTTGAATCTATAATTTACACTGCTGACCATATAGTAACCGTTTTGAACAATATAACAAGGGATAAAACTATTTAGGTTTACCTGTTACTTATTACAAAAAGGGAAGTCACCTATTAGTGATACCACTGCCATCCCCAAATAAAGTCAATATAGCGGCTATCTAAGATAGCATTCTTGGTGATCAGATCACTAACTGTAGCAATTACTGCAATGGCAGCAATAAACCTAGACTCTGAATATCGTTTAAGGACCAATAGACAGTTTGAGGGAAAAGAGCGTGCCTTTGACCAATGTAAATTAAATGACATCAATGGAGACTGGGAAATTGGCCTAAAAAACCTGATCGTCTGTTTAAAAAACAGCTTAGCTCTTTTTGGAACAAGACTTGTCACAACAAATATCTAGCAAAGCACTTGATGCCTAGGGGTCTAAGAATAAAAGTATTTCCCTCCTTTACTTTCCACCTAACAGCATATAAAGATAGATGGGAGCAAGCGCTCATGACATGTTCTGAAACCCTTTTAGTGATTCTTTCCGACTACAAAAGTGAGATTCAGGTTGAACTTGAACTGAAACAATTTGAAACCCTAGATACGTTTAAAAAAAGCTATGGCAAAATCCAATTGGATATAGACAAAAGAGAAACACATATTGTCAACTTAAAAAGACACAAATGTAACAGAGATACACATGATTTTGAGACTGGAAATACCTTTGACTGGACTCATAAATCCAATAACAGAAGAAGACTCAGAACTAGAATTGATACCATCAGACTCCCACAGGTATCCTCTTCAAAATAAGATTCCTCAGTTGCCAACGAAGAAAAGACAAGAAAAACTCAAGTTGAGACCAGTAGAAGTCAACCTAATTTGTTAGACTATCGTCATCGACTAAGATCAGCAAGACATCTGACACAATCACAAGAAGACAGACTAGACCCTCCACGTATAAAAAATCCAAGAGTTTACGAAAGATGGGGACACAAGGGGAGAGAGGCTCCAACAATGACAAGACAGTGGTCAAGATGGCAGAGGTAGTAGAACCAGACACAATGCACATCATCAACCTATCTGATAGAGAGCTGACCACCTTTCAAACATCCCTTCTCCAAAAAGGTCTATCATTTTCACCAAGTCTGAACTTCAATTCCTTTGATGTATTTAAGGACATGCACCTATTTGCAAATAAACTATAGATCAAGAAATTATTCTGTAACAAAGACAGCATTACTAAAATAATGATTACCACTACACCTAATTCTGATGAAGACATAAGTGGGGATAATTCTGAACAAGAGAATCCAGATGGAATGAAAGACAAATTGAAGATTAAGTCCCACTTTATCCTGATACTGTCTAGCTGCCCTGCAATAGATGTGTATTTGAAGGCTGTAGCAAGGGATCTAGGAAATCTCCACATGTATGTGAAAGAAGTGGAATGTCAACTGAACGACAAACTATGTTATGAAAGTCTATTCAGTGATCCAATAGATGACTACATGAGATTGTACCACAACTTAATTGAACAAGGTAAAAATGAACAAGTAATCGCTCCAAAAGAATTTACTTTCCTAACCTTGGAAAGCTAGACAACAGCAACATTGTATATGCTACCAAAGGTGCATAAAGACAAAGCTAAACCTCCTGGAAGACCAATCATATCTGGAAATGGCAGCTTGGTGGAAAAGGCAAGCCAATTTCTAGATACCAATATCAGATATTTAGTATTAGATCTACCAAGCTATGTCCGAGATTTTTATGATATATGTTTCACTTTTTTTAATTATCTGACTTTAATAAAACCCAAATCATTGATATATCATTGATATACCATTGATCCTGAGAAAGTGGATTTCCTAGACATTACCATTCTGAATGAGGAGAATGGGGAAATTACAACTTTACAGAAAACCAACAGCGATGAACAGCATCTTACACTGTAAAAGTTCCCACTTTCCTCCAACACTGAGAGCAATACCTGTTAGTGAATTTCTAAGAATAAGAAGGAACTGTTCAGACATAACAACATTCAAGAAAAGGTCAGACAAACTGAGAGAAAGACTAAAAACCAGAGGGTACAGCAATCTATCTATAAAAAGAGCATATCAGAGGGCCTCACACATGCCCAAAACCAAAAACTAAAAGTGAAGGACCAGTGAGATTCATTGTAAATTTCAGTGAAGACTGGAATACAATCACCAATATCCTGAACAAACACATTAATATCCTTAAAACAGATACAGTGGTCAATTAATTCATAGGTGATGAAATACAAATGGTTTGTAGAAGATTGAAGAACATCAAGGATACCCTTGTATGCAATCACTACATAAGGGGAAAAATAAATTACAGTCCCTACCTGATGAAACCTTTAGGTGTGGGCGCTGCAAATTCTATTCACACATGACCAAAAAACTGGAGATGATTGACAGAACTGGAAGAACCATACACCTAAAAGGTATCTTTAACTGCAGAATACAAGGTGTTGTGTATTGTCTGGAGGTTCCATGCTGCGATAAATATGTGGGCATCACAACGAGATAAATGAAACGAAGACTTGTGGAACATATACAAAATATATGTAACAGCCCGAAAGACAAAACTAGTGGCAAAAAATTAACATCGATGGTCAGGCACTACAATGAATGCCATAACTCAAAACCGACAATAAAATGCTGGGTACTACAAAAGATATCCTTGGGAATCGGAAGAGACAATTTGGAACTAGAACTTCTGAGAGCAGAGACCCGGTGGATAGCCATGTTCAACAAACTGTTGCAAATTGACTAAATTAGTATAACAATGTCAGTGTGTATCTTTAAGCTAAGATGTCCTACCTACACCTACAGTATTTCTATTCCAAAATAGTGCCTGTCTCTTTATCAACTTCCATTGATTCAGGGTCTACAATATAGATTCTGAATCACATAAACTAGTGAAAATTAAAATGTATGTGTTAATCATGCTAGTAGCTAGGTTCTTAGCCTAATTAAGATCCTGAGATTCACAAACTTCATCATAGATCTTAACATTAAAATGACCAACCTCTCACTTTATAACATGATAATTAGAAGGCACTCAAGAATATATGATCATGTTAATCATAGGTGCACAATTATTAAGATATGATGCGCACCTACTTCTTATACTCACTGTTTATTAAAATTGTGGACACCATAAATGAACCGAATGCATATAGATCAAATATAATCTCTAACAATAAAGGTATATGCTACAAAAATTACTATTACCTTAATATAGTTACATTTTCCCCTCTTGTGGACATTTACATAATGATACACCTTAGTATGGTATAATAACTGAAACATGTACTATTATCCATAGCATATTCCAAATTTAGCTGTCAGGTCCTCTATTGCACTTACAGTGCAATTTGTGTAAATTCATAACAAGAGACATCCTGACACTTGGACCACTCATTTTTCATTCCCCCTTTTTTCTCTTTATTTCTCATTTACCCCATGATAACTTCCCTTCTGATACTATTGTCCAAGACTCAATTGGGGTAATAAACTATTTCAGGAATAAACAATCTGGCACCCCATTAAGATAAATATATATGACCAAGGATTGTTAACCAATCAGCCCAAATTTGAACATTTTATTGTAATTTGCCCCATTTCCTTGTTTAGCTTACTTTGGCAATTACATTATTTTGCCCCTAAACTTGTTTAAAATATAACATAGACATTCAGATGTGCTACTTGAGACCACTTCATAAAGTATTTATAATCATATCAACTACACACTGCATCTCTTACTTATATTGATGTCCGATCAATGAAAAGTACTATGGGTAACTCCCATAAAACATGATGTAAACCCTCTCTGACTAATTTACCCCCTCTAACTAATAACCACCCCTCTAAGTTATAAAACCCCTCAAACAAATAAACCCCCTCTAACTTATTAACCCTACTAACTAATTAACACCCACTCTAAGTAATTAACCAATCCTCTAAGTAATAAACCTCCCTCTAACCAATTAACCCCTCTAACTAATTAACACACCTACAGTGGATATAAAAAGTCTACACACCCCTGTTAAAATGTCAGATTTCTGTGCTGTAAAAAAATTAAACAAAGATAAATCATTTCAGAACTTTTTCCACCTTTAATGTGACCTATAAACTGTACAACTCAATTGAAAAACAAACTGAATTATTTTAGGTGGAGAGGGAAAAAAAGTAATAATAATGTGGTTGCATAAGTCTGCACACCCTCTTATAACTTGGGATGTAGCTGTGTTCAGAATTAGGCAATCACATTCCAAATCGTGTTAAATAGGAATCAGCATACACCTGCCATCATTTAAAGTGCCTCTGATTAACCCCAAATAAAGTTCAGCTGCTCTAGTTGGTCTTTTCCTGAAATTTTCTTAGTCGCATCCTACAGCCAAAGCAATAGTCCACAGACAGCTTCCAAAGCATCAGAGGGATCTCATTGTTAAAAGGTATCAGTCAGGAGAAGAGTGCAAAAGAATTTACAAGGCATTATATATACCATGGAACACAGTGAAAACAGTCATCAAGTGGAGAAAATATGGCACAACAGTGACATTAACAAGAACTGGAACTTCCTCCAAAATTAATGAAAAGACAAGAAGAAAACGGGTCTGGGAGGCTACCAAGAGGCCTACAGCAACATTAAAGGAGCCGCAGGAATATTTGGCAAGTACTGGCTGTGTGGTACATGTGACAACAATCTCCCGTATTCTTCATATGTCTGGGCTATGGGGTAGAGTGGCAAGACGAAAGCCTTTTCTTACGAAGAAAAACATCCAAGCCAGACTACATTTTGCAAAAACACATCTGAAGTCTCCCAAAAGCATGTGGGAAAAGTTGTTATGGTCTGATGAAACCAAGGTTGAACTTTTTGGCCACAATTCCAAAAGATATATTTGGCGAAAAAACAACACTGCACATCACCAAAAGAACACCATACCCACAGTGAAGCATGGTGGTGGCAGCATCATGCTTTGGGGCTGTTTTTCTTCAGCTGGAACTGGGGCCTTAGTTAAGATAGAGGGAATTATGAACAGTTCCAAATACCAGTCAATATTGGCACAAAACCTTCAGGCTTCTGCTAGAAAGCTGAACATAAAGAGGAACTTCATCTGTCAGCATGACAACGACCCAAAGCATACATCCAAATCAAGAAAGGAATGGCTTCACCAGAAGAAGATTAAAGTTTTGGAATGGCCCAGCCAGAGCCTAGACCTAAATCCAATTGAAAATCTGTGGGGTGATCAGAAGAGGGCTGTGCACAGGATATGCCCTCGCAATCTGACAGATTTGGAGTGTTTTTGCAAAGAAGAGTGGGCAAATCTTTTCAAGTCAAAATGTGCCATGCTGATATTCATACCCAAAAAGACTGAGTGCTGTAATAAAATCAAAAGGTGCTTCAACAAAGTATTAGTTTAAGTTTAATACTTATGCAACCATATTATTTTATTTTTATATTTTTTCTTCCCTCTACCTAAAAGATTCCAGTTTGTTTTTCAATTGAGTTGTACAGTTTATAGGTCACATTACAGGTGGAAAAAGTTCTGAAATGATTTATATTTGTCTAATTTTTTTACAGCACAGAAACCTGACATTTTAACAGGGGTGTGTAGACTTTTTATATCCACTGTAAGTAATTAACCCCCTATAAGTAATCAACCACCCTCTAACAAATTAATCCCCCCTCTAACTAATTAAAGCCTCTCTAAGTATTAAACACCCCTTTAACTTAATAACACACTCTAACTAATTAACCCCCTCTAACTAATTAACACCCCTCTAAGTAATTAACCTCCACTAAGTAAAAAAACCTCTAACTAATTACCCCCCTCTAAGTAATTAACCCCCCTCTAAGTAATAAACCCCTTTAACTAATTAACCCACCACGAAGTAATCAAACCCATCTAACTAATTAACCCCCGCTAACTAATTAACTCCCATCTAACCAATTAACCCCCCTCTAAATAATGAACAACCCTGCTAAGTAATAAACTCCCTCTAACTAACTAACCCACCTCTATGTAATTAACCCTGTTCAAACTAATTAACTCCCCTAAGTAATTAATCTCTATCTAACTAATTAACTCCATCTAACTAAATAACCCCCCTCAAATTAATTAACCCCATGTAAGTAATTAACCCAATTTAACACTTACCATACCTAATTGACCCTATCACTAACCACTTTACCATATCTAGTCCTATTTAACCCTAACTAAACCTATGTAACCCCAACTGGACCCCAAAACACTATCTAGTCCTATTTAATCCTAGCTGGACCCTAAAACTCTATCTAGTTCTAGTTAACCCTAACTGTACCAATTTAATCCTAACTGGACCTATTTAACCTCAACTGTACCTATTTATCCTAACTTGACGTAGTTAACCCTAACTGTACTTATTGTATCCTAACAGGACCTAGTTAACCCTAACTGTACCCAGTAAACCCCTATTCTATTAACCCCTTCTACCTTATCCTATTAACCCCCTCTTTACCCTATTCCATTAACCCCATACACCAATGAACTTATCCCCAATAAAATCACTAGCTCCCCACCAATTACACAACATAAAAAACAACATTACAAAAAGTAAAAAACCTACATTACTGAAAATAAATAAACTAGATTAAATTAAAAAAAAAACTTCTGATTGGCTGAAATCGTTGTCAATCAAATTTCAGCCATTCACAATGAAATGCAGGGGTATATCCCATTCTGATTGGCTGATGTAAACGTCAATCAGATTTCATCCAATCAGAAGAGGCATATGTGTGAGCCATTCAAAATGGGATACACCCCTATATCCCATTCTGATTGGATCCATGCATCTGTGCCTTCTGATTGGCTGCAATCTGATTGAATAAATAGGGATGGATTAAATAGGGATAGTTATATTAGCCAATCAGAAGGAGCAAATGCTTTCAGTCAATCAGAATGGGATACACCCCTGTATTCCATTTTGATTGGCTAAAATCTGATTGACAGCAATTTCAGCCAATCAGAAGGCGTCATTTCAGAATTTGTATCGAAGCATGCGCAGGAACGTCCATTTGCGTCGGGGAGCTCCTCAAGGGAGGAGCTCCATTAGTGTTTTTATTTTTTAGAACGTTGGGATTGTTTTTGGAGGGGCCCTATCTGGGATGAAAACCTGAGGACCGGGGCATTGCTGGAGGGGCATTTTGGACAGGTAAGTTAAATAAAGTAGTACAGTTAGGGTTAAATAGGTAAAGTTAGGGTTTACTAGGTCCAGTTAGGATTACAAAGGTACAGTTAGGGCTCCCTAGGTCTAGTTAAGGTTAAATAGGACTACATAGGTTTATTGTGTCAGAGGTGCTCATCAGATAACTAACCAACCATAATAGGTTAGTTCTATGGCCATGATAAGCCACTCTGAGAGCAACCTTGTTTGGCTCACTTGTGCCCTTCACAGGGAAAAATATCCTGTAGTATATCAGTCTGGTCCCACTCAAAAGAGTGACCCAGCTCTGAAATACCAGGCAATTCTGCCCTGAACAGGAGAAATAGCAAACCCCAGACGCGTTTTGGCCTTTATGGGCCTCGTCAGTGAGGTGCAGCTGAACTCCCTAAGGCACAGTGAGCAAGGACTAGATAGAGTTTTTGGGTACAGTAAGGGTTAACTAGGTCCAGTTAGGGTTTAATGGGACTAGATTGGGTTATTGGGTCCAGTTATGGCTAAATAGGACTAGATAGGTTTAAGTGGTTAGTTATAGGGTTAATTAGGTATGATGAGGGTTACATAGGTTTAATTACTTATATGGAGTTAATTAGTTAAAAGGCTGGTTAATTACTTATAGGGGTTAATAAGTTTGTGGGGGATTTATTACTTAGTGGGGGGTTAATTAGTTAGAAAGGGTTTATTACTGAGAGAGGTTAATTAGTTAGAGGGGGTTAATTATTTAGAGGGGTAATTAATTAGTTAGAGGGGGTTTATTAGTTAGAGGGGATTAATTACTTGGAGGGGTGATTAGAGGGGTGATTTATTAGAGGGGGTTAATTAGTTAAAGAGGGTTAATTACATACAGGGGGTTTATTAGTAAGAGGGGAGTTAATTAATTAATTAGAGGGAGGTTTATTACTTAGATGGGGGTTAATTAGAGAGGGATTTATATATTTAGATCAGGTTAATTAGTTAGAGAGTGGTTTATTACTTAAAGGGGTGTTAATTATATAGGGGTTTTATTGCTTAGAGGGGGTTAATTAGTTAGAGAAGGGTCAATTACTTAGGGGGGGTTAATTAGTTAGAGTGGGGTTTATTACTTAGAGGGGGTTAATTAGAGTGGGGTTAATTAGCTATATGTATTTTTTTATTTAGAGGGGTTAATTACTTAGATGGGGTTAATTACTTAGAGGGGGAATAATTAGTTAGAGAGGGTAAATTAGTTATAGGGGGTTTATTTATTAGAAGGGGGTTAATTAGTTAGAGGAGGATTAATTACTTAGAGGGGGGTTAATTAGTTAGAAAAGGTTTATTACTTAGAGAGGGTTCATTAGTTAGTGGGGCAGTAAATTGGTTAGGGGGGATTAATTAGCTAGAGGGGGGTTTATTTATTAGAGGGGGTTACATTAGTTAAAGGTTAATTACTTAGAGGGGGTTAATTAGTTAGAGGGGGATTAGCCATTTTTGTACCGCAGGCCCTTTTTCAGACCAGTGGCAGGGAATATGAATTTTTAAATGCTGCAAGGGTCCCAATCGGGCTCCCTGCAGCAATGGGTTAATGTGGGGACCCTGCAGGTGCTCTGATCCGGACCCCTGCAACACGGGATTAATGTGAGGACTCCCGATTGGTGTCCCCTGCACAGAGTTTCATATAGGGAGACTGTGGGAGCACCCACAGGTTTCATTGCCTTCATGATGACAGTGTCATTTCTTATTGGCTCATTGTAAGCAGTAGTTACGGGCTGGAATTTGTAAGCTCGGCTCTGCTTACTTTGGAAACTCGGGTTTCTGATTTCGGATCTCGAGGAGTAAGTTTCGGCCTTGGCCAATTGAATAGAATCAGAAATGTAGGGGAACCGAAGCCTGCAACTCAATCGCAGACATGCGGCTGTCTGTGAGCGTGTTGTTTTTTTTGGTGTTATTAATATATATACTTTTTTTCAATGAGGATAAAATATTATTGTTATGTATAAACATATTCTTTTGAATGCATTAGAGAAAAGTGACTTTTTAGAATATGTTGGCTCACAAGGAGCTTTTGATTTGTCAGCACTTGCTGGGTTGATATTTTTTTTTTTTTTTTTTTTGTGCAGGCGTATATAAATACCATCACATTGACAAACGGCATGCAAACAGTTGTGTAGAACCTACAAGAGGAAAGGGAGACAATGGCAAAGTCTTTTAGCACCCCAGACATATATATTAAGGAATTTAATCCCAAAGACTATCTTGACACATACTATGCTACAGAAAAAGTAACATTGGTTGGAGAATGGATGAACTTTAGTTTAACAAATCTTCATGAAACCTTCACTACAGGTAAGTTACATTTCATTTTAGTGTCAAAATTGTCAGATTTATATTGTCACTAAAACATTTCTGCTCTATCAAGTAAAACAGTATATACTTTTTCAGATGTAAAGGTGTGAAAAGCCCCAAAATATGCATTGTTCAAAATAAGTATATGATTCTGCCCACAACAAAATAAATGCATTAAGTATAATTTAAACCAGTCTGGTATTTGAATACATTTTGAAGACTGAAGCAAAAGACTGCTGTTCTTAAGCTTAACCATTTACTATATGTTATGGTTATTCTTTTAACAGTTTTCAAATAGCTGTAGTTTTCATTTGCCTACAAATCAGAGAAAAATAAAGACTATCTAAGTTTGCAGACTATAAAATATGTTTAGAAAAAGCAGGATTGTGACATGTTTTTCTTATACCAAATGTCCCATTTGAAGTAATTTATCTTGCACTATATATTTGATTGTTTGCTTTTCTATTTATTAGTTCTTTTTTCAGGTATCAAGTAGAATTTGTATAAACCAAGACTTCTCAGTAGTGTTTTTTTGATCTATTCATTTCAGTCACAAATGTATTATTGGAGATACTGTTTTCACATGTCTATAAAACCATATCTGTGTTACATACTAATTTCCAGACTGCTGTCTAAAAAACTTCTTGCTTTTCATTTCAAGGTGGTGTTAAAGGAGACACTCTGATTGATATAGGTTGTGGACCAACCATATATCACCTCCTATCAGCTTGTGAAGTTTTTAAGAACATTATTACCTCTGATTTCCTTCCTCAAAACACTGCTGAAGTAGAGAAATGGCTGAATAAAGATCCAAGTGCATTTGACTGGACTCCAGTTATCAAATTTGTCTGTGGTTTGGAAGGTAACAGGTATGATAGCCATCTAATGACGGGTGTTTTTCATTATTGTGATAAACATGTATAGAACTGTGACACTGCCATCCTATAACTGATATGTATTGTTATGTTAAGAACAAGACAGGATTGTAGGGAAAATGTCACATATTACTACTTTGTTAAAATACCATATATATTATTAGAGCACAGTATAGGTTTTTTTTTAACATTCTATTATAAATTCATTTTTCATGAGCTTATTACTTTGTGTTGGTTTGAAGTATCTGTTTTAGATTTTGTGTTTTAGGAATCACAGAGGGTCTGTAAAAAGCTGTGAATGTTGAATTTTATGGTGTTTTTCCTATGTGTATTTTTGTTTCCTTGTATCAAAACATGTTCTGAATGTGATCTAAAAGTGTGACTGTCTTAGTCTTAGTATTTTTTGAGATATAATAAAAAAATGTAATGAATATACTCAGTAGATTCTTGTGCATTTTTCCTAATCTATAACAGTCTCCCTCATACATTCATTCACCATACCTGCTGAATGAATGTACTTAAGAGCAATGTTGCTCTTAAGAGCAATGTTACTTAAGTGCTATATATCTTCAATAATTACTTCTATATTCATCAGCACTGGTATTAATTAGCAACTTGTATAAAAAAATATGTGTAAAGTATGTATTAAATGTGCTTAGAAATTATCAATGAAAGCACCACTGTTTAAAAATTGTAAGTCTTACTTAGAGCATAATTAAGCAGAAAAAAATAATACAACTAGCTTTAGTTAGAAAAATAAATAAAGATTGTTGCCTTTGCAGAGCCCTGATACTTAGTGGAAGTTATGTGTGTGCAAAGGGGGTTTACCTTTGAGGGGAGCTATGGTTGCTTCCTTTCATGCAGCATTTTGCTTCTTTGTCAATGAGGGCATGGGAAAGGGTGTGTGGTATCTAAATATTTTACCAATGGCTGTCTGTTCAATCTTTCCCCACCCTTCCCATCTCCTGATAACAAAAACACACACCCTCATGATGCATATCTGAGGAAATGATATAACAAATACAAAAAAGTATTCTAATTCTCATAAACAAAGTATTCAAAAATTCAGATTTTCCCCAAAAAATATTTTACACAGCTTGTAATGTTTGGTACATAACTGACACGCAAGAGTCTTTATTCTGAAATACAGCAGTTTTTTAATAGAGTGCAGTAGTTACACAAAAAGTTGCTTGCGAAAAATACAGAATTTGCAACACCAATCAAGCAGTAATTAGATGTTCCTCTTCACACCCTTAAATGAACACATCTTCAAACTCTCTTCATATAGTAAAAAGAAAGAAAAACAAAACAAGCCACATTGATTGCAAGGCTTTTGAGAAAAACAGACACATTCAAAGATTGGTGATGCATAGAGACAAAGGCCCATTTAAAGAGGGATCCAGAAAAAAAAACACTTACGTAAATCAAACACACCCAGGGGGTTTACCCAGAGTTCTCTCTAACTTTAAAGTGTGCTCGCAGTCTGTTCATAGGAGACTCTGAGTCTGAATCATAGTAGTTTCCACAGCAACACTATTAAATGATACATAAGTTCAACACTCTATACTAGCTCTAACAACTTCCCTTATCCATATATATCTATATATACCCCTTCACATGACAGAGGCTGGGTTAATAATAATAATTATTGCAGGGGTGCTTATGACCCTCCACATCTGACCTGTAAGGTAATCTAAACTACACCATGTGGGTCCCTATGTACCTAAAAATTACTCCTATATACAGTGGTTCTCAACCCTCTCCTCAGGACCTCACAGACATGCCAGGATATTGATTGAACAGTGTGTAAACACAGATGAGGCAATTAGTATTAAACAGGCCATGGAGCCTCTAATTGCCCGACCTATGTTCACACACTGTTAAACCAAAATCCTGGCATGTCTGTGGGGTCCTGATGAGAGGTTTGAGAACCACTGTGCTAAAACATGAGTTTACTAAGCTATGAAAATGGGGTCTGCATGGACCCCTATGGCACACAAATGTAATTCCTTTTCCACAGGGTTCTTACTAACCCATATGGCACCTATACCATGTGGGTACTCATGGACCTTCATGGCACCTTATGTTAACCCTTAAACCATGACACTCTTCCTAGCATCATAGGGGTCTATATAGGACCCTAGGGACACTAACTACCCTGGGGCTCCATAAGGACCCCCATAGTTCCAAAACAAGTATTGGGAGGGGATCATGTGGATCTCTTTGCTCATAGTAGGTAGCGGATATAAAGGTAGAATCCCAAGGAATACCTGGGTTCAGAGGGTAGCGGATAATGAGGAGGGATCATAAGAGTTAGCAGTATTAAACTGTTAGTTGTGTCAAGTTTTAGAAATAAAGCCTCAAATCAGACACAATTTTGGTGTTAGCTTTATGAAGCATCCAGGCTTCTCCATGACATTTGTATGCATTTTCTTGGGTTTTAAACTACCCATAGACTTCTTTAAAATTGTGGGCAATCTGAAAGACTTCAGAGAAAACTTCAGCAAAATCAGATATCATTATGGGAGGCGTGTCATGTTATGGGACAAGCGTTCAGGGTTTATGATATTAGGGACATTTTGAGTAAAAGATGGCATTTCTATAAAGTGTGTGATGTGATAGCTCGTGGCGATTTACAAGTGAACTTTGCTTTGCTCAATTCTTATGTGAGCCATGGAATGGAGGCCTAAGTAAACAACCATGTTCCTTAATAGTGGTTTCAAGGTATATGTTTGCACCATCCACTGATGAACTCATCTAGTTTCTGATGTTTACATGACAGGAATGCAAAGATATATGACTAGATTCATGTAAGTTAACCATATATTGTCTGATAACATCACTATAATAGTTGTGAGCATACGAGTTGTTGCTAACGCTTGCGGGCTCGCGAAGCAAGGGTCGCAGTTGCTGGCAAGGAGCGCCTTTGGCGCTCCTTGCCAGCAACTGCGACCCTCGCACAAATTACGAGGGTCGCAGTTGCTGGCAAGGAGCACCGAAGGGCAACTGCGTCTCTCGCAAACTTTACGTCGTAACGCAAACAAAATACGAGACACGTTACGACCTCGCAAAAATCGTCCGCAACACGTGCACATCAAAACATCAAAAATACAACAAATACACACAACAAATACATAAAAAGCTTACTTACAGGAAGAGGGAGCATCCAGGACCTCGAAAACTAAAGTTACACCTCAATTTAAGTCAAATTAAAAGAGTTTAGACACTAAAAATTCTCTAAGCGAGAGAAAAAATGGCCACTGAAAAAACGAAAACGAGGCTACAGCAGTCTAAAGACGCAAAACACCACCAAACACCTACGTATTTGCCGAAAAACACCTACGAGATTAGAAAACAAGGACGCAATCCACGCAACCCCAAAAACATTACAAACACAACAAATACAAACAACAAACAGTGAAGTTACACCTCCATTTAAGCACAAATTTCGGAGTTTAGAGACTCGAAAATCACCTAAGCGAGAGAAAAAATGGCCGCCGAACAAAACGAAAACGAGGCTAAAGGTCCCTAAACATGCAAAACACTACCATAAACACGCGAAACACCACCAAACACGTACAGATATTCTGAAAAAGCCCACCAAACAGCTACGGATATTCCGAAAAACTCGCACAACATAGAAAACGAGCAACGCTACATCAGCCACATTATATACACCAAACACCCTTAGCTCACTTACACTTTCATTGCCTTCATTTTTAGACGGGCAATATTCTAGTTTATTTATAAAATATGATATGAATTTCTAAACTGAAATACAATCGATTTCTTAAATTTATTAATAAAACTTCCACCTATTTGTATAACTTAAAAGTATCTTCTTTAGAATAAATGTTATATGTCAACACTGTTAATTAAATTATTTAAAATCACTATACAAAATACCATCTCTTTCCAGCATCTCCCCCTGTCCCTTCCCTGTGTCTTTCTCCTCTGTGTGTCTGCTGAATGTTTGCGTTTTACACGCTGACTTCCGTTGGTTTAATTTTCAAAGTCCTGGTTGCCTGGCGTTGTTGGTGTAAATGTTACTGTCTTTGCCGTTGTGTATTTTCTAAGTCCCACGTGCCTGGCTTTGCTCAGCTTTGTTTTCATTCAGTTTCAGAATTTTTTAATTTTTCATCCCCCATTTTTTTCCTTGCTTAGCCAATTTTGTATTGACGAAAACACCCAAATATGGCTCAAATTCACATGCAACCTCACTTCCAGGCTTCCTGGCTCTCCCTCTGTGCTGTGTTTGAATGTGTTATTATTTTAGTTAAATGATTTTGTTTGTTTTTCATGTTTTTAAAGTTACGTGCTTGGCTCGCAGTTGCGACCTTCGCAGTCGCGTGCCTCAACTGCTTGCCTCACTTCACGTGGCGAGCAGTGCAATGAGCACCTTCGGCGCTCATTGCAGCCTAAGTCCCGTGTGGTCGATGGCTCTCCTCTCTTCACGAGGCTCGCAAAGTGTGACCAACATCATAAGCGTTCCCAACACTGACAACTATATATTTGTTTTTAACACCAAATAAACACAAATTTACTGATTGAAGCTATAAATACAATTGTCAAATCTTTTTAATATCAAAATATATTTTTTTATTACAATCAATTACTTTTTATATATTTCTAATGATTCTTTGGAGCTGCAGTTATGGCAGTTGTTTTTGCACTTCCCACTCATTATAAGATTCATGACATTCTCATTTGCTATTGGCTCCAAGGGCCCTGTCTCATCCATAAAGTTTGTTTTTGCTACTCCCTGCAAAGAAAAGCAGGATTTATGGCTGTGCACTGGGGGAGTGAAAGATTTACATTAGTATAATGGTTAGGGGAAAAAAACTCCCACAGAGCACCTAGTTTACATATGGTCCCAAGTAAAAAGGTTCCATTTTCATGAAAGCTTCTCTGTCCAGTAAAGGGTAGTTTTTTTTTAGGATTAATGGGATAAATCTGTTCATTATATAGGGTAGTTGAAATATATTGGAAGTTTTATAAAAAACAAACATCTAAAACAGTAACAACATATTTATAACGCGGAAAGTACAATGCTCAAGAAAGCATACAATCTAGAGGAGATAATTTTGCAAAGGCAGCAAGAGGATAAGGGAGATACATGGTGGATAAAGACTAAACTTGTTTGCTATTAATAAAATTAAGCTCTCCATTTCATTAATGTTTTTTTCTGAAAATAAAATTATAGCAAAATAATTTGTATACCTTAAGCAATCCATTTAGGAAAATCAATGCAACATTTTTCCATTAAAATACAATTTTGACTGTATCTGTTAAACAGTTGTAAGTTATACCCGAGCAACATGGTCTGAAAAATGTATATGGTTTAACAATAGAAATGTTAAATATAATTTGAAAACCTGAATTGTGTGTCAAACACAGACTCTCCTCATCTTCAACAATTAGAAAGTTTAAGCAGTATCTCCAAATTTCTCTTATACAATACCAATAATTCTATAGTAGAATTTTTTTTTTTAAATCTTTATTTAATGAAAAAATAGGTGAGATTGGTGAAAGTAAACTTTCGATATTGCAACAAATAGCTTATAATCAACTTAAAATGTTTTTTTAATATCAAACATAAACAGCTTAAAGTAGATTAATATATAACCCATTGTAGCTTTATGCTTCAGCTAATGCAAAGAATGTTAGTGGGGGGGGGGGGGGGGGGGGGGGTTTCTTGAGGAAATGATCATATTTGTAAACAGCAATTATTTTAATTAATTTATTTTCAGCTTTTAACTAATACAAAAACAATATTTTATTTTCACCAAGCTGAAAATAGCAACCTCTATTTTTTTGCAGAGTATATAATATTTATTTAAAAATACACAGTTAATATTCTACTATTTACCACTAGACAATTGAGATCAAAGTAATATTGCAACTTTAATGTTTGTTTCTTTTTGACAGTGAAAATTGTAAGAAAAAGGAAGAAACACTACGCAGAATTATGAAGCAAGTTCTAAAATGTGATGTGACCAAAGATAACCCACTTGAGCCTCATGTTCTGCCACCTGCTGATTGTGTTCTTTCCTGCCTCTGTCTGGAAGTTCCATGCAAGGACATAAACGACTTTTGTAATAACTTAAGAAATTTGAAAAGTTTAATCAAGCCTGGAGGTCACTTAATTGTTCTAAGTTCTCTTAACTGTTCATTTTGGTACTCTGGCAAAACATGTTTTTCTTCTGTCTCAATAAATAAAGAAAGTATGGAAAGGGTTTTCAATGAGGCTGGTTATAAAATTGAAAAGATGGTGGTAATACCACGTTTAGAAAAACTTGGCATGGACATCAGTGATGCTGATGGTTATTATTACATCCATGCCCGTAAACCACCTGTTCAGTAAACCATTTGCTCAACAATTCCGAAGTTATTAGATTGAGTGTCTTGGGTGAGGGGAAAATATAACAATGCTTTGTTTCAATTAGATGCCTCAGGAAACAATCTGATCTGTACATATAACTGTAATGTGCTGATCAGTGTAATTGTGTTTTATGAGCAGTGACATTTGACAAATATTTACAATGCCTCCAATGTATCACAATATAATTCCCATTTATCATTATAGTAGCATAGATATGAGTTCATATTTTACCAAGACATTATACTAAAACAGGTACAATGTGTAGTCACATGATTACATATAAAGCCTATATGTGACTGTACATTACACACATAAATGGCATCATACAATATAATATTATATAAATGTAAATAAGCACCATATAAATTTGCTTAAATATTAACACTATGGGCTCCATTCAATTGAGCCATTCGGGAGATCCAGGCTCGGAAGTGGAGCCCGTAACTTAATTTGCTATTCAATTGGCAACTTTTTACGGGCTCCAGCTGAGTTATGGGCTACGAGCTGCGATTCATAGTGATTTTTAAAAATGGCATGTTAATGCCCTCCAAGCCTTTGATCTTTCACTTTTGCAAAGCAAAAAATTGCAAATCGCTATTCAATTGCTCAATTTCACCAATCTCGCAAATGTATTCAGAGCCATAAACGACAAATGAAGGGGAAAATCCTACATGTGCTAGATGTCGTAGCACTGTAATAACAGATCAATACTGGACTGTAAATAACCAGAAAATCGATGACAGACATTAGAATTAGTTGCACAACAGTCTCAAGCCTGCAAATCGTCAGGAAATAAGATTTAATTGTTATGTTTTATTTCGGGGTTAATTCAATCTCGGGTATCAATGAGTTAATACATATCAGGCCACCCATATGGACTAGAACAGTATCAGCATTACATTTCACAATTCTTTATTGTGGGGGTTTGCTAGTCTGATCGCATATTGGATCCCCAAACTTAATTGAATGACATGTAACCTCCATGTTTTACTACCATAATTCAGACAGACTCCTTTCCTATTGGCTGATTCGAAATTTGAGGTTACGGCTTGCATAATTGATCATGTCCCCACCCTCAACAGCTCCAAATTAGTGCATGGTTTATGGTTTTGTCCTCCGCAACTTGCCTGAGCAATTGAATAGAATCTCAAACGGAGAGGAACATTTGGCTGTCTGCGATCTATTTGCGAGACTCAAATTGAATGGAGCCCTATGTCTGCACCATAATAAAAGATTAAAACCACATTACCCTCCAACCATATATACATATATTTAAAAGCTTGCTGGAGAGAAAATCATTAATTACAATTATTGCAAAAAAAAAAAATATTTTAAATTTAAAAAAAATAATCAAATTGAATGTAATATGTTCAACAATTCTTAGCATTGTGTATGTTAAGGAAAACAGTTGATTGAAATAAAGACAATTTAGTTACTAAATACATCTTTGTCAATTTTCATTATTTATGGGAATGAAAACAGAGGATTGTATGGTTGTGCTTTAAGAATGGAGACAGAAAGGAAATAGAAAGGAAATGCTAACTTTTTTTCTAATGATTTTTTCTGGGTCTAAATGTCCCATTTTAGATGCTGATGCCCTTTTAAAGGTATTTTCAGGGGTTTTGGGGGGTTTATGAGTCATTTAGACCCTTAAATTAGGGGACTCCCGATTAACCGTGGGTGCACGATAACAGGGGTTTTACTGTGTGTATATATATATATATATATATATATATATATATATATATTGTTTTGGAATACCCAATCCTACAAAATCTATTGCACAAACCAGAATCTACCTCATACTGATGATAGCCAAAAACTTGAAACAGGCCTGTATATGAGTGATTCTTGGTTTGTGTAAAATCCAACCCGGTGCTTTGCTTAAAAGCTGTTTAATAAGGCCGGCTTATGCTTTAAGGGAGCAATGTATAAAGGTGCTATTTTTGGATTTAAAGAGTGAGGTACATTGTATTCTCATTTGCATGGCCCCCCTTTTAGACATGCAAATGGGCTTATTAATGTATTATTTGTTTTATATATATATATATATATATATATATATATATGTATTTGCATTATTTCAGACTCAAATTGTTTATTACTTTACCTTGAAATGCTTAATTTCTATAATTACTAATTATGACGTAGTCACTTAATATTTATTTTTAGGCTTCAGACTACTCTAATATTTACCACTCATGTACAATTCCCCCTCCTAAGTGTATATGAGTGGTAAGTATTAAAACAGTCTGATAAATATTAAGTAACAAAGTTATTATTAGTAATTATATACCACAAATAAAAGTGTGCCTTTTCCTATTTTCAATAAAAGAAATTGTGTCTCACATACTTATGCTGGTCTTTGCCTTAACTTTTACTCCTAGAGTCCTGCCTGAGCAAAGCTTGGAATTGCATGTGCACGGTCGCAGGTGCAAGATTGAGAATTTGTGATTTCCTTTATTATTGGAGTTCTGATGAGGGGGGCTTCGGGGTGTCACAGTGGTGCCCAGATGGGGCAGTCATGGGGTGGCCCATGTAGGTGAGCCCCCAGTACTAGCTAGGGCCTCTCCAGAGCAGGTGGAAAGGTAATTATGGGGTGTCCCTATATCACACTTAATAAGGATCAATATATATATCATATGAATCAACTTTATGTATTAACATGTCATTAATGGTCTGGAATACACCAAAATGTTGTCCTTCAATGAAGGGCAGAATAAAGCAGACCTTTGACATTTAGGGATTGGGATCTCTTCTCCTAAATGTAATCAAATTAAATTAGACCTTTAGCAAGTTTTAACAAATTGCCCATGGAGGGGGCATTATATAATGTTATTCAGTGATGTAGTTAATATACAGATTATGAACCTATATAAGATATGTGAGAGCCAAATTAAATAAACAAAATGGATGTGGGTAATAGTATCTCTTAGCTATCAAACTATCAAACTTTTACAATGTCTGTAAGGTAATGGTGCACATATGTTACATATTTAACAGTAACTAGCCAGTTTTGCAAATAGTTTACAGGGAGCTCCTGATGTGTTCCTCAGGCAGTTGACAAGGAAGAGACATTATGCAAGCTTGTCTTGCACTTAGTGGTTGGAGCCTATCCAATTGATTCTTGAATCAGGATATTCCATTGTTTTAAGAGGGTAATACTCTCATCTGGCATTTGTATAGAACTGAACGTGGCAACTTTTCTTTTAAGGCGGAAAGGTGAAACCCATATTCTGAAGCCATGTGCCAAGATTGTTTACATTGGTTTGCATTGGCATCTTTTAAAGAGTGTGGTTGGAGCAGTCAGTAACATACTTTTCATTAGGTTATGATTAAGGCCTTAAGGCTATGAGCATAGTAAAGCCTTGATTCATCTTCATTGACATCAAAGAACAAATGCATGCCTCTTCATTGACATCAAAGAACAACTCAGCACAGGAAACTGGAAAGTTAAAACTATGAACCAAGGTAAACTGGACATGGTGAAACATGAGATGACAAGATTAAACATTTATAAAGTGGGAATTACTAAACTAAAATTGACTAGAATGGGACATTTTATATCAGACAACAACCATATCTTCTACTTGACTGTGGTCAAGAATCACGCAGAATAAATAGAGTCGCCCTGACAATCAATCAAAGGGTGGCCAAAACAGTGCTCGGATACAACCCAATTTGAATTCAAAGCAAGCCATTTAACATTAGTCTTTGCTCTAACCTTGGTTGTTAAAGAGGTTGAAGTTGTCCAATTCTATGATGATATTTCACACCTCCAAGAAAATATGCTACACTTATCAAAACAAATTGGAATGCTAAAGTAGGAACCCAACACTTGAATAACAGGGACGTTTAACCTTGATCTATAAAGTAAAGCAGGTCACGGATTAGCAGAGATCTGTTTAGATAATTCTCTGATCATAGTAAACACCCTCTTCCAACAACCTCAGAGACAACACTACATGTGGACCGTGTGTATCACCAGATGGACAATATAGAAATCAGATTGACTATATATTTTGTAGCCAAAGATGGAGGAGTTTTATACAGTCAGCAAAAACAGTACCTGCATCTGATTGGGATTATCAGCCCCTTATTGCAAAGTTCAAAATTAAACTGTGGAAAAGAGGGATCAAGCAAGATATAAAAAAAATATATATATATCACCTGTGTATATGCAATGGAAGTAAATAAGAGATTTAAGGGATTAGTTTGTGACATTGTACAGAATACAGCAACAAACAATAACCCAAAAAGTAAGAAGTCAAACTGCTGTATCATGAGGCTTTGAAAGTAGCCTAGGGAAGAAGGAAAGTGAGAGGTAGTGGAGACAGGAAAATATTCATCCAATTAAATGCAGAAATTCAAAGGACAGGAAATAAATAAATTATCTAATGAGCAATGTAAATATATAGATAACAGAATCGAAAAGCCAAGAGATCTTGCCAAGAAAAATGGTGATCTCACGAGAACCTTTCATGACATATTGGGCATGATAAAAGAAACAAATGGCAGGGACTTAACAGAAATAAACTGGATAAAAAAGAGGTGGCAGGAATACACAGGAAGCCTCTCAAGAGCCTATCCAAGACAACAAGGCATTCTATAATGAGTGATGTTAAGAGATAGGAGAATATAACAGAATGGGAAAATCAAGTGATCTATAGAGCCTATTGGTAAGGGTATAGAAAAAGCTGTTCTGCTGCTCAAAGTTAAAAAGATGGAGACCATGCCAAACGGGTACCTCAATTCCTGTCAAATAGATTGGGAATAAGTGAAGGGTATAACAGATTTTATTTTCTTGGGCTCTAAGAACTCTGCAGATGTTGACTGCAGTCATAAAATTTTGGAAGGAAAGCTATGGCAAGTATCGAAAAACTAATAAAAAGTAAAGATATTACACTCCCAAAAAAGGCCTGCATAGTTAGAATTATGTAGCCACATTAAATTCCAAGCCTTTATGTGCAACATGAGCTCCATAATGACTGTGGGCTTGAAATTAGGCAGAGTTACAGAGCTATTAAATTTGAGCAGGGCGCGCGTTACGGGCTTGAGACGCAAACCTGTAAACCATTTGTTGAATGTTGGATGTGCAAACGTGAATATGATCAATTAGTAAAACCCGTAGTTATGGGTTTAGATGGAGCTTGAACGAATTGTTGAATTTGTTGCAAACGTAACAGTTACGGATTTGTGGACGCACAAGTTGAATTCTCAAGTCCTGTAAGGTTTTCTTGGCCCCTACCCCGCAAGTCATCCATGGGTCGCTTTAAGAAGCCAATTTATTGGCAGTAAATCTTGTGGCTATGTTATGGGCTGCGATTTTCAACTTTAAGGGAATTTAATGTGGCTAATGGTGTTCTCAGTAGAAACACACATAAGTGAGAGCTGGACTATAAACTGGTTAGAGTCAATTAGACTATAAGAAGATCCCATAAATAAATACTGCAGGAAGTCTAGTCAAACTGTTCACTGTCAGGTTTTTTCATGAGATTAAAGCTCAACTATTTTGGCTTACATATGTGCATGGAGTGCTGCTATCTATATATATATATATATATATATATATATATATATATATATATATATTTATATAAATACTACAGGATATTTCTCCCTGTGAAGGGCACAAGTGAGTTAAAAAAGATTGCGATAATCATTTCCATAGATCTAACCTATTAAGGTTAGTTCATTCTCTTATGAGCACCTCTGACACTTATCTGTTTTGTTTATGCAAATTACCCTTAGGGTTTAGTCTCCCTAAGAGGTATAGGGTACTCCAGACGTGGACCCCTTGCTCACTGTGCCTTAGGAAGTACAGCTGCACCTGATGAGACCCAATGAAGGCCGAAACACGTCGATGGTTTTCTGTTTCTCCTGTTCAGGGTATAATTGCCTGGTATTTTGGGGCTGGGTCACTCTTTTAAGTGAGACCAGACTGATATATTACAGGATATTTCTCGCTGTGAAGGGCACAAGTGAGCTAAAAGAGGTTGCTCTCAGAGTGGATTATCATGTCCATAGAACGAACCTATTAAGGTTAGTTCATTCTCTGATGAGCACCTCTGCTTATCTGTTTTTTATATATATATATTGCCCATCATATCCACCATAAGTTAAATCACATATTATAATTGTCAAACTGCGATTCGTCGTCACGCTTTGCGACAAATCGCAGTTTGACAACAATCTGATCGCAAAGCCGTGAGGCGTCCCCACACACTCACTGCATTCCCAGCCATGATCTCCTCTCTCATCTCGGTGCTGTCAGTGCCCCCCAGGCCTCCTTCACCATACACACTGCTGACTGCTCTGTCCTTCCCTCCTAACCCCACACACTCACTCTCTCCTTTGTATTATCCCTGTCCCTCGGCAAGCCTTCTCCTCCTCCATACACCCCGCTCTCTCCCTCCCCAGTCACTCTCTCCTCTCACCTCCATGCTGTCACTGTCCCCTCCGCAGACCCTCTTCAGTCACTTCATGTTGATCCGCAGCCCCTATATCCGGATCAGATCCCTCCGGTCCGGCTACCCCCTCCTCCATAGAAGGTCACCCGGCTCTTCTAAGCTCGGCTCCCACTCCTTCCTACCCACGGCTGCCCGGCTGCCGGAAAGTGGCCCTGCCCCCGACCGGCCCCGCCCCCGAGACCAACCCTGCCCCCGGGACAAGCCCCGCCCCCGGGACCAGCCCCGCCCCCCGGGACCAGCCGAGGCCGCAGCCGCCATCTTAATAGCAATAATATGAGAGACAGATGGGTAGAGAGAGAGAGATGGGGAGAGAGAGAGAGAGAGAGAGATGGGGAGAGAGAGAGCTGGGAAGAGAGAGAGAGAGATGGGAAGAGAGAGAGAGATGGGAAGAGAGAGAGAGATGGGAAGAGAGAGAGAGAGATGGGAAGAGAGAGAGAGATGGGTAGAGAGAGAGATGGGAAGAGAGAGAGAGATGGGAAGAGAGAGAGAGAGATGGGAAGAGAGAGAGAGAGAGATGGGGAGAGAGATAGATGGGGAGAGAGAGAGATGGGGGAGAGAGAGAGAGATGGAGAGAGAGAGAGATGGGGAAAGAGAGAGATGGGGAGAGAGAGAGATGGTACAGAGAGAGAGATGGGGAAAGAGAGAGATGGGGAGAGAGAGAGAGAGAGAGAGATGGGGAGAGAGAGACATGGGAAGTGAGAGAGAGATGGGAAGAGAGGGAGAGAGATGGGGAGAGAGAGAGATGGGAAAAGAGAGAGAGAGATGGGAAGAGAGAGAGAGAGATGGGAAGAGAGAGAGAGAGAGAGATGGGAAAAGAGAGAGAGATGGGAAGAGAGAGAGAGATGGGGAGAGAGAGAGATTGGGAGAGAGAGAGAGATGGGGAGAGAGAGAGATGGGTAGAGAGAGAGATGGGAAGAGAGAGAGATGCGAAGAGAGCGAGAGAGATGGGAAGAGAGAGAGAGAGATGGGAAGAGAGAGAGAGAGAGAGAGATGGGAAGAGAGAGAGAGAGAGAGAGAGAGAGATGGGGAGAGAGAGAGATGGGGAGAGAGAGAGAGAGATGGGGAGAGAGAGAGATGGGTAGAGAGAGAGATGGGGAGAGAGAGAGATGGGGAGAGAGAGAGAGATGGGGAGAGAGAGATGGGGAGAGAGAGCGATGGGTAGAGAGAGAGATGGGGAGAGAGAGAGAGATGGGGAGAGAGAGAGATGGGTAGAGAGAGAGAGATGGGGAGAGAGAGAGATGGGTAGAGAGAGAGATAGGTATATAGAGAGATGGGTATAGAGAGAGAGATGGGTATAGAGAGAGATGGGTAGAGAGAGAGATGGGGAGAGAGAGAGAGATGAGTAGAGAGAGATGGGGAGAGAGAGAGATGGGTAGATATAGAGATGGGTAGAGAGAGAGATGGGTAGAGAGAGATATGGGGAGAGAGAGAGAGATGGGGAGAGAGAGAGATGGGAAGAGAGAGAGAGAGATGGGAAGAGAGAGAGAGATGGGAAGAGAGAGAGAGATGGGAAGAGAGAGAGAGAGATGGGAAGAGAGAGAGAGAGATGGGGAGAGAGAGAGATGGGGAGAGAGAGAGAGAGATGGGGGGAGAGAGAGAGAGATGGAGAGAGAGAGAGATGGGGAGAGAGAGATGGGTAGAGAGAGAGATGGTAGAGAGACAGAGATGGTGAAAGAGAGAGATGGAGAGAGAGAGAGAGATGGGGAGAGAGAGACATGGGAAGTGAGAGAGAGATGGGAAGAGAGAGAGAGAGATGGGGAGAGAGAGAGAGATGGGAAGAGAGAGAGAGAGATGGGAAGAGAGAGAGAGATGGGAAGAGAGAGAGAGAGAGAGATGGGGAGAGAGAGATGGGGAGAGAGAGAGATGGGGAGAGAGAGAGAGAGATGGGGAGAGAGAGAGAGAGAGATGGGTAGAGAGAGCGATGGGTAGAGAGAGAGATGGGGAGAGAGAGAGAGATGGGGAGAGAGAGAGATGGGTAGAGAGAGAGAGAGATGGGAGAGAGAGAGATGGGTAGAGAGAGAGATAGGTATAGAGAGAGA